>CM062297.1:288638835-289838835 GCA_031216915.1 Pictodentalium vernedei | reverse complement strand
TTGGGGAAAGTACATGCAATAATGGTTATGTAAGGTTGATTTGATGTGTTTTGAATAACAATGTACTTTTAAGTACATTAGATGGTTTATTGCAGTGACAGGTTACAGTTACCCTTATTTCTTCTCCAACAGATATCATGAGTGTATTGGTGTCCAAGCGTTAAACAAAGCTAATATACTTATTGATAAACCAGCCAAATTTAACAATTTAATCACTATCAAATTGATGCATGGGATAAAAGGGGTTACAGTGCAAGGGGTTTGTAAATATATTTATTCAACTACAATGTATGACTTTGCAGTGCATTCTACATAGGAGAATATCATATTTTCTTTTCAAACCATTACAGTAACACATACATCTTGATATTGGGAGACACTCTTTTGCCCTTCCATACTTCTTCTGCTGGACTCCTTCAAGGTGACCTTTGTTGAACTCCCCAAATCAAAACATAAACAAAAGAAAATGTCTGCCTTCAATCAGTGAGCACTCCACTTATAACATTTGGTCTCAATCTTTATTACTTTCATGAATTAGGAAAAGATTTCTTCGAGTATGTACTTAAATGTTTATAGAATACAGCTGTTATTTTATTTTGAGGTATTTTATTGTAAAAATTTTGTTCTCTTACTTATGCCACAGCAGACTTTCAGGTTGTGCTATTTACACATGGCAGCAGTTCCATGGCAAATTTCAGTTTCCACATGTTCTCTGTTTCATTCCAAGCATTTTGGTATATAATTTATTGGGGTTATTCGTTTTGGGCCTTTTTTAGACTTGAAAGAAAATTACATGAAATTTGACCAAAGTTAGGTTGGACGTCCCCTTAAGTTGCCTATTTTCGAGGCATGGGCCTCTTGTTGTCATTCTTGCTAAAATGTTGCACTGCTTATTCAGTGTTTCCTCTCCCCTAGCCTTCTAAGTCTCCCCTTGCAATTCTCCCATGCTTTTGGCATATTTTTGAGAAAGTTCATTTCTAAAATTTTCTTGGGAGAGTTGCTTGGATACAGAATGTTTTCTGTTATTTTCCCCATAGTTACGTTTTCACCCATGGGTGTATAAACGTTGTGTTCTGCATCTTCCATCTGATGTTCTGCAGATTCTCCCCTGGGAGTCTCTGTCTTGCATCAGATAGAGTGTAATTTTGATGACTGATTTCGGGCCAGTTTTTTCAGTGCCTGGAGTCATGTTTTCTGGTGTTTTACACTGTTTGTTTACAACAGCCTTTTTTGAGGGGGGGCTGTTTGCCTTTGGTGTAGTTTATCTCACTATAAGATACATTTATATTATCCGTAAGTGTCTCATTAATATAAATTTAAAATTTTTGATCACACTTTGCCATCGGATCCATCGGGGCTCAACGTTACTTTTCAGAAACTTGGGCTTCGCTGAAAAAATATTTTTTCAAAATTATTTTGATTTGCAATTGTTTTTTCATTTATTAATGGATCATGTTATTATGTATCTTTGTGTCAGGGGTTTGTGCGAGTAACTAGGATTTGTTGACTTTTCACAATGAAAGGATATTGTTCAAATTGTAATAGGAAGAAATCTTCCTCTGACTTTCATGATCATTGTATTAATTGTAGTCAGTGTTCTCGCACTAATCCCTGTTCTATATGTCAATATTGGGATGACAAACATTGGAAACGTGTGTCACGGTATGTTGTTACTGGAGAAAGGGCTATGCCGGCTCTTTCTCCGCAAGGTCACTCTACTCTCTCAGTTTCTATTTCAGAGGAACAAGAACAGGGTGATGTTTCCATGTTATCTTCTGCAAGTGCGCTTCCGTCGTCACAAATGAATTCAGAGCTAGCGGCAAAAGTGCTCATGGAGATTAGACAAATGTCGTCCGCTAGCTCGCCCGGTGTAGCGTCCATTCACCGAATGGTTCGGCAGCCGGGTTTGTCCGATGCGGTCCAGGAGGAAATGTTGGGTGATGCGAGCACTATAAACATTCAATGTGCACACCCAGTGAAAGCGGATAGTAAGCGAGATCGGAGGAAGCCTTTGAGTCCGGTTCCTAGCTCGTCCAGGTACAGCCGGGCCGCAAGCGAGAGAGGCCCCTCTCTTGTACAACAACATCTGGGACCAGATGTTGTGGTACAAAATGTGTCGCAAGCGGAGCATACGTCCGTCGCTCGGGACGCTCCGTTGTATAGGCAGTCCGCGGAGACTGCTAAGGCTTCTTCTTCTCGTCAGCGCACACGACCGCACCTTGGCTGCGTGACCGCCGATATCTTACCAGCTTCGCCGATCAAGGATTCTTCGGCGACCAGGTCACACCATCCGGCAGCCAGGGACACGAGGCCGATGGACTCCGGACGTTCGCATAGAAAAAGTATGCGGGAGCCATCTGATGCGGAGCTGCCCTCGGCGAAGCAGCGAAAGACTGCGCCTCCGCAGGTCTCGACGCCGGACATTCTTGTGCAGATAGCACAGCTTATTGCAGCATCCCAGCAGCCGACAGAAACGGTGTCAGATCGAGAATTATCCGACGTCGCTGGGTCGGTACGCTCCGCCGAAGCATTGGGGGCGGACGACCGGGAGCATCGTGAGGTCCGACCGGATGGTGAAAGGGATACGGATGATTTGGAGCTATCCCTTTCGGAACAACATAAAGCTGCCGTGGACTTCATCCGGCACTTTCTCCCTCAAGTTGTTCCGTCGGGCCAGACTGCTGCGGTTCCGGACAAGAGGATTATAGCGTCATTGGACTTGAATTTTTTGAGCGGTTCAGGGACATCGCTCCCGAGTTTCCGTCGCAGTCCAATAATGTTGCAAGAACATTTGAATTATTGAACGACGCTATATTTAAACTTGCTTCCAAGATGGGGAAAGCAGGTTTCTTGTCCGCCAATACTCTCAACCTGCCTTTCATTAATGCAAGGAATAAATTCGACACGGCAGGACAGGGTATTCCGAGAGTTCCTCTGCGTATGGACGACGAGGCGGAAGACTTAGAGCTATCATTACCGTTGTCTGCTTCTATTCCAACCGCGGTGTTGGAAACAGCTATTTCGTCTAACAGAGCCAATTTAGATGCCTTATCTTACGCAGATCACCTTACTAAGGCGTTATCACTGCGCCTTCAAGGGAAAGAATTTCAGGATATACAATCCTCTTTAAGACTTCTTTCAAGGGCAGTAGCTTATTCCACGTGTAACTCCGCCCTTTCTGTGGCAAACCTGGAGTTGGTTAGACGTGACGCAGCCCTAGCTACATCCACACTCGTGGATACTAAGGTGAAGAATTCTCTTAGAGTCGCTTCGGTCTCCGGAGAACTTCTCTTTGACGGCAAGCTTTCTGCTATTTATGATAAAATTACAAAGAAAGCTTCGGATTCTCTGTTGTTCAAATCTGCTTCTAAGAAGTCGGATACAGCAGACAAGAATAAGACAGGCACTTCTGGGTCTAATGCGCCCAAGAGAGGTTCCTATAGAGGTTCCGGTGCGTCCTCTTGGTCTTATTCAAGAGACCGTCAAGGCAGCGACTCACGTTCGGGACGTCCTTCGGGCCGGGACAACCGGTCAGACGCCCCGAGGTCGACGGGACGAGGTGCGGGTCGTGGAGGACGTGGTTTCTCCTACCGCAGGCCTTGCAGGTCCAGGAGGTGATGGCTTAAACCTCTATCGCGTACCGGTTGGCGGAAGGTTGTCAAGCTTTTCACAAGAATGGGCGTCGATTACGGACGACCCTTGGGTGAGAGGAGTGACTTCGGAAGGCCTAAAGATATCCTTCAAACGAAAGCCTCCATTAACTCGAAGTCCAAAGTGGACTCAACTTCCGTCAAATCCGCAGAAAAGAGACGCTCTGTTATCAGAGGTGCAGTCTCTTTTAATGAAGAACGCGGTAGAGGTCGTAGAAAACCAGGAGACTCCGGGATTCTACAGCCATCTGTTTCTGGTTCCGAAACCAGACAGCTCGTTCCGTCCAGTCATAGATTTGAGCTGGATAAACAAGCTGATCGTCGCTCCGAAATTTTATATGGAGACGATTCGGTCGGTCAGAGCGAGTATTCGGGTGAACGATTATGCAACAAGCATAGATCTCAAAGATGCGTACTTTCACGTCATGGTACATCCGACATTCAGAAAGTATCTACGCTTCGCAGTCCTAGGAGTGGTGTATCAATTCCGGGCGATGTGCTTCGGACTGAATCTAGCACCCTGGGCTTTCACTCGGGTAATGAACTTGGTAATGATCTATTTCCGAGCTCATTCGTCTGCGGTAACGTCGGCCTACCTGGACGACATTCTTCAGAGGTACGGCAACGAGTTAACGCTTCAGAACGATGTTCAGAATCTACTTCTATTGCTCCGACGTCTCGGTTTTATAGTAAACGAGGAGAAGTCGGATCTGGTGCCGTCCAAGTCATTCACTCATCTGGGAATGAGCTTCGAGATGCACAACAATCTCGTTCGTCAGCCGTTAACCAGAGCGAAATTAGTCCGTTGTTACGCTCGCTATTGTCTGCACGCAGACAAAGTCACAGCGAGAGAATTTATGAGACTGATAGGTCTGTGCGGAGCCGCTGCGGATCTCATTCCGATGGGGCGGTTACGCACGCATCCTCTCCAAATTTTCTTGACTCAGAATTGGAGTGTGAAAATTCATTCGCTTGACGTAGACGTTCTCTTGTCAGATCAAGTGAAAAAAGAGATTCAGTCTTGGGCAAACATTCAGTGGTTAACTCAGGGAGTTCCGCTGCAGTTGCCGGATCCGAGTTTTACCATTATGACGGATGCCAGTCAAACAGGTTGGGATGCATCATTGATCCCAACGGATTCGAGATGCCAGGGTCTTTGGGATCCGCAATTCCTGTGCAAGCACATAAACATCAAGGAAATGATGTCAATTTGGCTTGCGATACGTCATTGGATGGACATTATTCACAATGCTCATGTCCAAATCCTATCCGACAATACGACAGTAGTGGCGCATATACGGAATCAGGGAGGCACTCATTCAGTTCCGTTGTTCAATCTAACGGAAAGAATCCTTCTGTTTGCGCTAGAACATCAGGTTCTTCTTTCGGTCCGTCACATACCGGGTCGTCTGAATGTGCTAGCAGACTCCCTTTCTCGAAAGGGTCGCTTGTTGCCGTCGGAGTGGACTCTCAACAAACAAGTATTCAATCAGATTTGCTACCAATGGGAACGGCCAATGATAGACTTATTTGCGACACATCTCAACAATCAGTTGCAGACGTATGTGTCTCCGTGTCCGGATCCAAGAGCATTTGCAGTAGACGCTCTGTCGATTCCTTGGGACGGAATGATAGGATATGCGTATCCTCTAGCGCCGTTAATTCAACAAGTATTGCTAAAGATAAAACAATCTCAATGCAAGATTCTGTTGGTAGCATCTCTGTCGCCACAGAGACCATGGATAAATCTACTCAGGTGTCTGTTGTGGACCTACCGCGAAAGCTTCCTCCACGGGAGGATCTTCTTTCGCAGGGGAAATCGCGTCAACTCCATCACAACCCGCAAGGTCTCAACCTTCACGTTTTTCCGTTGTGCGGTCCTTCTTGCATGGCAAGCACTTTACAGGACGAGCAGTGGACGCGATTTCTAACTGTAGGAGGACCTCCTCTTCGCTAAACTATGCGGCTAAGTGGAAGGTTTTTCGTCGTTGGTGTAGGGATCATTCTGTAGATATTTTTGATCCCTCTATACCAGACATTGCAAACTTTCTAGTATACTTGTTTGACGAAATCAAACTGCAGCCTGTTACTATTAAGGGTTATGGGTCTATGTTATCTGATACCTATGCACATCATGATAGTTTACAAATTGGATCTAATGTCTCTTTATCTAAGTTGGTTAGAAACTTCTCGATAAATAGACCCAGAACTCTTAGATTAATTCCTAAATGGAATTTAGCTTGGGTTCTTCTTAAATTGAAGGAAAAGCCATTTGAACCTCTTGGGACAGTAGATTTCAAATTCTTATCTTATAAGACAGCTTTTCTCTTAGCTTTCTCTTCTGCTAGAAGAGTCAGTGAGCTTCATGCACTGTCGGTGGATGATTCTCACTATCGTAGTGTCGGGAACACTATCACCTTCACTACTAATGTGGGTTTTTTAGCTAAGAATCAGGCTCCTAATAAATATCCGGAACCTATTGTTATTAAGGCTCTTCTGTCTTCAGACGGGCGTAGGCCTTTACTCTGTCCTGTTAGAGCGTTACGTATCTATAAACAGAGATCTCAGTTTATCAGAAAGGGACGGAAACGTTTCTTTCTGTCTTTGATGCCTAATAGAAGGGACATTTCGGTCCATTCTATTGCTAGATGGATTCAGTTAACTATCCGTACTGCTTATGAGAGTTTATCTTCTTCTCAGCAGTCTGTGCTCAAGATTTCCGCTCATGAAGTAAGAGCTCTTGCTACTTCTTGGGCTTATGCTAATAGTGTTGCTATTACAGATTTAATGAAGGCTGCTTATTGGTCTCAGCCATCCACATTCACGAATTTTTATCTCAGAAATATTGAGTCCATTTCTGGAGACCTGCATTGTTTAGGTCCGTTATCTGTTGCTCAGAATGTCGTCCACTAAACAGTTGCAACTATAGTTATGCAGGCTTTCTGTTCCGGCAGTGACTCCGTCCGGCTGCCCTCTTCGCTCTGGGCTATTCGACCCAGGGCAAGGGGAAGGGGGGGGGGGGGGGGGGGCGGGTGTTCCCTTAGGTCACCTGCTTTATAGTGAAAAGCAAGGGAATGCCTCCTCCAAAGTCAGTATTTCTGAGTCGCTTCCGGGATGGTTTTAAAGTGTAATATTAATGTTAAAATTCATTCATGTCTTATTTTTAAAGTGTAGCTCGGTGTGAAGCATTTGTATATGTCAAGTGTCAAACAGGCTTTAATATACAATACTCGGACACTTTTAAAAGATTATAAAGAGTCTCAATTCTCTGGACTACTTTATTTATTGGCTTACTTTAAAAATAATTAGTATAAGGGTTATACTGGATGTTAATAGAGAACATGAATATTATTGTGCTCAATTATTAAGGGTATTGTATCTTTCTAATTTAATATTAAATAAGAAAGATACATGTAAAGCCTAATACTCCTTTTCTCCTTAAGGGGTTACCTCTTTATTATATAGTTGAGCTTATTGGATTTTCCTCTATGTCCTAGGCCCTCCAGCCTGTTTACTATTCAGCTAAGTCTGGGTCATTGGTACAGTATAAAAATGTTATAGTAATTTATATATTTTTTATACTTACCAATGACCCAGACGGGGATGGCCCTCCCAGGAGTTGGGAACTCATGCCTCCCCGCTGAGTACATAGCGCTGACCAGGCACTGCCAGTAAGAATGATAATTGGTGCCAATTTCGGGACGTCCTTGACACTGCGCATGTGCAGTGGGGGCGTAGTATGGAGGTCCAAAAGGACATGATTTCTTTTGGTTTTGGATGCAAATTTTGTGTTTGGCCCTGGTTTTGTTAGAGTTAGCACCAGCTAAGTCTGGGTCATTGGTAAGTATAAAAAATATATAAATTACTATAAATTTTTTAACTTTTGGATGAGAAATGGATTTGAAATAAAATAAGTCATGTGGGTTTCTGAGATGTTATATTGAAGTCAAGACCTCAGCTCTGGACATCCATGTATATTGATGAGTCTGTTATGATTAGTCGATATATGTCCAGAGGCAAGTTGAGACAATAGGGGGGGGGGGGGGGAGGGGAGGGCGGGCGGGGAGTAGTCAAGATTTCAATACATCATTTTGGAAACCCCCTTAGTGATAATAACCAAATTTTTGACAATGATTCAATGTCTATGATTGATTGATTATGAATGAAGGTTGTGATGTAATGGTACAGTGGCACCCTGTTTATTGAATCGTCACTTTGCCAGTGAAAATTATTCAATTGACAAGAGTATTCAATTAACAGGTATTGTGTCACTTTCCTGTATTTTAGAGATAAACTCAGCATTCATTCTATTATATCTTGTTTGACAGAGCTCCATAATCTCTGTCAAACAAGATACAATAGATTAAATGCCTGTATTGGATGTACCAAAGCCAAATAGGTCTATAAACAAAGGAAAACTGGGAAGGGTCAGGGTAATTTCTCGACAGATTAAAAGATTTTTTATTCAATTAACAGGAGTTTACTCTATAACCTGTATTCAATTAACAGGTCAAATTTGTACTGGAGGTATCGTAAATGGTTTTGTGTTGGGAAATGATATTCAGTTAACAGGGTTATTCAGTTAAGAGATATCCAATTAAGTGCATTCCACTGTATTGCATTTTTGCACTGTCAACTGGACCTATAACTGCTGAAGTTTATAGTAGTGTTTCAGCTGTGTTTCTTTTTTTTCATTTTTCATGTTTAATGTGTGGTAAGCCTATACAAAAGTATAATCATGGCAAAAAATGATCTAGTTTAATTTATTAGCTCACCTGACTTTCAGTCAGGAGAGCTATAGTGATCACTCACCATCCGTCGTCTGGCGTCCATCGTCCGTCGTCCGTGAACATGGTGTTTGCGTCTTCTCCTCCCAAACCGCTGAACCAATTTAATTGATATTTGAGATAATAGTTTGTTATGACATCGCAATTTGATTTTGTTCAAATCAAGTTGCCCCGCCCGTGGGTAGGGCCACATCCAAAAAGTGAGCTGAAATCTTAAAAAATCTTCTTCTCATGAACCAGCAGTAGCAGAGACTTGATATTTGGTGTGCAGCTTCCTTTTGAGGTGTAGACTCAGATTTGTTCAAGAGAAGTTTGTGGGGCTATACTTGGCGTCGTTATGGGAGGGGCAAAATTTTTGGCCCCGCCCGAAATTTCTATTTTCCAAACCGAGAGGCTGATTTGAACCAAATTTTATGTGAGGGCTTATTGGGTCATAAGTACCTAATTTATGCTGATTTTTTTTTTTCCGTAGCCCCATGGGAACCGCAGGAGCTAAAAATAGAAAAAAATTAAAACGCCCATATCTCCAAAACTGCACGGCACCGAGAATTTTTATTTGGTGTGAAGCTTCCTTAGGACCAACAGAAAGAATTGGTAAAAAAAAATTGCCATCGGTTTTATCATAGGGTACAGTTTCGGGACTTTGAAAAAGTGCTGAGTCAGCACTTTTTAACACTGTAGGCAATGGGAAAAACATTAAAAAATCTTCTTCTCCAGATCCAGCAGGCAGAATCTTTTGATATTTGGTATGCAACATTGGAGGGTGGATCTGATTCAAGTTTGTTCAAATCGGCCCCCTGGGTTCATATTTGGGCTCAGTATAGGAGCCCGATTTCGAACTTAGTGTATTTCAGGCAAATTTCTTAAAAAATCTTCTTCTCCAGATCCAGCAGGCAGAATCTTTTGATATTTGGTATGCAACATTGTGGGGTGGATCTGATTCAAGTTTGTTCAAATCGGCCCCCTGGGTTTATATTTTGGCTCAGTATAGGAGCCCAAATTTGAACTTACTGCATTTCAGGCAAATTTCTTTGAAAATCTTCTTCTCCAGATCCAGCAGGCAGAATCTTTTGATATTTGGTATGCAACATTGTGGGGTGGATCTGATTCAAGTTTGTTCAAATTGGCCTCTTGGGTTTATATTTGGGCTCAGTATAGGAGCCCAAATTTGAACTTAGTGCTTTTCAGGCAAATTTCTTAAAAAATCTTCTCCTCCAGATCCAGCAGGCAGAATCTTTTGATATTTGGTATGCAACATTGTGGGGTGGATCTGATTCTATTTTGTTCAAATCGGCTCCCTAGATTCATATTTGGGCTCACTATAGAAGCTCGAATTTGAACTTAGTGCATTTCAGGCAAATTTCTTCAAAAATCTTCTTCTCCAGATCCTGCAGGCAGAATCTTTTGATATTTGGTATGCAACATTGTGGGGTGGATCTGATTCCAGTTTGTTCAAATCAGCCACCTGGATTCATATTTGGGCTCACGATAGAAGCCCAAATTCGAACTTAGTTCATTTCAGGCAAATTTCTTTGAAAATCTTCTTCTCAAGATCCAGCAGGCAGAATCTTGTGATATTTGTTATGCAGCATCCTTAGGGGGGTGAGATTCAAGTTTGTTCAAGCCATGTCCTTAGGTCCATATTTGGGCTCACTGTGGGAGCTTGAATTGTAACTTTGTTCGAAATGAGGAATTTTCTTAAAAAATCTTCTTCTTCAGATCCAGCAGTCCGAATGGTTTGATATGTGGTGAGTAGCATTCTTGGGGGGGGGGGGGGGGGGGGGGGATTCAAGTGTGTTAAAGCCAAGTCCATGGGTCCATATGTGGGCTCCCTGTGGGAGCCCAAATTATAACTTAGTCAATATGAGGAATTTTTCTTTAAAAATCTTCTTCAGATTCAGCAGTTGGAATGTTTTGATATTTGGCATGGAGCAACCTTGGGGGCTGAGATTCAAGTTTGTTCAAGCCAAGTCCCTTGGTTCATATTTGGGCTCACTATGGGAGCCTGAATGACAACTTAGTTCAAAATGAGGAATTTTCTTTAAAAATCTTCTTCAGATCCAGCAGATGAATGCTTTTGATATTTTTTATGCAGCATCCTTAGGGGGGTAAGATTCAAATTTGTTCAAGCCATGTCCCTAGGTCCATATTTGGGCTGACTGTGGGAGCTCGAATTGTAACTTGGTTCAAAATGAGCAATTTTCTTTAAAAATCTTCTTCTTCAGATCCAGCAGTCGGAATGTTTTGATATTTGGTGTGCAGAATCCTTAGGGGTGTGAGATTCAGGTTTGTTAAAGCCAAGTCCCTGGGTTCATATATGGGCTCCCTGTGGGAGCCCGAATTATGACTTAGTTCAGTATGAGGAATATTCTTTAAAAATCTTTTTTTAGATCCACTGGTCAGAATATTTGGATATTTGGTTTCAGCTTTTCTTAGGAGGAGCAGATGCAACTTGTGGAAATCAATTCTCTGGGTTGATATTTAGGCTACCATGTCAGGTGAGCGCCCTCAGGCCCCCTGGGGCCTCTTGTTTCATTGAGTTAGTGATTTATTTATCAACTAATTACTGTTATCAAAAATGGTGGGCTTGACATGTGTAATAACTTGATGCCAATTGAGTGCATGTGAAAAGCATTCTCTTTCCAATTCGAATGATCACGTGCAGTTGTGACCCACAATACAGATTTGTATTTTGTCCAGATGTTTTGCTTGTGTTGGGGGAAATGTGTTCTCGTAAGATTAAAGCTATGAATGAATGAATTGTGTGTTGATTTCAAGTATTAATAACTCCGGCTTAAAGACAGATTGGCCGAATTAACCAGCAGTATGTGTCTGTATTTGTGTACAGGTCTTTTGGGCATGTGGTGCTAATGACAAAAGAAAAAAGCAAGTACCCACAGTTTGGAAAATCACATGTTCAGCAAAGATGTCTTTGTTAGTAATCACTTGTGTCTGTCCCATAACTGTTTGTATTCATGGGAGATCTGTTCATTTGTGAAGATGATAACAGCAAATGATATTGTGTGTGAATAAATGCTTACATATGGAATGGGAAGCAATGAAGAACTGTCAGTACCAAATTTTCCTAGTCCATACAAGGACTCTGTCCAGAGCAGATACTGTGGAACCCACTAAAATGTATTTTTGACTGAATTACCCTGTAAATTGTATATAACTTACAAATACCAAACCATTTACCATACATTCAGTACAAATTTGATCTGTTAATTGCACAGGTAAAAGAGTAAACTCCTTTTAATCAAATAAAAAATCATGTAATCTGTCTAAAAATTACTCGGACATCCACTGATTTCCCCTAATTTATAGACATTTTCGGTTTCAGTATATCCAATATAGGCATTTAATCTATCAATTCCTGTTAATTGTATACTCCTGTTAATTGAATATTTTTCTCTGGCCAAATGACCATTCATTTAACAGGTTCCACTGTGTTAGTGTGAAAATGAATTAATAAATCTGAGTCACTGGAAGCAGTCAAGTTGGAACATCATGCAATTATCACTCCCAATGATTTGGTATATAGAACAAATGCACTCAAGTTTATCCAGAGATTGGGAAAGTTCAAGACATTTTTAAAATGATTTGTGAATTGAAAGTGTAAGCTAATAGAGTTATTTACACGGCTGTTGAGAATTGTATGATAAAACTATCATCATCAATATGTTTATGTACAGAATGTATCAGAGTCTAACTGTTGTTTCTTGGCAATACAGTGGAACCCACTTAATTGGATATCTCTTATCTGAATAACCCTGTTAATTGAATATAATTTCCCATCACAAAACCATTTACCATACCTCCAGTACAAATTTGACCTGTTAATTGAATATAGGTTATAGAGTAAATGCCTGTTAATTGAATAAAAAATCCTGTAGCCGGTCGAGAAATTACCCTGACTCTCCCCAGTTTTCCTTTTTTTATAGACCTATTTGGCATCAGTCCATCCAATACAGGCATTTAATCTATATCATAATCGTGGAGCTTTGTCAAACAAGATATAATAGAATAAATACTAAGTTTATCTTTAGAATACAGGAAAGTGACACAATCCCTGTTAATTGAATACTCCTGTAAATTGAATAATTTTCATTGGCAAAGTGGCAATTCAATTAACAGGGTTCCACTGTATCTCAGCTCGTCAACCCGAGGCCTGAGAAACAAAGAGCTTGACTGATAACTTTTAGGAATATTTATTGGCTTTTGACTAGTGTATTCTCATCCTATTAGAACAGCATTTTATTGCAACATTTCATCTCAAATTTAACAAAATACTGTGGTGCACGTTTTACTTATTTCAACTTTCAACGCTGGTTTGTAAAACGATCCTATTACATGCATTCAAGATGTATTGGAGGTTTAATACATTTTCTGAGGGTCGTCCCTTAATGCTTTCAGTTTGCCAATTATGACTGACTAACACATTTTGTGGGCAAAATTATGATTGACTGATGCTCTATTGCTATTAGAATATCACGATACTGAAGTCAAAATGTGGCGAAAATAGCATGTAAATAAGGTGCTGATAGCGCCTACAGGTTTTCACTTTATTGTATGCTGTACAGCAAAACACTACTGTTGTGAGAGACCATCTGTCTTGAGAGACTGCTGTGCCGTTGTACTGTCTGGTTGTTTTACTCTGTGATGGATTTGTCATGAGGGACCTCTTTTTGCCTAGCAAAAAAAAGAATAGTGCTCTTAACCCTCGAGGGCCTGAACAGTTGTCCTAAATTCACACCAGACCACAGCCTGTAATTCACATCCAGTGGTTTAACAGTGATTTCTAGTCAAGTCTTGACTAGAAACCACTGGCTATGTAATTTGTTTATTGTCAGCAGGACCTACTCATGATGGCATCTTGAGGGCACCTGTTGCAGTGAAAGTCAGAAATAGGCCATTAACCCTTTACCTAACGAATCGCCCTCGTCTGCCCATGTAATATGCAAATTGAGCAGTTGAAAAAACTTAATATTTTTATACTGTACCAATGACCCAGACATAGTTGCTGGTGCTAACTCTTAAAATATAGGGCCAAACACAAATTTTGCCCCCCAATCCCCAAAATTTGCATCTAAAACCAAAGAAAACATGTCCTGAATGGCCCTCCACACTTCACCTCTACTGCGCATGCGCAGTGTCAAGGACGTTCCGAAATTGGCGCCATTAATCATTCTTAGTTTGGCCCTTCATCAGTTAACATCTGACTGATCTTTGTGCTTGTAAATCTCAGTTTAAATGATGCCAGACACATATTAGTGAAATGGTGATTCTAAGGAGGATATAGAAGGAGGAGAGGAAAAATGTGTGACAGAAAATTATCAGGGCTGTAACTTAAAATTTTTTAATGAAATTATGTTAAGTTACCTATTTTCGAGGCAGCAGCCATTTTGTTGTCATTCTTGTTATCAAGTTACACTGCTTGTTCAGTGTTTTCCTCTCTCCCTTTCCTTTAAGTCCCCTCTTGCTATTCTCCCATGCTTTTGGCATATTTTCTGTAATTTTATTAAAAAATTGTTAGGCGTAGTGTTCTGCATCTTCCATCTGATGTTCTGCAGTTTCTTCCCTGGAAGTCTCTGTTTTGCATCAGATAGTGTATTATTGGTAACTGATTTCGGGCCTGGGTGCCTGGAGTCTTATTCTAGTGTTTTTACACTTATTGTTTACATTTACAACAACCCTATGTGTGAGGGGGGATATTTTTATACTGTACCAATGACCCAGACATAGCTGGTGCTAACTCTTAAAATATAGAGCCAAACACAAATTTTCCCCCCCAATCCCCAAAATTTGCATCTAAAACCAAAGAAAACATGTCCTGAATGGCCCTCCACACTTCACCTCTACTGTGCATGCGCAGTGTCAAGGACGTTCCGAAATTGGCGCCATTAATCATTCTAAGTTTGGCCCTTCATCAGTTAACATCTGACTGATCTTTGTGCTTGTAAATCTCAGTTTAAATGATGCCAGACACATAAATATTAGTGAAATGGTGATTCTAAGGAGGATAGAGAAGGAGGAGAGGAAAAATGTGTGACAGAATATTATCAGGGCTGTAACTTAAAATTTTTTAAGGAAATTATGTTAAGTTACCTATTTTCGAGGCAGCAGCCATTTTGTTGTCATTCTTGTTATTGAGTTACACTGATTTTTCAGTGTTTTCCTCTCTCCCTTTCCTTTAAGTCCCCTCTTGCTATTCTCCCATGCTTTTGGCATAGTTTCTGTAATTTTTATTACTAAAATTTCTTGGGAGTTTTAGCTGAATAACAGAATGAATTCTGTTCTTTTCCCCATGTTTACGTCTTCACCTACGGGTGGTTAGGCGTTGTGTTCTGCATCTACCATCTGATGTTCTGCAGTTTCCTCCCTGGAAGTCTCAGTTTTGCATCAGATAGTGTATTTTTGGTAACTGATTTCGGGCCTGGGTGCCTGGAGTCCTATTTTAGTGTTTTTACACTCATTGTTTACATTTACAACAGCCCTCTGTGTGAGGGGGGATTTCTTGAAAATAATACCTTGATGTTAATTTAATCATAACTAGATACATTATTATTGTTCGTAAGTGTTGCATAAATTGTTTAAAATATTTTTAAAATTTTTGTCCACACTTTGGCTTGGGATCCATTGGGGCTCAACGTTACTTTTCAGAAACTTGGGCTGTTCTGAAAAAATATTTTTTCAAAATATTTTGATTTCAGTTATTTTTTCTATGTTAATGGATCATATTATTATTATGTATTTTGATTGTCAGGGGTTGCTGCGAGTACCAGGACTTTGTTTTCTTTTCACATTGAAAGGATTTTGATCAATTGTAATAAGAGGAAGTCTTCCTCTGACTTTTATAATCATTCTATATGTGGTCAGTGTACTCGCATTAACTCCTGTTCTGTATCTGATGATTTCGATGACAACATGGGAAGCGTATGTCAC
This sequence comes from Pictodentalium vernedei, assembly GCA_031216915.1. Taxonomy (NCBI): domain Eukaryota; kingdom Metazoa; phylum Mollusca; class Scaphopoda; order Dentaliida; family Dentaliidae; genus Pictodentalium; species Pictodentalium vernedei. The sequence goes on along the minus strand of CM062297.1, from coordinate 289,823,453 downwards.
GGTATGTTAGTGGGGAATTGGCCATTCCGGTCCTTTCCCCACAGGGTCACTCTACTTTATCAATTTCTATTTCAGACGATCAAGATTAGGGTGATGTATCTGTGATATCTTCCAACAGTGTGCCTCCGTCGTCACAATTAATGAAGGGCTAGTGGAAAAGTGCTCATGTAAATACGCCAATTGCCTAAGAGGACCCTAGTAGGTTCGACGGCCTTTGACGTCCGCTAGCTCGCCCGGTGTAGCGTCCATTCATCGAATGGTTCGGCAGCCGGGTTCGTCCGTTGCGGTCTAGAAGGAGTTTTGGGGTGATGCGAGCACTATAAGTCAACCAAATGCACACCCAGTGACGGCGGATTAGAGGGAGAACGGAGGAAGCCTTTTAGTCCGGTTCATAGCTCGTTCTGGTCCATCCGGACGGCGAGCGAGAGAGGCCCCTCTCTCGTACAACAACATCTGGCCCCAGATGTTGTGGTACAAAATGTTTCGCATTCGGAGCATACGTCCGTCGCTCGGGATGCTCCGACATATAGTCAGTCCGGAGAGACTGTCAATAAGGCTTCCTCATTCTCATGGTAGCGCACATGACCGCTCTTGGCTATGTGACCTCGGATATCCAGTCAGCTTCGCCAGTCAGAGAATCATCGGCGACCAGGTCACACCATCCAGTAGCCAGGGACACGAGGCCTGCAGACTCCGGACGTTCGCATAGGAAAGTGTGCGGGAGTCAACGTACACGGAGCTTCCGGTGGCAATGCATCGTAAGACTGCTACTGCACAGGCCTCGGGGATGGACGTGCTATCCTAAATAGCACAGCTTATCGCAGCATCCCAGCAATAACTGAATCTGTCGCATATGTTTTATCCGACGATGCTGGGTCGGGACGCTCCGCGGAAGCGGGTACGGACGTCCGAAAATTTCATCCGGTCCGACGGGATACCGAAAGGGATTCGGAGGATTGCGAGCTTTCCCTTTCGGAACAACATATGCTGTTGTGTATGTCATCTGACTTGATCTTCTACAGCTTCTTTCGTCGGACCAGAATGCTGCGATGCCGGATAAGAAACTGATAGCGTCGGTGGACTTAGAAATTTTTTGGTTCGGTTCAGGGACTTTTCCCTCAGTTCCGACATAGTCCAATAATGTCACACAAACTTTCGAATTATTGAATGACGCTATATATTTATTATTTTATGCTTGCTATTACCAAGCATTTCTGGTTTTTTGTTAGCAAAGTTACGGAGATGTCTTTCAAAAGTGTGCCTCTGTCGTCATAGTTAATGAAGAGCTAGCGGCAATAAGTGCTCATGGAATATGTCTATCGCCTAAGAGGTCCCTTGTAGGATCGACGGAGTGACATTCGCTAGCTCACCCGGTGTAGCGTACATTCATCGAATGGTTCGGCTGCCGGGTTCGTCCGTTGCGATCTAGGAAGGAGATTTGGGTGATGCGAGCACTATAATTACTTAAGTACTCACCCAGTGACGGCAGATTGAGGACAGATCGGAGGAAGCCTGTTAGTCCGGTTCCTGGCTTGTCCAGGTCCGTCCGGGCTGTGAGCGAGAGAGGTCCCTCTCTCGTCCAACAACATAGGGGACCGCATGTTGTGGTTCAGATTTTTTTACATTCGGAGCATATGTCCGTCGCTCGGGACGCTCCGTTATATTGACAGTCCAAGAGACTGTCGATAATGCTTCCTCATCCTCACAGCAGTGCACTCGACCGCACATTGGCTACGTGACCTCGAGTATCCGATCAGTTTCGTCATTCAGTGATTCCACGGCGAACAGGTCACGCCATCCGGTAGCCAAGGGACACGAGGCCTATACACTCCGTTCGCTCGCATATTAGTAGTATGCACGGGGTAACGATCACGGAGCTTCCAGCGGCAATGCATCGTAGGACCGCTTCTCCACAGGCCTCAGTGATGGACGTGCTATCCGAGTTAGCACAGTTTTTTCGCAGCATCCCAGCAATCGACAGTTTTGGGGTCGAATCAGGAATTATCTGACGGCGCTGGGTCGGTGCGGTCCGTGGTTACATCAGGTACGGACGACCGAACGCTTTATAGGGTCCGACAGGATGGCGAGAGGGATTCGAAAGATTTCGAGTTTTCCCTTTCGTAGCATCGGAAGCTGCCATACATATCTTCCGGCATTATCTTCCAGTGATTGTTATTTCGGACTACATTGCTGCGATGTTGGATAAGAGACTTATAGCGTCATTGGACACGGAATTTTGGATCGGTTCAGGGACATTGTCCCTGACTTACCGACACAGTCCAATAATGTCATTAGAACATGTGTATTATTTATCGATGCTATATATATATAAGCCTGCTACCAAGCATGATAGTTTAGTTTCTTGTCCGCAATGCTCATTTCTGCTTTTTATCATTTATACGAATATTTTTTTTTGGCAGAACAGGGCATACCGAGAGTTCATATGCGTCTAGACGGCGCGGTTAAAGACTGGAAATATTCTTTTTTGCCGTCTATGTCTTTTCCAACCACAATGTTGGAAACAATGATGTCTAATAGACTTAACTTAGACGCTTTATCATACGTAATCCACCTTACTGAGGCGTTATCATTACGTCTTCAAGAGAAAGAATTCCGGGATATTATCCTCAATGTGATTTCTTTTGAGGGCAGTAGTTTGTTCACGTATAACTCCGCCCTTCAGTGGCTGTTTGGAGTTGGTTAGACATGACGCAGCCCTAGCTACATCCACGCGCGTGGATAGTAACGTGAAGAACTCTCTCAGAGTCGCTTCGTTCTCGGAGAAGCTTCTCTTCGACGGCAACTTTTCAGCAATCCATGAATTGCTCGATTTACACGTTTTCTTGTCTATCTAGTGTAAGCAAGAGATTCAGACTGGGGCAAACATTCGGTGGTTGACTCAGAGAGTGCCACTGCAGTTGCCGGATCCGAGTTTTATAATTATGACGGTTGCCAGTCAAACAGGTTGGGATATAATATTGATCCCAACGGATTCGAAGTGCCAGGGTCTTTGGGTTCCGCAGTCTCTAAGCAAGCACTTATCTTCCAGGGAATAATGTTTTTTTTAGGCTTGCTTTATGCCATTGGATGAACATTATTCAGAAACGCATGTCCAAATCCTGTCCGTTAATTCGACAGTAGTAGCATATCTCCGGAACCAGGGAGTCACTCATTCATTTCCGTTATTCAATTTAATGGAAAGAATCCTTCTGTTTGTTATAGTACACCAAGTTCTGCTTCGGTCCGTCATATTCCGGGTCGTCTGATTGTATTACTGGACTCCCGTTCACTTATGGGTCGCTTGTTGCCGTCAGAATGGACTCTCAACAAACACGTATTCAATCAGATTTGCTATCAATGGGAGCGCCCAATGATAATTTATTTACGACACAACTTGCTTGTCAATTGCAGACGTATGTGTTTGCTTGTCCGGATCTCTGAGCTTATGTTGTTAACGCTGTATTGATCTAATAGGACGGAATGATAGGATATGCGTATCCTCCTGCGCTGTTGTTTCAGCAAGTATTGCTAAGATAAACAACCACAATACATTTCTGTTGATAGCATCTCTGTCTTCACAGAGACCGTGGGTATTTTACTCTGATGTCTACTGTGGGACTTAACGTGAAATCTTCCTCCATGTGAGGATCTTTTTTCGCTGGGTAAAATCGTGTCATCTTTATCACAACCCGCAAGGTCTCAACCTTCACGTATTCCGTTGTGTGGTCCTTATTGCATTGTAAGCATTGTACTGGACGAGCTTTGGACGCGATTCTTACTATAGGAGAGCCTCTTCTTCGCTATACTATGCGGCTAAAGTGGAGGCTCTTCCATCGTTGGTGTAGGGATCACTATGTTGATATTGTTGATCCCTCCATACTAGTCATTGCAACTTTTTAGTATACTTGTTTGACAAGATCTACTGCAGCCTGTTATTATTAAGGTTATAGGTTTATGTTACCTCATACCTATGCACTCTATGATAGTTTACAATTGAGTCTTATGTCTCTTTATCTAAGTCAGTTAGTAACTTTTCGATAAATAGATTTAGAATCATTAGATTAAATTCCTATACGGAATTTAACTTCGGTTCTTATTTAGCTAAGTAATCATTTGAGCCTCTGGAAACAGTAGTTTTCAAATTCTGACCTTTTAGACAGTAATTCTATTGGCTTCTCTTTTACTGAAGAGTCAGTGAGTTTCATGCACTATCGGTGGATGATTTTCACTTTTGTAGTTTCGGAATCACTACTTCCTTTACTATTTAGGTTGGATTTTCGCATAAGAGTCAGACTCCTAATTAATATCCGGAACCTATTGTTATTAAGGTCCTTCCGTCTTCGTACGGGCATAGGCCTTTACTCTGTCCGGTTAGATATCTGTTTATTACTACGGGCGTAAGCTTCTTCTGTCTTTGATGCCTAATAGAAGGACGTTACGCTCCATTCTATTGCTAATGGATTCAATTAACTATCGATACTGCTTATGGTATATTATTGACTCAGCAGTTGTGTTTGAGATTTCGGCTCATGAAGTAAGAGTTCTTCTACATCTTGGGCTTACATTAATAGTGTCGCTATTATAGATTTTTGAAGGCTGCTCATTGCGCTCAGCCATCCACATTCATGAATTTTTATCTCAGAAATATTGAGTCCATTTCTGGAGGCCTCTATTGTTAGGTCTATTATCTACTGCTCAGAATGTCATTCACTTAACAGTTGCTACTATAGCTAGGTAGGCTGTCTGTTTCGGCAGTGACTCCGTTCTGCTGCCCTCTTCCCTCTGGGCTATTTGACCCAGGGCAAGAAAAAGGGGGGGGGGGAGGGTGTTCCCTTGGGTCACCTGTTTTATTATGAAAACAAGGGGATACCTCCTCCGGAGTTAGTAATTCTGAGCTGTTATTGGGATGGTTGTTTAGTGAGAAGTTTATGTTTTAAAAATTCATTCAGGTCTTAGTTTTTAAAGTAGAGCTTTTGAATATAGCACGTGTCAACGGACATTATTATACAATCCTCAGACACTTTTAAGGAGTATAAAGAGTCTCTATTCTCTAGACTTAATTTATTTATTGGCTTACTTTAAAAATTATTAGTATAAGGATTATACTAGATATTAATAGAGTACATGGATGTATGATGCTCAATTTTGGAAGGTGTTGTATCTTTCTAATTTATCATAAATAAGAAAGATACATGTAAGGCCTAATACTTCTTTTTCCCTAGAGGGGATGACTCTATTTTATATAATTGAGCGTATTCCATCTTGCTCTATGTCCTTGGCCCTCCAGCCTTTTTACTATTCAGCTATGTCTGGGTCATTAGTACAGTATAAAATGTTAAAAAATTTATAGTAATTTATATATTTTTTATACTTACCAATGACCCAGACGGGGATGGCCCTCCCAGGAGTTGGGAACTCTTACCTCCCTGCTGAGTACATAGCGCTTACCAGGCACTGGTTATTAGAATGATTAATGGCGCCAATTTCAGAACGTCCTTGACACTGCGCATGCGCAGTAGAGGTGAAGAGTGGAGGGCCATTCAGGACATGTTTTCTTTGGTTTTAGATGCAAATTTTGGGGATTTGGGGGCAAAATTTGTGTTTGGCCCTATATTTTAAGAGTTGGCACCAGCTATGTCTGGGCCATTGGTAAGTATAAAAAATATATAAATTACTATAAATTTTTTAACTTCTTGAAAATAATATCTTGATGTTAATTTAATCATAACTAGATACATTATTATTGTTCGTAAGTGTTGCATAAATTGTTTAAAATATTTTTAAAATTTTTGTCCACACTTAGGCTTGGGATCCATTGGGGCTCAACGTTACTTTTCAGAAACTTGGGCTGTTCTGAAAAAATATTTTTTCAAAATTTTTTGATTTCAATTATTTTTTCTATGTTAATGGATCATATTATTATGTATTTTGATTGTCAGGGGTTGGTGCGAGTACTAGGACTTTGTTTTCTTTTCACATTGAAAGGATTTTGGTCAATTGTAATAAGAGGAAATCTTCCTCTGACTTTTATAATCATTGTATATGTAGTCAGTGTTCTCGCACTAGCTCCTGTTCTGTATGTGATAATTTCGATGATAACATGGGAAGCGTGTGTCACAGTATGTTAGTGGGGAATTGGACATTCCGGTCCTTTCCCCGCAGGGTCACTCTACTTTATCAATTTCTATTTCAGACGATCATGATTAGGGTGATGTATCCGTGATGTCTTCCAAAACTGTGCCTCCGTCGTCACAATTAATGAAGAGCTAACGGAAAAGTACTCATGTAAATACGCCAATTGCCTAAGAGGACCCTAGTAGGTTCGACGGCCTTTGACGTCCGCTAGCTCGCCCGGTGTAGCGTCCATTCATCGAATGGTTCGGCAGCCAGGTTCGTCCATTGCGGTCTAGAAGGAGTTTTGGGGTGATGCGAGCACTATAAATCAACCAAATGCACACCCAGTGACGGCGGATTAGAGGGAGAACGGAGGAAGCCTTTTAGTCCGGTTCCTAGCTCGTCCAGGTCCATCCGGACGGCGAGCGAGAGAGGCCCCTCTCTCGTACAACAACGTCTGGCCCCAGATGTTGTGGTACAAAATGTTTCACATTCGGAGCATACGTCTGCCGCTCGGGACGCTCCGACATATAGTCAGTCCGGAGAGACTGTCAATAAGGCTTCCTCATTCTCATGGTAGCGCACACGACCGCTCTTGGCTACGTGACCTCGGATATCCAGTCAGCTTCGCCAATCGGAGAATCATCGGCGACCAGGTCATACCATCCGGTAGCCAGGGACACGAGGCCTGCAGACTCCGGACGTTCGCATAGGAAAGTGTGCGGGAGTCAACGTACACAGAGCTTCCGGCGGCAATGCATCGTAAGACCGCTACTGCACAGGCCTCGGTGACGGACGTGCTATCCCAAATAGCTCAGCTTATCGCAGCATCCCAGCAACAACTGAATCTGTCGCATCATGTATTATCCGACGATGCTGGGTCGGGACGCTCCGCGGAAGCAGGTACGGACGTCCGAAAATTTCATCCGGTCCGACGGGATGCCGAAAGGGATTCGGAGGATTTCGAGCTTTCCCTTTCGGAACAGCATATGCTGTTGTGTATGTCATCTGACTTTATCGTCTACAGGTTCTTTCGTCGGACCAGAATGCTGCGATGCCGGATAAGAAACTGATAGCGTCGGTGGACTTAGAAATTTTTTGGTTGGTAGTCCAATAATGTCACACAAACTTTCGAATTATTGAACGACGCTATATATTATTATTATATGCTTGCTATTACCAAGCATTTCTGGTTTCTTGTTCGCAAAGTTACGGAGATGTCTTTCAAAGTGTGCCTCTGTCGTCATAGTTAATGAAGAGCTAGCGGCAATAAGTGCTCATGGAATATGTCTATCGCCTAAGAGGTCCCTTGTAGGATCGACGGAGTGACATTCGCTAGCTCACCCGGTGTAGCGTCCATTCATCGAATGGTTCGGCAGCCGGGTTCGTCCGTTGTGGTCTAGGAAGGAGATTTGGGTGATGCGAGCACTATAATAACTTTAGTACTCACCCAGTGACGACGGATTGAGGACAGATCGGAGGAAGCCTGTTAGTCCGGTTCCTGGCTCGTCCAGGTCCGTCCGGGCTGTGAGCGAGAGAGGTCCCTCTCTCGTACAACAACATAGGGGACTGCTTGTTGTGGTTTAGATATTTCGCATTCGGAGCATATGTCTGCCGCTCGGGACGCTCCGTTATATTGACAGTCCGAGAGACTGTCGATAATGCTTCCTCATCCTCACAGCAGCGCACACGACCGCACATTGGCTACGTGACCTCAAGTATCCGACCAGTTTCGTCATGCAGTGATTCCACGGCGAACAGGTCACGCCATCCGGTAGCCAAGGGACACGAGGCCTATACACTCCGTTCGCTCGCATAATAGAAGTATGCACGGGGTAACGATCACGGAGCTTCCAGCGGCAATGTATCGTAAGACCGCTTCTCCACAGGCCTCCGTGACGGACGTGCTATCCAAGTTAGCACAGTTTATCGCAGCATCCCAGCAATCGACAGTTTCTCGGTCGGATCAGGAATTATCCGACGGCGCTGGGTCGGTGCGCTCCGCTGTTGCATCAGGTTCGGACGACTGAACGCTTTATAGGGTCTGACAGGATGGCGAAAGGGATTCGGACGATTTTGAGTTTTCCCTTTCGGAACAACGGACGCTGCCATACACTTCTTCCGGCATTATCTTCCAGTGGTTGTTCCTTCGGACTACATTGCTGCGATGTTGGATAAGAGACTTATAGCGTCATTGGACACGGAATTTTGGATCGGTTCAGGGACATTGTCCCTGACTTACCGACGCAGTCCAATAATGTCATTAGAACATTTGTATTATTTATCGACGCTATATATATATAAGCCTGCTACCAAGCATGATAGTTTAGTTTCTTGTCCGCAATGCTCAATTCTGCCTTTTATCATTTCTAGGAATAATTTATTTTGGCAGAACAGGGCATACAGAGAGTTTATATGCGTCTAGACAGTGGGGTTAAAGACTGGAAATTATCTTTTTCGCCATCTATGTCTTTTCCAACCACAATATTGGAAACGACAATGATGTCTAATAGACTTAACTTAGACGCTTTATCATACGTAGTCCACCTTACTGAGGCGTTATCATTACGTCTTCAAGAGAAAGAATTCCGGGATATGATCCTCAATGTGATTTCTTTCAGGGGCAGTAGTTTGTCCACGTATAACTCCGCTCTTCAGTGGCAACCTGGAGTTGGTTAGACGTGACGCAGCCCTAGCTACATTCACGCGCGTGGATAGTAAGGTGAAGAACTCTCTCAGAGTCACTTCGGTCTCGGAGAAGCTTCTCTTCGATGGCAACTTTTCAGCAATCCATTAATTGCTCGATATACATGGTCTCTTGTCTATCAAGTGTAGCAAGAGATTCAGACTGGGGCAAACATTCGGTGGTTGACTCAGAGAGTGCCACTGCAGTTGCCGGATCCGAGTTTTATAATTATGACGGTTGCCAGTCAAACAGGTTGGGGTACAATATTGATCCCAAACAGGTTGGGATGCAATATTGATCCCAACGGATTCGAAGTGCCAGGGTCTTTGGGTTCCGCAGTCTCTAGGCAAGCACTTATCTTCCACAGAATAATGTTTTTGAGGCTTGCTTTATGTCATTGGATGAACATTATTCAGAAACGCATGTCCAAATCCTGTCCGATAATACGACAGTAGTTGCGTATCTCCGGAACCAGGGAGGCACTCATTCGATTCCGTTATTCAATTTAACGGAAAGAATCCTTCTGTTTGTTATAGTACACCAAGTTCTGCTTCGGTCCGTCATATTCCGGGTCGTCTGATTGTATTACCGGACTCCCTTTCACGTAAGGGTCGCTTGTTGCCGTCAGAATGGACTCTCAAGAAACAAGTATTTAATCAGATTTGCTATCAATGGGAGCGCCCAATGATAATTTATTTACGACACAACTTGCTAATCAATTGCAGACGTATGTGTTTGCTTGTCCGGATCTCTGAGCTTATGTTGTTAACGCTCTATTGATCTAATAGGACGGAATGATAGGATATGCGTATCCTCCTGCGCTGTTGTTTCAGCAAGTATTGCTAAGATAAACAACCACAATACATTTCTGTTGATAGCATCTCTGTCTTCACAGAGACCGTGAGTAAATTTACTCAGATGTCTACTGTGGGACTTAACGCGAAAACTTCCTCCATGAGAGGATCTTCCTTCGCTGGGGAAAATCGTGTCATCTTCATCACAACCCGCAAGGTCTCAACCTTCACGTATTCCGTTGTGTAGTCCTTATTGCATTGTAAGCATTGTACTGGACGAGCTTTGGACGCGATTTCTTACTGTAGGAGAACCTCTTCTTCGCTATTCTATGCGGCTAAAGTGGAGGCTCTTCCGTCGTTGTTGTAGGGATCACTATGTTGATCCCTCCACACTAGTCATTGCAACTTTCTAGTATACTTGTTTGACAAGATCTACTGCAGTCTGATACTATTAAGGTTATAGGTCTATGTTATCTCATACCTATGCACTCTATGATAGTTTACAATTGAATCTTATGTCTCTTTATCTAAGTCAGTAACTTTTCGATAAATAGACTTAGAATCATTAGATTAAATTTTTATATGGAATTTAACTTTGGTTCTTATTTAGCTAAGTAATCATTTGAGCCTCTGGAAACAGTAGTTTTCAAATTCTGACCTTTTAGACAGTAATTCTGTTGGCCTCTCTTTTACTGAAGAGTCAGTGAGCTTCATGCACTATCGGTGGATGATTCTCATTTTCGTAGTTTCAGAATCACTACTTCCTTTACTATTTAGGTTGGATTTTTGGTTAAGAGTCAGGCTCCTAATAAATATCCGGAACCTATTGTTATTAAGGTCCTTCTGTCTTCGTACGGGCATAGGCCTTTACTCTGTCCGGTTAGAGTTTACATATTTATAAACAGATATCTGTTTATTACTACGGACATAAGCTTCTTCTGTCTTTGATGCCTAATAGAAGGACGTTACGCCCCATTCTATTGCTAATGGATTCAATAAACTATCGGTACTGCGTATGGTATATCATTGGCTCAGCAGTTGTGCTTGAGATTTCGGCTCATGAAGTAGGAGTTCTTTCTACATCTTGGGCTTACATTAATAGTGTCGCTATTATGGATTTTTGAAGGCTGCTCATTGCGCTCAGCCATCCACATTCATGAATTTTTTATCTCAGAAATATCGAGTCCATTTCTGGAGGCCTCTTTTGTTAGGTCTATTATCTACTGCTCAGAATGTCATTCACTCAACAGTTGCTACTATAGCTAGGTAGGCTGTCTGTTTCGGCAGTGACTCCGTTCTGCTGACCTCTTCGCTCTGGGCTATTTGACCCAGGGCAAGAAAAAGGGGGGGGGGGGGGGGGGAGGGTGTTCCCTTGGGTCACCTGTTTTACTATGAAAACAAGGGGATATCTCCTCCGGAGTTAGTAATTCTGAGCTGTTACTGGGATGGCTTTTTAGTGAGAAGTTTATGTTTTAAAAATTCATTCAGGTCTTAGTTTTTAAAGTATAGCTTTTGAATATAGCACGTGTCAACGGACGTTATTATACAATCCTCAGACACTTTTAAGGAGTATAAAGAGTCTCTATTCTCTAGACTTACTTTATTTATTGGCTTACTTTAAAAATTATTAGTATAAGGATTATACTAGATATTAATAGAGTACATGGATGTATGATGCTCAATTTTGCAAGGTGTTGTATCTTTCTAATTTAACATAAATAAGAAAGATACATGTAAGGCCTAATACTTCTTTCTCCCTAGAGGGGATGACTCTATTTTATATAATTGAGCGTATTCCAACTTGCTCTATGTCCTAGGCCCTCCAGCCTTTTTACTATTCAGCTATGTCTGGGTCATTGGTACAGTATAAAAATGTTAAAAAATTTATAGTAATTTATATATTTTTTATACTTACCAATGACCCAGACGGGGATGGCCCTCCCAGGAGTTGGGAACTCATACCTCCCCGCTGAGTACATAGCGCTTACCAGGCACTGGTTATAAGAATGATTAATGGCGCCAATTTCGGAACGTCCTTGACACTGTGCATGTGCAGTAGAGGTGAAGTGTGGAGGGCCATTCAGGACATGTTTTCTTTGGTTTTAGATGCAAATTTTGGGGATTGGGGGGCAAAATTTGTTGTGTTTGGCCCTATATTTTAAGAGTTAGCACCAGCAACTATGTCTGGGTCATTGGTAAGTATAAAAAATATATAAATTAATATAAAATTTTTAACTTTTCAAAATATTTCAACAAAACCATATCATGTGACCCCTCATTGGAATGAGCTCATTGAGCTCATTCCAATGAGGGGTCACATGATATGGTTTTGTTGAAATGTTTTGAAAATTTTTTAAAAATGATATTTAAAATAATAAATTTTGTTATCATCTGCATTGGGTAAAGGGTTAAGACAGTTCTACTGTACTATATAATGTTCATATTGGCCTTAGCACTAACACAGGTACATGTATACGTATCAAAAACATGCTCCCTTTCTCCTTACAAAATATATAAAAAAAACAAGACACACTGTCACAGTGCTGAAGCTGCGACGATTCGTGCAACACCAATGATGTTCTAAAACTTGATGATGACAAAAAATCTTGTTGGTGACAAGTCCATAAATGTGACAGAAATTTTCTGAATGACATGCACTATTGAGAGGGTGTAGACATCATGAAGATACACTTGCATACCAAGTATGGTGTCATTCCATCAAGTGTTTTAGGAGTTATGGTGTTTTTTAAACTCTGTGACAGACCGACCAACAGACAGACCGACATAAGGCATATAGAGCTGCTCGTCGCAGCTAAAACATTTACCTGGAAAAATAGGAATGTGTGAGAAAGTAAGCCTTTTTCGTTTTGACGTAATTTCTGATTTGTGCAGGCCTGTTAATACCTTTTCTTTTGCTTTCTTTCATGCAGGCATACTATGGCGGTGAAGCAAGATGTGATGAGGCAGTTGGTGCAGCAGATGACTATGATCAGACAGAATTAGTGTGTGGTGGCTGTTCTGATGTTTCAAGAGCCCAGGTAAGTGCAAGTTAGGATCTGTATTAACCCTTGTACAACCATGATAGAAATAACCAGCCATTGATATTCACAAAAATCACCATTCAAATTTTATTATTCTATTTAAAAAAAAGGTTTTGTTTCTCTGTCACCTCCCTCATTATTGAAAATCTGCCTTAACTGTTATTTACTTGAAATTTCTTCAGTTATACCATTTTGAACCAATAGTTCTAATACTTTAATCCCCTATATTTTGTTTGATAGAATGCTCTGAATAACCACTTTGCCAAAAATAAATACAGATTACCATTGTATAAGTTCCAAATGCAAAACCATTTACCATACCTTCAGTACAAATTTGATCTGTTAATTGAATATAGGTTTTTGAATAAACTCCTGTTAACTGAATAAAAATCTTGTAATTTGTTGAGAAATTACCCTGACATTTATTTATTATTTTGCCTCAGAACATCCATTACAGGCATTTAATCTATTATATCTTGTTTGACAGAGCCCAATGAGATATAATATATTGAATACTCAGGCTATCTTTAGAATATCTTTAGCATGCAGTAGAGTGCCCAAATCTCATGGACTTCTCCAGTTAATTGAATAATTTTCATTGGGAATGTGTTCGTCAATTAACAGGTTTCCACTGTATAATTTCCTAACACAAAACCATTTACCATACCTTCAGTACAAATATCAGTTGCATATAGGTTATAGAGTAAACTCCTGTTAATTGAATTAACAATTATATATGTATAGAAATTACCCTGACACTCAGCAAATTCCTCTTGTTTATAGGTATTGCAGAACTAAATATTGAAATTAGAGTGAACCTCCTTAAAATGTTGCACTCGGAAATGATGCAATCTATAAAAATAAACAGCCTTGTGAAAATATATTGTTTCAATAAATGTTTGAAACATTCTATTGACATCTTGCATTATTGTTGAATATTCCTGATAAAAAAGAGGGTGATTTGATGACTTTTGGACCTAAAAAATACAATTTACTTTTTGTGTGTTTTTGTAGGGAATTCCCTGAAAAATATGTGCATGTGACCGGTACTTCCCTTTGTGTCAGTTTTTCTCTCTTATTTGTTGCATGACCCCCTGTTTTCAGATCAGAACAAGTTGTCTGAAGGGCTATACTTGACAGAGATATTTGAATGCCAAAATTAAAGTGATGCGATCATATTTTTTTCCGCCTAAACGTTATAATGGTCACCTATGGGAAAATATTTAGTTCTGTGATACCTATAGGAAATATGTTTTTTGGCTTCCAAACCAGATTAAATTATTATTTTGGGGGATTATTTCGCATGTAAATATTCATTTGGGACCACATACCTTACCAAACTATTTTATTGTTTTGAAAAGTTACATTTTTGTCACAGTCCGCAATAAAAGCTATATATTTCCAAAACTAAGGCCGTTCATGCAAGCAAATTCACATCTTGAGCAAGTGTATTCCCCAGGAGCACACTATAACCTCTGGCAGCTGCTAACTAACAGCCTATCTTACCCTATTAACATGTTTATTTAAACCATGGTTTCCCCTCATATTACTAGGGACAGGGAGGATTCCAAATCTTCCAACGACCTCCCAAATCACCATTCAAACACAGACAGAAAACCTACACTGCCCTTCTATTCACTAGTATTTAGAAGTTTTTCTCTTCTATATTATGCTCTTAAAAATGTTGGAAAACAATTCCTTCATTGAAAGAGTATCCTGGAACACAAATTTGAGGAGGGGGTGGGGCTACAGTGGAAGATAACTCAATAAAATTACAAATGTGAGTGAATGGCATTTGTGCATAGCTACCAATATAGTTGTCTAGTACTAGTGCTGTCATGGTTCCCATGATACAGCATAAATTTACAGTGACGGTTGTGAAATATTGCTCTTTCCCTTAACCAAGTCCTCCCTCCCACACATATTTAACCCTTCTGCTGATGATAAACATTTGGAAAGACTGAACAGCATGTTTTTAGAGGCTGAAGTTAGTATCATACACTTTCAGTTTCTTATGATTCACTTTGAGGCTTCAGCACTCAAGGTCCACCGAGTTATTTTTCAATTTAACAACCTTGCCCTGGCTATTCCACTATATTTATTATTTATTGGTGTTTAAGGTCACATATTTCCACTATATTTTTCATTGTATTACCTTCAGTACTCTCATGTAGACCTCCTACATGTGTGACTGCAAGCCTATCTGTCTGTCTGTGTGTCTGTCTCTTCATCAGACATGGTGTTTGTTTGCTTTTCACTTGCCTGGATCTCCATTTTCAATAATTGGCAGCTGACTAACTTTCCCCCCCCCCCCCCCTCACACACACACACAAGTATATTAAACATCAAATACCACTATATTCTTGAAGTAAATGTCTGATTCATCCTCTTTGGAAACATGTATTTTTATACTGTACCAATGACCCGACTTAGCTGGTGCCAACTCCAACAAAACCAGGGCCAAACACAAATTTTGCCCCCCAATCCCCAAAATTTGCATCCAAAACAAAAAGAAATCATGTCCTAAAGGACCTCCATACTACGCCTCTACTGCGCATGCGCAGTGACGCAGTCGTCCCGAAATTGGCGCCAATTATCATTCTTTCTCTGTTTGGCCCTTCATCAGTCAACATCTCACTGATCTTTGTGCTTGTAAATCTCAGTTTAAAGGATGCCAGACACGTAATTTTTGGAGAAAATGTGATTCTAAGGAGGATAGAAGGAGGAGAGGAAAAAGAAGTGGCAAAAAAATAATCAGGGCTGTACTTAAAATTTTTTGATGAAATTATGTTAAGTTGCCTATTTTCGAGGCATGGGCCTCTTGTTGTCATTGTTGCTAATTGTTGCACTGCTTATTCAGTGTTTCCTCTCCCCTAGCCTTCTAAAGTCCCCCCTGGCAACTCTCCCATGCTTTTGGCATATTTTTGAGAAATTTCATTTCTAAAATTTCCTGGGAGAGTTGCTTGGTTACAGAATGTTTTCTGTTATTTTCCCCATAGTTACGTTTTCACCCATGGGTGTATAACGTTTGTGTTCTGCATCTTCCATCTGATGTTCTACAGATTCTCCCCTGGGAGTCTCTGTTTTGCATCAGATAGAGTGTAATTGATGACTGATTCCGGGCCAGTTTTTTCAGTGCCTGGAGTCATGTTTTCTGGTGTGTTTACACTGTTTGTTTTCATTGGCAACAGCCTTTTTTGAGGGGGGCTGTTTGCCTTTGTGGTAGTTTATCTCATTATAAGATACATTTATATTATCTGAAAGTGTCTCATTAATTATTTTATATAAATTTAAAATTTTTGACCACACTTTGCCATCGGATCCATCGGGGCTCAACGTTACTTTTCAGCAACTTGGGCTTCTCTGAAAAAATATTTTTTCAAAATTATTTTGTTTTGCAATTGTTTTTTCATTTATTAATGGATCATGTTATTATGTATCTTTGTGTCAGGGGTTTTTGCGAGTAACTAGGACTTATTGTTGTTCTTTCACAATGAAGGGACGTTGTTCAAATTGTAATAGGAAGAAATCTTCCTCTGACTTTCATGATCATTGTATTAATTGTAGTCAGTGTTCTCGCATTAATCCCTGTCCTATATGTGAATATTGGGATGAGAAACATTGGAAACGTGTGTCACGATATGTTGTTTCTGGAGAAAGAGCGATGACGGCTCTTTCTCCACAAGGTCACTCTACTCTCTCAGTTTCTATTTCAGAGGAACCAGAACAGGGTGATGTTTCCATGTTATCTTCTTCAAGTGTGCGTCCGTCGTCACAAATGAATTCAGAGCTAGCGGCAAAAGTGCTCATGGAGATTAGACAAATGTCGTCCGCTAGCTCGCCCGGTGTAGCGTCCATTCACCGAATGGTTCGGCAGCCGGGTTCGTCCGATGCGGTCCAAGAGGAAATTTTGGGTGATGCGAGCACTATAAACATAATAGATGCACACCCAGTGACGGCGGATAGTAAGCGAGAACGGAGGAAGCCTTTTAGTCCGGTTCCTAGCTCGTCCAGGTCCAGCCGGGCCGCGAGCGAGAGAGGTCCCTCTCTCGTACAACAACATCTGGGACCAGATGTTGTGGTACAAAATGTGTCTTTAGCGGAGCATACGTCCGTCACTCGGGACGCTCCGTTGTATAAGCAGTCCGCAGAGACTGTTAAGGCTTCCTCTTCTCGTCAGCGCACACGACCGCACCTTGGCTGCGTGACCGCCGATATATTACCAGCTTCGCCGATGAAGGATTCTTCGGCGACCAGGTCACACCATCCGGCAGCCAGGGATTCGAGACCGATGGACTCCGGACGTTCGCATAGGAAAAGTATGCGGGAGCCATCTGATGCGGAGCTGCCCTCGGCGAAGCAGCGAAAGACTGCGCCTCCGCAGGTCTCGACGTCGGACATTCTTGTGCAGATAGCACAGCTTATTGCAGCATCCCAGCAGCCGACAGAAACGGTGTCGGATCGAGAATTATCCGCCGGCGCTGGGTCGGTATGCTCCGCCGAAGCATCGGGGGCGGACGACCGGGAACATCGTGAGGTCCGACCGGATGGTGAAAGGGATACGGATGACTTGGAGCTATCCCTTTCGGAACAACATAAAGCTGCCGTGGACTTCATCCGGCACTTTCTCCCTCAAGTTGTTCCATCGGGCCAGACTGCTGCGCTTCCGGACAAGAGAATTATAGCATCATTGGACTCTGAATTTTTTGAGCAGTTCAGGGACATCGCTCCCGAGTTTCCGTCGCAGTCCAATAATGTTGCTAGAACATTTGAATTATTGAACGACGCTATATTTAAACTTGCTTCCAGGACGGGGAAAGCAGGTTTCTTGTCCGCTAATACTCTCAACCTGCCTTTCATTAATGCAAGGAATAAATTCGATACGGCAGGACAGGGTATACCGAGAGTTCCTCTGCGTATGGACGACGAGGCGGAAGACTTAGAGCTATCATTACCGTCGTCAGCTTCTATTCCAACCGCGGTGTTGGAAACAGCTATTGCGTCTAACAGAGCCAATTTAGATGCCTTATCTTACGCAGATCACCTTACTAAGGCGTTATCACTGCGCCTTCAAGGGGAAGAGTTTCAGGATATACAATCCTCTTTAAGACTTCTTTCAAGGGCAGTAGCTTATTCCACGTGTAACTCCGCCCTTTCAGTGGCAAATCTGGAGTTGGTTAGACGTGACGCAGCCCTAGCTACATCCACACTAGTGGATTCTAAGGTGAAGAACTCTCTTAGAGTCGCTTCGGTCTCAGGAGAACTTCTCTTTGACGGCAAGCTTTCCGCTATTTATGATAAAATTAAAAAGAAAGCTAATGATTCTCTGTTGTTCAGATCGGCTCCTAAAAAGTCGGATACAGCAGACACGAATAAGACAGGCACTTCTGGGTCTAATGCGCCCAAGAGAGGTTCCTATAGAGGTTCCGGTGCGTCCTCTTGGTCTTATTCGAGAGACCGTCAGGATAGCGACTCTCGTTCGGGACGTCCTTCAGGCCGGGACAATCGGTCGGACGCCCCGAGGTCGACGAGGCGAGGTGCGGGTCGTGGAAGACGTGGTTTCTCCTACCGCAGGCCTCGCAGATCCAGGAGGTGATGGCTTAAACCTCTATCGCATTCCGGTTGGCGGAAGGTTGTCGAGTTTTTCACAAGAGTGGGCGTCGATTACGGACGACCCTTGGGTGAGAGGAGTGACTTCGGAAGGTCTAAAGATATCCTTCAAACGAAAGCCTCCATTAACTCGAAGTCCAAAGTGGACTCATCTTCCGTCAAATCCACAGAAAAGAGACGCTCTGTTATCAGAGGTGCAGTCTCTTTTAATGAAGAACGCGGTAGAGGTCGTAGAAAACCAGGAATCTCTGGGATTCTACAGCCATCTGTTTCTGGTTCCGAAACCAGACGGCTCGTTCCGTCCAGTCATAGATTTGAGCTGGATAAACAAGCTGATCGTCGCTCCGAAGTTTTATATGGAGACGATTCGATCGGTCAGAGCGAGTATTCGGGTGAACGATTATGCAACGAGCATAGATCTCAAGATGCGTACTTTCACGTCATGGTACATCCGACATTCCGAAAGTATCTACGCTTCGCAGTCCTAGGAGTGGTGTATCAATTCCGGGCGATGTGCTTCGGATTGAATCTAGCACCCTGGGCTTTCACTCGGGTAATGAACTCGGTAATGATCTACTTCCGAGCTCATTCGTCTGCGGTAACGTCGGCCTACCTGGACGACATTCTTCAGAGGTACGGCAATGAGTTAACGCTTCAGAACGATGTTCAGAATCTTCTTCTATTGCTCCGACGTCTCGGTTTTATAGTAAACGAGGAGAAGTCGGATCTGGTGCCGTCCAAGTCATTCACTCATCTGGGAATGAGCTTCGAGACGCACAACAATCTCGTTCGTCTGCCGTTAACCAGAGCGAAATTAGTCAGTTGTTACGCACGCTATTGTCTGCACGCAGACAAAGTCACGGCGAGAGAATTTATGAGACTGATAGGTCTGTGCGGAGCCACCGCGGATCTCATTCCGATGGGGCGGCTACGCACACGTCCTCTTCAAATTTTCCTGACTCAGAATTGGAGTGTGAAAATTCATTCGCTCGATGTAGACGTTCTCTTGTCAGATCAACTGAAACAAGAGATTCAGACTTGGGCAAACATTCAGTGGTTAACTCAAGGAGTTCCGCTGCAGTTGCCGGATCCGAGTTTTACCGTTATGACGGATGCCAGTCAAACAGGTTGGGGTGCATCATTGATCCCAACGGATTCGAGATGCCAGGGTCTTTGGGATCCGCAATTCCTGTGCAAGCACATAAACATCAAGGAAATTATGTCAATTTGGCTTGCGTTACGTCACTGGATGGACATTATTCACGATGCTCATGTCCAAATCCTATCCGACAATACGACAGTAGTGGCGTATATACGGAATCAGGGAGGCACTCATTCAGTTCCGTTGTTCAATCTAACGGAAAGAATCCTTCTGTTTGCGTTAGAACATCACGTTCTTCTTTCGGTCCGTCACATACCGGGTCGTCTGAATGTGCTAGCAGACTCCCTTTCACGAAAGGGTCGCTTGTTGCCGTCGGAGTGGACTCTCAACAAACAAGTATTCAATCAGATTTGCTACCAATGGGAACGGCCAATGATAGACTTATTTGCGACACATCTCAACAATCAGTTGCAGACGTATGTGTCTCCGTGTCCGGATCCAAGAGCATTTGCAGTAGACGCTCTGTCGATCCCTTGGGACGGAATGATAGGATATGCGTATCCTCCAGCGCCGTTAATTCAACAAGTATTGCTAAAGATAAAACAATCTCAATGCAAGATTCTGTTGGTAGCATCTCTGTCGCCACAGAGACCGTGGATAAATCTACTCAGGTGTCTGTTGTGGGACCTACCGCAGAAGCTTCCTCCACGAGAGGATCTTCTTTCGCAGGGGAAATCGCGCCAACTCCATCACAACCCGCAAGGTCTCAACCTTCACGTTTTTCCGTTGTGCGGTCCTTCTTGCATGGCAAGCACTTTACAGGACGAGCAGTGGACGCGATTTCTAACTGTAGGAGGACCTCCTCTTCGCTAAACTATGCGGCTAAGTGGAAGGTTTTTCGTCGTTGGTGTAGGGATCATTCTGTAGATATATTTGATCCCTCTATACCAGACATTGCAAACTTTCTAGTATACTTGTTTGACGAAATCAAACTGCAGCCTGTTACTATAAAGGGTTATAGATCTATGTTATCTGATACCTATGCACATCATGATAGTTTACAAATTGGATCTAATGTCTCTTTATCGAAGTTGGTTAGAAACTTTTCGATAAATAGACCCAGAACTCTTAGATTAATTCCTAAGTGGAATTTAGCTTGGGTTCTCCTTAAATTGAAGGAAAAGCCATTTGAACCTCTTGGGACAGTAGATTTCAAATTCTTATCTTATAAGACAGCTTTTCTCTTAGCTTTCTCTTCTGCCAGAAGAGTCAGTGAGCTTCATGCACTATCGGTGGATGATTCTCATTATCGTAGTGTTGGGAACACTATCACCTTCACTACTAATGTGGGTTTTTAAGCTAAGAATCAGGCTCCTAATAAATATCCGGAACCTATTGTTATTAAGGCTCTTCCGTCTTCAGACGGGCGTAGGCCTTTACTCTGTCCTGTTAGAGCACTACGTATCTATAAACAGAGATCTCAGTTTATCAGAAAGGGACGGAAACGTTTCTTTCTGTCTTTGATGCCTAATAGAAAGGACATTTCAGTCCATTCTATTGCTAGATGGATTCAGTTAACTATCCGTACTGCTTATGAAGATTTATCTTCTTCTCAGCAGTCTGTGCTTAAGATTTCTGCCCATGAAGTAAGAGCTCTTTCTACTTCCTGGGCTTATGCTAATAGTGTTGCTATTACAGATTTAATGAAGGCTGCTTATTGGTCTCAGCCATCCACATTTACAAATTTTTATCTCAGAAATATTGAGTCCATTTCTGGAGACCTGCATTGTTTAGGTCCGTTATCTGTTGCTCAGAATGTCGTCCACTAAACAGTTGCAACTATAGTTATGCAGGCTTTCTGTTCCGGCAGTGACTCCGTCCGGCTGCCCTCTTCGCTCTGGGCTATTTGACCCAGGGCAAGGGGAAGGGGGGGGGGGGGGGGGGGGCGGGTGTTCCCTTAGGTCACCTGCTTTATAGTGAAAAGCAAGGGAATGCCTCCTCCAAGTCAGTATTTCTGAGTCGCTTCCGGGATGGTTTTAAAGTGTAATATTAATGTTTAATTCATTCATGTCTTATTTTTAAAGTGTAGCTCGGTGTGAAGCATTTGTATATGTCAAGTGTCAAACGGGCTTTAATATACAATACTCGGACACTTTTAAATGATTATAAAGAGTCTCAATTCTCTGGACTACTTTATTTATTGGCTTGCTTTAAAAATAATTAGTATAAGGGTTATACTGGATGTTAATAGAGAACATGAATGTTTTTGTGCTCAATTATTAAGGGTAGTGTATCTTTCTAATTTAATATTAAATAAGAAAGATACATGTAAAGCCTAATACTCCTTCTCTCCTTAAGGGGTTACCTCTTTACTATATAGTTGAGCTTATTGGATTTTCCTCTATGTCCTAGGCCCTCCAGCCTGTTTACTATTCAGCTAAGTCTGGGTCATTGGTACAGTATAAAAATGTTAAAAAATTTATAGTAATTTATATATTTTTTATACTTACCAATGACCCAGACGGGGATGGCCCTCCCTGGAGTTGGGAACTCTTGCCTCCCCGCTGAGTACATAGCGCTGACCAGGCACTGCCAGTAAGAATGATAATTGGCGCCAATTTCGGGACGACTGCATCACTGCGCATGCGCAGTAGAGGCGTAGTATGGAGGTCCTTTAGGACATGATTTCTTTTTGTTTTGGTTGCAAATTTTGGGGATTGGGGGGCAAAATTTGTGTTTGGCCCTGGTTTTGTTGGAGTTAGCACCAGCTAAGTCTGGGTCATTGGTAAGTATAAAAAATATATAAATTACTATAAATTTTTTAACTTTCAACAGTTTCATGCTTTTTGCCAGAATGGGTGTCTGTGGGGATTAAAACAAAGGTTATGAAAGTGCACTTATGGGAACTTGCAGCATAAGCATAGCACTATAGAATCAATATTTGATGGTTTTAGGCATCTTACCAGTGAGATATCACAGTAGCAGGTACTGGTCATTCTTTTGGAAAAACACTGTTTTATGTTTTGTCAGTGCCATACCAATGACTCTATGTGCCTTTACTGAGAAAACTGAGGCTTTTCCTTTACAAAAATTACAAAATATTCATCAAACACAATGTGAAATGTCTTCAGAAGCCAGACTGTGATTTAAAAACTATTACAGATGGGAAAGTTCATATCACAGTAGGTTTGTTTTGGGTCAATATCAATTAAATTATGAATTATATCACAGATTTTGATGAAAAGGGGCACACTGGGGGGTCCTATTCAGGGCAAAATTTTACTACATCAGATGGTAGAATAAAATTTGACATCAGTTGTTAGGATAAACTGGTAGAGTCCTTTCATATTGGTGAAATATATAGCTGCATCCCCAATTTTGGAAACAAAATTGACATCCATATTGTTCCATGGGGGTTGGGACACTCTTTTGCTTGCAGTATGGTTAAATGAGACAGATTTTTTCTAAAAATATTTAGTGCTGATGCAGATTTTAGTTTTATTTTGGGATCAGGGTAGTTTTTTTAAAGAAAGCTGTAAATTCTCATCCTTCTCAGTTAATTTATAAAGTAACAGGATAGAAAAATCTTTTGGAGGCAATACCTGTTTTCAAGCCCACTTGACAAACTTTGGACACTTTTCCTTAAAAGCGCAAATTTTCCATGTTTTTGACTCAGCCAAAACCAAAAGTTGGATTCTAATGCAGAAATGAATCTTTTATCTCATGGAAGTGGTAAAATGTCTCTTTGGTGGGGTTGGGGATGATTATAGGTATCGCGGAACTAAATATTGAAATTAGAGTGAACCTCCTTAAAATGTTGCACACGGAAATGATGCAATCTCTAAAAATAAACAGCCTTGGGATTATATATTGTTTCAATAAACGTTTGAAACATTCTATTGACATCTTGCATTATTGTTGAATATTCCTGATAAAAAAGAGGGTGATTTGATGACTTTTGGACCTAAAAAATACAATTTACTTTTTGTGTGTTTTTGTAGGAAATTCCCTGAAAAATATGTGCATGTGACCGGTACTTCCCTTTGTGTCAGTTTTTCTCTCTTATTTGTTGCATGACCCCTGTTTTCAGATCAGAAAAAGTTGTCTGAAGTGCTATACTTGACAGAGATATTTGAATGCCAAAATTAAAGTGATGCGATAATATTTTTTTCCGCCTGAACGTTATAATGGTCGCCTATGGGAAAATATTTAGTTCTGTGATACCTATAGACCCATATCTAATGGGACAGCCAAAAGATGGATTTAATCTATTTTATCTTGTTTGACAGAGCTTCAGAGGCTCTGGCAAACAAGACAAAATAGAAGAAAAGCTAAGTTTATCTTCCAATTACAGGACAAAATCCCTGATAAGAATTCTACTGTTAATTGAATAATTTTCATTCACAACATGGCTATTAACCCTTTACCCAACGAATCGCCCACATCCGCCCGCGTAATATGCAAATTCAGCAGCTGAAAAAATATTATTTTTCGAAAAATTTCAACAAAACCATATCACCTGACCCTCTTTGGAATGTGCTCGTTGAGCTCGTTCCAAAGAGGGGTCACATGATATGGTTTTGTTGAAATTTTTAAAAAATTTTATTTTAAATAATAAATTTTGAACTCGTCTGCGTTGGGTAAAGGGTTAAATTAACATGGTTCCACTTTACAGACTGAAATAATAAGTATAGACTCACCAATTTGTGTATGAGTATACATCATTTAATGTTCTAACAATATTCAGTGGTTACTGATCTTGACTAATACTCCCCATGCAAATCCTGGAAAGTAGCTCAGTGCTTGTTCACTGCAGTAAAAAGGTGCTGCTTTACTGGTAAAATAGGACCCCAAACCAGTGCCCGAGGTGGAAGTACTCTAATATAGGCACCATAGGTATAAATGATTGCTTAAACTTCATGATAGAGCCAAAGATACTGTAAGTGACCTTAACCCTTAAGTCCCAATACAGGCCCAAACTGCCACCTTGGTATTGCTTTGAAAAAGTATCCCCCCTCCCCCACCCCCCACACCCCCAAATGAATCCCCCCTTGAGAACTCTGACAGTAGGCTGCATTTATCTTGGCAGTGTTTTTAGATCCTAGTTGACTGCCTCATCAGATAGCCAGCAATGATTATTATGTGATGGTGTTTAAGGTCACATACTTATGGACCATGGCTAATGGTGACTGTGACAGTTTTACTCGTGGAGGAAGCCGGAAGAGAACTGAGCATCGATGAGCAACTGTCTGTGTCAGCTCCTCAACATTCTAACCCTGTTCAAGCTCTGCTCAAGCAGGCCTACAGCAGTTGAAGACATGTGCACCATCGACCTGCAGTACACCTTAGTACATGGCGTCATCATGTCCCCATGTAGGCAGCCGGGGTAAAGTGCCTTGCCCAAGGACACAACGCAGGTCGTCCTGGACGGGGATCAAACTCGGGACCTCTAGCATAGAAGTCCCAACAGTTGACCACTGAGCCACCATGCTCCCCAGCAATGATTAAGAAACACATTTTAGTCACCTGCAGCTGTGTACATGTATATATGGTAGTTATTGTCATAAAATTAATTTGATTCTTTATGGGTTAAACAGCAATAATTAAAGAAATTAGTCAATTTCATAAATTTTAGTCCCTGACTATTCTCCATTTTCAATGTTGATTACTGAGTTCTTTGATCTTTTTTTTTTCAGATGTGTCCAAAACATGGTACAGATTTTCTGGAATACAAGTGTAGATATTGTTGTTCAGTTGCTGTTTTCTTTTGTTTTGGGACAACACATTTCTGTAATCCTTGTCATGATGACTTCCAGCGAGTTACCAGCATCGCAAAGAGTGAACTTGCAAGATGTCCAGCAGGTTTGTAGATACAGACCATCTGTGTACTAAGACTGACCTCCCAATTGGTAAATCCCCTCAATAGAAATTTCATAAAGCAGTAGCCTCTTTCCATTTTATCACAGGTTGCCTGTGTCTGAAATCGAAATCCTCTGAGGATTAACTCTCAACCCGCTGAGTATATTTTTAACATTTTTCATAACATCTAGTCATGGCTGCTGTGAAGCAGTCATGACGAGATGTGATGAAAAATGCATATAAATTTAACTCAAGGAATGTTTGGTCAAACAGATTGTCCAATATAAAAAGGAGAATTTGGATAAAAGTGCTCAAATTATACTTATTTCAAGGGCAACTATTCCTTGTCCTGGGCAGGAATACCCGACAGCAGCATGTAAGGAGTTGAACAGTTGGCTAATTTTGATTTGACAATTTTCCAGCAAAAAAAGCCGTGTGAGTTTCAGTCAGAATCCAGTTTTTTAAAGTTTAACTTTTACACTTGATTTGAAGAAACACTCGCAAAAAAACTTCAATCACCAAGAAAATTAGTTTTTGCCACAAACACAAACTAATTTTATTAAGAGGTCATAAGCAATGTTTTGGAGGTAAATATTGAAAAAAAATAGAATTTGAATGGAAGTTTTGTGAATACAGCAAGGTTTGTGAAGCACCTAAAGCAGCTTACATTAAAATCTCTCCTTGTCCTAATGGTGCAGATGTATGGGATGACCTTTGTAGCAGCAACTTTGTGGCCCCATTCTTCTTGAATACAACAAATGGATTTTCAGCCTACACAGAATGTGTCTCACCTCACACAGGGCACAGCCATTTTACATCCTCACCCAATAGAATGGTACAATTTAACAACATCAACCCTACAACTGATTCTGCCAAGTGTGCTCGGACACCTCAAAGTACTTTCCAGACTGAGGATCGATCTAGCACCCTTGTCATGAGAGACCAGTGTACTTCTCCACCACTCTCTTATTAGTCCCCCATGGTTTCACCGTGAAGAGGACTATTGGATTGCACTCTGTCCATCCTTCCATCTATCCGTCCATCCTCCTGTCCTGTTACCACCTGTATCTCAGAGATGCTTTGGCGCTTTTGTTTCAAATTTTCAGATTTGATGGGGCATTAGGAAAAATTGTTGTATGTCAATTTTTTTTCAAAAAAAATTCAAGATGGCCGACTGGCGACCATTTTTGTTGGAAATTGCGTGTAATTTGTTATACACTCAGAACTTCTGAATGACATTTCTGATTCTACCGAGGGGGACGATTGTCTGATCGCTGGCGATCGGCGTTGCACTTGTTATAACTGTCACATTGGGTAACGAGTTACAGTACCTTGTTTCAGAATCTTTGCAACAGCATTCATTGTTCAATATATTCTTTGGGCTTTGAATTTTACATATTGTTTCCATTAAATTTATTACTGTTTAGAAAAAGATTTTTTGGCATTTAAAGGATTTTTCCTAGAAATCAAGAACTAAGTCGACTTCATAAAAGAGACAAAAAACAGATAAATTTTTTGTATCATGTCCCAAGTGATTTTTATGTGTAGCCATACCATGTATGGTACACATAATGTCGGCATCCAGGGTGACCCTCGGCGTTCGTCCATCCTTTGTCTGTCTGTCCATCTGTCTGTCCACCCGGCATCCATATCCAGTTCTTCGGCATTCGATAACTTGAAAAATATTGCTTGGATTGTCATGTTACTTTATATTTGTGTTCAGGTTACTGATATGCCGAGCTGTATAGTTTTTGGAGTAAATCTGATAATTTGATCCCAAGATATTAACCCTTTATTACGGAAGCCTATTAGCTTCACATCGTTTTTAGTTATTAAATTATAACTACAATTTAATAAATTGTAACTACAATTTAGCTAAATTGTAGTTACAATTTAATAAATTGTAGTTACAATTTAGCTAAATTGTACTTACAATTTAATAAATTGTAACTACAATTTAGCTAAATTGTAGTAACAATTTAATAAATTGTACTTACAATTTAGCTAAATTGTACTTACAATTTAATAAATTGTAACTACAATTTAGCTAAATTGTACCTACAATTTAATAAATTGTAGCTACAATTTAGCGCCTGTACTTTTATTGGTCAAGCTAAATTGTAGCTGCAATTTAACTGGCCAATCGGGTTCGTTGTTTTGTTTTTGCTGAAAATGGTCTGAATAATCTCTTTCTTTGAGATGTTTCACACATTCCGCCGATTGAGTCAGTCAGGGCAACAAAATCTAACAACAGAAATGGGAAAATAAAATCATCATCATTTTATTATAAATATAATTATTTTTATTTTGGTTATCATTGGGCATAAATTGAGTATTACTTCGTAACATTGGCAACTTGGGTGTCATTGTGTATCATTGGGGTAAAACACATGCCGTAAGAAATAGAGGGCCCTAGGTAGCACCGATCTGCGTGGGTCTGTAGGTTCGAGTAATGTACAAGAGCAACCATGTTGTGGCCCCGCGGGAGAAAATTTGTTTAATCCAAAAGGAAAAGGAGCCATCTCCTGGCACTTGAACCTCTCAAAAACATCGTTTCACGCGATTCATGTTGCATATTTGAGAGAATGTTATCGTTTTGCACAATTCCGTGTGAAATGTGGAACCCCCTAAATAAGTGAAGCCCTGGGCGTTTGTCAGTCTGACCATTCCTGAACAATTGGTGGAAAGGTTTTGTGTAAGATTTTTGGTGATAATATAGAACATATATAGGGAGAAGGGCGTGCACAGTGGGCGGGGAGGTATAGTCATAATTATACAAAGTTGAAAATGATTGCTTTTAAAACAAAAACTTCAAAAAGTTCTGCCTTCAAGAAAATTAATAAAAAATTGCATAAATTGTTTGTTTATCCCCGTGTGCCCTGCCCCTGACTGTTGACCAAATGCAGATATCTTGGTTTCGCCCGGCGAGTTCATGATTTTACATCTTAGTCACATACATCCCCGATTTCTGGATTCGATCCGAGCTTAAGCAGTCGGCACCAAAATCTACTCCCATGATTTGAAATACCTTGGCTTTATTCACTCAGCATGCAACCAGGACATTCATAAAACAAGTGCAAACCCCACAAGTGACGAGAAGGTTATTTTGTTAGGCCTAATTAGTTATTGTGGTTTCATGACACTTTCAACGACCAGTGTTGTGTTATGTCGGTGACAGGTTTACGGATGGAGGAAGCCAGAGTGCACAGAGAGAATCACCTAGTAACGATGCACACCTACCAGCTACCCAACATCATAACTCCACCCTGCAGCATAGGCAGGGTTGGAGCGATTGACAACAGAAGTAAGTCGATAGCAGTTTTTTACCTCAATACACAGAGTCATCGTGCCCAATGTGTTCACTGGGATGAAATGCCTTGTCCATTATACAATGAGGGTCGCTCTTATGACTTAACGAGCTTGAACTCAGAACCTCGAGCACAAAAGTCAAGCCATCTATCAGTGATTCACCACTACCCCCTAAATTTATCACAACAGTATTCTCAAGGAATTAACTCGAATTGAGGATGACCTCCATGCTATCATATTTTACCAATTGAGAATGTTGGTTTTCCTTTACAAATGTTCAAGCATATTGGAGCTGAGTGTGCCTTCAAAGACTGAAATTTTTCCAGGTCGGGAAAACATCCTCAAAATGCTTACCCTCTTGGGGCGCATTTTTTCTCACTACCGGTACTATAACACCCAAATCCTGCCGGTCTGAGTGTTATGATAGTGAGCCAATTTTAAGCTATCGCCCAAAAATGCCACGGCTACACATATTACATTCCCTTTCTATCTAACACTCTTTTTAATGCCCCCGCCCCCCACAGTTCTAGTGATTTCGATCTGACCCTGAACAACAGTGACCCCAAACGAACCACCAAGATAACGTTCAAGAGTGGGCACCTCTTTCTTACTTAGCCCGTCAAATAAGCTTTTAGATTTAACACCCACCCTCTCATTCCCCTTACAATCCTCTAAAATTCTATAAAAAATACTCGCCGACTGATACTGTTTTAAACTCCTAATATTTGCCCCTCAAATTGATGGTTTTCAACTATTTCAAGTGCAAATGCAGGATTGAGAAGTGAGCCATGGTTCGTGCGAATGCCACTGATTGGCCACTTAAATTGCAGCTACAATTTAGCATGACCAATAAAAGCACAGGCGCTAAATTGTAGCTACAATTTATTAAATTGTAACTACAATTTAGCTAAATTGTAGTTACAATTTAATAAATTGCAGTTACAATTTAGCTAAATTGTACTTACAATTTAATAAATTGTAACTACAATTTAGCTAAATTGTAGTTACAATTTAGCGCCTGTGCTTTCATTGGTCATTCTAAATTGTAGCTGCAATTTAAGTGGCCAATCGGTGGCCTTCGCACGTACCATGGCTCTCTACTCAATCCCTCATTTACACTTGAAATAGTCGAAAATCGTCAATGCCTATGCTGCAGGATGGAGTTATGATGTTGGGTAGCTGGTAGGTGTTCATCGTTACTAGGTGGTTCTTTCTGGGTACTCTGGCTTCCTCCATCCGTAAACCTGTCACCGACATAACACAACACTGGTCGTTGAAAGCGTCATGAAACCAAAATAACTAATTAGGCCTAACAAAAGTAACCTTCTCATCACTTATGGGGTTTGTAGTTGTTTTATGAATGTCTTGGTTGCATGCTGAGGGAATAAAGCCAAGGTATTTCAAATCATGGGAGTAGATTTTGGCGCAGAGTGCTTTAGCTCAGATCGAATCCAGAAAACGGGGATGTATGTGACTAAGATGTAAAATCATGAACTCGCCGGGCGAAACCAAGATATCTGCATTTGGTCAGCAGGCGGGGCACACAGGGGTAAACAAACAATTTATGCAATTTTTTATTAATGTTCTTGAAGGCAGAACTTTTTGAAGTTTTTGTTTTAAAAGCAACCATTTTCAACTTTGTACAATTATGACTGTACCTCCCCTGTGCACGCCCGTCTCCCTATATATGTTCTATGTTATCACAAAAATTTGTACACAAAACCTTTCCACCAATTGTTCAGGAATGGCCAGACTGGCAAATGCCCAGGGCTTCAATAATTTAAGGGGTCCCACATTTCACACGGAATTGTGCAAAACGATAACATTCTCTCAAATATGCAACATGAATCACGTGAAACGATGTTTTTAAGAGGTTCAGGTGCCAGGAAATGGCTCCTTTTCCTTTTGGATTAAACAAATTTTCTCCCGCGGGGCCACAACATGGTTGATCTTGGACATTATTTGAACCTACAGGCCCACGCAGATTGGCGCTACCTAGGGCCCTCTATTTCTTACGGCATGTGCTTTACCCCAATGATACACAAAGACACCCAAGTTGCCAATGTTGCCCAATAATACTCAATTTATGCCCAATGATAACCAAAATAAAAATAATTATATTTATAATAAAATGATGATGATTTTATTTTCCCATTTCTGTTGTTAGATTTTGTTGCCGTGACTGACTCAACCGGCGGAATGTGTGAAACATCTCAAAGAAAGAGATTATTCAGGCCATTTTCAGCGAAAACAAAACAATGAACCCGATTGGCCAGTTAAATTGCAGCTACAATTTAGCTTGACCAATAAAAGTACAGGCGCTAAATTGTAGTTACAATTTATTAAATTGTACGTACAATTTAGCTAAATTGTAACTACAATTTATTAAATTGTAACTACAATTTTGCTAAATTGTAGTTACAATTTAGCTAAATTGTAGTTACAATTTATTAAATTGTAAGTACAATTTAGCTAAATTGTAACTACAATGTCTTAAATTTTAACTACAATTTAGCTAAATTGTAACTACAATTCATTAAATTGTAACTACAATTTGGCTAAATTGTAGGTACAATTTATTAAATTGTAGCTACAATTTAATAACTAAAAACGACGTGAAGTTTATAGGCTGCCGTACTTTATCCTTCAAATTGAGAATTCTTCCAATTCCTTTGGCATGAGATAACTCAAAAAATATCAATCCAATTGTCATGTTACTTTATATATATCTCCAGGTTACTGATGTGCCACGCTGTGTAGTGTTTGGTGTAAATCTGATAATATGATCCTGAGATATTAACCCTTTATCCTTCAAATTGAAAATTCCTCCAAAAATTGATCCTGAGATAATAACAGCTTTCTACTAGTTGCGTGTATGGGTACACATCTGACGATTTAATCGGCCTATTTTTTACTTATGGCAAACTTTGAATCATTGCAAGTATGACAAAATCAGCAAAATATTAACTACAGCACATACACAGAATGACATGTGTGTGTGAATGGGTTAATCGATATGGCACTCGTGCCAGTGCAGAAGGATAGAACGAGAGGCCACAGGCCTCCCATTCTGTCCTTCCGCACTGGCACTCGTGCCTTATCAATTAACCCATTCACACGCATGTGTCATTCTATGTTTATTACATGCCTTCACGTCTATAAAAGCAATTATTAGGAGGACACTCTGCAATTCATTTGACAACTATCAACACAATGAACTCATTTGATCACCAAAAAATTTGCAAGGGCAACCCATGTTACTATTTCGTACCCCAAGTTCCAATGTGTGGAACTCAGGGGACGATTTCTAGCTATCACTAGCAACTCAGATTGTAATTGCAGTGCACGATTTGTAGAAAATTCCAGTGAAATTTTGCTTCAATTTAAAAAGTCTGTCAATGATTTCCATTCTGTGTGTGCGGAACAGATGTTCATTTTCTGCATGGTTTAGTGTTGCTGCAGATGCGGATTTCACAGAACAGGTGTGTAGTAAATGATTAAATGAAAGTGTTTTTCACTTTGTGCTGATTGTGTTTGTCATGTTTTGGTGATAGTGGGGTTTTTTCTACACAAACATAATATGTCAGTTCCAAACATGATGAAAATTGTAATAAAAATAAACTAAACCATTTTCAACTGTTTCAGTACCGACAGCCACAGGTATTTAAAGTATTTTATGGCCAGTAATTTCACTCCTACTTCCCAAATGTGTAAAAGTCATTTTTGAATACAGTGAAATTTTTATAGCATCCTTTCCTGTTTATTTCCAGGCCCTAGGTGCACACAGCTTGATGGCGATGAATGTCCTTTACATGTTCAGCATCCTCCAACAGGTGAAGAATTTGCTCTGGGTTGTGGTGTTTGTCGAAATGCTCATACATTTTGAAAGTGCTATTCTTTTGGATTTTGACTTTGCAAATGTTTTGTGCTTGAGTGAATGTAGAATACAGTGCTCTATTGTTTTTGTAATAATTGTAAATATTTATATCTCAGAACATCATGTGAGCTGATTCCACAGTACAGAGAAACTCACTTCAGTGTCCGCATTTCATTAATTGAACATCCTTAGAGGTTATTATTGGTCGAGCTATCAGCCCAAGTTAACTTGAGACTGAAGGTCAAGGTCTGTGGTGAAGTTACTGAAGGCTCATATCTCGGCTGATATGAAACTAACCAGGTAATAAACTCTTTATTTATTAAAGTCAAATAATTACAAAAAGTTCTCGGATCTGTTACAGTTTTCTAACAATGTTATTATTATTTCGCAATCTTTTCACGAAGTCGAAAGTTTCCTCGTCTCCTAGTTCAGCTATCCCAAAACATCTCAACTTTCTCACTTGTGAAGCTTCCCTGTTCAGATAGCTGAACTATCTGTTCTCCCACTTCGGCAAAATACCAATTTTTCTGATGGCATTCAGTGAAAATGGTGAACGATTTTGATGTAAACAAACTAGTTGTGCCCAGTAAACATCAAGGGGGACAACTTTAGCTTGATTCATATCGGCCGAGATCGGCATATCAGCCGAGTTTGAAGCCATGTCTGCCAAGCTTGATAATGGACAATTCTGGAAAGAAAATTCATCATATCTAATAGATAATATATTATATTCAAGTCATTCAATGATGTATTTTTCAAGTGTTTTACCCTATACCTAACACAAATAACAGATCACACTTACAAAAAAATTGAACATGTAATACTTTTCACTTTTCACCCCCAAGAACATAGCTTATGACCCTTCATTAGAATAAACTCAACAAGCTTGTTCCATTGAGGTTTCATTAGTAATATTTTGGGAGGTGAAAAATTGAAAAGATTATAAAATTTGAAGGGCCATTTTTGTGAATAGCTCTGGCAGTGTTTGGTTGTTAAAAGAATATCAGTCCACAATACAATAGCAGAATAACTGAAAAAGATTGGTGATAAAAAAAAATATTCAATTTTTTATTAAAAGATTCTTTACAAGTTTCTTGATTTTATTTGCATGTTATTTCTGTAAATCTGTGTAAAGATAAGTCTTTGGGACCAGTTCATTTAAGGAAATAAAATGTCTAAAAACTCTCATCATGCAGAGCAGATTAACACTAAAACACTTGCGACGTAAAGGTTCTGCACAGATAGTATTTGTTGAATCCTATTAGGAGCCTTTGAGGAGAAAGTTTAACTCTAAATGGCCTGGAGAGTTTTTATACATTTTTAGCTTAACTTGACAAAGTCAAGATAAGCTATTGCCATCATGCATGCGGACATCTGTGAGTCTGTTCACATTTTCTTTAGCATAGGCTAGACCCTGTAGTTCTTGTCCGATCATCACGAAATATCATATGCAGTTTCGTCGTCATGTCTAGTGGAGAACATCCCCTTTTGGTCTCGATCGGTCAACTGCGATGGTATCCGAGTCTGAAACCCTTTAGCACAGTCTACAGGTCATATTTGTGAAGAGATTTCATTGTAACTTGGTAGGATGACTCCCTATAATGTCTAGATGAGACTGTCATGTTGGGATCACGATCGGTCAACCATGACAGCCATGCGAGGCCAAAACCTGAAAACCTTTAGCACAGTCTACAGGTCATATTTATGAAGGGATTTCATTGTAAATTGGTAGGATGGCTCGGTATAATGTCTAAATGAGAACGTCATATTTTTGCCATGCTCAGTCAACAGTGATGGGCACACAAGCACGTGACCTAGATTTGTTTAGCACAGTCCACATTTCATATTTATGAAGTGATTTCATTGTAACTTGGAAAGATAATTCGGTATGATGTCTGGATGAAACTGTCCTGTTTTGGTCACTATTGGTCAGCCATTACTGCCACCTGGTCACATGACCTAGATTCCTTTAGCACTGTCTACGGGTTGTTTTTAACATGGTAACTTTGGCTGACAGACATTAACTTTGAGAGCTACATTAACCCAGGCCTCAATTCTTCAGTACAGTCTACACCTCAAATTATTCTTTTTGAAAACAGTATGTTGGGAACAGAAATTAACATATTCTCAATTATGACAGTTCTTGTCTTATTTCATAATCCTTTCATAAACAGTGGACATTATTCTTTTCATCAAACACTACACACAGTCAAGTTAAGCTACAGTGTCATTGACACTTTCATTGCTTTACTTTGACAACCCACATCCTGTGACTTTGCAGTTGTTTCTTGACAAGTCTTGACTGGCTATGTAGCTTTGCTTAGAAAGACTTGCTTAGAAACAACAGCCATGACCCTTTGAATGTAACTTGAAAGCTTACCCCAAAACTGCATGTTGGGGCACCTGTTTTGTTGTAGAAAAATGTGACTTAAGTCAGAATTAGGCCCTGATGGGTTAACTCTTTACCTAAAAAATCTTCCACATTCACCCGTGTATTTTACAAATTGAGCTGTTGAAAAAAAGAAATTCCAAAAATTAAAGGGAAAGGTTTTTCCTCCCAAAAATTTGCCCTTCCAATGAGGAGGCACACGACATGGTTTCATTAAAAAAAAATTTTCGGAAAATTAAAAAAAAAAAAAGTAATTAAAATAACAAATTTTGATAGGTTCATTGGGTGAGGAGTTAAAAAGCGAAGGAAAAATTGCTTGTGGACCTGCATGTTGAAACTGAAGGTTTAATTTCTGACAAAGTTTGGTTGAGGTTCTTCCTGTTTTTTATTCACAAAATAGGAGTTATTGCAGTGATGGTCAAGGGTATTTGGGGACCACCTGGGTTGTAAGATAGGCCTCTGCACCCACCATAGCTCAGCCCAGTGTGAGAAAATTTTGAATTTCAGGTATGAAACTTGCCAAATCCTTGATTCGAGACATTTTGGAAGGCTTGTATCTAAAACTGAAATTTTGCCTGTTTTACATTAATACTTAGCGTAAATATTCATTTGGCCATTTGTTTTGAAAGCAAGTACTGCAAGCAAATGCAGGATGCATTTTGGGTGTTACTAGTGAGAATGGGTGGAGTATCATAAAATAACATGCTCCGATATCCTTTAAAATTTGCTTGGATGCCAAAAGCCCCACATATTTGAGGAATTTTTTTTTCTTCAAACCCCCCCCCCCCCAACCCCCCCCGGACTTACTCCACCCTCTCTTGAAGGGTGAGCCACCACTAAGTTATTGTCTGAGTGGAATTTCCATCTGTGCATGTTTCTTTAGTGATAGATACTCCAGACCATTGAAACTACTATGTACCTAAATTATCATGTAATTCTCCAGACATCCAGTTTGTCATTCCCGTACCCTCTTCACAGGGATTTCAAATACAAAATTTCAAGCCGTAAATTTTTCCCATTTTGCAAATAAGAATTTCAGCAATCTCAATCTTGCTTAACAAGAGCTCATCAATGTCACAATTTTTTCCCTTAATGCAACTTAACCAATTCAGTCTTGTCTGACAGAGCTCATTGAACTTAGGAATTTGACAGTTAAAACAGGTTTTTTGAAATGATTTTTTGTATGTAGCTTTCTGGTGGGTACTAAAAGATCAAGTTTCAGTTCCATTCTGCTTAGTTGGTTTATTACAGTTATTGCCCTTGATCTTAGGAATTTGCCAGTTAAAACAGGTTGAAGATGCTGAAGCACCCCTTTCCCATGCCAAAATTTGGAAACACTGAATTTTTACCAGCACATCATGCATTTTGACGAATATCTATCAGCTGGCACTGGAACCAATGAGTTAATGAATGAAAGGGATTTAATCCTACCATCCTGAAATGTGCATTTCTTAAAGGCTGTTTTATTTTATTATAATTCCACAAGTTTTGAGAAGATGCTGAAACAAAACTTTAAAAAAATGATCTAATCTTCACTGAACTTGCATCAGATGACATGCAATTCCCCGATTTTTTGATTGGCTTAAACACCAGTAATTATCACTCACTGGTGCTAAAGCCAGTCAAAAAATTGATGCATAACTAATGGAATAGCTCTGCAGAAATAAACCATTGATGATGCTTGACACATCACATTGCTTTATACATTACCTCGTGCACAGTTACTGTAAACTGAAAAAAATAGATCATGATTAATTAGGTGCTTCGTCCGCATTGGTATTACACAAAAATTCATGGCTTTTCAAGGCCCCAGAGCAGCCCTTTGACAAACTCAAGACCCTGCAGGAACCTTGAAAAGAACGTCCATCATCGAATTTCATCTATAATTTCATTAGTTGACATCCCATGTTGATCGTAGAATTCAGGTTTTTTAAGGAGGAGGGGGTAGTGCTCACCCACCCCCTGACTATGCCATAGGCCTGCTCTGTACATTAGCGGTAATCTTCCTTGATTGAAATTGTTTCTCAGTCAGAATGGTAATCATGATATTCAAGTTTATTAGGTTCAAGTTCAGGGCTTAAAAGTCATACGAGAATCAGAATTGATTCTTGCAAATGATTCATGAAAGGAAAACAATGAGAATCAACTTTGATTCTCGCTAAATGATCATTTGATTCTTGTCACAGATTCTGAAAGTGTCCTTAACTCTTAACCCGCAGAGTATTTTCAAGATATTTTTCATCAAGTCTAGTCATGGCTGATGTACAGCAGCCATGACTAGATTTGATGAAAAATTCATCTACTTATAACTGAAGAAATAATTGGTGAACTTTGCAGTAGAAAATTGGATTAAATGTGCCAAATTTATACTTAATTCAGTGGCAAGAGAAATCCTGTGCCAGGCGGGAAAAAGTGCCACCAGCACGTAAGGTGTTAAGGCCTGGAGAATTTTACTTATTTTTTGTTCACTCATAATAAGGTAACACTTTGACTTAGCTGTGGTGCCTAGTGAAGTTTTGCCTGTCTGTACAGGCAGCCAAGGCTTCACTAGAAACCACTGCCAAGGTACTGTAAATTCCATCAGTAAGACCACCAAAAGCCTGTATGTTGTTGGAACATGTAAGTCAAGAAACTCAACAAAATTTGAACTGGGTCCTCTAGAAAATATATAAATATGAGATTTGCTTTTATTTTTTTTTCTGTGGAATATGTATTGATTTAACTCACAAGGTGATAACAGGACTCTCAAATTCTAAATTATTTAAGAACTGAAAATTGATTCATGCAGCAAGAGTTCTCACAAATCAAGACAAATTTAAAGTTGTTACAAACATCAAGTGGTCTTTTATTCAAAAGCTATAATTTGGTATGGTTTGAACATATGCATTGCTTAACCCTTTAACCTAACATGAAAAGCAGATGACACTTGCAAAAAAGATTCTTGAATACTATTTTTTTGTCTCAAAAACATGGGCTATGACCCCTCTTTGGAAGAGGAGTCATAACCTATGTTTTTGAGACAAAAAATGAAAAAAAAATAATGAAAATTAATAGGTGATTTTTGTGAATAGCATTGGCCGGTTTTGGCTGCTACATTGGTTAAAGGGTTAAGTGTATGTTGGATTTATTTGTGAACTCTTTCCACAGAGCAGCAGTTGTAAAAAAAAGCCAAACCAGTGACAAAAACAATGTTTGCAGTTAAGTGTGAAATGTTTCTGATAATGTATAATTTACAGAGATTATTTGTTTATTGGGGTTTAATGACACTTTCAACAGCCTGGGATACCTCATGTCATAAATTTACAGGGGTGTATTGCTGTCAGCCCACTGGTCTAATTCTGTAAGAAATTGGACACTGGTATGACCTGGAACCAGTCTCTCCCTCAAACAGGTCATCGCCTTTTTGTTCAGATTCACTTGTCTGAAATATTTCAGTTGGTTGGAAAAGAGTACCTATGATTTGCTTTTCCGACCAACTGATATGTTCTGGACAATAGAATCTGAAAAATTTCATAAAGATTAATTTTCTGTGAATTGAAGGTAGAAATGTTGCTCAATCGAGACTTGATTTGATCGGCATCAGAAATGGAGACTCACCACATCTATTTTATGATTTTTAGCCAGACTGTTTACAGTGATGGCTATAGTCATGACTTTTGTCTGTCCATCCACCCGTCTCTTAACATTTAGAGTTTTGGTTAAAGTTTGTGGTTAAAGTTTTTTACTGAATGTTCAAGTGGGTTTTTTTTTCCTGTTTAGTCATGACTTTCTTCTGTCTCTGTTAACATTTGGAGTTTCTGGTTAAAGTTTGTGGTTAAAGTTTTTTAGTCAACCTT
This sequence comes from Pictodentalium vernedei, assembly GCA_031216915.1. Classification (NCBI taxonomy): domain Eukaryota; kingdom Metazoa; phylum Mollusca; class Scaphopoda; order Dentaliida; family Dentaliidae; genus Pictodentalium; species Pictodentalium vernedei. The sequence continues at coordinate 289,784,836 of CM062297.1, read as the reverse complement.
AAAGTTTTGGGGGGGGGGGTTTTCTTTTAAATTGATATTACTATTGCTTGTATCATTCTCATTTTGTTTTTATTTCTTTTATGTTTCATGTTATTTTGGGAAATATTTAACCATTTTTTGAATGGCAATTTAACTTACAACCAGACATGTTCACCTCCAGAATAATTTTTCAGGGAACCTGAGGGTGATTTTCAGGGAAATGGGATGGATTTCAGGGAAAAGTCCACGCGGGGACAAAATAAAAGAAAAAACTTGTGAATTTTCAGCTCATGGACCACTATTAACACCAGGTTATATCCAGAACTAGTTGTCAACTATGCTGATGCATTTATGATATGTTAAAAAATCATAAAATAACTGTTGATTTAACCCCCCCCCCCCCCCAGGATCCTCTTCTTTATGAGCCCCCTCCAAACACACCACCCACCACAATCCACCACACTGTCCCAAGAGCACCACCACCTGTGGTATGCTCTTATCAAAGTCTACTTAGCTAATAGTTTCCCAAGTCTGGAAATGTTAACAGGAAAGGATGTCCTAAATGTTCAGTTACTTCAAGAACATTTGTACTCAGAAAGTATCTTTATCAAACTTCATGCATGTGGGACGTTTGTGCCGTACACAAAACTTTTCTTTTCATCATTGAATCATTTTTTTTTTAATTCCATTCGAAATTTTCTGGGTACAGATGGCCAACAGTTAACTGTTAACAGTTCTGTGGTCAGCATAACAGAATAAATGTAGTGTTAGAAAATAAGCCGTAATATATATGCAGTCATAATTTTTTGGCATCCTAAGCGACTTTAACCTACTTTAAAACTGTGTTAAATAGTTGTTGTTTACGTTTTGATTTTGGAAAAGGGATGAGAATTAAAGCTATTCTATGAAGGAATAAATAAATATACATTATTTAATTCCTTTTCATGTATTTTATTTTCCAAAAACTGCATATAAATGAAGGTGGAGTTTTCAATTTTTTGAAAGTAAGTCACCTATTTTCACTTCAACACTCGCACATTGATCACAAATCTCCGAAGAAAAACCCCAGAAATAAACATGAACACAGTTGAAATATATATCATAAAATACCCTTTTCTTAAATAAATTTAACTTAAATCCATGTTTTATTGCTTCGTAAGTTTTTACCAGAGTTTGAAATGCATGTGATTTGACTCTGAAAGTTTTTCATAAGTTACAATGGGAACGAAATATTTGACTGTTGTTTTCCGGGATTTTTGGTCCAAAACTGATTCCCGGATGGGAACTACACTGAAATTACGGGGTTTTCCCGGGCATTCCGGGAGAGTTAACATGTCTGCTTACAACTTCGAGGTTAAAGTTTTTGGTTAAAGTTTGTTGGGGGGGGGGGGGGGGGGGGGGGGGGTAAAATTACACCTTCAATTCTTCAAACAGTTTAGTGGAATGTCACTGTTTCTTATTTGGGACAATGTCTATTATCTACTGAACATTTCTACAGTAATTTTCATTAAAATTGGCATGATTTTAACCTCTTTTAAACATGTTTTCAGACTTTCTTTTCTTTGTATCTGAAATTAGACCTTGCCACATACTTTCTTACTCTAATGCTTGCATGGTCAATACAACTTAATGATTCCATTTACATCAATGATTTCTTTTATCGGTTTTAGGAAATATTTAACCCTTTTTTGCCAATCAATTTTACTTGGTATTCCCAGCTTGAAGTTCTGCTTTTCAAGGTTATACCTTTCATTCTCCAAACACTCTGTTACGTCATTTCTTTTTTTCATTTCGGGCAAGGTCTACTAAAGTTGGTGGTCAAAAACCCAGACAAACACCACCACCACCCCCTCCCCCAACCCCAATTAGGCATTTTTTTTTTCCTTTTCTGCAATATTCATTTTGAACTATTTACAATCACTACATGCAGAACCTTTTTTTTAAACTTACATAACCTCCCCCCCCCCCCCCCCCCCCCCCCCCCCCTTCTTGGGGGAGGGCAATTAGGCACTTTTTTTTTCTTTCATCAAAATGCTTTTTTACAGTTTTGGTTGAAGTTTGTGGTTAAAAACCTAGACAAACACCACCACCTCCCACACCCCCACCCCCTGGGTGCGAGTTAGGCATTTTTTTTTTCTCTTTGATTTTTTATTTTTTTATTTACTTCTAACCATGGCTTATTAGTCCTTATTGGAACAAGCTCATCAAGTTTGTTCCATTAATACATGTAGGTCATGAGGTATGTTTTGAAGTAGAGAATTGAAAAAATAAAATTTGAATGGCAAGTTTTGTATATCACGAGTGCACATATGGCCGATTCATTAGGTAAACGGTAAACAAAAAATGGCTCCGACTCTTTTGTGTCTAAGCATTGGCATTGCTGGGTCAGTCGGGCTGCATGCATGACGTCACTCTAGTTTCAGGCAGTTCTACAAATTGTGTACATACCTCGATGTTTTCAAGTGAAATTTAATACTTATTGATTGGAACAGGAAAAAATGCCTGTATATCTTTGTAAGTATAGAGACATCCCATTGTATCAGCAGTTGTTGCATTCAAATTTCTACTAAAAGTGGGTACCGGTAAATAAATAGCCCATAACATAATTGAAATCTGAACAGAATTAAACTGGTGGCCTGAGAACTTGGTTAACTCTATGTTGAGTATCTGCAAAAATGAACAATAATAAAAAAAAAAATAAAAAAAATAGTAATTTCTTCTTGCAGTCACTGTACAACATTTTTTACCTGGCATTGTATATTGACAAAGTTTTGAAATATTATATGTAAGTATGATAGTCTTTCCATTGGAATTATACTCTCTTCAGTGTGGATCAGAAGGTGTATCAACTATCCAGATTCCATGAGAAAGCTAAAATGCAAAATTGTTTTCTCTTCAGGGCAGAAATCTGTTGGCATTATATTTTGTGACTGTTTTTGAGATTAGGATGATGGTAACTTTTTTTTTTTTTAAATGCAACAATTGAACGATTGATGATTCAGTGCATCTTCAAGTCGTGGAAACAGAATAATTGTATACAGAAATTGTGTGTTGTGCTTATTGTTGTAATAGTGCTTTTCATATCCTTGGCATTGTACATAATTAAAAAAGCGAATCGTGATCTAAACATTAAATTGTTTTTGAGAATGTGTTGTTATCAATTCATTTACAACCATATGACGTGTTGAAACAATCAATTAACTAGAATGTCTACAGATGTTTTTCGGTTACAATTTGTTTTTTAACTTTACTTGACAAAGTCAAGATAAGCTATTGCCATCACATGTGCAGAAGTCTGTTCACATTTTCTTTAGCACAGGCTGTGCCCTGCTGTTCTTGTTTGACTGGCACTAAAGGTCATGTGCAGGTTCGAGGTCATGTCTAGATGAGAATATCCCATTTTGGTTGCGATCGGTCAACTGTGACTGCTGCGCGGATTGGAAACCTGAAAACCTTTAGCACAATCTACAGGTCATTTTTATGAAGGGATTTCATTGTAACATGGTAGGATGACAAGGTGTGATGAGACAGTCCTAATTTGGTCATGAGTCGGCTGTTACTGCCACTTGGGCATATGACCTAGATTCCTTTAGCACTGTCTACTGGTCATATTTATGAAGGGATTTCATTGTAACTTGGTAGGATGACTTGGTGTGATATCTAGACGAGTCTGTCCATTTTGGTTGCTATCAGTCAACCATGACTGCCAGATGGGCACATGACCTAGATTCCTTTTGCAAAGTCTCCGAGTCATACTTATGAAGGGATTTCATTGTAATTTGGTAGGATGACTCAGTGTAATGTCTAGATGAGAACATCCTATTTCAGTCACGATTGGTCAACTGTGGTGGCTTCACAGGTACATGACTTAAATTCTTTTGGTGCAGTTTACAGGTCCTGTTCATGAAGAAATTTCATTGTAACTTGGACATGTTGGGAAGGTGACCTAGATTCCTTTAGCACAGTCTAGAGGTTGTATTTATGAAGGGATTTCATTAGGGGGGCACGGTGGCTCAGTAAGTAGAGGAGCAGGCTGCTAGCCGTGAGGTCCTCGGTTCGAATCCCACCTGCGGCAACCATGTTGTGTCCTTGGGCAAGACACTTCACCCCATTGTCCACGTGGGGGCAAGGTGACGTTGTGTACTAAGGCGTACTGCATGTCGATGGTGCACCTGTCTTCAACCAATGCTAACCCTGCTTGTGTGGAGTTAGTATGTTGGGGAGCTGACAGTTGCTCGGTGGTTCTCCCTGGGTACTCTGGCCTCCTCCACCCGTAAAACTGTCGAGGTCATGATTAGCTATTGTGCAGAAATATGTGACCTTAAACACCAATAAATAAATAAGGGATTTCATTGTAACTTGGTATGATGACTCTCTATGGTGTCTAGTTTTGGAATGGTTTTACTGTAACTTGGTAACTTTGGTTGACATACGTTAATTGTGAGGGCCACATCAACCAAGGCTTCGATTCTTTAGTACAGTCTACACCTCAAATTATTCTTGTTGAAAACATAGCATGTAAGGAACAGAACTTAACATATTCTGAATTATGACAATTCTTATTTCCTGATCCTTTCATAAACATTAAGCATTATCCTTTTCATCAAACACTACATAATCAAGTTAAGCTGCTGTGTTATTGACACTTTCATTGCTTCTTGTTAACCACTCTGGAAGTCTTTTCTACAAGTGAATGAAGACAATGGGAAATATGCATAATGTACCTTATGCAAATATCTCATAAAATACTTGGGCCTGATATCAGCCCCAAGTGTATTATGTAAGATTTCCATAAGTTACATTCTGTCTGGTGCATTATCTGAGAACAAAAGAACTCTGATTAGAACTGCAGGCCCTCTTCCTTGAAAGTGCCTCGAATCCAATCTTGCTGAACTGGACTATGCACAAAAGTTGATAGGTCACGCAACACAAAGACTGACATCACAATGACTCTAATCTAAGGTACAAAAATGCATGCCACAGCTGAAATAGTACAGATTACCTTGTATCGGTGTTCAAAAGACCTTCCACCAAAAAACTCCACAAAGGCCTAGATTACACTAACAACTGCATTTATTTATTAACATGTAAAAACTGCAATAAACAAATGTTGGAGAAATCATGCTTCACTTCAATATACGGCTAAAGGAACACCTGAGTTGACATCAGACATAAGAGAGACACCCCAAGTTCTATTCATTTCAACCAACTAGCTCATTTGCATTTGGATGTCCTTTATCGCATTATGCAAGTTGTGAAATCCAATGGATATTATTCACATCAGAAACAATCCATCCATTTGGCCTGAACAGGAAGGTCTTCTGATCTTCGTTTTGTTTACATTCTGTCTGGCCCAAATATTTTTTGCAAGATTTGCTCGAGGGACATTTGGAGTTTTTCTCATTGTTTGAATTTACTAAGACAAAATATTTCCATCTTCATCCTTTCTACATTTATTATGATTCAACATATGTTATTGTGATGAATTGACAGTAACATAGTCTGAGGTCTGCTGCTTGGAGCATATGTTCAACCAAGACATGACACATCAAGGTTGAACATAGGTTCCGAGCCACATACATCAGACCATTTTACCGGCAATTCATCACAATCACATATATGTTCCAATAAGACCCTATCCATAGCCTAAAACTAAAACCTACATCGTGAAATGAACATGGCAACTTTGAACAATCACAAGTTTAGTAAGTAAACCTCTTGTGTGCCCCCCACAACATAACTGGACAAGTAGTCAATAAATCAGATAAAAGGCAAGATCACTCAGAGTTCAAATAATATACTGATATGTAATTTAAACAGCACTTCCTTCAGAACATCGTCTGCAGCATGTGTGAAAAATCTACAAAAAATAAATGGTTTGCAATTTGATGGAATAGTTACAAAATGGCAACGTGCTACTGGAACCATAAACATAGAAAACTCAAAGCGAGGGTGAGGATTTTAGTCGAGTTGGAACATCCCAGCATATTCATATTCTCAGTTCCACAATAATGGGCAGTTAATCAGTAATGGAAAGGTTAACCCTTTAGCAATGCACGCTACATAAAAATTTATTTTTAATTTTCCAAAAAATTTGTAAAAAACATGGATGGATATGGCCAATTCATTAGGTAAAGGGTTAATCGGTTACATAATTCCCTAACTGTTTCATCATTAATAGGAGTGCTTTTAACATTCACCTGTAATAAGCAGACCTTACCATGAAGAGCTGAAGGAGAGCAGAGAGGGGCACTTTGAAACAAAATTTGGGCAGGGTGATATCAGCTCTCTTGAAAGATAAACATTTGAATAACCTTTACTAAATGTAATGGCCATAACCAACAAGATCTTTTCAACAAATCTGTAATTTAGACTTTATAAATAGAGTTTAATGCATGAGAATTGGGAAGGGGCCTATTTCTGTGAATTGGGAATTCAGCAGATGAAGAAGGCAACCATGGGTCCCCCTCCCCAATACTGTATACCAAATATCAAAAGATTCTGATCAGTGGTTCCAGAGAAGATTTTTTCAGTTTTTGCAAATATGCTGCAGCATTATTTCGATTCCCTCTACAGTACACTATGACAGAACCGATGGCGTTTTTTTTTTTTCCCCACTACCATTCCATTCTACTGGTCCTAAGGCGATTCCCTCTACAGTATACTATGACAGAACCGATGGCATTTTTTTTAACTACCATTCCATTCTACTGGTCCTAAGGTTGCTCCATTCTTATATAACAGATCTCTGTTCTGTCCATTTTGGAAATATGGGATTTTGAAAATATTTCTATTTTTAGCTCCTGGGGGAACCACAGGGATACAGGAAACTTTTAATTTTTTTGCATGCATCAAGTACTTATGGCTCAATAATACCACATTTGGTTCAAATCGGCTCATTGCTTCAGAAAATATAAATTTCTGGTTGGGCCCAAAATCTTGCCCCTCCCATTACAGTGGTAAAAATTGCTCCACGTACTTCGCTTGAACAAACTTGATTCTACACCTCAAAAGGAATCTCAGTACCAAATATCAAGACATTGTACCCACTGGTTCATGAGAAGATTTTTTTAAAAATCTGGGAGCATTTCTCCCCCACTCCCTCCCTATGAGTCTGGGTTTGTTGATTTGAACAAAATGCAATGTCAGAACAAACAATGCCTCAAATTTAACTGAAATTAGTGTGTCAGTTTTGGAGAAGTCACAAAGACCCTGTTCACAGATGGTGAGTGATCACTACAGCTCGCCTAGACTTTCAGTCCGGTGAGCTAATAAATAAATAGACTATGCTTAATTTGAAATTTTTCCATCAACAATGTGCAGTACGTTAGGTACACTCCACCAATCGCTGCCCTTTCTGACAAGATGACATGTCTTTGCCCTGTTAAAATTTATGGAAGATTGCCTTGGTACTTGCCCATACATTGAAACAATACAAATCTGTACAGACTAAATTTTACTGCAAAGATAATCTATACCAAGAGTGGTTATTTATTTATTGGTGTTTAAGGTCACATATTTCTGCACAATGGCTAACCATGACCGTGACAGTTTTAGGGTGGAGGAAGCTGGAGTACCCGGAGAGAACCACCGAGCAACGGCGAGCAACCGTTAGCTCCCCAACATACCAACTCCACACAAGCAGGGTTAGCATTGGTTGAAGACAGGTGCACCATCGACGTGAAGTACGCCTTAGTACACAGCGTCACCGTGCCCCCACGTGGGCAATGGGGGTGATGTGTCTTGCCCAAGGACACAACGCGGTTTACGCGGGTGGGATTTGAACCGAGGACCTCTCGGCTTGCAGCCTGCACCTCTACCAACTGAGCCACTGCGCCCCCTCCCCAACCAAGAGTGGTTAACATTTTAACTGTGAAGCACTGTCTTCTGAAGGGGTTGTATCGTCAATATTACAAATTGTATAAATTAACTACTTTTATACCAAGATTGGCTGCTTGAAATGAAAACAATCTGTGAAGGCAATTGTTCATAACATCTAAAAGTTTGGAGGGGTCTGAGAAATAGCTCTGCTCTTGTCAGTTTTGGTATCTCATCTTTTACACTTATGTTTTCTCTGACCCACAGCTGAGATCACCGATTTAGCAAAGATTTGAGTTTTTTTTCCAATATTAAGTAAAGAGGTAAATAAAGGTGAGAAACGATGTGTTTTTGCCTGCAGATGAACATTATTATCAAACTGAAAGATCAACTCACACAACTCGTATATCAGACCTAAGATTCTCAAATAACTTGTATTAAAAATCACACACCTCAGAAAGGTCAGGGGTGCTAAATTAGGGAAGCCTGAGGGATCCCCTGCATAGAGAGCCCAAATATGATGACAGGGACTTCATTTGAACAAACCTGAATCTGACTCCCATGCTGTTTTTCAAATATCAAGATTCTGACTGGTGGATCAGAAGATTTGCAAACAACTTCTCTCATACTGCACGGAGTTTGACTTCACTCTCTCTTAGAGGCTCAAATAACCCAGGAGTTAGATTTGACCAAACTTGAATCTGGCCCCACTAAGGATGTTGCATTCCATATATCAGAAGACTTTGGTGGTTCTGGAGAAGATTAAGACTATTTCACATATTGAACAAGGTGCAATGCCACTGGTATCCCCCGCCAAGGGTTTCGGAGTTGAAAAAAAAGTGGAAAAAGGCCCATAACTCTAAAAAAAACAAAACAAGATGTGTGCATCGGATATGCAGGCATCGAGTTGTGGCTACTTTCTTCATGCACTCTCTGTATACCAAATATCAAAAGATTTTGCGCGGTGGTTCTGAAACTTTTTTTACCATTCAATTTTGATTGTCCTAAGGTTGGTCTGTGTTAAATAAGTTCTCTGTTTGGTGTTGTTTAGGAGATATGCACATTTGAAAATATTTCTGATTTTAGCTCCATGGGGATGATGGAAATTTTATGACTCGATGATACCATACACCAGATTTCGTTCAAATTTGCCTACCAGTTCAGAAAACAAATTCTGGGCAAGGCCAAAAATCTTGCCTCTCCCATTATTGGTTTAAATTTAGGTGTTTTCCCTTTCTGCCTCACAGACTTAGAAATGATTGAAAAAAATAAACTTTTCAACTGACTTGTCTTAACAGACACTATTATAATAAAAACATTTAAATATTGGTCACACAGAATTTAAAACAAGTTTAAGTGAGAAGACATATGTATGATGTGAGCATGTGCAATTGGTCACACTGGACATTTCGACCAATGGCATTCTGAGGCTTACAACCTGGAAATTTTGCTTGTGGAAATCCTGAGGTATATACCCTGTATTTATTTAATTATTTATTGGTGTTTAAGGTCACATATTTCTGCACAAGGGCTAATCATGACTGCAACATTGATATAAACTTAAGTCCATCCAATTGTTTATTCCCATGTTGCCCATTTTAGAGGACTTCCACCCCAGGCAGTTGTTACCAGGACCTATTTTACCAGTAAAATGGAGCTTGTTTACCACAATGAACAAGCACTGCTTCCCTTCCCAGGGATCTCACAGAGGGCTGTTACTGAGAATAGCTGATACTGATCAAATGTACTTATGGCAATTCTTTGATCAGCTGCTAGCATCAGCATGTGAAATGATTTGGACTTTTTGATAAATCTGATATACCCTGTATATCAGTTAACCCTTTACCCAACGAATTGGCCGCATCTGCCCGTGTAATACGCAAATTCAGCAGTTGAAAAAATTTTATTTTTCAAATAATTTCAACAAAACCATATCATGTGACCCCTCAGAACAAGCTCGTTCCAACGAGGGGTCACATGATATGGTTTTGTCGAAATTTTTTGAAAAAATGATATTTAAAATAATAAATTTTGATATCGTCTGCATTGGGTAAAGGGTTAATTCAAAGTGATTGGCCATTTTTTGTATGCACACTTTGACATCATGATAGCATCTTACACAAAAAATGGTGCACACAAAATGTGTTGGATACAAGCCCCTATGCGGTGTGAGGTAATTATTATTATTTTCAAAGAGACAAAATTATACCATTGTACGTTTAATGCCAAGATACAGGGATTCTTCTGCCCTTTTTGGAAAAGGGTCCGGAGCCCATGACATTGGACAAATTTGCGTCACGGGGGGCTTCAGTTGGGAATTTGTTTTGGAGGGAAAAAACCTAAGAAGACTAAGAAAATTTACATTCGAATGGAAAAGAGAACATTAAGACTTCAAGAAGAACTTGTCACATGCCTTTGAATTAACCCTTTACCTGACATGAAAAGCAGACGACACTTGCAAAAAAAATTCTTGAATAACTTAATTTTTTTCATTTTTTGTCTCAAAAACATAGGTTATGACCCCTCGTTGGAACGAGCTCGTTCCAACGAGGGGTCATAACCTATGTTTTTGAGACAAAAAATGAAAATATTTTGAAAATTATTTGGCGATTTTTGAGAATAGCGCTGGCCGGTTTTGGCCATTACGTTGGGTAAAGGGTTAAGAGACTTTATTAGGCAAGCAATTTAATGTACAATTGGTGTCCTGAACTGGGTGTTCATAAGGCCTTAGAAAACAAATGGTTTTCTGAGGCCTTATGACAACTATCAGTTCAGGGCACTAGTTGTGCATGAAGTTTTAGCTCAACTTAATGTCAAGTATGAGCTATTGGGATGGGTTGTGATCTGTATGTACAACTGTCCATCCACAATTCCTTTATTACACCCAACAGGCCACAGCTCTCACCCAATCAGTTCCAAATTTTATATGTGGCTTGGGGCAATATCTAGATGGGAGCTATCAATATTTTTGGAATTTTGCAAAAACATGGCCACCAGTGACCATCTTGGATTTGGATATAAATTGTCCAAAAATTCCTTCAGCACACCCAACAGGTCACAGTTTTCACCCAATCTGTCTCAAATTTCATTTGTAGCTTTAGGGCAATGTCTAGATGGGAGCTATCAATTTTTTTCCGAATTTCATTAAAAAAAACATGGCCACCAGTGGCCATCTTAGATTTCGCATATAAATTGTCAACAATTCCATTAGCACACCTTACAGGCTGCATCTTTCACTCATTCTTTTTCAAATTTCACATGTAGCTTTGGAGTGATGTCTAGATGGGAGCTATCAAATATTTCTGAATTTTGTTGAAAAACATGGCTGCCAGCAGCCATCTTGGATTCAGATATAAATTGTCAACAATTCCATTAGCACCCCTTACAGGTCACATCTCTGACCCGATCTTTTTCAAATTTTATATGTAACTTTGGTGTGATGTCCAGATGGGAGTTATCAAATTTTTCTGCATTCCATTGAAAAAGATAACCGCCACTGGCCATCTTGGATTGGACATATATATTGTCAACAATTCCTTTAGTGCACCCAACAGGCCCAATCCCATACCTGATTTATATGTATATACCCCATACATTTTGAGGCTTTTTACTGGGTAAAAAGGAAGGGAAACTATGAACTTTGGCTGAAATGTATGTTTGGAGACTAATTTTTAGCTCAACTTTGGCAAAGCCAAATTTGAGCTTTTGTCATGGCCGTCGTCCATCTGTCCGTACGTCAACAATTGGATACGGCTCGGGCTAGAGGCCATATTTATGAACCGATCTTTACGAAACTTCTTGGGTACCTTTGTTATGACAGTGGGACGAGAACGTGTGTTTTTGGGTGTGGTCCGAAATTCAAGATGGCTGCCAGCCGCCATTTTGTACCGACGATGCAGGAATCCATTCTTTGTACAGAACTTCCATATGAAAGCTCTGATTTGAATAATTTTTTGTATGAATGTTTAGTACCATGAGATACATCACATATCATACGGGTTTTTTCTCGTGCTTAAATTATGCAAATTAGACTAACTTTGATTTATTTAGTGTTACTTTCAGCACTGTCAGTGCAAGTGCCAATACAGCTCGGGCTAGAGGCCGCATTTATGAACCGATCTTTACGAAACTTCTTGGGTACCTTTGTTATCACCGTGGGACGAGAACGAGTGTTTTGGGGTCCGGTCCGAAATTCAAGATGGCCACTGGCAGCTATTTTGTTCAAAATTAGGGGCAATCAGATTTTTGTGCAGAACTTCCACATGAAAGCTCTGATTTGAACAATTTTTTGTATGAATGTTTAGTACCATGTGATACATCACATATAATACAGGTTTTTTCTCGTGCAGAAATTATGCAAATTAGATGAACTTTGATTTTTTCAGTGCTTCTTCCACACAGTAAGTACACTTGTCAATCGGCTCGGACTAGAGGCTGTATTTATCAACCGATCTTCACGAAACTTCTTGGGTACCTCTGTTATCACCTTGGGACGAGAACGAGTGTTTCTGAGTGCGGTCCAAAATTCAAGATGGCTGCCAGTGGCCATTTTGTACCGAAATTAGGTCTAATCAGTTTTTTATACACAACTTCTATACGGCTCAGGCTAGAGGCCGTATTTATGAACTGATCTTTATGAAACTTCTTGGGTACCTTTGTTATCACCGCGGGATGAGAACGAGTGTTTTTGGGTGTGGTCCGAAATTCAAGATGGCCACCAGCAGCCATTTTGTACCAAAATTAGTGCAATCAGTCTTTTGTACAGAACTTCTGTATGAAAGTTCTGATTTGAATAAATTTTTGTATGAATGTTTAGTAAAATGGAATGCATCACATACAGTACGGGTTTTTTTCTTGGGCAGAAATTATGCAAATTAGATGAATTTTGATTTATTTAGTGCTACTTGTACACTGTAATTGCACATGTCAATACGGCTCGGGCTAGAGGCTGTATTTATCAACCGATCTTCACTAAACTTCTTGGGTATCTTTGTTATCACCTTGGGACGAGAACTAGTGTTTCTGAGTGCGGTCCAAAATTCAAGATTGGCTGCCAGTGGCCATTTTGTACCGAAATTAGGTCCAATCAGTTTTTTGTCACAACTTCTATACAGCTCGTATTTATGAAACTGATCTTCACGAAACTTCTTGGGTACCTTTGTTTTCACCTTGGCACAGGAATGAGTGTGTTTTGGGGTGCCTTTGTTATCACTGTGTTATGAGAACAAATATTTTGGGGTTCAGTCAGACCCACTCTGGGACTCAAAGATTTCTTTTCTAGTTTAGCATCTGGCTGTCACCCACCTTTACAATACTTTACCTATACATTTGTTACAGGCTACGGTCAGTATTTATGTACAGACCGTTACAATACTTTATATGTACCTTTGTTATCAGGTCATTACCAAGATGTTTGTCATTGCTGTGTCACATACTATACATATACATATCTTGACAAGATGAGCTACAGTGTCATTGACACTTTCATTCAATATTAAAACTGAATATTCAATAGCAAAAAATCTTGCCCCTCCTAGAATAAAGAAATATTGCCCCTCACACTTCCCTTTGCAAAACTTTATTGAACACCTCAAAAGGGAAGCTGAATATCAACTAATTCCATCACCTGGATCACAAATAGAAGATTTTTGAAAATTTTGGGGAATTTTTCAAACATCTCCCTTTGGGGAATGGCAACTTGATTTGAACAAAATCAAAACGGGATGTCATAACAAACAATTCCCTCAAATTTCACTTAAATCGGTTCAGATTTTGAGAAGTTGTGAATACCATATTCACGAAGAGTTCTGCAATTCTGCTCACCCTGTTTTTCAGTCAGTTAAAGAAAAAAAAAAACCCTCAAGACTAGAAAATCAATGTAACAACACAAAACAAAGGTGAGTTTAAAAAGTATATTGGTTGTAATTTTTATCCAGAACTTTATAATTAGCTTTCACATACTTTCAGCACAAAGACTGATGAAAAGTCATGATTTAAGAGTTTGGCAGAAAAAGCAAATGTCTTGTGATTTCTCAATAAATTAACAAGAAATGTACAGAATTGTTCATCTTATTGCTATGACGATTGGAGAGCTTTTCTAATTTCTTCAACCATATTTTCTCTTAGCACTTCACTCTGAAAAAGAAAAAGAAAACCTTTTACCAACATCCTCGTAACACTTTTGTTGATATGCATGTATTTGTTTGTTCAAGAGTCATCCAAGTTAGCGAAAATTAAATGCATTTGTTCTTCGATCGAAAGGAATGGTTTTGCGTGCCGAAGGCGCGGAGGGACGACATGGGGAACAAGCCCCTTTCGACCCTTTGTGACTGTAGATGATTTTGATTGTCTGGGCGTGGCAAAGGAGGAATGTAGAAGGAAGCAGCTTATCCTCTTCTATGTTTTTTGCGGGACTTCTTCTTTGGAGGTGGTTGTGATGGAGAAGAGTTTGTAGAATCTTGTAGTGGTTGTGGCGGAGATGAGTTTGTCGGGTCTTGCTGGTTTCTTTTGTTAATGAGATCTTTGGCCATTCTGGAGATTTCATCCGAGCGCTTATCACCATCTTTGCACTTTTCCTGGAGCTGATTACACTGCGCCCTCAGTTCCCTTGCTTCTGTTACCAGTGCGGCCAGTGTTGGTTGATTGGTAGGAATCCCGGACATTTGCCCCGAGGATATTTGCCCCGCATCACTTTTTAAAGAAAACGGACATTTGCCCCGATCAGCTAATTACATAGTGGACATTTGCCCCGATCAGCTAATTACATAGTGGACATTTGCCCCGCTATAAAAATTCTCTCCTGGACATTTGCCCCGATAAAATTTTGTCGTTTAGAAAGTAAAATTAATTTTTTCCCCCAGATTTCCCCCCAGATTTCTGGACGATTCGGACCATGCTTATGGACGATATGGCAATAGAAAAACAACGCTTAAAGAGATTAAACTGACTTTTATTCAAGCCAAAATTTTACAACAACAAAAAAAACGAAGTGAACCACATATATAAATAGCACAATTCATTGAAACAGCCTACACGCGAATTCTCAAGTCAAGATTAATTTTGAGAAACTGCCTGTTCAAAAATATTTTGAGGGTTTATTGTATAACCACTTTCCAGACATTTGTCAGACGAATGTTTGGATAGTGGTTATACAATTTATTTATGTTATTTAAAAGTAACATATAATAACATTTAAATATCTATCAGAATGTACCGTAACATTTAAGCACAATATTCTAGTAACATGGTCCGAAAACAGAACATTTCAAAGAATTCATTCAACATTCAACATTTCAGTTAACAAATATTAGAATCTAATGCAATGGCCAATGTCTTTTAGAAAGGCGCGGGTGTCTTTCTCACCAGTTGAAATTTGTGTACATAGTGTCTTAAGTTTTTTTTGCAACTTCAAAGTCTCTCGTCGAACTCGTTTTGTCAGTGGCTCTAGAACTGTGATTCTACGAATATCAGTCAGTGCAGATAGATGATCCTTTTGAATGCATGATATGGAGTGCCATACACCTGGGTTGTCATGTCCCACAAGATGACTGTATCCATTGTTCCACGATTCACACTCATTGTTCGTTCTTGAACGGTTGTTCATTGTGGCTTCATGAACACTCCAAATGGTTGGGGGGAAGCGTGGGTTGTTGGAAGATTTCAGCGTCAATTTACCATCCTTCATGCTGACTTTTGTTGGCCCACTGACATATGTGTTGTCGAAATAGTCAATAACCTCATGAAGACAATCATGTGCACTAAATCTTACTATGGCCATACCCTCTTTGAGCTTGTCGACAGGAAGAAATGCTAGTCCATCTAGCATTCCAACTGAATGTTTAACAGCATCGTTGTCTTTGTATTCAACACTGAGTCCACAACTCTGAATTTTTCTCCATGTACTTTGGCACAGGTGATAAAAACATCCCTGAATGCGAACTGAAAGACCGAACATTGTCCGTATGGAGTTGTGAATAGCTGTTTCATAATCACAGCTGATAGTCGATGGATTCGGATAAAGATCTAATGACTGACACTCATTCATTATTGCAGCAAACATCTCGTCGTAGCAAATTTGCTCTTTTGATGGAAGGAATGCATAAACACATGTGACTGTCGATCCATCCTTCTTTGCACGTATGACAAACAACTGTTGGAAAACTTTTGGGGCTGCACCAAACGTTCCATCCAGGAACCACTCATCTGAATCACACAAAAATGTAAGACTATCAATTGTACCAAAAACTAGCACTCTTTTGTTATTAGAGCCATCATCTTTGTAATTGTCATAGAAAAGAAAAGGAAGATTGTCGACACCACCAGTTGTTGTGTACTCTTCGGGGATGCATTGGAGGTCGGCGAGTTGTTTTGGCTCTTTGGGAGCTGTGCCCCTTTTGTACCTTCTAACAGCACGTTTCACAGTCTCTGTTGACCCGGCAGCTACTCGAACATCAACAGGGTACTCGGATAATTTGTCCTTCACTATTTGAACAGTCTTTCCACGATTGCAAGATACTGAATCTTTTATTGATTGGCGAGCTTTCAATGCTTCAATGGCTGTTTGATCTTGGGAATGATTATGCACGGTCGAAGTAATAACTTTCGTTTTATTCAAATCAGTCAACAAACTACCATTGCATTTTGTTGTTCTTCGGGAAGAACATTCCCAACGAATACTGTCCTTGTTTGTTCTTTTCAAAGTATATGAATATCCCTCTAAACACAACTTTTCACCACCACGTGTAGTACGTATAAACTCCATATTGAATGTGATATGCATTTGCCATCCATATTCCCTTTATATACAAAAAAGCAGCAAAGCAGCCGACTTTGTTTATCCAACAACTCCAACATGAGCGTCACTCATGACCACTGAATACATTTGATCAATTGTTTTCAAGTCAGTAAATACACTTATGATATTCACTGATTGTTTTCAAGTCATTAAAAACACTCATTGATATATTAACTGCTTGTTTTCATTGACAATTCATAGACAATCAATCACCACTGAATAATTTTGACTCATTGTTTTCGAGTCAGTGAAAACACTCATTGATATATTGGCTTTCGAGTCAGTGAAAACACTCATTGATATATTGGCCGCTTGTTTTCATAGACCTTGTTGACGGGAAAATACTGTACCCGGGAAAATGAGATCGGGGCAAATATCCGCCTAAGAAAAAAGAGATCGGGGCAAATATCTGCCTAAGAAAAAAGAGATCGGGGCAAATATCCGCTTTTGTATCGGGGCAAATGTCCGCGGGGCAAATCTCCGTATCCCGATTGGTAGAGTCTCCCTTGCCCGGGCTGTCCGGAAGCGAAGGAAGAGGGGAGTGAGGGGTGGGAGGCGGTGTTCTTTCACAAACATTGCTTATGAAATATAAGCATGACAGGTGACAGACTTTCTGAATTTTTGGCTCCACCCTCTTCACTGGTAATTAAAACATAATTTCCAGGAATTTAGAAATAATGCACTCAATGACCACTGAGTGTCCCCAGTGACCATGGCCCATATTTTAAACCACAATATACAAAATCAATCAAACTTTACACTATGCAAACAAAAATATCGCCTGCACATATATTCTAACAAGACAGTCTTGACACACAGTAACTCCACTACCTTCCTGTTGATTCACAATAGTAGTATATCATCAACATATACTACTCAAAGTTTGCCAAGCACTAAGTATATCCAACTACCTGTTTTACATTTTAGTTGAAATATTGTGATGAAAAGTATATATTTTTTATTTATTTATATCTTTAATGATTTAAGTACAGAAATTAAGATTTTGTTTGTGTTTGACATTATTTTTGGGCTTTTGAATACAATAACCATAGAAAATGGATATTACTGGTAAAAGAGGAAATTTTTTAATTTGTCAAAAAGTTGAGGGAGCAAACTGGTATGGGTTCAATATCGAGTACGAGACCCATTACTGTTAATTACAGCTTGACAATGCCTTCTCATGCTCCCAATCAGGTTCCTGGTTGTCCTTTGTGGGGTGTTGTTCCATTCTTGGACCAGCATGGCACCAAGCTCCTGGACACTTCTTGGCTGGACTGGACGGGCTGAAATTGCAAACTGCAACTCATTCCAGACATGTTTGATTGGATTGTGGTCAGGGGATCTTGCTGACCAGTCCATACGCTCAATCACCTCCCTCTGTAGGTACTCCCCGACAGCATGAGGACGGGCATTATCGTCCATGAGAATGAATTTATCACCCACTGCACCTGCATACAATCTGACGTGGACATCCAGGATCTAGTCAATGTACCACGTTCAAGGACACGGAGCTGTGTACATCCATCCCTGCTGATGCTGCCCCAGACCATGATTGACCCTCCAACATAGCAGTCATGTTCAGCAATGTTGGCTGCATATGGGGGGGGGGGGGGGGGGGGGGGGGATATCCTAGTATATCTTCCCCCCCCCCCCCCCCCCACCCCGGATATCTTTCCCCCAACCCATAAAAAAATTTTTTTTATTAATTTGACATCATTTGATTATGAAATGGCGAGAAAAGAGTTTTTGCAGAATTTTTTTTTTTCAAGACCATCCTGGATATCTTGCCCCCACCCAGTAACCGACCTATGACAAAAATGACAATGAAATGGGGATAAAAAGTGTTTAAGGTGGAAACATTGCTTTGGGATATAAACACTGAGTTGGTTGGAATGGGAGGTGGGGAGGGGGGAGATATCCAAGCCTGGATTCCCCTACCTCCAAACATGACAAAATAAAATTCAGTTTTTTCACAGATTTGACAGGAAAAATTTCCTGTCATATCCTTCCAACAACATCTCCATTGCAAAGATAATAATGGATTATGTCAATCCTGATACCAATGTTTTTACTGTAATGAAGAAGGAAGTTCAAAAATCATTATCCAGATTAACAAGGATTAAGGGAAACCTGGAAGCCCAATAACACTCACCTGTGTGTCATCAGCAATTAGATAAAGCGTGGTTTCTCCAGCCATAAAACCAATCAGTCCAATGTTGTGTACATGGCCATTCGAGTTGATTAGTGAAATCAGTATATAATAACGTGAAACTTATACTATTCCAAGCACCGCTCTCACATTCGCACCTCTGAACTCAGAGTGCGAGCATCCTAATTAGAATCTCAATTATGGAAACTCTAGAACTACCAGCGCGACTGAAGAAAACGATAGCAGCTCTGGGCGTCTCTTGCCCTGTCACCTGGACTATCCAGGAGACAGGCAAGAGCATCCATCTGTCTCTTGAGTTCAAGATCGAGGAAGATAAGAAATCACCACCCTACTCGGGGAGAGGTAGTACCTTTGATGAGAGGATCCCCTCTCACACTGGTCCTCACCCGAGTAGGTCAGGAGGCCCTGAAAGGAGAAAGAGAAGAAAGAAGAGCCCGTTCACCAAGCAGAGGGATTCCCGATGCTTGGAGGCATTCTTGGAGATGAAGAAAGAGAAAGGTGAGGAAAAGAAAGAGCCAGAGGCGGCCACCACTTCCCCTCCCACTCCCACAGACAGCCCCATCCAAATGCCGGCTTCCCAGTCGGTATTGTCGGATGTGGAAGAGTCTGTGGAGACTGAGGTGAAAATGGAAGCTGCCCTCTCGCCTCTTCCTGATCCCCACTCGCCTCTTCCTTCTAAACCAGAATGCCAGGACGCGGACGACAGGATAGAGAACATCTTACGGGAAAACGAAATACAAGGGGTCCTTCACAGGCAAAAGATAGACAGGCAATACCAAGAATTCCTTGAAAAAGTCAAAGAAGCCAAAAAACTAATAGACGCCAGAAATCAACAACAACAAAAGACTCAGCAATCACCCACAACCACTCCAGACTCGGCGAGGACCAGACCCAACAAAACTCAGTAACCACCATCAGGCAGCCCACCAACAACACCAACTACCACTGTCTCTCCTTCCAAACCTCCACCTCTGAAAAAGAAGCAGAAAAGACACAAGCGCCGCTAACAACCCACAACTTCTCCTCCTTTACCACGGTCTGACACTTTCAAATTCTACAGCTAATGAGGGTCGAAAGGGGCTTGCTCCCAAAATCATCCCTGCGCACCTTCGGCACAGAAAACCATTTGATTTGGGATCACTATTCCAAGGCCATCCCATTTCATTCACCATTCGCACCTCTGAACTCAGAGTGCGAGCATCCTAATTATCACCTTAATTATGGAAACACTGGAACTACCAGCACGACTGAAGAGAACAATAGCAGCTCTGGGCATCTCTTGTCCTGTCACCTGGACTGTCCTGGAGACAGGTAAGAGAGTCCATCTGAACTTGGAGTTCATCGTTGAAGAGCACAACACCACCACACCTTCTTTGGGGAGAGGTAGCACCTTTTGTGAGAGGAACCCCTCTCACACTGGTCCTCACCCCAAGAAGCCTGGACCTGGCCCCGAAAAGAAGAAGAGAAAAGAAGAAAAAGAGCCCATCCACCAGGTGCCTGAATGCCCGGCAGCTGGAGACGTTCCTGAAAAAGAAGGAAGAGAAAGCGGAAGAGAAGACGGAGGAGGCCACTACTATTTCCTCCCCTCCAACTCCTGTGACTCCCATCCACTCCCCAGCTGCCTCTCCTTTGAGGGGCAGCCTGGAGGATGACGATGTCACCAGCGAGTCGGAGACGGAAATGGAAACTGGTTCTCTGAAGTCTCCCTCTCCAATTTCATCCCCATCTCTGGATCAGGAACAGGCACGGATACTGTTCGAGCAAATACGCAGCCTAAGAGAAGACATCAGGGCAACAATAGAAGAAACAAAAGATCACAACAAGACCACGACGGCACTCATAGAACAGCGCAACAACCACGGCACCAACACTCCTGAAGCAGCAAGGACTCGACCATTCCACCCTAGTCAGTCCTCCATCATCAACAGCCCAACTACACCAACAACTACCACAGTCTCTCCTTCCCAGCCACCTCCACCCAAAAAGAAGAAACAACGGCATAAACGACGCTAAAACCATCAGAGACACCTGCCGAGTACCTGAACCTTCTCCTCCTTTGACACGCCAAGACACCTACAGTCACCGAGGGTCGAAAGGGGCTTGTTCTCCATACCGTCCCTGTGCGCCTTCAGCACGCTAAACCATTCCTTTCGACTATTCCAAGGTGCGGCAGTCCTGTTTGACATCGAAAAAGCATTTGACTCCATTTGGCACAATGGAATGCGCAACAAATTATTAAAAATGAAACTCCCCAAGAAATTGCTCAGATTACTATCCTCTTTCTTAAATGATCGCGAAATTAAAGTCAGAGTGAACAATGAAATGTCTGACAGTGTCCCCCTTGAAGCAGGCACCCCCCAAGGATCCGTCCTAAGCCCCCTCCTTTACATCTTCTATGTAAATGACCTTAACTTCTCCGAGGATCGTGTTCAAGTCTCCTAATTCGCGGATGATAAGGGCCTCTGGGACTCTAACAATACGGCCAATCTGCTCCAAAAACCCCTGCAACGTGCTCTCGATGACCTAGAACAATGGTGTGCCAAATGGAGAATTAAGCTAAACGCCAATAAAACCCAACGAATCACCTTTACTCGCAAGAAAAATAAACATGATTTTGACCTAAAACTTATGGATAACACCCTCCCAGAATGCAAAGAGGCGAAATTCCTGGGCATCACCATTGATCAAAAATTGTCCTTTAACAAACACACCAACGACATGGCGAAAAAAGCCACCAAACGCATTAATTTATTGAAATGCTAAAGGGAACTTCATGGGGAGCCAACCAGTCCACCCTACTCAAACTATACAAAGCCTTTGTGCGCCCAGTACTCGAATACGGGGCAATCATCCTAACTGACCTCAACCAAACTAATATGGGAAAATTGCAGAAGGTCCAAAATCACGCGCTTAGAGTCGCCCTCCGTGCCCCATGGGACACACCCATCAAAACACTCCACGACAGGGCCGATATCCCCACCATCAAAGACCGCCCAGCCACCCTAGCTGCGAAAAATCATGACCGGCTTACCGACAGTGAACTAATCTCCAAACTTGGAGCCATCTGCGAAAGCCGACAAAAGGCCAAAAATTCCGATCAAAACTAAGACCGCTCCAAGAAAAAAGTCCACATTAAACACTCGCGATCCCCGGCACCTCCATATAATCTCAGACTAACCTAAATAGTCTGAGATGTGTGGTTTAGTGTGCAAAACCTGTTACCCTCCAGCTGCAATCTCATTTTCAGCCAGGGAAGCTCAGCCCACATAAAACGCTTGCGATACCAGGCGCCTCCAAATAAACTCAAACTAATCTAAATATGGTCGAAACCAGCGAAGGGCATAACAGAAACACCCTCGGGTGTGGTTTAGTGTCTAAACCTGTTACCCTCCCGCTACAAACTCACTCTCAGCTTAAGAAGGTGAGCTAACAGGCAGATTAACAGCTCAACTGTGGCTTTCTACCAGAAAGGGCTGCCTTCACCGACTCAGCTAAAGATTCGATCACAAATTAAAACATAATGTGCTACTTTTATCTTTTTTTATTTTTACATATTCTAATGAAAACTAATTCTGCCTTCTTCTTTTAAGCAGATACACAGAAGATTCTTTTTGACCAGCACCCCAATAAACGCTATGGACAGTTTAACCATCATAGAAACGGTAACCCCCATGGTTCCTGAACATCCTCCACTCCATCCCTAAAAGTGGTCGACCACTTTAAGGGAGGTGAGCGTTGGTCCTGCATCCCGCCTCTGCCCCTTTTTTGTAAGCGCATTGCACATCTCTTGTCCCAACCCAATTGGATTACAATGCAGGCCTGCCCCAGAACCAGGGAAGTTCGGGTCTTTTTTCTAGTGGTCCCCGAAAGGGGTCATTGTTGTTTCCTTCAAAGATGTCCTACCAAACAGAGACAGCCTGAGGCAGATTATACTTGCCAGAGATGGCCATCACTCCCAAAACATATAAAAACTATCAGTACCTTAAATTCATTCAAGAAAAGCATGAAAACATATTTCTTCCAACAAGCATTCCATTAGTTTTTGTAAAGCCAAAGAGCACTTTTGTGGATTTTAGGCTTATAAATTATTTATTATTATTATTATTATTAATATCAACTCCAAAGTGGCAGACTATACTTGCCTGAAAATCCAGATCGACTGCACCCTCGGGGAGAGGTAGTACCTTTGTGAGAGGACCCAACCTCTCACACTGGTCCTCATCTGAGGGTTCAACCGACATCAGTCAAAGAGACCATCACGCCACAACCAGTGACACCCGCCGAGTACCTGAACCTGTTCCTCCTTCAACACGAGTAGACATGTGGAAATTTGTCATTTACTGTCACTGAGGGTCGAAAGGGGCTTGTTCCCCATACCGTCCCTGCGCGCCTTCGGCGCGTTAAACCATTCCATTCGGGATTGTCATTTCTTATTCCAGTGTTCTTGTCAATGTATTAAAAATGTCTGGTGATGCTAATGTTCAATCAACAACCAAAAAATTCTTAGAGAATATTGAGGATATTTTCAAATATGTTACTTTTGACCAGTACCCAGATAATCTCAACAGGTCCCAAAAGAAAGACTTCCGTGTAAAATGCAGAAAGTTTTCTGTATGTGATGGTGTTTTGTTCTACCAAAGCAGAAAAGGTAAGTTGTATTTTATGCATATATGCTGTTACAATAAATGAGATAATTTAAAAAAAACTCAAATTCTAACTTAAGATTTCAAGCTCAACGGCTTGGGTGTTTGAAGCCCATATTTAGGCTCTAAGAAATAAAAGTACAGTATCTTTTTTACTCTTGATTCATTCGAATGTAGGACAAGTAAATGAATTTGTAACCGGACAAGTGCCCCCCCCCCCCCCTCCAAGACAATTACCCCCCAGTCCAAAATGCACAGTCGGGACAACTGCCCTACTCCAAATTTTGACGATTATATTGAAATGTACTAGCTAAGTAATGATTTCACTACAAATGATATAGTAATCAATTATCAGTACTTTTTAATAAAGTGTGAAAATATGTGAAAATAGTTCAGTTTTCTTTTTCTTATGATGAAAATTTTTTTTTGGAAGATTAACCTTAGATGTAATGATACCATCGGGCATCATTACATCAAACATCACTCTATCATTGTTGGAGGGGCAATTCCTTTGGAGGGCAGTTGTCCTGGCTGACATTGGAGTGGGGGGCAGTTCACTTAGCAAAATATGAATTTCTGTCGATGATAATTTTTAGCTCAACTTTGACGAAGTCAAATTTGAGCTATTGTCATGGCCCGTCGTCCGTCTGTCCGTACGTCAACAATTGGCTATGGCTAGGGCTAGAGGTCGTATTTATGAACCGATCTTTACGAAACTTCTTGGGTACCTTTGTTATGACCGTGGGACGAGAACGAGTGTTTTTGGGTGCGGCCCAAAATTCAAGATGGCTGCCAGCCGCCATTTTGTACCGATGATGCAGAAATCTGTTTTTTGTACAGAACTTCCATATGAAAGCTCTGATTTGAATAATTTTTTGTATGAATGTTTAGTACCATGGGGTACATCACATATAATACAGGTTTTTTTCTCGTGCGTAAATTGTGCAAATTAGACTAATTTTGATGTTTTTTGGTGTTAATTTCAGCACTGTAAGTGCAAATGCCAATACGGCTCGGGCTAGAGGCTGTATTTATGAACCGATCTTTACAAAACTTCTTGGGTACCTTTGGTATCACCGTGGGACGAGAACGAGTGTTTTGGGGTCCGGTCCGAAATTCAAGATGGCCGATGGCAGCCATTTTGTACAAAATTAGGTGCAATCAGATTTTTGTACAGAACTTCCATATGAAAGCACTGATTTGAATAATTTTTTGTGTGAATGTTTAGTACCATGGGATACATCACATATAATACGGGTTTTTTTCTCGTGCAGAAATTATGCAAATTAGATGAACTTTGATATTTCAGTGCGACTTACACACATTAAGTACACATGTCAATACGGCTCAGACTTGAGTCTGTATTTATGAACTGATCTTCACGAAATGTCTTGGGTACCTTTGTTATCACCTTGGGACGAGAACGAGTGTTTCTGGGTGCAGTCTAAAATTCAAGATGGCTGCCAGTGGCCATTTTGTACCGAAATTAGGTCTAATCAGTTTTTTGTACACAACTTCTATACAGCTCAGACTCAGACTAACATGGAATACATCACATATTCTAAGGGGTTTTATAAGGGGAAATTATGCAAATTAGATGAACTTTGACTTATTCAGTGCTACTTGCACAATGTGAGCACACATGTCAATACGGCTCAGGGTAGAGGCTGAATTTATGAACCGACCTTCACAAAACGTCTTGGGTACCTTTGTTATCACCTTGGGACGAGAATGAGTGTTTCTGGGTACAGTCCAAAAATTCAAGATGGCTGCCAGTGGCCATTTTGTACCAAAATTAGGTCAAATCAGTTTTTTGTCACAAGTTCTATACAGCTCGTATTTATGAATTGATCTTCACAAAACTTCTTGGGTACCTTTGTTTTCACCTTGGGACAGGAACGAGTGTGTTTTGGGGTGCCTTTGTTATCACTGTGCTATGAGAACAAATATTTTGGGGTTCAGTCAGACCCACTCTGGGACTCAAAGTTTTCTTTTCGTTTACCATCTGACTGTCACCCACCTTTACAATACTTTACCTATACATTTGTTACAGGCAACGGTCAGTATTTATGTACAGACCATTACAATACTTTATATGTACCTTTGTTATCAGGTCATTACCTAGATGTTTGTCATTGCTGTGTCACATACTATACATGTGCATGTCTTTGTCTTGACAAGTTGAGCTACAGTGTCATTGACACTTTCATTTTTATTACAATTTATTGGAGAGTGCTTCCTGTTTGCCTCATGGCACACTCAATAAACTGTAATAAAATATTCATTATGACCAGAATATAGGTATGTGAAACACTGAAAAAAAAACTACATTTCAATTGATCATTGTAAATTAATTCAGCACTGAACCAGTAAAGTTAAAACCTGAAATTAGCTGAGTTTGCAAAATGCTAGCTTTCTGTTAACTCAGCTGAGTTCAGATTTAAACTTTATCAGAGATCGTAAATTTATTTTTTTCTCTCTTTATATATATATGTTAGAGGGCATATTTTTCATGGTCGAGATATGTGAAGGTGGACATTAAATATTTTATTCTGCTAACAATATTTTATAGATTTTGTGTACTGATTACATGATGTTTGTTTCCATTATTGGTACAGCCGGCCTATCATTCAGCTTAATAATTGCCGACAGTTAGTTTTCTATAGCTCATAGATTAATTTAATTTTAGAAACATGTTGTTGAAATTACACCACATTTGTGACATTGGTGGCCTGGTAACTGCTTAACCCTTTACCTAATGGATCGGCCACATCCGTCCGCGTAATTCACAAATTTCACTGTTGAAAAATTCAAAATTTTCCAAAAAATGTCCACAAAACCACATCATGTGACCCCTCATTGGAATGGGCTCATTGAGCCTGTTCCAATGAGGGTCACATGATGTGGTTTTGTTGACATTTTTAGAAAATTTTGAAAAATTTAACTTAAAATAATTTTTTTTAATATTGTTGGCATTGGGTAAAGGGTTAAATAACCTTCAACATGAGCGATTTTTGGTGCAGATAAAAGACAGAAGTTTTCTTTGGGAAGTATTGCCCAAAGTACTCATTTTTTAATTTTAGTGATCTTGCTGTATTTGAGCCGGCTAAATGCCACTATGTATAAGTGTCCATTCTGTTTGTTAGAAAGTTGGAGGGTTGATTGCCTTCAAATTCATTTGTAAAACATTTTTTTCAAATTGTGTTTGACAGGTACCAATGTGAGAGTGATAACAGATGTAGAAGGGCGGAAGAGAATTGTGCAGGCTTGTCATCAGGGTCTTGGAGAGACCACAACTTCAAAAGCTCTTGGAGGAAACTTTGGGCGTGACAAATCACATAAGAAGGTATGTAGCACAATTGCATTGTATTTTATTCTCAGTGAAAATTATTCAATAAAATTTGTTTTTTTTCCTTTTTTATTGAGATGCATAAATTGAGCATTTATTCTGTAATATCTTGTTGGGCAGAACTCATAGAGCTCTGTCAAACAAGATATAATAGATTAAATGCCTGTATTAGATGTATCGAGGCCCAATTCTTGATATATTATTATTATTTTTCATTGAATTAACAGGAGTTCAATTAAGTAGGCTCCACTGTATCAGAGTAGTGAATGATGACAGATCAAAATTAGTGTATGTGACAGCTAGGAATTAGCAAAATAAGTCTATGTGACAGATAGAAATTAGACTTACATTTTGAAGATTAAAACACATGAAGTCAGACATTGGAATTTTGATAACAAGCCTGTCTGCTTGAATGTTATTCCACTCGGTGCAGTACCCATTCTTCGGATGGAAAAATAATGGAAGGAGTTTGTGGACTTACAAACATACAAACACTACTCAAATTATGGTAAGATGATTATCTTAAATGAAGCTAGATAGCAGATCAAAATATGAATCTCAAGTTTACTCTATTTACAGGTTTCTGACCGATACTATTGGCCTGGTTTAGCGAACGATGTTGCCAAATATGTACAGCATTGTGACATCTGCCAACGTGTCCAAGCTCCATTCAAAAAGACAAAGGCTCCCTTACACAACATCAAGATAACAGCAGAGCCATGGAACCAGATTGGCATTGATCTTCTTGGCCCTTTACCTGAGACAGAGGAGGGATACAAATATATCGGTAGGGATTATTTTCTGTATATCTGAGTGGTTTATTAACTTGAAATTTAACTTATTTATTTATTGGTGTTTAAGGTCACATTTATGCACAATGGCTAATCGTGACGCAACATGGAAATAAAGTCAAGTTTAGTCAATTGTTTTTTCCAATGTTGCCCCATTTTAGAGGAACAGAAATTGTTTACCATAGTAAACAAGCACTGCTTCATTTCCTGGAGTTCCCATGGGGGAGATATTTAACTTAAAATTTGCTAATGGTTCTTTTGCATTTTCTGTGAATTTGTTTTTCCAGTGATTCATTTAACAGAATGTTTGATGGCATCTTAAAATGGGAACAACATGGTTTCTCTCATCAACAACACAGTAATGTGCAACTCTTCAAAATTCTTACTGTTTTTGTGAAAATTCTTCTTTTGAAAAGTTTTAATTGTTTTAAAAATTCTATTACAGTTACTGCCATTGACTACTTTACCAAGTGGCCAGAAGCTGCACCACTCAAGGAGAAAACAGCCACCACTGTTGCCAAGTTCCTCTACTCCCTCATTTGTAAGCATAGCTGTCCCCAGGTCATCATCTCAGATCAGGGACGGGAGTTTGCCAGCACCTTGCCACTTGCTTCAACAAAGAGTACCTTTCTCCATTTCCTATCACCACAAATGCTTCTGTGTTACCGCAAAAAATGTATAACCATTTAGATTGTATTTGGCTTGCTATCAGTTATCAGGTAAAGCATGGTTTATGAATGCATGCAGTGTGCAAGAGAACACAGTGTTGATCCGAAACCATTTTTTATGCCCCAAATCTATTTCTCTCCCATTTCATTATCAATTAATGTCAAATGTTTGACAAAATTTTTTTTGTCATGGTGGGGGGAAGATATCCAGGCCTGGATATCTTCCCCCTACCTCCCATTCCAACCAATCCTAACTCAGTGTTTATCCGAAACCATTTTTAAAGTCCCAAATCTATTTCTCTCACCATTTCATTATCAATTAGTGTCAAATGTTCGACAAAAATTTTTTTGTCATGGTGGGGGGGGGGGGGGGGGGGGGGGGGGAGATATCCAGGACTGGATATCTTCCCCCCTCCCCCCCCCACCTCCCATTCCAACCAACCCTAACTCAGTGTTTATCCGAAACCATTTTTAAAGTCCCAAATCTATTTCTCTCACCAATTCATTATCAATTAGTGTTAAATGTTCAACAAAAATTTTTTTGTCATGGTTGGGGGGACGATATCCAGCCGTGGATATCTTCCCTCCCACTCCAACCAACCCTAACTCAGTATTTATCCGAAACCATTTTTAAAGTCCCAAATCTATTTCTTTCACCATTTCATTATCAATTAGTGTCAAATGTTTGACAAAAAATTTTTTGTCATGGTGTGGGGGAAGATATCCAGGCCTGGATATCTTCCCCCTCACCTCCCATTCCAACCAACCCTAACTCAGTGCTTATTCGAAACCATTTTTAAAGTCCCAAATCTATTTCTCTCACCATTTCATTATCAATTAGTGTCAAATGTTTGACAAAAATTTTTTTGTCATGGTGGGGAGGGGGGGGGGAAGATATCCAGGCCTGGATATCTCCCCCCCCTCCTCCCATTCCAACCAACCCTAACTCTGTGTTTATCCGAAACCATTTTTAAAGTCCCAAATCAATTTCTCTCACCATTTCAATATCAATTAGTGTCAAATGTTTGACAAAAATTTTTTTGTCATGGTGGGGCATGGATATCTTCCCACCCCCCCCCCCCCCCCCCTCCACCCCACCTCCCATTCCAACCAAAAGGTTACCCATGTACCTTGAAAATTGACCATGGCAGTGTCAAAGATGGAAAATTATGGGAAGTAGCTTCAAGCTGCATCATTCCTGTTGTTTGTATACAATGTTTCATGTGCTATAACAACTTTTATTGTTTAAGTGCTTTAACAAATTACATTGCTTTGTTAGGTTGTTGTTGTTGATATAGTCTGGAGTGAATAAAAATATCAAATCTTTTGTGGGTAGTTAATTTTCTCATTGTTTATATCCAGGCCTGGATATCTTTCATTATCAATTAATGTCAAATATTTGACAAAACATTTTTTGTCACGGTGGAGGGAAGATATCCAGGCCTGGATATCTTCCTCCCCTTCCCCCCCTCCCCCCCCCCCCCTCCATCTCCCATTCCAACCAACCCTAACTCAGTGTTTATATCCGAAACCAATTTCTCTACCCAAAACAGTTTTAAAAAAACACTTTATGTCACATGTCAACATGAACCAGAATAGTTGAGAAAATATTGAAATGATTTTTTGTCACAGGTTTTCAACTGGATGAGAGCAAGATATCCAGGTTGAACCTGAAAAAAACAACATTCTGCCAAAAAAAAAACATTTTTCTCGCCATTTCATCATCAAATAATGTTAAATTAATCAAAAAAAAATTTTTGTGGTGGGGGGGGGGGGGGGGGGGAGATATTCAGGGTGGGGGGGGGAAGATATACTAGGATATCTTCCCCCCGGAGGGGAAGATATCGTAGGATATCTTCCCCTGCGGGGGAAGATATCCAGTGGGGAAGATGACATGTGACACCGGATTTTGGTCCAAAATTTCTAAGTCCGGACCAAGAACCCAAATTTT
This sequence comes from Pictodentalium vernedei, assembly GCA_031216915.1. Classification (NCBI taxonomy): domain Eukaryota; kingdom Metazoa; phylum Mollusca; class Scaphopoda; order Dentaliida; family Dentaliidae; genus Pictodentalium; species Pictodentalium vernedei. The sequence continues at coordinate 289,754,673 of CM062297.1, read as the reverse complement.
CAGCCTAAATATGAACCCAGGGACTTGGCTTGAACAAACTTGAATCTCACCCCCCTAAGCATGTTGCATACCAAATATCAAAAGATTCTTATTGGTAGATCTGAAGAAGAAGATTTTTAAAGAATATTCCTCATACTGCACTAATTTGAACATTTGGGCTCCCATAGGGAACCCAAATATGGACCAAGGGATTTGATTTCAACAAATATGTGAATCAATGTTCCAAAGATGTTATATGTAAAATTTGAAAGCTTTTGGAGCAGTGGTTTGGAAGCAAACGATTCTTTAAATTTTTTCCCATTGCCCACAGTGTTAAACAAGAGGCCCCAAGGAGCCTGAGGGCGCTCACCTGACATGGTAGCCTAAATATCAACCCAGAGAATTGATTTCAACAAGTTGCATCTGCTCCTCCTAAGAAAAGCTTATACAGTACCAAATATCCAAAGATTCTGACCAATGGATCTAAAAAAAAAAGAAGATTTTTAAAGAATATTCCTCATATTGAACTAAGTTATAATTCGGGCTCCCACAGGGAGCCCATATATGAACCCAGGGACTTGGCTTTAACAAACTTGAATCTCACCCTCCCTAAGGATGCTGCACACCAAATATCAAAACATTCTGACTGCTGGATCTGAAGAAGAAGATATTTAAAGAAAATTCCTCATTTTGAACTAAGTTACAATTCAAGCTCCCACAGTGAGTCCAAAAATGGACCTAGGGACTTGGCTTGAACAAACTTGAATCTCACCCCCCTAAGGATGCTGCGTACCAAATATCAAAACATTCCGACTGCTGGATCTGAGATTTTTAAAGAAAATTCCTCATTTTGAAGTAAGTTATCATTCTGGCTCCCACAGTAAGTCCAAATATGGACCTAGGGACATGACTTGAACAAACTTGAATCTCACCCCCCTAAGCATGCTCCATACGCAATATCAAAAGATTCTGCCTGCTGGATCTTGAGAAGAAGATTTTTGAAGAAATTTGCCTGAAATGCATTAAGTTCGAATTCGGGCTTCTATAGTGAGCCCAAATATGAATCCAGGGGGCCGATTTGAACAAACTTGAATCAGATCCACCCCATAATGTTGCATACCAAATATCAAAAGATTCTGCCTGCTGGATCTAGAGAAGAAGATTTTTTAAGAAATTTTCCTGAAATGCACTAAGTTCGAATTCGAGCTTCTATACTGAGCCCAAATATAAACCCAGGGGGCCGATTTGAACAAACTTGAATCAGATCCACCCCACAATGTTGCATATCAAATATTAAAAGATTCTGCCTCTGGATCTAGAGAAGAAGATTTTTTAAGAAATTTGCCTGAAATGCACTAAGTTCGAATTCGAGCTTCTATACTGAGCCCAAATATAAATCCAGGGGGCCAATTTGAACAAACTTGAATCAGATCCACCCCACAATGTTGCATATCAAATATCAAAAGATTCTGCCTGCTGGATCTGGAGAAGAAGATTTTTTACGAAATTTGCCTGAAATGCATTAAGTTTGAATTCGGGCTTCTATACTGAGCCCAAATATGAACCCAGGGGGCTGATTTGAACAAACTTGAATCAGATCCACCCTACAATGTTGCATACCAAATATCAAAAGATTCTGCCTGCTGGATCTGGAGAAGATTTTTTAATTTTTTTCCCATTGCCCACAGTGTTAAAAAGTGCTGACTCAGCACTTTTTCAAAGTCCTGAAAAAAGTACCTTGTGATCAAACCGATAGGGATTTTTTTTAACCATTCTATTCTAAAGGATAAAAGTAAGCTTTAGACAAAATAAGAATTCTCTGTGCCATGTAGTTTTGGAGATAAGGCAGTTTTAAAGTTTTTCCTATTTTTAGCTCCCGAGGTTCCCAAGGGGCAATGAGAAAAAATTTTTTTGCATCAATCAACTACTTATGACCCATTATCATCTCATATCAAATTTGGTTCAAATCGACCTCACGGTTCTGAAAATATAAATTTTAGGCATAGCCAAAATTTTTGCCCCTCCCATAACGAAGGCAAATAATGCCCGACAAACTTCTCTTGAACAAACTTGATTCTAAACCTCAAAAGGACTCTGTATACCACATATCAAGTCTCTGCTACTGGTGGTTCATTAGAAGAAGATTTTCAAAAAATTTGGCCATTTTTTCCCCACACCTCTGCTCAATATGAGCCGAAACCTATTTTGGATAAAAATCAAAATGCTCCTATATAACCACTACTTACATGAAATTTAATTAAAATGTGGCCAGTGGTTTAGTAGAAAGAGGCTCAAACACCACCTTCGCGCAGGACGACGGACAAAAGACGAAGAGTGATAAGAAAAGCTCACCCTGACTTGCAGTCAGGTGAGCTAAAAATGCTGACTCAGCATTTTTACAAAGTCCCAAAAAAGTACCTTATGACCAAACTGATGGCAATTTTTTTTTACCATTCCTTTCTGTTGGTCCCAAGGAAGCCTCACACCAAATAAAAATTCTCAGTGCCGTGCAGTTTTGGAGATATGGACGTTTTCATTTTTTTTTTATTTTTGGCTCCGGAGGTTCCCACGGGGCTGCAGGAAAAATTTTTTTGGCATAAATCAAGTACTTATAACCCAATAATACCTCATATTAAATTTAGTCCAAATTGGCCTCTCGGTTCAGAAAATAGAAATTCTGGGCGGGGCAAAAATTTTTGCCTCTCTCAGAAGAAAGGCAATTATTGCCCGTCAAACTTCTCTTGAACAAACTTGAGTCTACACCTCAAATGGAAGCTGCATACCAAATATCAAGTTTATGAGGAGAATTTTACAAAGTAAAGTTCACACCGGACGAACAGATGACAGAAAATGGACAGAAAGTGATCATTAAAGCTTCCCTTGAGCTTCACACAGGTGAGCTAAAAAATGATTCAGGCAAACATTGCAGGGTCCGGATAAACAATTTCCAGAATTAAAAAATAGGCCGACGAAATCGTCAGATGTGTACCCATACGTGCAACTATCGTACTGACCCGTGTAGAAGCCCCGGGGGTGCTTGCAGTGGATAAATTGCAAAGTAGGGGGTGGGCTTCGAGACGAGTAATAGTGCTTGCAAGTCGCGTCGGGATGCGTCGGAAATTGGGGATATATGACAAGTATCCACTGGGTATGTTACATTTCTTTGGAAACCGCCCACCAATTTTATAGAATTTGCTTTAAAAATTCTCATAATTATCTTGTACATTCGTTTCATTTTCAGATTTGGGGTTTTAATCCTCAATTTAATGAATAAAACAAACAGAAAACCATGCGGTATTGTTTTCATTTTTTGTACAGGTTGCTCTCGAAGTCAGAAATGGACGTAAGTATGTCAATCAACACTGCAAACCACCCCCTTGAAAACAGACAAAATAGACTGTTTAAAAATAGCTGTTTTTTTAAATATGTACATTTATTACGAATAAAACAAAATATAGCTTCACACAAAATCAATAAAAAAAATCATAATATGAAGACCAGATAAAAATTTACACAGCGGAAAATGAATAACAAAATAGTTGCCTCCCTTGTCAAAATTCAAAAAAATTATTTAACACTGAAAGTCATAACTTCACATGTTGCAGAGCATGATGAAATGATAAATGAGCATGTTTTATTGAACCAAAAAGTCATAAATCATATCCCTGGTTATACTGTTATATAATTCTCAAATACCAGAGTTGTAATTATTTTTTATTTTTAATTACCACTTTCTCATTAATTTCTGAACAACCGTTTTCACAGTGAGTTGTGCACGCTCAAAAGTGGCAGTGTTCTTTCACAATGAGTTATGCACTGCTCGAAAGTGGCCGTGTTCAATCAGTATCTTTCTGATGATATTCAACCACTGTGAAAACTATATGTTGTGGGCGTGTTTCAGACAACTATTGACAGCAGCCTGCACACTCATTTGAAACAAGTGACAGCTTCCAGAAACGAGGTCGACAAAAAAATAAACAAGGCAATTTTGCTTGGGATATATAATTTTTTAATAAAGACTTATTACACTGAACACAGACATAATGTATTACACAAAAGACGAATTTAACAACACGAAAACCTCAACTCCAAAAAATATGCATAATACAGTATTACAGTTCTATTTAATTTGGTAAGTATAGTGTTGCAAGAAGTCACCTGTTTTTCCATTTGATGCCTGTAAATTTGACGTCTTGTCTCAAACAACTTTCATCCAATTTGAAAGTTGAGGGGAGGGGTGGATGGGGGGGGGGGGGGGGGGGGGGTTGACTCGAGTAGGGCACCCTGGTTCACAAATCTGAAAAAGCGGGGGATGGGCTTAATCATGAATATGGGCTTCGACACAGGTCAGTACGGTAGTAGAAATAGAAAGCTGTATGACGGAGGTCCACCACGGATGCCGACATTATGTACACCATACATGGTATGGGTACATATAGAAATGGATTGGAGGAGAGTCTAATTTGATGGATAAAGGGTTAATATCTCCGAATCAAATTATCAGATTTACATAAAAAACTATACAGCACAGCACATCAGTAACCTGAATAAATATATAAAGTAACATGACAATCGGATTGATATTTTTTGAGTTATCTCATGCCAAAGGGATTGGAGGAATTTTCAATTTGAAGGATAAAGGATAAAGGGTTAATATCTCAGGATTAAATTATCAGATTAACACCAAAAACTATACAGCTCGGCACATCAGTAACCTGAACACAAATATAAGGTAACTTGACAATCCAAGCAATATTTTTCAAGTTATCGAATGCCAAAGGGATTGGAGGAATTTTCAATTTGAAGGATAAAGGGTTAATATCTCAAGATCAAAATAACAGATTTACATAAAAAAAAACTATACAGCTCGGTACATCAGTAACCTGAACACAAATATAAAGTAACTTGACAATCCAAGCAATATTTTTCAAGTTATCGAATGCCAGAGAGATTGGAGGAATTTTCAATTTGAAGGATAAAGGGTTAATATCTCGGGATCAAATCATCAGATTTACACAAAAAAATATACAGCTCGGCAAATCAGTAACCTGAACACAAATATAAAGTAACTAGACAATACAACCAATATTTTTCAAGTTATCGAATGCCAAAGGGATTGGAGGAATTTTCAATTTGAAGGATAAAGGGTTAATATCTCAGGATCAAATTATCAGATTTACACCAAAAACTATACAGCTCGGCACATCAGTAACCTGAACACAAATATAAAGTAACTTGGCAATCCAAGCAATATTTTTCAAGTTATCGAATGACAAAGAAATGGATACGGACGCCGGATGGACAGATGGACGGACAGACGGATAGACAAAGGATGGACGAACGACGGATGGCCACCCCAGATGCCGGCATTATGTGTACCATACATAGTATGGGTACACATAAAAAGACATTCAATGACCCCAGTGACCTTGACCAATATTTTGAACCCCCAACAAGTTTCAACTTTATCCAATGTAACGGCCAAAACCGGCTAGAGTTACTTGCAAAAATCACCATTCAATTTTGATTATTTTTTCATTTTTTGTCTCAAAAACACAGTTTATGGCTTCTCATTGGAATGAACTCACTGAGCATGTTCTAATGAGGGGTCATAAGCTGAATTTTTTTAACCAAAAAATGAGAAAAAAAATGAAATTCAAGAATTTTGTTCGCAAATGTCGTCTGCCTCTCATGTTTGGTAAAGTGTTAAGGTGTTGACTGAAATTAATTGTGGAATGTCCTGAAAACTGACCACAAGTTTGTGATAAAGAAAGCTTGCCAAGTCCTCTAAAAGTAAAAAGCCTATCTAGATTGCATGGTAGCTCTACATTTTAGAATAAAACGGAAATATAACTCACCTCAGATCTTGTTTCAACATATCTCAATTTCACCACCTTGTTTTCTATCTCTGATTGGCCAATAATCACTGCTAAAGGAATTCCATTGTTTTCACAATACTGGAATTGATCTAGCGGCTTTGGATTCTTTTTGTATGATGACTCTACCTGAAAAAAGAAACAGAGCATCTTTAATGATTCACATTTTAATATAAACTTTCTGAACAGAGTTCATTAAAATTGATCTGAGCCAACATTTACTGAGGCTTGGATTGATTTTAGAGAACAAGGTTAAGAAATTTCATGTCATGTCGTGACAAATTTGAGATTCTTTTTATTAACCCTTTACCCAACGCAGACAATATCAAAATTTATTATTTTAAAAATATTTTTTTTTAATTTTTCAAACAATTTCAACAAAACCATATCATGTGACCCCTCGTTGGAACGAGGTTTTATTGAAATTTTTTGAAAAATAATGTTTTTTCAACTGCTGAATTTGCATATTACGCGGCCGGATGCGGGCGATTCGTTAGGTAAAGGGTTAAATGATGTAATTTAATGCTTTAGCTGAAGTAACAATAAAAATTACTAAGCACTAAACACAACAAGAGGCCCCACAGGGCCTGAAGTGCTCACCTTGAACCAGGGTATATGGCACGAGAAACCTCAGGGGTATATGGTTTAAATGAAAGCATTTGCTTCCGCTCGCCTCGATATAAAAATCGAACAAAAAAAACTGAAGATAGTCACAAATATTATCAGATTTCTGACAATTCGATCTTATTTTGCTGTTATAAATTAAATAGTCAAATAATTAAATGAAACAACTTGAGAAAAATAATATAAGAGCAAATATCGTCCCCTCAGTTCCAATGTGCTCTATGTGCCAGTAGGCACATAGAACACATTGGAACTCGGAGGACGATATGTCAACAAAATACTGTTTACTCGTTTCTTTAATGACCCAAGGGATGTAACTCTATCTTCTGTGTTTGTAGAAACAAAACAGTTATTCACGAATCTGATCCAACTTTTTGCGGAGTGTGAGAAATGCGTCCACAAATTTTTCTCCTCTTTGTTTTGTGTTTCAAATGGGACAAAAAAGTTATCTCCGTTAACATGTATGGTATATGGAGATTTAATAACTGGATGTCTCATTTAAACACCTCGTCTGCAGCTCGCTGTTTAAAAACAGACATGCGGCTCGGTGTTTAAAAACCAACATCCAGGTATTAAATCTCCATATACTATATATGTTGGCAGGGATAACTTATTTTGAACTATAGAGCTGTTGCAGAAGCAGTGTCTTGATATGAACATTTACATTAGTTGGCTGAAATGAAGCAGGGTGTGTTAATGGAATTGTTGACAATTCAAATGCCAATCCAAGATGTCTGCTGGCAGCCATATTTTTTAACGAAATTCAGAAAAATTTGTTAACTCCCATCTAGACATCACACCAAAGCTGTATATGAAATTAAAAAAAAGATCAAGTGAGAGATGTGACCTGTAGGGTGCACTAATGGAATTGTTGAAAATGTATATCCAAAACCAAGATGGCTGTTGGTGGCCATGTTTTTCAGAAAAATTCAGAAATATTCGATAACTCCCATCAAGATATCAAACCAACGCTACATATGAAATTTGAAAAACATCAGGTGAGAGATGCAGCCTGTAGGGTGTGCTAATAGAATTGCTGAAAATTTACAGGCCAAATTTAAGATGGCCACTGGCGGCGATGTTTTTCAATGTAATTTGAAAAAATTTGAGATAGATATTTATTTATTTATTGGTGTTTAAGGTCACATATTTCTGCACAATGGCTAACCATGACCATGAGTTTTAAGGTGGGGGAAGCCGAAGTACCCGGAGAGAACCATCGAGCAACGGCAAGCAACTGTTTGCTCCCCAACATACCAACTCCACACAAGCAGGGTTGAAGACAGGTGCACCATTGACGAGCAGTACGCCTTAGTACACAACGCCACCGTGCCCCCACATGAAGTGTCCTGGGACACAACGCGGTTGCCGCATGTGGGATTCGATAGATCCCATCTAGATATTGCCTCAAAGCTACATATGAAATTTGGGATTGATCGTAGGAGAGCCGTGGCCTGTAGGGTGTGCTAAAGGATTTGTTGGGACAATTTATATTCAAATCCAAGATGGCCACTGGCGGCCATCATTACGTGTACAGTCCCTGTAAAAGCAGTCTTCCAAATTACCCCAGTTGTTACATATGATTACATAATGCAGTCACTGTTAATCTGGTTCAATTAAGATCGTTTTATGAGTGGGTGGAGCTAATTAATGGGGTTTTCCAGCACTGGTCTGATAAAGCATAACACTATTGAGATGTTGTTTATAACCTTTCTGACAACTTTTATTTATCAAATGTTATTAAATATCTTTTTGAAATTTATTCTGTATTTTGTTATAATTTATTGGGAATGCATATATATCAATATATTTAATTAATTGTAATTTGTAACAAAAACAAAAAATCATATTAAAATAATCTTGGCATGTCAAGTTCAAATGGAGAAATATTCAAGTCTAATTACTGTGTAATATTCATTTTTGCATTTAACACTTCACATGACATAACTGTAAAAATCGGCCAGTGCTATACACGAAATTCATCATTCCCATTTTTTTTTTTAGGTTTTTATCTTAATTTTTTGCTTCCAAAGCATATCTTACGACTTCTGATTGAAACGAGCACGTAGCGTCCGTTTCAGTCAGGGGTCATAAGCTGTGTTTTGGAAGCAAAAAATATTTTGACAACTGCTGTCTTCTACTTCAACTAAGGTTAGATAAATGGTTTATCGGTCAACCCTTTACCCAACAGTTCAGCAGTACTGTCCAGATTATTGCACAAAAGCCTACATCTTTGCTTCTGAAATATATCTTATGCTCCCTCCTTTACAACTAGTCTGAGGGTCTGGGCTAGTTTCAGTTAGGAGTCATCAACTATATTTTGAAACAGAATCACGTAAAAAGTACTGTCCGGATCGACGCTTTTTGGCCGGTTTGGCTCGCGCTTCCAGTTTTGCGTTTTTCAACTCCGCACTTTTTGGCCTCGCCGGGCCTGGTGCTCTTTGGCCTCAGGATGTTTGGATGGGTTAATGTAATAACGTATAAAGAAAATAAATTCATTTTTATGATTTATTTCAAGTTATCGACTAAAAATATTCAACACATATTCACATCATCAACACAAAAAAGAATGACAACAAATCCAGATGCAATTGATTGCCTTCTATTTCCATTATGACCACTTATGATCTGCCCATATTAATACTGTCTAAAATAATTATAATGATTTTATTTGCAATGTGCGGTTTCTGTTTTTGAATGCACTCAAATTAAATTGCGTTCCGATTACAACATAATTATGCCGAAAAGTAACTTTCTGTGGAACTAGAGGTGGTGTCAGTAGGCCTATCTCCACGATAGGCGACATGTGAACCCCAACATGTGGTGGGGGGGGGGGGGGGGGGGCGTACATCTGTTATTTATTGGGGGGGGTAAACTTTAAACTATGAGGATTTCGAAGATCGCTCTCACTGGACGTCAACTCGGCACATGTACATACAGCGATCTTAGGTGGAAAAGACAGCTATCCAGTATTAAGAAATCAACACTCGAACACATGGTCTCTCAGTGTTCTGCAAGACATGGGGCTGTAGAAATTGATTTTTCTAATTTTTTGCAACTATATATTCAAAACACCGCTGGATGTTTTCCAATAAATTGTCGCCAAAAAAAAATTCAAGCTTTGTTGTTGTGGTATAAAATCTACAAAGAGTTAAATGGTGGGAATTCGCCCCCAAATGAAGTCGTCCATGGGAGAAGTCGGCTAAAAATAAAGTCAGCAACTGAGGTAGGCCCCTAAGTCGGTCCACGGAACAAATAGGCCCAGGGCTTTTTTGTAGTGGTAATATACATGTGCACGGTTAACTTAAGTGACGGGCCGAATGTTAGAAATTGAATTTTTTTTCTCATTGTGTTGCAACTATTTGTTGGAAAACTCCACACGAGCAAGGGTCTTTTCCCATAAATAGATTCAAAATAATTTCAATATTTGTCGTAGTGCTAATAAAATTGCTAAATGGTAGGTCGAACGTTAGAAACAAAATTTTCTTTACATGTCACAGTGCAAATATAAAAGTATATAGATAACATAATTGTAATTCAGTTTAACCAGTTTCGGATGTTGGAATTTCAAAAGAATAAACTTTATAGGGGTAATTTATGATTTGTCTATAATTGTCACCAGTCAATGTTTTCATTGCGATCAGAGGATGTTTTAGAAACAATCAGTAGCTATTGTCGGCTCTTGTTTTACATCTTTGGAAGGGTAATTAAAGGAGTAGTTCAGATTAGGAAATGATATTGCTACCAAATTTTATTGTCAATAATTGATCATGTTAAGTGTTGTGTTATATTCAGTCAGATGATATCTATACCCGACTGGTCTTCCACTGCATTTTTTCTTTTACCAAGAACATTTTTTAGGGGGTGGGGGCAGATTAACATTCTGCACCCATCTTTTGGGTATTCTTTTTATATTTTTGCCCCGCCAAGTTGAGTAGGAATATCGCCTTGTAAAACCATGCTTTGCCACGTTACTGGGGGCGAGTTCGCAATGGGTCGGCTCGTTCTCTGCACATCTTGAAATCCAACATTACCGGTTGAACGCTTATTTTTTTATTGAGAAATGTTGTATTTCATCCTCAGATTAAAGGGGATGTTGTCATTCGGAGTTGCTTTGCATCCCGCCCCCAGATCCCACTGCCTAGTCTTACTACAGACGTCTGGAGACCTGATTAATATCACATCACCCCCAACGTCACACCCCCTCCCTCTTATATGCCCCCCCCCCCCCCTACACACACACACTTCCAAAATAAATAACACACAGATCTGTGTATTATATGTTTCAGGGAGGGGAGAGCATATAAAAATGAGGTGTTTTGAGTTAGAGGTGATTTAGATCAGGTTTCCAGATGCCTGTGGTCTAATAACTCTGGCAATTTGGCCCGTTTAGTGGGTAACGAAACTACGTTGTTCTCAACCTGCTAAGTCGACGTCAGCTGTCCTTCATGCGAATACTTCATTGCCCTTAATATGTCTGCCACTGCAGAATAAAAAAGGTGTGTATTTGAATGACTCTTTTCGAAAGGTTCTTGAACCTGTTATAAATGAGATTTTTTTTATTATTTCCATTTTTGGCGTAACTTCGCTAATGTTAAAAAATTTATAGTAATTTATATATTTTTTATACTTACCAATGACCCAGACATAGCTGGTGCTAACTCTTAAAATATAGGGCCAAACACAAATTTTGCCCCCCAATCCCCAAAATTTGCATCTAAAACTAAAGAAAACATGTCCAGAGAGGCCCTCCACACCTCGCCCCCACTGCGCATGCGCAGTGTCAAGGACGTTCCGAAATTGGCGCCATTTATCATTCTAATAACCAGTGCCTGGTAAGCGCTATGTACTCAGCGGGGAGGCAAGAGTTCCCAACTCCTGGGAGGGCCATCCCCGTCTGGGTCATTGGTAAGTATAAAAAATATATAAATTACTATAAATTTTTTAACATTTTTATACTGTACCAATGACCCAGACATAGCTGAATAGTAAAAAGGCTGGAGGGCCAAGGACATAGAGCAAAATGGAATACGCTCAATAAAATAAAATAGAGTCATCCCCTGTAGGGAAAAGAAGTAATAGGCCTTACATGTATCTTTCTTATTTATGATAAATTAGAAAGATACAACACCTTCCAAAAATTGAGCTTCATACATCCATGTACTCTATTAATATCCAATAATCCTTATACTAATAATTTTTAAAGTAAGCCAATAATAAAGTAAGTCTAGAGAATAGAGACTCTTATACTCCTAAAAGTGTGTGAGAATTGCATAATCATGTCCGTTGACATATGCAATATTCAAAAGCTATACTTTAAAAACTAAGACTTGAATGAATTTTATAAACTTAAACTTCTCACTAAACAACCATCCTAAAAACAGCTCAGAATTACTAACTCCGGAGGAGGTATCCCCTTGTTTTCATAGTAAAAACAGGTGACCCAAGGGAACACCCTCCCCCCCCCCTTTTTCTTGCCCTGGGTCAAATAGCCCAGAGCGAAGAGGGCAGCCGAACGGAGACACTGCCGAAACAGACAGCCTACCTAGCTATAGTAGCAACTGTTAAGTGAATGACATTCTGAGCAGTAGATAATAGACCTAACAATAGAGGCCTCCAGAAATGGACTCGATATTTCTGAGATAAAATTCATGAATGGATGGCTGAGCGCAATGAGCAGCCTTCAAAAATCTATAATAGAACACTATTAATGTAAGCCCAAGAAGTAGAAGAACTCTTACTTCATGAGCCGAAATCTTAAGCACAACTGCTAAGCCAATGATATACCATAAGCAGTACGCTAGTTAATAGAATCCATTAACAATAAAATGGAGCGTAACGTCCTTCTACTAGACATCAAAGACAGAAGAAGCTTACGCCCTTGTAATAAACAGATATCTGTTTATAAATACATAAACTGTACCCGGAAAGAGTAAAGGCCTATGCCCATACGAAGACGGAAGGACCTTAAAATAATAGGTTCCGGATAATAGGAGCCTAACTCTTATGCAACAATCCAACCTAAATAGTAACGGAAGTATTGATTCCGAAACTATGAAAGTGAAAATCATCCATCGATAGTGCATGAAACTCACTGACTCTACAGTAAAAGAGAAACCAACAGAATTACTGTCTAAAAGGTCAGAATTTGAAAACTACTGTTTCCAGAGGCTCAAATGATTACTTAGCTAAATAAGAACCTGAAGTTAAAATCCGTATAGGAATTTAATCTAAAGATTCTAAGTCTATTTATCAAAAAGTTACTAACTGACTTAGATAAAGAGACAAAAGACTCAATTGTAAACTATCGTAGAGTGCATAGGTATGAGGTAACATAAACCTATAACCTAAATAACAACAGGCTGCAGTAGATCTTGTGAAACAAGTATACTAAAAAATAGCAATGAGTAGTATGGAGGGATCAACCATATGAACATAATGATCCCTACACCACGACGGAAGAGCCTCCACTTTAGTCGCATAGAATAGCGAAGAAGAGGATCTCCTATAGTAAGAAATCGCGTCCAAAGCTCGTCCAGTACAGTGCTTACAATGCAATATGGACCACACAACGGAAAACATGAAGGTTGCGACCTTGCTGGTTGTGATAAAAATGACACGATTTACCCAGTGAAAAAAGATCCTCACATAGAGGAAGATTTCACGTTAAGATCCACAGTAGACAAGAGAGTAAATTACTCATGATCTCTGTGAAGATAGAGATGCTATCAACAGAAATATATTGTGGTTGTTTATCTTAGCAATACCTGCTAAAAACAACAGCGCCGGAGGATACGCGTATCCTATCATTCTGTCCTATAGATCAATAGAGCGTTAACAGTATTAGCTCAGAGATCTGGACAAGCCAACACATACGTCTGCAATTGATTAGCCAACTGTGTCATAAATAAAACATCATTGGGCGCTCCCATAGATAGCAAATCTGATTGAATACTTGTTTGTTGAGAGTCCATTCTGACAGCAACAAGCGACCCGTAAGAGAACGGGAGTGCGATAAAACAATCAGACGACCCAGAATATGACGGACCAAAACTGAACTTGGTGTACTATAACCAACAGACGGATTCTTTCCATTAAATTGAATAACGGAAACGAAAGAGTGCCTCCCTGGTTCCGGAGATACGCCACTACTGTCGAATTAAAGGACAGGAATTTGGGCATGCGTTTCTGAATAATGTTCATGCAATGACATAAAGCAAGCCAAAAAAACATAATTCCGCGGAAGTTAACTGATAGCTAAAAGACTGCGGAACCCAAAGACCCTGGCACTTCGAATCCGTAGGGATCAGTATATATCCCAATCTGTTTGACTGGCAACCGTCATAACAGCCACACTCGGGTCCGGCAACTGCGGCGGCACTCTCTGAGTCAACCACCGAATGTTTGCCCCAGTCTGAATCTCTTGTAACACTAGATAGACAAGAGAATGTAAAAATCAAGCAATTCATGGATTGCCGGAAAGTTGCCGTCGAAGAGAAGCTCCTCCGAGAACGAAGCGACTCTGAGAGAGTTCTTAACCTACTATCCACGCGTGGATGTAGCTAGGGCTGCCTCACGTCTAACCAACTCCAATCAGCCACTGAAGGGCGGAGTTATACGTGAACAAACTACTGCCCTCAAAAGAAATTACATTGAGAATAATATCCCGTAAATCTTTTCTTGAAGACGTAATGATAACGCCTCAGTAAGGCGGATTACGTATAATAAAGCGTCTAAGTTAAGTCTAATATACATAATGTCGTTCCCAACATTGAAATTGGAAAAGACATAAACGGTGAAAAAGAATATATGCAGTCTTTAATCACACCGTCTAGACGCATATGAACTCTCGGTATGCCCTGCTCTGCCAAAATAAACTATATGTAAAAAAGATAAAATGGCAGAAAAGAGCCACGCGGACAAGAAACTAAACTATCATGCTTAGTAGCCGTCTTGTATATATATATAAATATATAGCGTCGAAAAATAAAACACATGTTGTAATGACAATATTGGACTGCGTCGGTAAGTCAGGGACAAAGTCCCTGTACCGATCGAAAAATCCGAGTCCAATGACGCTATAAGTCTCTTATCCAAGATCGCAGCAATGAAGTCCGAAAAATAATCACTGGAAGAAATGCCAGAAGATATGAAAGGCATCTTCCGATACTACTAAAGGGAAAACTCGAAATCTTTCGAATCCCTTTCGCCATCCTGTCGGACCCTATAAAGCGTTCGGTCGTCCGTAGCTTGATGCAACCGCGGAGCGCACCGACCCAGCGCCGTCGGATAATTCCTGATTCGACCGAGAAACCGTCAATTGCTGGGATGCTGCGAAACAACTGTGCTAACTCGGATAGCACGTCCGTCACTGAGGCCTGAGGAGCAGCGGTCTTACGATGCATTGCCGCAGGAAGCTCCGAGATCGTTACCCCGTGCATACTTCCAATATGCGAGCGAACGGAGTGTATAGGCCTCGTGTCCCTTGGCTACCGGATGGCGCGACCTATTCGCTGTGGAATCACTGAATGCCGAAACTGATCGGATACTCGAGGTCACGTAGCCAATGTGCGGTCGTGTGCCCTGCTGTGAGGATGAGGAAGCATTAAAGACAGTCTCTCGGACTGTCAATATAACGGAGCGTCCCGAGCAACGGACATATGCTCCGAATGTAAAATATCTGAACCACAACATGCGGTCCCCTATGTTGTTGGCTTCCTCCGATCTGTCCTCAATCTGCCGTCACTGGGTGAGTACTAAAGTAATTAAAGTGCTCGCATCACCCAAATCTCCTTCCTAGACCGCAACGGACGAACCCGGCAGCCGAACCATTCGATGAATGTACGCTACACCGGGTGAGCTAGCGAATGTCACTCCGTAAGCGATAGACATATTCCATGAGCACTTATTGCCGCTAACTCTTCATTAACTATGACGACAGAGGCACACTTTTGAAAGACATCTCCATAACTCTTCGAACAAGAAACCAGAAATGCTTGGATAGCAAGCATAAAATAATAATATATATAGCGTCGTTCAATAATTCGAAAGTTTGTGTGACATTATTGGACTATGTCGGAACTGAGGGACGATGTCCCTGAACCGAACCAAAAATTTCTAAGTCCACCGACGCTATCAGTTTCTTATCCGGCATCGCAGCATATGTTGTTCCGAAAGGGAAAGCTTGAAATCCACCGAATCCCTTTCGGTATCCCGTCGGACCGGATGAAACTTTCGGACGTCCGTACCCGCTTCCGCGGAGCGTCCCGACCCAGCATCGTCGGATAAAATATATGCGACAGATTCAGTTGATGCTGGGATGCTGCGATAAACTGTGCTATTAAGGAAAGCACGTTCGTTCCCGAGGCCTGTGCAGTAGCGGACTTACGATGCATTGCCGCTGGAAGCTCCGTGTACGTTGACTCCCGCATACTTCCTATGCGAACGTCCGGAGTCTGCAGGCCTCGAGTCCCCGGCTACCGACCCAGCGCTGTCGGATAATTCTCGATCCGACACCGTTTCTGTCGGCTGCTGGGATGCTGCGATAAGCTGTGCTATGTGCACAAGAATGTCCGGCGTCGAGACCTGCGGAGGCGCAGTCTATCGCTGCTTCGCCGAGAGCAGCTCCGCATCAGATGGCTCCCGCATACTTTTCCTATGCGAACATCCGGAGTCCATCGGTCTCGAATCCCTGGCTGCCGGATGGTGTGACCTGGTCGCCGAAGAATCCTTGATCGGCGAAGCTGGTAATATATCGGCGGTCACGCAGCCAAGGTGCGGTCGTGTGCGCTGACGAGAAGAGGAAGCCTTAGCAGTCTCAGCGGACTGCCTATACAACGGAGCGTCCCGAGCGACGGACGTATGCTCCGCTAACGACACATTTGTACCACAACATCTGGGGCCAGATGTTGTTGAACGAGAGAGGGGCCTCTCTCGCTTGCCGTCCGGATGGACCGGAACGAGCTATGAACCGGACTAAAAGGCTTCCTCCGTTCTCCCTCCGATCCGCCGTCACTGGGTGTGCATTAAGTTAATTTTATAGTGCTCGCATCACCCCAAAATTCCTTCTAGACCGCAACGGACGAACCCGGCTGCCGAACCATTCGGTGAATGGACGCTACACCGGGCGAGCTAGCGGACGTCAAAGGCCGTCGAACCTACTAGGGTCCTCTTAGGCAATTGGCGTATTACATGAGCACTTTTCCGCTAGCCCTTCATTAATTGTGACGACGGAGGCACACTGTTGGAAGACATCACAGATACATCACCCAAATCTTGATCGTCTGAAATAGAAATTGAAAAAGTAGAGTGACCCTGCGGGGAAAGGACCGGAGTGTCCAAATCCCCAACAACATACCGTGACATACGCTTCCCATATTGTCATCGAAATCATACGATACAGAACCGGAGTTAATGCGAGTACACTGACCACATATAGAATGATAATAAGGTCAGAGGAAGACTTCCTCTTAAAACAATTGATCAATATCCTTTCAATGTGAAAAGAAAACAAGTCCTGGTACTCGCACTAACCCCTGGCAATCAAAATACATAATAATAATATGATCCATTAATATAGAAAAAATAATTGAAATCAAAATATTTTGAAAAAATATTTTTTCAGAACAGCCCAAGTTTCTGAAAAGTAACGTTGAGCCCCAATGGATCCCAAGCCTAAGTGTGGACAAAAATTTTAAAAATATTTTAAACAATTTATTCAACACTTACGAACAATAATAATGTATCTAGTTATGATTGAAATAACATAAAGATATTATTATTTAGAAATCCCCCCCTCACACAGAGGGCTGTTGTAAATGTAAACAATGAGTGTAAAAACACTAAAATAAGACTCCAGGCACCCAGGCCCGAAATCAGTTACCAAAAATACACCATCTGATGCAAAACAGAGACTTCCAGGGAAGAAACTGCAGAACATCAGATGGTAGATGCAGAACACAACGCCTAACCACCCGTAGGTGAAGACGTAAACATGGGGAAAGAACAGAATTCATTCTGTTATTCAGCTAAACTCCCAAGAAATTTTAGTAATAATAATTACAGAAATTATGCCAAAAGCATGGGAGAATAGCAAGGGGGAACTTAAAGGACAGGGAGAGAGGAAAAACACTTGTAAAAACAGTGTAACTAAATAATCAGAATGACAACAAAATGGCTGCTGCCTTGAAAATAGGTAACTTAACATAATTTCATTAAAAAATTTTAAGTTACAGCCCTGATAATATTCTGTCACACATTCTTTTCCTCTCCTCCTTTTCTATCCTCCTTAGAATCACCATTTCACTAATATTTATTTGTCTGGCATCATTTAAACTGAGATTTAAAAGCACAAAGATCAGTCAGATGTTAACTGATGAAGGGCCAAACTTAGAATGATAAATGGCGCCAATTTCGGAACGTCCTTGACACTGCGCATGCGCAGTGGGGGCGAGGTGTGGAGGGCCTCTCTGGACATGTTTTCTTTAGTTTTAGATGCAAATTTTGGGGATTGGGGGGCAAAATTTGTGTTTGGCCCTATATTTTAAGAGTTAGCACCAGCTATGTCTGGGTCATTGGTACAGTATAAAAATATTAGTCAGATTGTAAAAATTCAAGGACGAAATCGCACTGATTTTCACTCAATATATTTGAAACGAAACACATTTTTAAAATTTCCCTTATGATATTAAAAATAGTATTGGCCCGACTGGTAGGGAAAATGTGCTATCCAAAAATTACGGGATCAAAGAAACACTGACATCGACAAAAAGTAACAAGAAAGTCTTCACAAATATTCATGAGAGATCGAAACTGCCCTCAAAAGTCATTTTGTACGATATTTCGAAATAAATTTTAACGATTTTATTTTTATTTGTGTAGTTTGGGAGCGATGCACTTTTTTCCCTAATTATTAACGGCCGTTTTGCAGAGGAATGATGTTTGGAGGTCCTATTTTGGGTAGGAAGCATAACCTTGTCACAACACTGGAAAACACTTCGTGCTAATTATAACCGATAGTACGTCTTACTGAAGTCACGTGATTGGGTTTTGATACCCCACCTCATAGAGCAGTCAGTGGAGAGTCGATTGGCAGTGTTTTACAGGGAGCGTACACGTAATGATGTTTTTTAACGAAATTCGTTAAAATTCAATAGCTCCCATCTAGACATTGCCCCCAATGCTACACATGAAATTTAGGACAGATTGGGTGAAAGTTGCGACCTGTTGGGTGTGCTAAAGCAATTGTTGGACAATTTATATACAAATCCAAAATGGCCAGTGGTGGCCATGTTTTTCACTGAAATTAAAAACAAATTGATAACTCCCATCTAGACACTGCACCAAAGCCAGATATAAAATTTGGAACTGATTGGGTGAGAGATGTGGCCTGAAGGGTGTGCTAACAGACTTGTGGATGGGCAGATGGGTGTATGACAGATCACAACCCATTCCAATAGCTCAGACTTTAAATTGTCAAGTTGAGCTAAAAATGATTGGACAAAGCCCATTACACTACTAAAATTATCATCCAGAAACCATAAAAATTTTAATTTTCTCAGTCGAAAAAAAGTCGAAAGAGGCCTTTAAGTGTAGAAAATGAGTGTCAATGACACTGTAGCTCAACTTGACAAACTTGAACTTGGTTAGTTATAAGTGAAATTGCAAAATTGAAGATCATTGGTTTCAATGTTATTTGGTGAAACTTCAACATAACAGCAATGTATGTGCACAACGTCTGAGCAATACTTGCATTTTAAATGTAAACTGTAAGGCTGGCTAAAGGAAGAATGTTGATGCACAAATGCAGTAAGTTTAAAGGTTAGTGTAAACGGCAACATTTTTCACAGAAATGAATGCTAATCAATAGCTCTTATACAGAGGTCTCGCCTTATGAGCACAGCTAGTTCAAAAACAATCCTATGATAAATGTTCCCTGTTGTCCATATCAAAGAAGAATGTTGATGCACAAACGCAATAAATTCAAAGGTTGTAAATAACAGCAACAGTTTTTGATGGAAATGAAAAGAAAATTGATAGCTCCTATCTTGATCACCCTGAATAAGTATACAAATTTCAAAACAACACGACAATGAATACACCCTCTGAGGCATGCCAAAGGAAGATGTTATTGCATAAATGCACTAAGTTTGAAGGTCACTGCTAGCTGGTGCTAACAACAATAATTTTTTATAGAAATGAAAGAAAATCAATAGCTCCTATCTAGAGGTCACCCCGAACACGCATACCAAGTTTCAAAGCGATCCGATCATAAATGTGTCCTGTAGGGCATGCCAGAGGAATATATTGATGCCCGACTAAATTAAGTTTGAAGGTTGTTACCAAGTTAATGCAAACAGCAACGTTTTTTGACGGAAATGGAAGAAAATCGATAGCTCCCATCTAAAGGTCACCCTAAACAAGCATACCAAGTTTCAAAGCAACCCAATCATAAATGTGCCCATAGGGTGCACCAAAGGAAAATATTGATGCTTAACTAAGTTCAAAGGTCATTGACTTCAGAAACGTTTTTTGATGGAAAGGGAAAAAAATTGATAGCTCCCATCTAGAGGTCACCCCAATCAAGCATACCAAGTTTTAAAGCGATCCAAGCATAAATGTGCCCTGTAGGGTGTGCCAAAGTTACATATTGATGCCTACCTAAACTAAGTTCAAAGGTCGGTGCCCAAGCCAACATTTTTCGACAGAAATGGAAGAAAATCGATAACTCTCATCTACAAGTCACCCCAAACAAGCACTCCAAGTTTCAAAGTGACCCGATCATAAATAAGCCCTACACGGTGTGTCAAAGGGAAATATTGATGCCTAACTAAATTAAGTTCAAAGGTCATTGCCCATGGCAACATTTTTCAATGGAAATGTTAGAAAATCGATCACTCCCATCTAGAGGTCACCCCGAACAAGCATACCAAGTTTCAAAGTGATCCAATCATAAATGAGCCTTATAGGGTGTGCCAAAGGGAAATATTGATGCCTGACTAAACTGAGTTCATCAAAGGTCATTGCCAATGGCAACTTTTTTTGACAGAAATGGGAGAAAATCAATAGCTCCCATCTAAAGGTCACCCAAAATAAGCACATCAAGTTTCAAAGGGATCCAATCATAAATGTGCCCTGCAGTGTGTGCCAAAGGGAAATATTAATACATAAATGCACTAAGTTCATCAAAAGTCGCTCCCAACGGCAACATATTTTGACGGAAATGGAAGAAAAATCGATAGCTCCTATCTAGAGGTCACCCCTAGAAGAATACCAAGTTTCAAAGTGGTCCAATCATAAATGTGCTCTATAGGGAGTGCCAAAGGGAAATATAAATGCCTAACTAAACAAAGTTTAAAGGTCATTACCAACAGCAACATATTTTGACGGAAGATAATCAATAGAGGTGACCCCAAACAAGCACACCAAGTTTCAAAGAGATCCGATCATAAATGTTCCCTGCAGGGTGTGCCAAAGGAAAATATTGATGCATAATTGCACTAATTTCATCGAAGGTGTTGCCAAAAGCAACTATTTTAGATGGAAATGGAAGAAATTTGATAGCTCCCATCCAGAGGTCACCCCCAAACAAGCATACCAAGTTTTAAAGCGATCAAATCATAAATGTGACTGTAGGGCGTGCCAAAGGAATATATTGATGTCCGACTAAACTAAGTTCAAAGGTCGTTGCCAGCGACAATATTTTTTGAAGGAAATGGAAGGAAATCATCCCATCTAGAGGTCACCCCAAACAAGCATCTCAGGTTTCAAAGCAATCCAATCATAAATGTGCCCTGCAGGGTATGCCAAAGGGAAATATTGATGCCTGACTAAACTAAGTTCAAAGATCATTTCTAGCGGCAACACTTCTTGACTGAAATGCAAGAAAATTGATAGCTCCCATTTGGAGGTCACCCCAAACAAGCACACCCTGTTTCAAAGCAAACCGATCATACATGTGCCCTGTAGGGTGTGCCAAAGGGAAAATCTTGAGGACTGACTAAACTAAGTTCAAAGATTGTTGTCAGCGGCAACATGTTACGATGGAAATGGAAGAAAATTAATAGCTCCCATCTAGAGGTTACCCCAAACAAGCATACCAAGTTTCAATGCAATCCAATCATAAATGCAACCTGTACGGTGTGCTAAAGGAAATTGTGGATGTAGGTACGTACGTATGCTAACAGAAGAGAAGTGACAGCAAAAGCTCAGCCTCGTTTCAATTTTGTGAGGTTTTTATGTTTTTCGAGGACATGTGGAACAGATATTCCAACATACAAGCTTTTGGTGGGCTTGCTGATGGAAGCTAAAATACCTTGGCTATGGTTTCTATTGAAGTCATGGCTGCCTGTATAGGCAGTCAAGACTACAACTGACACCACTACGAAGGTAAAGTGTTGTGTTTGTATTCCGAGTTAACAAAATATAAGTACAATTCTCCAGATCTTTAAGGACACTTCTAGAACATAGGACGAGAAGCAAATGAACATTTGCAAGAATTAAAGTTGATTCTCACTGTTTTCCTAGCAAGAATCATTTCCAAGAATTGATTCATATTCTTGCATCAATTTTAAGCCCAGCACCGTAGCTTATCTGCACAATTCATTTATGGCATTCAAATCATAATTACCCAACTGGTAGAGTGCTCAATATTTTCTTGGTCATCAAAATTTGATCACATTTGTTTGCCTTGCTGCAATTTATAGGGATGTGTATCGGCAAATTGTATCAAGACACAGACAAAATCATTTTTCTTCAAAGATAACGTAATACACATCCGCAGAATATGAATTCAGCCTTTAAGTTTTCGTTCAGAATAAAGCCCAAAAATGGGTTTACAGGACCTAGCAGTTAACTTTATGCTGCATTTAAGTAAACTTTATACAGTTGATGACTTTTTGTTCCTATCCTAAACACTCAAGGCAAGTTCCATTTGGGTTTAATTCCAAGAGGCATAGGTCTTTCCAAGTAGAAATGTTTCATGAGAATGCCAATAAAAGAGTCAGAGCCAATGTGTGAGCCCAAGAACGTCTCCAAAGGTTTTGGATAAAATGGGGTACCGTAAATTCAGAAATAAAATAATTTCTTACTTTTAGGCCTGCATCCCACAATTCTGTACATAATTTCATTCTTTCTTCCACTAAATTCTTCTGAGCTGATATCACATACACTTCTGTTTCTGTTGTTCGAACTTTTGTTGTAGCCGCCTGCAATTATATGGCGACAGGAAATGAACAAATAAACTGTAATCCATTTATAAACTCTTCACCTAAGAAATCTACCAAATCTATTATTTATTTATTTATTGGTGTTTAAGGTCACATACTTATGCACAATGGCTAATCGTGACCGTGACAGTTTTACGGGTGGAGGAAGCCGGAGTACCCGGAGAGAACCACCGAGCAACGACGAACAGCTGTCAGCTCTCCAACATCGTAACTCTGAACTCTGCACCACAGCACAGGCAGGGTTAGATTGGTTGAAGACATGCGTACCATCGACGTGCAGTACGCCTCAGTGCACAGCGCCATCATGCCCCCATGTAGGCAATCGGGGTGAAGTGTCTTGCCCAAGGACACAACGCGGTTGCCGCAGGTGGGATTCGAACTGAGGACCTCTCGGCTTGCAGCCTGCACCTCTACCAGCTGAGCCACCGCACCCCCACCAAATCTATTAAACAATATATACAATTATCAATTAGATATGATTTTCTTTCTGAGGAACTGCTCATTATTAAACTAAGCTGATATAGCTTCAAACTTGTCTGATATGGTGCCAATCTTGGCCAATACTAACCAAGATAGAGTTGTCCCCATTGATGCATTAACCCTTTACCTAACATGAAAAGCAGACGACACTTGCAAAAAAAATTCTTGAATAACTAATTTTTTTCATTTTTTGTCTCAAAAACGTAGGTTATGACCCCTCATTGGAACGAGCTCGGCGAGTTCGTTCCAATGAGGGGGTCATAACCTCTTTTTTGAGACAAAAAATGAAAAAAATAATGAAAGTTAAAAAATTTATAGTAATTTATATATTTTTTATACTTACCAATGACCCAGACATAGCTGGTGCTAACTCTTAAAATATAGGGCCAAACACAAATTTTGCCCCCCAATCCCCAAAATTTGCATCTAAAACTAAAGAAAACATGTCCTGAAAGGCCCTCCACACCTCGCCCCCACTGCGCATGCGCAGTGTCAAGGACGTTCCGAAATTGGCGCCATTTATCATTCTAATAACCAGTGCCTGGTAAGCGCTATGTACTCAGCGGGGAGGCAAGAGTTCCCAACTCCTGGGAGGGCCATCCCCGTCTGGGTCATTGGTAAGTATAAAAAATATATAAATTACTATAAATTTTTTAACATTTTTATACTGTACCAATGACCCAGACATAGCTGAATAGTAAAAAGGCTGGAGGGCCAAGGACATAGAGCAAAATGGAATACCCTCAATAAAATAAAATAGAGTCATCCCCTGTAGGGAAAAGAAGTAATAGGCCTTACATGTATCTTTCTTATTTATGATAAATTAGAAAGATACAACACCTTCCAAAAATTGAGCTTCATACATCCATGTACTCTATTAATATCCAATAATCCTTATACTAATAATTTTTAAAGTAAGCCAATAATAAAGTAAGTCTAGAGAATAGAGACTCTTATACTCCTAAAAGTGTGTGAGAATTGCATAATCATGTCCGTTGACATATGCAATATTCAAAAGCTATACTTTAAAAACTAAGACTTGAATGAATTTTATAAACTTAAACTTCTCACTAAACAACCATCCCAATAACAGCTCAGAATTACTAACTCCGGAGGAGGTATCCCCTTGTTTTCATAGTAAAAACAGGTGACCCAAGGGAACACCCTCCCCCCCCCCTTTTTCTTGCCCTGGGTCAAATAGCCCAGAGCGAAGAGGGCAGCCGAACGGAGACACTGCCGAAACAGACAGCCTACCTAGCTATAGTAGCAACTGTTAAGTGAATGACATTCTGAGCAGTAGATAATAGACCTAACAATAGAGGCCTCCAGAAATGGACTCGATATTTCTGAGAAAAAATTCATGAATGGATGGCTGAGCGCAATGAGCAGCCTTCAAAAATCTATAATAGCAACACTATTAATGTAAGCCCAAGAAGTAGAAGAACTCTTACTTCATGAGCCGAAATCTTAAGCACAACTGCTAAGCCAATGATATACCATAAGCAGTACGCTAGTTAATAGAATCGATTAACAATAAAATGGAGCGTAACGTCCTTCTACTAGACATCAAAGACAGAAGAAGCTTACGCCCTTGTAATAAACAGATATCTGTTTATAAATACATAAACTGTACCCGGAAAGAGTAAAGGCCTATGCCCATACGAAGACGGAAGGACCTTAAAATAATAGGTTCCGGATAATAGGAGCCTAACTCTTATGCAACAATCCAACCTAAATAGTAACGGAAGTATTGATTCCGAAACTATGAAAGTGAAAATCATCCATCGATAGTGCATGAAACTCACTGATTCTACAGTAAAAGAGAAACCAACAGAATTACTGTCTAAAAGGTCAGAATTTGAAAACTACTGTTTCCAGAGGCTCAAATGATTACTTAGCTAAATAAGAACCGAAGTTAAAATCTGTATAGGAATTTAATCTAAAGATTCTAAGTCTATTTATCAAAAAGTTACTAACTGACTTAGATAAAGAGACAAAAGACTCAATTGTAAACTATCGTAGAGTGCATAGGTATGAGGTAACAAACCTATAACCTAAATAACAACAGGCTGCAGTAGATCTTGTGAAACAAGTATACTAAAAACTAGCAATGCGTAGTATGGAGGGATCAACAATATGAACATAATGATCCCTACACCACGACGGAAGAGCCTCCACTTTAGCCGCATAGAATAGCGAAGAAGAGGATCTCCTATAGTAAGAAATCGCGTCCAAAGCTCGTCCAGTACAGTGCTTACAATGCAATACGGACCACACAACGGAATACATGAAGGTTGCGACCTTGCTGGTTGTGATAAAGATGACACGATTTACCCAGTGAAAAAAGATCCTCACATAGAGGAAGATTTCACGTTAAGATCCACAGTAGACAAGAGAGTAAATTACTCATGATCTCTGTGAAGATAGAGATGCTGTCAACAGAAATGTATTGTGGTTGTTTATCTTAGCAATACCTGCTAAAAACAACAGCGCCGGAGGATACGCGTATCCTATCATTGCGTCCTATAGATCAATAGAGCGTTAACAGTATTAGCTCAGAGATCTGGACAAGCCAACACATACGTCTGCAATTGATTAGCAAGCTGTGTCATAATAAACATCATTGGGCGCTCCCATAGAAGCAAATCTGATTAAATACTTGTTTGTTGAGAGTCCATTCTGACAGCTACAAGCGATCCGTAAGAGAACGGGAGTGCGATAAAACAATCAGACGACCCAGAATATGACGGACCAAAACTGAACTTGGTGTACTATAACCAACAGACGGATTCTTTCCATTAAATTGAATAACGGAAACGAAAGAGTGCCTCCCTGGTTCCGGAGATACGCCACTACTGTCGAATTAAAGGACAGGAATTTGGGCATGCGTTTCTGAATAATGTTCATGCAATGACATAAAGCAAGCCTAAAAAAACATTATTCCGCGGAAGTTAAACTGATAGCTAAAAGACTGCGGAACCCAAAGACCCTGGCACTTCGAATCCGTAGGGATCAGTATATATCCCAATCTGTTTGACTGGCAACCGTCATAACAGCCACACTAGGGTCCGGCAACTGCGGCGGCACTCTCTGAGTCAACCACCGAATGTTTGCCCCAGTCTGAATCTCTTGTAACACTAGATAGACAAGAGAATGTATAAATCAAGCAATTCATGGATTGCCGGAAAGTTGCCGTCGAAGAGAAGCTCCTCCGAGAACGAAGCGACTCTGAGAGAGTTCTTAACCTACTATCCACGCGTGGATGTAGCTAGGGCTGCATCACGTCTAACCAACTCCAATCAGCCACTGAAGGGCGGAGTTATACGTGAACAAACTACTGCCCTCAAAAGAAATTACATTGAGAATAATATCCCGTAAATCTTTTCTTGAAGACGTAATGATAACGCCTCAGTAAGGCGGATTACGTATAATAAAGCGTCTAAGTTAAGTCTACTATACATAATGTCGTTCCCAACATTGAAATTGGAAAAGACATAAACGGCGAAAAAGAATATATGCAGTCTTTAATCACACCGTCTAGACGCATATGAACTCTCGGTATGCCCTGCTCTGCCAAAATAAACTATATGTAAAAAAAGATAAAATGGCAGAAATGAGCCACGCGGACAAGAAACTAAACTATCATGCTTAGTAGCAGGCTTGTATATATATATATAATATATATAGCATCGAAAAATAAAACACATGTTGTAATGACAATATTGGACTGCGTCGGTAAGTCAGGGACAAAGTCCCTGTACCGATCGAAAAATCCGAGTCCAATGACGCTATAAGTCTCTTATCCAAGATCGCAGCAATGAAGTCCGAAAAATAATCACTGGAAGAAATGCCAGAAGATATGAAAGGCATCTTCCGATACTACTAAAGGGAAAACTCGAAATCTTTCGAATCCCTTTCGCCATCCTGTCGGACCCTATAAAGCGTTCGGTCGTCCGTAGCTTGATGCAACCGCGGACCGCACCGACCCAGCGCCGTCGGATAATTCCTGATTCGACCGAGAAACCGTCAATTGCTGGGATGCTGCGAAACAACTGTGCTAACTCGGATAGCACGTCCGTCACTGAGGCCTGAGGAGCAGCGGTCTTACGATGCATTGCCGCAGGAAGCTCCGAGATCGTTACCCCGTGCATACTTCCAATATGCGAGCGAACGGAGTGTATAGGCCTCGTGTCCCTTGGCTACCGGATGGCGCGACCTATTCGCTGTGGAATCACTGAATGCCGAAACTGATCGGATACTCGAGGTCACGTAGCCAATGTGCGGTCGTGTGCCCTGCTGTGAGGATGAGGAAGCATTAAAGACAGTCTCTCGGACTGTCAATATAACGGAGCGTCCCGAGCAACGGACATATGCTCCGAATGTAAAATATCTGAACCACAACATGCGGTCCCCTATGTTGTTGGCTTCCTCCGATCTGTCCTCAATCTGCCGTCACTGGGTGAGTACTAAAGTAATTAAAGTGCTCGCATCACCCAAATCTCCTTCCTAGACCGCAACGGACGAACCCGGCAGCCGAACCATTCGATGAATGTACGCTACACCGGGTGAGCTAGCGAATGTCATTCCGTAAGCGATAGACATATTCCATGAGCACTTATTGCCGCTAACTCTTCATTAACTATGACGACAGAGGCACACTTTTGAAAGACATCTCCATAACTCTTCGAACAAGAAACCAGAAATGCTTGGATAGCAAGCATAAAATAATAATATATATAGCGTCGTTCAATAATTCGAAAGTTCGTGTGACATTATTGGACTATGTCGAAACTGAGGGACGATGTCCCTGAACCGAACCAAAAATTTCTAAGTCCACCGACGCTATCAGTTTCTTATCCGGCATCGCAGCATATGTTGTTCCGAAAGGGAAAGCTTGAAATCCACCGAATCCCTTTCGGTATCCCGTCGGACCGGATGAAACTTTCGGACGTCCGTACCCGCTTCCGCGGAGCGTCCCGACCCAGCATCGTCGGATAAAATATATGCGACAGATTCAGTTGATGCTGGGATGCTGCGATAAACTGTGCTATTAAGGAAAGCACGTCCGTTCCCGAGGCCTGTGCAGTAGCGGACTTACGATGCATTGCCGCTGGAAGCTCCGTGTACGTTGACTCCCGCACACTTCCTATGCGAACGTCCGGAGTCTGCAGGCCTCGAGTCCCCGGCTACCGACCCAGCGCTGTCGGATAATTCTCGATCCGACACCGTTTCTGTCGGCTGCTGGGATGCTGCGATAAGTTGTGCTATGTGCACAAGAATGTCCGGCGTCGAGACCTGCGGAGGCGCAGTCTATCGGTGCTTCGCGGAGGGCAGCTCCGCATCAGATGGCTCCCGCATACTTCCTATGCGAACGTCCGGAGTCCATCGGTCTCGAATCCCTGGCTGCCGGATGGTGTGACCTGGTCGCCGAAGAATCCTTGATCGGCGAAGCTGGTAATATATCGGCGGTCACGCAGCCAAGGTGCGGTCGTGTGCGCTGACGAGAAGAGGAAGCCTTAGCAGTCTCAGCGGACTGCCTATACAACGGAGCGTCCCGAGCGACGGACGTATGCTCCGCTAACGACACATTTGTACCACAACATCTGGGGCCAGATGTTGTTGAACGAGAGAGGGGCCTCTCTCGCTTGCCGTCCGGATGGACCGGAACGAGCTATGAACCGGACTAAAAGGCTTCCTCCGTTCTCCCTCCGATCCGCCGTCACTGGGTGTGCATTAAGTTAATTTTATAGTGCTCGCATCACCCCAAAATTCCTTCTAGACCGCAACGGACGAACCCGGCTGCCGAACCATTCGGTGAATGGACGCTACACCGGGCGAGCTAGCGGACGTCAAAGGCCGTCGAACCTACTAGGGTCCTCTTAGGCAATTGGCGTATTACATGAGCACTTTTCCGCTAGCCCTTCATTAATTGTGACGACGGAGGCACACTGTTGGAAGACATCACAGATACATCACCCTAATCTTGATCGTCTGAAATAGAAATTGATAAAGTAGAGTGACCCTGCGGGGAAAGGACCGGAGTGTCCAAATCCCCAACAACATACCGTGACATACGCTTCCCATATTGTCATCGAAATCATACGATACAGAACAGGAGTTAATGCGAGTACACTGACCACATAGAATGATAATAAGGTCAGAGGAAGACTTCCTCCTAAAACAATTGATCAATATCCTTTCAATGTGAAAAGAAAACAAGTCCTGGTACTCGCACTAACCCCTGGCAATCAAAATACATAATAATAATATGATCCATTAGTATAGAAAAAATAATTGAAATCAAAATATTTTGAAAAAATATTTTTTCAGAACAGCCCAAGTTTCTGAAAAGTAACGTTGAGCCCCAATGGATCCCAAGCCTAAGTGTGGACAAAAATTTTAAAAATATTTTAAACAATTTATTCAACACTTACGAACAATAATAATGTATCTAGTTATGATTAAAATAACATAAAGATATTATTATTTAGAAATCCCCCCCTCACACAGAGGGCTGTTGTAAATGTAAACAATGAGTGTAAAAACACTAAAATAAGACTCCAGGCACCCAGGCCCGAAATCAGTTACCAAAAATACACCATCTGATGCAAAACAGAGACTTCCAGGGAAGAAACTGCAGAACATCAGATGGTAGATGCAGAACACAACGCCTAACCACCCGTAGGTGAAGACGTAAACATGGGGAAAGAACAGAATACATTCTGTTATTAAGCTAAAACTCCCAAGAAATTTTAGTAATAATAATTACAGAAACTATGCCAAAAGCATGGGAGAATAGCAAGGGGGAACTTAAAGGACAGGGAGAGAGGAAAAACACTTGAAAAAACAGTGTAACTAAATAATCAGAATGACAACAAAATGGCTGCTGCCTTGAAAATAGGTAACTTAACATAATTTCATTAAAAAATTTTAAGTTACAGCCCTGATAATATTCTGTCACACATTCTTTTCCTCTCCTCCTTTTCTATCCTCCTTAGAATCACCATTTCACTAATATTTATGTGTCTGGCATCATTTAAACTGAGATTTAAAAGCACAAAGATCAGTCAGATGTTAACTGATGAAGGGCCAAACTTAGAATGATAAATGGCGCCAATTTCGGAACGTCCTTGACACTGCGCATGCGCAGTGGGGGCGAGGTGTGGAGGGCCTTTCAGGACATGTTTTCTTTAGTTTTAGATGCAAATTTTGGGGATTGGGGGGCAAAATTTGTGTTTGGCCCTATATTTTAAGAGTTAGCACCAGCTATGTCTGGGTCATTGGTACAGTATAAAAATATTATAAATTTATAGTAATTTCTATATTTTTATACTTATCAATGGCTCAGACATAGCTGGTGCTAACTCTAAAATATCGAGGGCCAAACACAAATTTACCCCCACCCCCTCAATCCCCCAAATTTGCATGTAAAACCAAAAATTAGAAGTCCTAACTGGTCCTCCATACATTTACTCTCTGCGCATGTGCAGACGCCAGGAAGTGACCGGAATTGGCGCCAAGATCATTCTTTGTAAAAGAGAGTATTACATAATAATTCAGCAGGGAAGTATATATGAGTGCCCACTCATGGGAGGGCCATCCCCGTCTGGGCCATTGGTAAGTATAAAAATATACAAATTACTATAAATTTATCATATTCTTACACAGTATACAATGGCCCAGACATAGCTGAATCGTAAAAAGGTGGAGGGCCTAGGACTTCAAAAATAATTCCAATCCTGCAATCCATGATGAAAGGAACTTAGAATAATTAGGAATTACATGTATGTCTCTCTATACAGTAACTGAGGAGACATATTCTAAATAAGGAGCCCAATTTAAGTAATTCCTTATTGTAAGCATTAAGACAAGATCCTAATTTTTAAGGTTAGTCCGGACAAAGCCCCAAAAATTAGGATGGCGTATCTGACAATGAGTGAAAATCTCCCACAAACATACGCCTTACAATAACACTTCAGCTGTATGCAGGATATAATTACGGATAAAACAGCTTCCTTCAAAGATGCACACTTTTCAAGCCAGAGAAGAGGTAAAAATCACCCCTCCCCCCCCCCCCCCCCCCCTTCTTTTGAAGAAGTCTTCAAAAGAAAGAGGGGAGAGTTCTGGAATCAATAAGAGTGGTACCAAAAAACAATATAATCGTCGAACAGGCACTCAGGTATTAATTCATGATAATAAATGGTGCTTAATGCTACTTCAGAAGTTACGGCTATAGCGACGATCCTGGTAATTAATATTGCCCACTACATAACATACACCGAAGGCAAAATACACAGATACGTCGAAAACCGGTGATATATAAAAAATATAACATACACATGTCCAATCAAACCACACTGAACGATCCCTGAAGTTAAAATACACCTGCAACTTTATCTTTTGTTTTCAGTCTCCATTATTTTTCAGGAATGGAGAGTTGATGTGAATAACTCTCCATTACTAGTAAACAAAGATTCTATCTCTGAATGCTCCCACCCCACCCCCGCGCCACCCAAAATAAGCAACCACAAAAATTTATACTGCTGGCAAAAATTTACTAGTTTTGTAAAAGAACTTTAAATATAGAACAAGAAACGAAATATGAGTTCAAAAGTCAAAAATGATGATGGAAATTTGAATAGGTCTCCAACGATATAACAAATAACACACTTGTCGAATCATTTCAAATTTATATTAACAGTAGCGGCAATCTGTTTCTCATTATCAGTTACTTTTTCTACTTTCGCTTTCCGGTCATCTCCAGAATTCACTCCTTGCAAAATAGCACTAACAGACCGTTTTTGTGCTGTAGTGGTTCTTTTGTCGCTTCTTATAGGTGATGACCAATGTCCTGTAACTTTCGATATTAATTGTTCATCGCCACCCGTGTGATAAAGCCATGTTGCTGCAGATGCTCTCAGAGAATGATTTGTCCTATAACCTGATAATCCAGCTTTTGTACATAGAGAGGACACAACACCAGCAAGAGCATGACGCCCAATAGGCTGGTCGGCATACCAAACATTACTTTTAGGTTTTTGAAGTGGCCTCAAATAAAACGCATTTGATTTCGTGATCGGGGGACAATGAGAGAGATATTTCTCATATAAATTAACAATACTGTGTTCTGGAATCTGTTCGTTTTCGTATGCAACAACACTTTTAGCTTCCACTCGTCGGTGCTCTAAACCCCCTTGATTAGTTTTAGAAACATCCTCTGTGTACTGCAAAAAATGCCCATCCTCATCCCGACCAATACAAAATTGGGACGACTCTCCTCGATGTAAATCCCTGTGTTCTTGACCACCACGTAAAGCGAAATTTAAGCCAATAACATACAGCATTGTGTTGACTAACTGATCAGGCATGTCTGAGCCAAGGCCACCCTTAGACCACAAAACATCATCCTCTTGTTCTGTTATAGGTTCAGCTTTTTTAGGGGGTCCTCCAATGTGCTCTTTTGACTTCTTTTTCATAATATTGTCAAGAGTGTTCTTTATCTGAGTAAATGATTCATCACTTGAGAATTTATATTTTTTATCACGTGTTTCCAAATACAGCTGAAGGGAAATAACAAAACTATATATTGTCTCAGCGGGATAGTCTGATCTATCTACTTTTTACATCGCAAATAAAGCGAGAAATAGAGTAATTAAGCTCGTCACGAGTCATATGTTCCAATTCCACCAAAATAGGACTTATGTTCATGCTGTCGGCTATCTTGGTCCTATTGGACTGCCATGCTTTAAATGTCTTAACTGCCCACTGAAGTTTGTTGATTGTGCTGTCCGAAAATCAAAAAAATGTTAAAAACATACATGTCAGCCTATTTTGTAACTGAAATATAGTTTGGAAAAGAAATCGTTTAGATGTTAAATCAAAATTTTAACGAGCTGCGAGACATACATACACCATTAATTTTTTAAAATAAACTGACAAAAGGACAGACTTTATATTATTAATTCTAAAAGTTAATAATCTGATAATTAATTGAAAACACAGTCAAAACACTGATTCGTTTTAAATTTTTAACCCCCACCCTCCACACACCCAGCCAAGATTAATTCTCTAATATGGAGGTGGTCACTTTAGGCGATGGAAGAAAGATGGAATATCCCGAGAGAAATTACCGACCATCTGTGAGCAAGTGACAAACTTTCTCACCTTTTGTAAAGTACAAAAAATACCTTCTAGACTGTAAGTTGGTAATTTCTTCATCACTTTTGGGAATTTCAAATCTTGAAGGTTGCCGTGTCTCCTTAACCGTTGCCTCTGCTTGTTCACATGATGCTCTCAAATCATTATCGCTGATGTCCGAAAACATATCAGTGTGGATGTAGAAGGACTGAGGGGATGGATTTTTGTTTTCCGTGTTATCATACATAATATTTAGTATGTCATCAATGGCATTATCAGTGTCATAATCTGGCTGAGTGTTAGTAGAAAATGTATTCCGAGTCAGAAATAAACTCTCCCCATCACTTGACATTTTGGAGAATGGACAAGTTTAGTCTCATACAATAGTTAATGATCAGCTTTTAAATCTTACCGTGATTACTTTTCACTTTTGAGTAGCGTTCATAACAAGTAACAATAACTGTCCATTCCTAAACTAACTTGTATCTATTCAAGGCATGCTGTTAAAATTGACTGGTGTTACATTTAGGTGTATTTTAAGTAGGTGAAAATCCTCATAACTCTCCATTCCTTGAAAACAATGGGCCTCGACCCCTTTTGGGTCTCAGCTCCATTACTTTTAAGGAATGGAGAGTTACTTGGACTTTCGCCTCTACAGAAAACACACTTCCGAGGTAATCCACAGGCGGCCTCTGTACAATAAATTCCAGTAACAACACTCTCCAACGTGTACTATCCGATATCTACGATCGTTAAAACACATGCTAATTGAGTACAGAACATAATAGAAACTTGGATCTAGAAATGTAAGTAGGTATGATTAACAGGCTCCGACACAGACCGCCCCCGAAACAGATTAAGATTTCAAGGTCCACAAAATACAATAAAGCGTTAGCCTAATAATATAATGCATGAGAGCATTTATATATAGCATTTAATCATCTGAATACCAGTTAACTGGTTATGCAGCCTGCGAGGTACTCAATTTATTTATTTATTTATTGGTGTTTAAGGTCACATACTTATGCACAATGGCTAATCGTGACCGTGACAGTTTTACGGGTGGAGGAAGCCGGAGTACCCGGAGAGAACCACTGAGCAACGACGAGCAGCTGTCAGCTCTCCAACATCGTAACTCTGAACTCTGCACCGCAGCACAGACAGGGTTAGATTGGTTGAAGACATGCGCACCATCGACGTGCAGTATACCTCAGTACACAGCGTCATCATGCCCCCATGTAGGCAATCGGGGTGAAGTGTCTTGCCCAAGGACACAACGCGGTTGCCGCAGGTGGGATTCGAACCGAGGACCTCCCGGCTTGCAGCCTGCACCTCTATCAACACGAGGTACTCAAGAGTAGCAATTTAATTGTGATGATTTATAAATAAGCATAAGGATGCTGCATACCAAATATCAAAACATTCCGACTGCTGGATCTGAAGAAGATTTTTAAAGAAATTTGCCTGAAATGAACAAAGTTCAAATTTGGGCTCCTATACTGAGCCCAAATATGAACCCAGGGGGCCGATTTGAACAAACGTGAATCAGCTCCACCCCACAATGTTACATACCAAATATCAAAAGATTCTGCCTGCT
Source organism: Pictodentalium vernedei (assembly GCA_031216915.1). Classification (NCBI taxonomy): domain Eukaryota; kingdom Metazoa; phylum Mollusca; class Scaphopoda; order Dentaliida; family Dentaliidae; genus Pictodentalium; species Pictodentalium vernedei. The sequence goes on along the minus strand of CM062297.1, from coordinate 289,719,754 downwards.
GGATCTGGAGAAGAAGATTTTTGAAGAAATTTGCCTGAAATGCACTAAGTTCAAATTCGAGCTTTTATAGTGGGCCCAAATATGAATCCAGGGGGCCGATTTGAACAAACTGGAATCAGATCTACCCCACAATGTTGCATACCAAATATCAAAAGATTCTGCCTGCTGGATCTTGAGAAGAAGATTTTTTAAGAAATTTGCCTGAAATGCACTAAGTTCGAATTCGGGCTTCTATACTGAGCCCAAATGTGAATCCAGGGGGCCGATTTGAACAAACTTGAATCAGATCCACCCCACAATGTTGCATAACAAATATCAAAAGATTCTGTCTGCTGGATCTGGAGAAGAAGATTTTTAAAGAAATTTGCTTGAAATGCACTAAGTTTGAATTTGGGCTTCTATAGTGAGCCCAAATATGAATCCAGGGGGCCGATTTGAACAAACTTGAATCAGACCCATACCAAGATGCTGCATACCAAGTATCAAAAGATTCTGCCCACTGGTTCTGGAGAAGAAGATTTTTAAAAACTTTTTCTGTAATTGATACGGTACTATCAGAGTTATGCCTAATACAGAGCCCCCATGGGACATGGCCATTTCATTTCAACAAACATGAATTGCCATATAGTAATGAACATCCACATGAAGTTTCGTCAAAATCGGACCAGTGGTTTCAGAAGAGAAGTCGTTTGAAAAATGTTCACGACGACGGCGGTGAGCTAATAAAACTTCCCCTGAACGAGGACCCTCTCATGGAGGAAGCTTCTGGGGAGCGTCCCATAACAGACACTTGAGAATACTGATCCAAAGTTTCTGTGACAACAGAGGTGCTACTAGCAGGATTCACAACGAGACTGTTTAATCTTAAACGTAATCTATTGAATCAAATGAATTGGAGGATACGTGTATCCTATTATTCATCCCCATGAATTCTGCAGAGCGTGTGTCACAAACTGAACTATCATGGGGTGATCCCAATGGTAGCAAACCTGTCCAAATAATCGCATGTTGAGCTGCCAATACCAATGAAACAGACGACCTTTTCGAGGAGCGAGTCTGCTAGTACATTCAGACGACCCGGTATATGACGGATAGAGAGAAGAACATGAAAATTCTTCTCCGTTATCATAACGGAAATGAATGGGTGCCGTCCTGGTTCCTGATGTACACTATCACTATCGAGTTGTCCAACAATATTGAACAAGCGTGTCCGCATTGATGTAGCGCTACAATATTGACATCATTCTTTGATGTTTATGCATTTCTCCAGGAACCGAGGGTCCTAAGACCCCTGCATATCGAGCCTGTCGGACTCAGGGTCGTGCCTCAAACTATGGACTCATACCCGTCATAATCGTGAAAGCTGGATCTGGCAGTTGCAGCAGAACTCTTTGAGTTAACCACTGAATATCTGCCCCAATATGGACCTTTTGTTTACTAGATCCATTAAAACAATAATGGTCCTGAGCAAATGCATTTTTACACTCCAGTTCTGGGTAAGAATAACTGGAGGGGACGTGTGCGTAAGCGACCCATCTAAACAAGATGCATAGCCGCTCAGCACAACCCCATCAGTTGCATAAAACTTTCTCGCTGTTAATGCGTCTGATAGTAGACAAAAGCAAGCATAACAACTGACTAATTTCATTCTGGATAATGGCAGACGAACCAGATTGTTGTGAGACATTACCAAGTTTATTATTTGAGTGACAGCCCATGGCGCTATCTTCAGACTGAAGCATATCACTTGGAACTGAAATACTTACCCTTGGACGACGAACCGTAGGTACTTTCTGAATGCCGGATATACAGGACATGAAAAAATAGGCCGATGAAATTGTCAGATGTGTACCCATATGCGCAACTAGTAGAAAGCTGTATGACGGAGGGCCACCACGGATGCCGACATTATGTACACCATACACCATAATTTGATGGATAAAGGGTTAATATCTCCGGATTAAATTATCAGATTTACATAAAAAAACTATACAGCACAGCACATCAGTAACCTGAATAAATATATAAAGTAATATGACAATCGGATTGATATTTTTGGAGTTATCTCATGCCAAAGGGATTGGAGGAATTTTCAATTTGAAGGATAAAGGGTTAATATCTCTGGATCAAATTATCAGATTACCACCAAAAACTATACAGCTCAGCACATCAGTAACCTGAACACAATTATAAAGTAACTTGACAATCCAAGCAATATTTTTCAAGTTATCAAATGCCAAAGGGACTGGAGGAATTTTCAATTTGAAGGATAAAGGGTTAATATCTCAGGATTAAAATAACAGATTTACACCAAAACTATACAGCTCAGTACATCAGTAACCTGAACAGAAATATAAAGTAACTTGACAACCCAAGCAATATTTTTCAAGTTATCGAATGCCAAAGGGATTGGAGAAATTTTCAATTTGAAGGATAAAGGGTTAATATCTCAGGATCAAAATAACAGATTTACACCAAAAACTATACAGCTCGGCACATCAGTAACCTGAACACAAATATAAAGTAACTTGACAATCCAAGCAATATTTTTCAAGTTATCGAATGCCAAAGGGATTGGTGGAATTTTCAATTTGAAGGATAAAGGGTTAATATCTCAGGATCAATATAAACAGATTTACACCAAAAACTATACAGCTCGGCACATCAGTAACCTGAACACATATATAAAGTAACTTGAAAATCTAAGTAATATTTTTCAAGTCATCGAATGCCAAAGGGATTGGAGGAATTTTCAATTTGAATGATAAAGGGTTAATATCTCTTGATCAAATCATCAGATTTACACCAAAAACTATACAGCTTGGCACATCAGTAACCTGAACACAAATATAAAGTAACTAGACAAATCAAATGCCAAAGGGATTGGAGGAATTTTCAATTTGAAGGATAAAGGATTAATATCTCAGGATTAAATTATCAGATTTACACCAAAAACTATACAGCTCGGCACATCAGAAACCTGAACACAAATATAAAGTAACTTGACAATCCAAGCAATATTTTTCAAGTTATCGAATGCCAAAGAAATGGATATGGATGCCGGATGGACGGATGGATGGACAGACGGATGGACAAAGGATGGACGAACGACAGATGGCCACCCCGGATGCCGGCATTATGTGTACCATACATAGTATGGGTACACATAAAAATGGATCCTTAGATCTATGCTTGTAGCATAGCCGATCACTCGAACGCTCACTTTTGCCGACTAAATGATAACCATAAATCAACTTTTAGAGCTTAGATAAACTTGTTATCCAGCTCTAGTCTATTATCGGTCGGAACGAGCTCTATGGCTTCATCAGTACGAGTCACAGGTGACTATAGAATCCTAGAGAATCTTGATTCTCGACGGCCTCTATTACTTTCATTGTCAAGAGAACCTTTACCTCCGATTGGAGAGACTCTTATGCAAGGATTTGACGGAAGCATTGTCCATCAGACATTAAGTTAGTTGTGGTTCTCTTGGAAAGATAGCCGTAGGCCATCTGAGACCACACTTTTCGCCTACTGGTCTTCCGTAACAGTTATCCAGTTTGATGCGAATCTTGATAACCATCCGTTTAGAGGTCCTAACCCTCACCTGTAGTACCTGTAGGAGAAACTAAGTCTCCTTCACAAAGAGCCTAGAGCCAACGGCTTAGGGGCGTCTGACTGGTAGTCTCGATCAGCCCTGTATCCGAGTCGCTGTATGACGATCCCTAGAGTAATTATAGGAGAGTTAACTATACCCTCGCGAGGAGTCCTTTTTAGACGAACTTCTGTCTAGGATGTCCTCTCTTACTACTTTCTGCTATTGCGGGTCGATTAGACGCTGACTTAAGGAGCAGAGTATTAATGCTTTCTTTGTAGCTTGGTCATAAACCAACGAAAGCTTATCGTCAAAAACTTAGTGTCCGGAAACCGGAGCGACCCAAAGAGAGTTTTTCACTTTGTATCTATTAAGGATGACGAAGCAAGGGCTCCATCATGTCTGATTAACTCCAAATTAGCGTCTGTTAAGATAGAGTTATACGTCATAAATATAATAGCCCTGGAAAGGACTCTAACTGAGGTACAAACGTCCTCAAATTTGTTTCCGTAGAGAAGTTGCATCACAGTTCTAAAAGGTGATGTATAAGACAGTGAGTCTAAATTCGCTCTGAATGAAGAAAAATGCCATCTCAATTGTGACCGAGCGAATAGTGAATGACAAAGGTAAGACCATAGCTAGGTCCTTAGCCTGCTCATTCAAATGCAGAGGAACTCTCAATTCATCTTCCTCGTTTTCGGGAAATAGGTAAAATTACGGAAGATGATGACAAGAAACCATCTTACTTCTTTCCATGAATATGGCGTCGTCTAAAAGGCCAAAGGCCTGCGACAACTGTCTATACTTAACCGGAAAAGACATTTCCTCCTCTTTTTCCGGATGAAGTCAGTGTTCAACAACGCTAGCGGTTTCTTGCAAGTAGGCGCAGCATTTTGATTCGCTGGAATAAATTCAGGGTAGTGTTGATGGATTAAATCCATCTCAACCATCTGTTTTTCTGAAAAGGGAAGGGTAATCCCCCTCCATATCCCTTTCATCATTCGTCTTAATCAGTTGAAAATCATGGTCAGCAGCATCTGAACGTGCAGATGACTGGACCGACCCAGCACCATCCGACAGCTCAGGTTCTGAGACTGCCATCGGCTGCTTCTGCACTTGCTAGGATGCTGCGATGAGCAGCGCAATCTGCATCAGCAAATCCGTAACGGAGGCCTAAGGAGCAGCGGTCTTCTGACCGCTGACTGCTCCCGGGACTGCGTGTCCGAGACGGCCCTTTTCTCCAGACGTCCCGATATATGAGGCCTCGTCTTAGCTACTGAATAGTGCTACTTTTGAGCTGTCGCAGCATTCTGATTCTCAGGCAACGAACTCAGGGAAGTATCTATGCATTAGATCCATCGCTGTGTTGTTCAGAAAGGGAAGGGTAATTCTCTTCCAAATCCCTTTCACCATCCGACTGAATCAGATTATACTCACGGTCATCGGCATCTGAACGTGCAGATGACTGGACTGACCCAGCACCATCCGACAGCTCAAGTTCTGAGACTGCTGTCAGCTGCTTCTACACTTGCTGGGATGCTGCGATGAGTTGCACAATCTGCGACAGCATGCCCGTTACAGAGGCCTAAGGTGCAGTGGTCTTCTGTTGCTTGGCCGCCGGCTGCTCCTGGGACAGTGTGTCCGAGATGGCTCTTTCTGCGGTCGTCCCGATGAATGAGGCCTCGTCTCCTTGGCTATTATATGGTGTGACTTCTCTGATGAAGAGTGGACCTTCTCGGCGATGCAGGCTGGATATCGGAAGTCACGTAGCCAAGGTGCGGTCGTGTATGCTTGGTAGACGCTGAAGAAGCCGTAACTATAGCCGACAGCGCTGTAAACTGAATGGAGCATCCCGGACAGGAGGCGTGGACTTATGCTCCGACTGACGCAAGTTCCGAACCACAACATCTGGCCCCAGATGTTATGAAAGAGAGAGAGGGGGGGGGCTCTCTCGCTCGCGGTTCTTCAGACCTTGCCGAGCTTCCTGCTGAACCTGCCGATTTCTTCCTCTCCACCGTCGCAGGTTGAGCCTGTTATTATTTTATAGTGCTTGCTCTACCCTTTCTACTCTCCTCGACCACAACGGACACACCCGGCATCATGGTACCCTTGGACGGTGTACCGTTTCACCGGTCGAGCTAGCTGGCGACAGGGATCTGAAACCACGTTGTGGTTTATTGCCCTAATATTCATGAGCACTTTAGCTGCTTGCTCTGATTGACTATCTAAATGTGACGACGGAAGCACACTCTCTGACGGCGTCACGTAAACATCACCATGTTCTTGTTCCTCTGTAAATAGAAACTAAATGAAAGTGTCAATGACACTGTAGCTCAACTTGTCTAAGACATGTACATGTATAGTATGTGACACAGCAATGACAAACATCTAGGTAATGACCTGATAACAAAGGTACAGCATTATAAAAGCCATGATATGGAAATAGGGCGAGTAAGTGACCTAAACAGAAGCTTTAACATTATTGGACACGTACGCTGACCGATCGAGCCATACCATAAGCTCACACAACTAAAGTTGGTGAGCTAAAAAGGTTGGTGGCGGCCATCATGAATTTTGGACCGCATCCAAAAACACTAGTTCTCGCGCCACGGTGATAACAAACGTACCCAAGAAGTTTCGTAAAGATCAGTTCATAAATATGGCCTCTTGCCTGAGCCGTATAGAAGTTGTGTACAAAAAACTGATTAGACCTAATTTCGGTACAAAATGGCCACTGGCAGCCATGTTGAATTTTGGACCGCACCCAGAAACACTTGTTTTCATCCCAAGGTGATAACAAAGGTACCCAAGAAGTTTCGTGAAGATCAGTTTATAAATACAGACTCTAGCCTCAGTCGTATTGACATGTGCACTTACTGTGTATAAGTAGCACTGAATAAATCAAAGTTCATCTAATTTGCATGAGAAAAAAACCTGTATTATATGTGATGTATTCCATGTTACGAAACATTCATACAGAAACTTATTCAAATCAGAACTTTTCAACAAAAGTTCTGTACAAAAAACTGATTGCTCCAATTTTGGTACAAAATGGCTGTCGGCAGCCATCTCGAATTTCGGACTGCACCCAAAAACACTCGTTCTCATCCCAGGGTGATAACAAAGGTACCCAAGAAGTTTTGTAAAGATCTGTTCATAAATACAGCCTCTAGCCTGAGCCTTATTGGCATTTGCAGTTACAGTGCTGAAAGTAACACTAAATAAATCAAAGTTAGTCTAATTTGCATAATTTATGCACGAGAAAAAAACCTGTATTATATGTGATGTATCCCATGGTACTAAACATTCATAAAAAACAAGAGGCCCCAAGGGGCCTAAAGCGCTCATCTTGAATAGAACACAATTTAAACAGAGTCCCAGAATGAGTCTACATTGAGCAAGCCATCTCCATAGGCTACACTGTCAATCCTTGAGTCCCTCAGGAGTGACAAAAATAATCTGGGCATCATGCCTTTTCTTCAGTTGATCATAGAGTAAAATGTAGAGCTCCCCTATGAAGTCCCTTGATACAACCTATGTGGATTAATGTTAGTTACACACCTCTCGAGGGTACTGAATACAAATTTTTTAATTCTTCAGCAAAATGGCCAATTCCGGCTCCCATAGAGAGCCCAAATATTAACCCAGGCTCTTGATTTGAACATTGTTGAATCTGACTTCCCTAGAGATGTTGTGTATCGAATATGAAAGCATTCTGACTGTTGGATCTGAAGAAGAGAAATTGTAAGTTCAAATTTGGGCTACCATAGCGAGCCCAAATATTAACCTATGGATCCGATTTGAACAAACTTGAATCTGACCCCCCTAGAGATGTTGTATACCAAATGTGAAAGCATTCTGAAGAGTGGATCTGAAGATGAAGATTTTTGAAGAAATTCTCTCATATTGTACTGAGTTAAATTTCATGTTCCCATATGGAGCCCAAATATTAACCTAGGCACTCGAATTGAACAACCTGGAATCTGACACCCCTAGAGATGTTGTATACCAAATATAAAAGCATTCCAACTGGTGGATCTGAAGAAGAAGATTTTTAAAGAAATTTCCTCATATTGCACTAAGTAACAATTTGGGCTACCATAGTGAGCCCAAATATATACCTAGGGATCTGATTTGATCAAACTTGAATCTGACCCCCTTAGAGATGTTGCATACCAAATATCAAAGCATTCTGACTGGTGGATCCGAAGAAGAAGATTTTTTTAAATTACCTTCCATATTGAACAAAGATAAAATTTGGGCTTCCGTAGGAAGCCCAAATATTAACCTAGGGACTTGGTTTGAACAATCTTGAATCTGACCCTCATAACAATGATGTATACCAAACATTAAAAGATTCTGACTGGCAGTTCTGAAGAAGAAGATTTTTAAAGAATATTCCCCATATTACCCTATGTTAAAACTTTGGGCTCCTGTAGAGAGCCCAAATATGAACCAATGAGCTTTATTTCAAGAAACGTTTATCAGACCCCCCCCCCCCCCCCCCCCCCCCCCCCCCTCTATGAATGCTGTATACCAAATATCAAAAGATTCTAATCATTGGTTCTGGAGAAAAGATTTAAAATTTTCGCAAATATGCTGACTCAGCATTTTTTCGATGCCTATTACAGAACACTCTAACATAACCGATGGCAATTTTTTTTACCATTCAATTCTACTGGTCCTAAGGATACTTCATACCAAATAACAGCTCTCTGTTCCATGTGGTTTGGGAAATATGGGCGTTTGAAAATATTTCTATTTTTAGCTCCCAGGGTTCCCATGGGGATGCGGGAATTTTTTTTTTTTTGTATGGGTCAAGTACTTATGACCCAACAATACCAGAAACCAAATTTGGTTTATACAAGACCATCGGTTCAGAAAATAGAAATTTTGGGCGGGGCCAAAAATCTTACCCCTCCTATTAAGAAAGCCAAATATTACTTCACGAACTTCGTTTGAACAAACTTGATTCTACACCTCATATGGAAGCTCCATAGCAAATATTAAGTCATTGTACACACTGGTTCTTGAGAATAAGATTTTAAAAATATTTTAGAGCATTTTCCCCCACTCTCTCCCTATGGGGCTGGGCATGTTGAGTTGAACAAAAATGAAATGCCCCTTTGGGACCATCACTCACACAAACTTTCACTTGAATTGGCCCAGTGGCTTTGGAGGAGAAGACCAAAACATGGTGTTGACGGACGACGGACGAAGAGCGAAGATATTAGCTCAGCTTGACTTTGTCAAGATGCGCTAAAAATTATTCAAATCGGAGCTTTCATATGGAAGTTCTGCACAAAAATCCGATTGCACCTAATTTTGGTACAAAATGGCTGCCAGCGGCCGTCTTAAATTTCGGACCAGACCCCAAAACACTCGTTCTCGTCTCACGGTGATAACAAAGGTATCCAAGAAGTTTCGTAAAGATCGGTTCATAAATACGGCCTCTAGCCCGAGCCATGTGTACAGCATGACTGACGGACAGATGGACGACGGGCCATGGCAATACCTCAAATCTGGCTTCGCCAAAGTTGAGCTAAAAACTAGAGCAACTTTTTGGCGAGAGGACCGGTGGAGGCCTCTCACCGCGAGAAGACCGGCAGTGTCCCCTCGCTAACAATGTACCGTGACACCCGTCTCCAACGTTTGTCATCCCATGCGACACATGTTAAGAATTAGTGGGAGTACACTGACTACAAGCAAAGCAACCAACATGTAAATCAGAGGAAAGACTTCCTCGCCTTGCTTATTGAACAATATGCTTTCATAATGAAGCAAACTGAGTCGATCGTACTCCCACCAACTCCACATTAAATAATATAAAAAGATACATAACAAAAAACATTAAAAATATAAATTGAAAAATAGTTTACACAAAAAAAATTGTCAAAAAATTTTGACAAGAGCCCAAGTTCCCAAAGGGAACGAAGTGCCCAAATGTATCCCAATAGAGCCTGTGTGGACAAAAATTAATTTTTCTATCCAAAAAATTAACTGCTACACTACGGAACTGTTTAATGTATCTTACAACAGACCTACCATATAATAAATAGGAAACTACATATATATAAAAGGCGTTGCTAATGTAAATGTCAGAATGAAAATCGGAAACGAGACCCCAGGCAACACGGCCTGAAGTCAGTAACAGATTTTTGAACAATCCGATGTAAGGCAAGGTCTTCATCAGAAGAAAAAACGATACATTGGATGTATCAGGCACGACCAAAACGCTTAAACACCCAAAGGGTGTGGACGTAACCCTGGGGATATACAGAATAAACATTCTGTGTAACACGTTAAACTCCCAAGAAATTTTATAAAAAAATTTCAATAAAACAAGCCAAAAAGCCTTGGAGTTTAACTGGGGGGGGGGGGCGGGGGGGGGGGGGGGGGGTCAAGGGAGGGTAGGGAAGGAATACTTAACCAACAGTGGAAAAATCATTATCAACAATGATGACGTCAGGCCCATGTCCCGAAATTGGGGAACATGAACTAATTTTTATAAATATTATAAAATTACAGCCCTAAACATTTCAAACCACCATTTCTTCCTTCCTTCATCCAGTTGTGTACTTGGATCCACCAAATTAACCATTGACTTGTGTCTGGCATCATTATAAACTGAGATTTAAAAAGCACAAAAGTCAGTTTGTTGTTATTTGACAAGGGCCAAAAAAAGAATGATCTTGGCGCCAATTCCGCTGACTTCCTGGCGTCTGCGCATGAACAGAAGGTAAATGTATGGAGGACCAGAGAGGACTTCTAATTTTTGGTTTTACATGCAAATTTTGGGGATGGGGGGGAGGGTGCAAAATTTGTGTTTGGCCCTCGATATTTTAGAGTTTGCACCAGCTATGTCTGAGCCATTGGTATACTGTGTAAAAATATTAAGTGGCACTTTTTGAGAATGTGCTGGCCAGTTTGGGCTGTTACGTTGGGTAAAGGGTTAATAGACACAGAAATATCAAAATGTTCAGTTATTCATCCAAATCAATCAGGAAAATTAGCATTATCAGACATGGTGAAGTGGTTTGAAGCAGATTTTTGTATGATGAGTAATGAATGATGGAAATAAGTAATGATTAGGTGGTGGGGAGATTCAACAAAGTGGAAGAAGAGGAAGTTCAGCTATTTAACCCTTTACCCAACGTAACGGCCAAAACCGGCCAGCGCTATTCTAAAAAATCGCCAATTAATTTTTATTATTTTTTCATTTTTTGTCTCAAAAACATAGGTTATGACCCCTAATTGGAATGAGCCCGTTCCAATGTTTTTGAGACAAAAAATGAAAAAAAATAGTTACTGAATCATTTTTTGGCAAGTGTCGTCTGCTTTTCATGTTAGGGAAAGGGTTAAACATCGCAGCTTTCCCTGAGGGGAAGCTGAAAGATTCGGAAAACTGAACCAGGAGAAGAAGAGGACACTTCATACCATGTGAAAATGATGAGAAACAATAACACGATGAGAAAACTGCAACATATCTGAGAATTTTTGTAATTACAGTGCAGCCCTGTTAATTGAATATCCACTTTGCTAATGAAAATTATTCAATTAACAGGAGTATTCAATTAACAGGGATTGTGTCACTTTCCTGTATTCTATAGATGAACTTAGCATTTATTCTATTATATCTTGTTTCACAGAGCTCCATGAGCTCTGTCAAAGAAGATATAATAGATTAAATGCCTGTATTGGATAAACTGAGGCCAAATAGGTCTATAAATAAAGGAAAACTAGGCAGAGTCAGGGTAATTTTGCGTCATGTTACAAGACTTTTTGTTCAATTAACAGGAGTTTACTCTATAACCTATATTAAATTAACAGGTCAAATTTGTACTGGAGGTATGGTAAATGGTTTTGTGTTGGGAAATTACGTTCAATTAACAGGGTTATTCAGTTAAGAAATATCCAATTAAGTGGGCTCCACTGCATTTATTTTGGTTTAATAAATAACGAGGTTATTACTTAGTTAGTTTCATATCAGACAAGATATCAGCCCTCTGTAACTTCACAACAGTCTTCAACCTTTGGTCTCCAGCCGATATGAAGTTACCTGGGCTGATATCTAGGTTGATATGAAACCAACAAAGAAATAACCTCTGAAGATCACCTCACAAGTTCTGGTTTGTTTATTAACCCTGTACCTAAAGTGACTTGAACAGTTACAAAAAAGGTTTTCTTAAGTAACAATTTTCGTTTTTAGCCTGAAAAACATAGCTTATGCCATCTTTGAAAGGAGCTCAATGAGCTCAAAACTGCAGAGTCACAACAAAACGTAACCAGGTGTTAGCTTGTCATAACTTCTGGAATAAGTTGTCACATAAATATAAAAAATAGGCCGATTAAATTGTCAGATGTGATTGTCAGATGTGTACCCATACGTGCAACTAGTAGAAAGCTGTTATTATCTCAGGACCAATTTTTGGAGGAATTTTCAATTTGAAGAATAAAGGGTTAATATCACAGGATCAAATTATCAGATTTGCACCAAAAACTATACAGCGCAGCACATCAGTAACCTGAAGATATATATAAAGAAACATGACAACTGGATTGATATTTTTTGAGTCATCTCATGCCAAAGGGATTGGAAGAATTCTCAATTTGAAGGATAAAGGGTTAATATCTCAGGATCAAATTATCAGATTTACACCAAAAACTATACAGCTCAGCACATCAGTAACCTGAAAACAAATATAAATTAACATGACAACCAAGCAATATATTTCAAATTATCGAATGCCAAAGAAATGGATACGGACGCCGGACGGATGGACAAAGGATGGATGAACGACGGAGGGCCACCCCAGATGCCAACATTATGTGTACCATATATGGTATGGTACACATAAAAATCATGGTAAAATGCAATACTAAGGGCACTAATTCTCTCAGTTTTCCAACAAATCATCGTGATTTTTAAACTAATTCAAGACAATGTTAATATAAAGCAGCAGATTCAAATTTCATGAAATCTGATGCTTTAATTAACTGGTTGAGTGCTAAATTACTTTTTAAAGGTGATTTGAAACATGGGTATTTTTTTTTCCAAGATACCATCCTACCAGCTTGAGTAGCCTTAGTTTAGCAAGATTTTGTTCATAAATAATTGTTTGGTTACAATTTATTGGAGAGTATCAATAGTACTCCAATAAATTGCAACCAAACCATTTTATATAAGAAATTTTTCTTCTACTGCTGTGCGAACATCAAGCTAATGCATACACTGTAAAGCCACTAAAGTGGCTTCCAGCACTTTGCAATAGAGCCATGATAGTGGCTTCCAGCTCTCAACCAGTTAATCATATAAACATTAAAAATTCAAGAAAACAGAAGCAACAAAGTGCAATAACTCCCTCAATTTTCACGAAGTCTTCATAATTTTTTAATTTGTCCAAGACATTCCTAATACAAAGCAAGATATCCAAATTTATAGAAATTGGATGTTTACTGTCCATGTTATTGCAAAAACAATGAAATTTCCAAACAAAATTATAAAAAGGGCAAAAACTGCCTTGATTTTCATCGAATGATTATTTATTTATTTATTTATTTACTGGGGTTTAATGACACTTTTGACAGCCAGGGTAGCCTCGTGTCAGATCATCAAATCTTGGGACTTGCTAATTCATTTTATTTTGGGTATGGAAAAAAATGCCTATCAAAATATTTTCTATAAACATGTCCGTGAATACTCACAAAACAAGAAAACAAAAGTGTACATACCATAGCTTTGGCTTCTAAGATTGAGAATACTCTTTCCACTCCAATACTAACTCCTACACATGGTACTTTTCTTCCTTTTGGATCAAACATGCCAACAAGTCCATCATATCTACCTCCTCCAGCCACACTACCAACACCAGTTTCCTCTTCACTATTCCCGGCTTCTGGCTTGTGTTGAAAACCTGATATCAGAGTAATTAACTCATTACATAACATGAATAGCAGGGGACACTTGCAAAACAATTTCATGAATAACATTTTACTACAAAACTATAGCTTATGACCCTCATTGGAATGAGCTCAATAAACTCATGCCAATGAGGAATATTAAACTAAGTATTGGAGAAGAAATTGAAACAAGTGGCCCCAGGAGATCTGAGGAACACACCTGACAAAGTTGTTTAATGAAGCTTTGAACCCTAAATGCTGGTTTTCTGGCCAGAGAACATTATAAGTCATCTTTTATCAAGTAGGATTGCTCCTCAGTTAAAGTGTTTGGTACACCAATCAATAATTTCAACGTACAGCCCCATGGCTGCACGCTGAAAATATTAATTGCTCTGCACCCAAATAATGAATATGGACTCTCCCAATTGCTAACATTGAACTGACATGGAAGATACCACCAGTGTTCAAAGGGTGAATTCAGCATCTATAGCTAGTTAACTCTACAGTGGTAGTGAAGTCATGTAATCATTTATAACTCTGTAGACCATGCCAGAGGATTTTTTCTATGTTGTATTCCAAATATCAAAAGGTTGTGACTCCTGGTTCTGGAAAAAATCTTTGAAAATACCTGAGCATACTGCACAAAGTTAACATTTTGGTTCCCATGGGGAATCCAAATAGGAACATAGGGTCTTGATTTGAATAAACTTGAATCTGACAACCAAACCCCACCCCCACCCCCTCACACACACCTACTGATGCTATATGTTGAATATCAAAAGATTCTGACTGGTGGTTCTGGAGAAGAAGAACTTAAAAATTATCCCTCATATTGAACTATGTTAAAATTTAGGCTCCCATAAAAAGCCCAAATATTAACAAGGAGACTTGATTTGAATAAACTTGAATCTGACCACCCAATGGCTGCTGTGTATCAAACATTCAAATAGTCTGACAGGTGATTATGGAGAAGCTTTTTAAAGAATCGTACTCATATTGCAACAGGTTAAAATGCGGGTGCCTGCAAACTTGAATCTGCCCCTCCAAGGATGCTGTATACCAAATATCAAAAGATTCTGCTGGGTGGATTTGGAGAAGGCTTTTAAATAATATCCCTCACATTGCACCAAGTTAAAATTCTGGCTCACAAAGGGAGTACAAATATGAACCCAGGGACTTGATATAAACACACTTTAATCAGAACCCTCTGGGATGCTGTATATTACTTATAAAAAGATTCTGACTGGTGGTTCTGGAGAAGATTTTAAAAATTCTTCCTCATATCGTACAAGATTGAAATCCAGGCTGCCAAGAGGAACCCAAATATCAACCCAGGGACTTGATTTATATTTATTTATTTATTGGTGTTTAAGGTCACATATTTCTGCACAGGGACTTGATTTTAACAACCTTCAATCTGACTTCCTTTGGCTGTTGTAAACTAATAATCGATTGATTCTGGCTGGTGGTTCTGGAACAGATTTTTAAAGAATATTCCTCATATTTAGTGTTGACATGACTTTTCAACTAGGCAACGATGCAATTAATGCAAATTTAACAACTAACTGGTACCATTTTTTTTAGTCAACTTGTCTCCATTATCCATAGTATCATTACTTTTGCACAGGGAATACCAATAGTCCTGAAAAATTCGATAGAATTGAGAGGCAGCTCTGAAACCATGTGTTTCCCAGACATTGTTACATCTCAATCATTCAACTGGAGAGGAACCAACTGTTGACCCGAAATACAGATGCAGTAACTCAAGAGAAAGACACACATTTGTGTCATTGCACCATGGCGCACACAAAATCAAGTTCCTGCAAGTTTTTCAGTGTGCAACTATGATTATGGTCATGTAAACACTCAACATCCATCTAAAATGGTACAACGAACATAAACATGACAACACAACATATAACACATACACACCAGTCCACGGCAGCTGTACTGTAAATGGGTCAATATTCAGCATATTTATATGTGCTATTTTATCCTCACAATAATAAGTTTACTCCAAAAGCAATAGAGCAATGCATGCTTCTAATTCATATTACTCAGAGCAATCTAGGAGGGAAACAGATTAGAAACAAACCACACAGACAAGCTTCTTGAATTCTACACCTAGATCTCTAGGGATCGAAACATGCAAATTAATCAAATAAAAGAGCTTAGTAAACAAGATGTACTGATAACAAGTTAACCCTTGGAACACTAGTGGTATCTTCCATGACAGTTATATGGCAGAAATTGGGTCCATATCCATTATCTGAGGGAAGAACAATTAATATTTTCAATGTGCAGCCTCCAGGCTGCACATTGAAAATATTAATTGTTCTACCCCACATGTTTACTTAGTAGCCATCCTACTTAATGCAATTATGACGTATTGTGTTGCTGGACCAGAAAAGAGGTCTCTCTTGTTGAAAGAGTTAAACACAACAGTTACTTTCCCCTTACAACATAATTTCAATGTGAGTATCACAACCATCCAATGTAAAATGCCACATTACTGAAAACACCCTTGCAGTGGACTGAAAAAGAAAAAATAAATATGACCAGCTGAAGACAAACCAGTTTACAATAATACTATAGCAAAGTATTAGACTGAAAACTGAGGTTTTTATTATTGACAGGGAGCAATTTAGTCGTGTTATTTCAGAAATGCCCTCCTGTAGCTTTTATACCCAACTTGAAAAATTCAACTGTATGCAACAGAAAATGCTCTACCACCAGCAGTGGTTATTTATTTATTTATTTATTTATTTATTTATTTATTTATTTATTTATTGGAATTCAACGACACTTTCGACAGCCAGACTCACCTCATGTTGGACAGTTTTACGGGTGAAGGAAGCCAGAGTACCCGGAGAGAAGCACTGAGCACTGGCGAGCAAGTGTCAAGACTCCACAATGTACTAACTCCACACAAGCAGGGTTAGCATTGCTTGAAGACAGGTGCATCATCGATGTGGCTGCATTATGCCTTAGTACACAGTGTCCCCATGTGGGCAATCGGGAAAAAGTGCCTTGCCCAAGAAAACAACACAGTTACCCCTGGTGGGGATTGAACCATGGACCTCTCAGTTTAACCCTTTGCCCAATGCAGACAATATCAAAATTTATTATTTTAAATATCATCATTTTTAATTTTTCAAAAAATTTCAACAAAACCATATTATGTGACCCCTCATTGGAACAAGCTCGACAAACTGGTTCCAACAAGGGGTCACATGATATGATTTTGTTGAATTTTTTTTAAAAATAATATTTTTTCAACTGCTGAATTTGCATATTACATGGGCGGATGCAGTCGATTGGTTTGGTAAAGGGATAAAGTTCAATGCCATAACCAATGAGCCCTCACATTCCCACCAGCTGTGGTTAATTTGGATGCAGGTTGTACCAGATTGTAAATGTTCAATGAACAAAGTGTCCTGGATGGTTGACACTGGGAAAACAAACCAGAAAGGTAAAATGGTGCAGTTCCGTTGATGCACTTATATATGAGTAAGTGTATTCTGAAATGAATTCTTTGTTGGCCTGGAAGCCAGTGAAGTTAGGAGAGGATGGGCATTATATGACAGTCCTTACGTGATTGTGTGATAATGCATGCTTTTCAGTTCTGAATGTGTTGAAGTTTCTCTTGGAACACATTTTTTTTTTAAAAACACACTGCGGCAGACCTGTTTAACATGTTTACCAACAGTCAGATTCTCGTATAAGAAATAGTTCAAATTATGGATGCATGAACTCGATATTATTACAGCATCCCTTTGAGTGCGACCTGGGAGATATGGCAAGAACAATTTTTGGGTGCTGCCAGTAATGCCTATTCCATATTCTAACCTATTGAGGAGTATTGCACGATCGATAGTGTCAAAGGCAGCAACTCTGTATAATAATACAAGGCAGGATATTAAATAACTATGCATAGAGAGAACAAACTTGAATCTGCCCCCTCCCCCCCTCCCCCCCCCCCCCCCCCCCACAAAATTTTTACCTGACATGACTTGACTAGAACATGACATTCTTGTTCAACAAAACTTTGTCATATTTTGCCTCCAAAACATTATGTATTACCCCCCCTCATTGGAACATGCTTGATGTGCGTTTTCTATTGAGGGGGGTCATAAGAATGTTCTGGCAGCTCCCCAAAAATATTAAAATTTAAATGAGTATCTTTTGTATAGCACTGGCTGGGTATGGTAAGTTATATATTTATTTATTTATTTATTTATTTATTTATTGGTGTTTAAGGTCAGTTATTCCTTCACAATGGCTAATCGTGACTGCAACATGGATATACAGCCATGTCCCAGTTTATACCCATGCTGGACATTTTAGAGGACTTCCACCCAAGGCATTAGTTAGCAGGTCTTATTTTACCCGCAAAACTGAGCTTCTTTACCACACTAAACAAGCGCTGCTTCACTTCCTGGATTCCCAAGGGGAGGATATTAAAATTAAATTAGGTAAAGGATTAACAAGTACCTATAAAACCCATCAGGGGCTATTTTTGACCCTGGTGAATATTATCTTCCCCCCCCCCCCCAAAAAAAAAAAAAAAAAGGGAAAAGACAAAGAATTTTGTCATCCCGGTGTAAAAATTTGGTCCACAATAAGAGCAAAAACCCTGTGATAAAAAAACAAACTATTGTCTGTGATAAACATTCCTTCATTCAAGTGACGTCTGAGAAAAGTCCTCCAAAAGCATCACGTGTAGAGGTATAATTCTGAACAGAGTTACTCATTTTTTTTTCGACATCATATATGTATTTATTGGTGTTTAACCCTTTACCCAACGAATCGGCCGCATCCGCCCGTGTAATATGCAAATTCAGCAGTAGAAAAAATATTATTTTTAAAAAAATTTCAACAAAACCATATGTGACCCCACGTTGGAACAAGCTCGTCGAGCTCGTTCCACTGAGGGGTCACATGATATGGTTTTGTTGAATTTGTTGGCAAAATTTCAAAAAATGATATTTAAAATAATAAATTTTGATATCATCTGCATTGGGTAAAGGGTTAAGGCCACATATTTCAGCACAATGGCTAATCATGACAACAACAAGGATATAAAGTCAAGTCCTGCCAATGGTTTATATCCATGTTGCCCATAATCATTTCAGAGGACTTCCACTCCAGGAACTGGTGACCAGATCCTATTTTACTAGTGAAAAGAGTTTGTCCACCACAGTAAACTACCAGTGTTTCACTTCCTGGGGTTCCCAGGGGTACATTTTTTCAACAGGTTATTCTCCATGTAAAATATACTAACCTGTAAGAACAGCTTCATATATGACTCCTGTATAGTAATCCAACCCTCTAGCTAAACTCAGATCAAATGATACCTTCAAAAAATAAAAGATATCTTCTATTTCACTCAAATTTATGGCCTTGTGATAACCCTTTGAAACAATGAGCTTCTCGAATGATACAGCAGGCACTGCCTGGAAGGGAAGTGATCGCTCTCACTCGCAGTCACTCTCCTCATGGTTTCACTAGGGGAGCAATTAATCACTCACCTCAATGATGTGTGTGAAAATTATGTCTAAACATCAAGTTATATATTGAATTTCAATCACCCATTTCCTCACACAACTTGAAGACGATAGTTTCAAAACATCATCTCACATAACTAAAATCTTCCATTTTTTTCTTAAAACATAGCTCATGACACCTCATTGGAATGAGCTCATAAGCCATGTTTTTAGAGGACAAATGTAAAAATAACACGATTTGTATGTCCATTTTCATGAATAGTGCTGACCACTTTGGTCTGTCATGTTAGTAAAGGGATTAAAGAGACTCCTCTGAATTTTTCACTCACACAAAGTCAAAATGAGGAGAGTGATTAGGCACTCGCCTGCATTCTCTTGCTGGCAGTCACCGATACAATGGAGTCCACTTGATTGGATATCTCTTAGCACTTTGCACTGTTCAAATCATTCTCTTCTTTTGCTATATTTTGTGTATTTAAGACCAAATATTTTATCCAATTATATCTTGTTTAACAGAGCTCAGTGGGCTCTGTCAAACAAGATATCAGTGATTAAATTCCAGAACTGGATTGTGGGAAAATGAGAAATTCAAAGTAATATGTATATTTTTAATACTTCCCAATGGCCCAGACTCAGTTGGTGCAACCTCAATATTATTAAGGGCCAAACACAAATTTTGAAACCCCCACCCAATCCCCAAAATTTGCATACAATACCAAAAATTAAAAGTCCTAGCTGGCCCTCCATACTTTTAGTACTTGCGCATTCGAAGTACCCAGGAAGACACCAGAATTGGCGCCAATATCATTCTTCCTAGTTGTGCCTACTGAAGTGATAACTCAGCGGGGAGGTATGAGTGCCCACTCATGGGAGGGCCATCCCCATCTGGGTCATTGGTAAATATTAAAAATATACAAATTACTTTAAATTTATCATATTTTAATACTAAAACAATGGTCCAGACTTAGCTGAATTGTAAAAAAGGTGGAGGGCCTAGGACTTTTAGCAGACCAAAATACAGCTCCTTAGCTTGCATTAGAAATCACAAAGTGAAAAGGAGTTTCAAATTTTAAGGAATTACCTATATGTCTCGCTATATCACAATATGGAAGACATACCACCGAACTTAGGAGCAATATCCAAGTAATTCCCTATTACTTAGCATAAATGATTATGCTAAATGGGTGTAACAAGGCCCCAATTTTAAGGCTAGTCCGGAATAAGACACTTAAAATTAGGAAAAGCATGTCCGAGAGTGAGAGACTAATGCCCACAAACACACGCCATATATAATGTAACAAGCTGTACATAATATCAGAATAATCTACAGACGATAACAGCTTAACTCACAGTTACACACTTATTAAAAGGCCAAAAGAGATAAGGTGAAAACACCCCCTCCCGCTCACCCTCCCCTTATTTGAAGGAATAATCTTCAAAACAAAGAGGGGAGTGGTCTGGAAACAGTGAAAAAGCAGTATCAAATAATATATATATTCATCTAAAAGACACCCGGCTATTAATTATTATTAATATAGTATTAATTTATTGGTGCTTAACACCACCTCGGGGGCGCGGTGGCCCAGTAGGGAGAGGTGCAGGCTGCAAGCCGAGAGATCCTCGGTTCGAATCCCACCTGCGGCAACTGCATTGTGTCCTTGGGCAAGACACTTCACCCCACTGCCACGTGGGGGCACGGTGGCGTTGTGTACTAAGGCGTACTGCACGTCGTGGGTTCACTTGTCTTCAACCAAGGCTAACCCTGCTTGTGTGGAGTTAGTATGTTGGGGAGCTGACAGTTGCTCGCCATTGCTCGGTGGTTCTCTCTGGGTACTCCGGCTTCCTCCATCTGTAAAACTGTCATGGTCATGATTAGCCATTGACAGAAATATGTGACCTTAAACACCAATAAATAAATATAAATAAATAACACCATCTCAGCAGCTAAGGCTATATCGTGGCAATCCCAGTTATTAAAATCGCAAGCTTCAAAATGTATGCTGCATCCGGAATACGTAGATAGATCGAAAATCGGTGATATAAATATGCACAACCTTAAACTTGTCCAATTGAGAATCCAAATGGAAAGTTATCTAAAAGAATTATACGTTTCTTAGCCAACACACAGGCGACAAGATTCAGGTGTACAATTTCAATAATGAACCACCCAATTGTAACAGTACAATTATATGAGTGTAGGAATATGCCTTGTGTACCACTTTACAGTTGAAAACTGGATTCCGAATATGGAACGGGATACGATTAAAATGCCTGTCACAGACCGTCCTCAATAATTCATTGTTCCCTAGGTCCGTTAAAACCAATGACTGTTCAGAGAAGGAATTTACCACTCCGAATAATGAAGTCAAAAATAGAGAACGTATGCATAGACGGCCTGTTGGGAACTCCATAACTGATCCAACTAGCCCTAAAATTCTCATAAGCTCTATAGTAATGCAGAGCCAGAATCAAAAGAATGTCTTCCGTAATAAGTCTGCCTAATAATGTATACATATTATGCATGCAATCAACAGAATCCCACCTTAAAACGACGTTAATGCGATTAACCTGAGGAATAGACTCATACGTTGTAAGAAAAGCAGGCAGCTCTGAGCGTAACTACTAAGAGTAGATTAATTGCCAAATTGGAGAATTTCGCCCAGATAACCCATATGCCTGCCATACAGGAACACGAAGGCTAGTAATATCAACCGAATGTATTCATGATAGAATTTGGAATCCAAGAACAGTTACTGTTCAGGAATCATATGCTCATATATCACTTTTGAACGATCAATAACAGGAAGCAAACCAACTAGAGTGCCTGGGCCCCTATGTCGCCGTTAGACCACCGCCAATTGAATAGCAATGAAAGGCATGCATATAATTGAATGCATACAAGGCTTACAGAAAGAGCACTACGTCCTGCCCTGTAATCACCTCTTAACATATTGGCAGGGAAGCCATCTGGCTCCTTCAAGTTTGACCATCTCCGTAATGCCACTTAGGACGTGATGAACATGGCACTATTGCAAGGAATATGCCCGCGGAAACAGCATCGACACATCCCTTGAAATCAAGACAGTATGCCATGTTGTCAAATAATACACCATATAGACATAATATCCAAGCATGAAATGGAAATATAATCCACATCAGATTTGATAAAAATGAAAGTGGGAGACAAAAACTAAGTTCCGGCACCCAATCATGAGAAACCTAGATGAACTCCTTGCGTCTTGTACCAATTATAGCAGGAATATAATCCTGAAAAGTTAACTTTAGGCATTTGAAAGAATGCTCATTAATCACACTAGGTTAATAAGGCGTTATCAAAAGGGCTAAAAGCCTCAGACAACTAACACAAAAACAATACCGCAAAGGAGAGAACAAACTCTTCTCATGTAACGGTACCTTGTCCAATAGGACAGTGGTCTCAGCCTGGCTGAAGCAGCTAAAGGTCTTTCTATTCGAGAAGACAATTAAATGGCTGATAACTGCAGCCCTAGAAGCTCACTTGAGACTTACAATGCTAGCCGCTAATAAAAACAAAACTCAAACTTCTTGCTGGGCTACTAAGGGGTCAACAATAAAACAAAAGTCTATGACAGTTAAGGAAACAACACCGAGAAGGAAAAGAACACTTTTTTCCTTTAGTGGTTATATTCTCAAAAGACAGCGGTCTCAGCCTAGCTAATGGAGCTTAGAAGACTTCATCTCCATGAAAACAGATATCTCGGTGTAAATTTTGCGACTTCACACAGCTCACTATACAACTTACAACGTTAGTCGCTCAACTTAAGGGAAAAAAGGGCAGCACTTGATTCTTATTAGTCATCAACAAAAGGACTAAAAGCCCCAGATGCCTAAGAATACAACACCGAGAAGGAAACAAAGTACTCTTTCCTTTCAACGGCCCTAATTCCAAAGAGACAGCAGTCTCCTATTAGATAGTGTAGATAATAAGTCTTCATCCCGTGAAGACAGATATCTGGGTGAAACTGCAACCTTGAAAGCTCACTAAATGGAGACTTACAACATTAGTCGCTCAAGATAAGGAATAAGGATAGCTCTAATGACCAGAATTCCAAAGAGACAGTAGTCTCAGGTAGCTAACACAATTTATTAGTCTTCATCTCCATGAATACAAATATATGTTTCACCTGCAGCCTCGGAAAGCTCACTAAAAGGAGACTTACAATGTATGAGAAAAAGACTGCTGTAACAATATATAAGGCCACTATGACATAAGCCACTAATGATATATAGACACAGACCACTCTTAATTCACATAAGCCAAACTAAGTCGCCAACAATAGGACTAATTGCCTGTGACGCCTAGGAATATTACACTGAGAAGGAAAACATAATTCTTTCCTTCTAACAGCTTATTCCAAAAAGCTAGCAGTCTCAGCGTAGCTAACAGAGCCTAAAAGTCATATATCGGAGCAAAACAGATATCTGTGTGTAACCCGGCAGCCTTAGTCTGCTCACGAAATGGAGACTTATGACCTTAGCCACTAATGCATAAGAAAAGACTGCTCTAACTGTACATCAGGCTACTATGGCGTCCACAATAGCACTAAATGCCATCGACGCCTAGGAATACAACACTGAGAAGGGAAAGACATACTTACTCCTTCTAACGGCTCTGTTCCCAACAAGACACTGTCTCAGCCTATCTATGAGCTATCGATCTTCTATTCATAAGGAATAGATAATTCCTTTTCTTATACTATTGCTTAGCCCAGGGAGGCGTTGTTAATCCGACCAAAAGCCTCCAACACCTGAGCCAAAAGATCTGGCAAGGAAGATCTTCATCTTTCCTTCGCCCGGTACCTTAAACGCATAGGCATACTTTTGTTCTGAAGGAGCAAGATTCGAAGAGCTTATGAACACAAATTCAAAGTCTTAAGTGCCATTCCGTGAGGGCTGGAGAATCAACCTCTGTAGCCCTCTCACCATCTGAATGTTCCATCTGAAATATGGTCAACACTATCCAAATGTACAGATGACTGGACCAACCCAGCACCATCCGACAGCACACTACACAAGACTGTTGATGGCAGAACCAGCGACTACTGAGAAGCTGCGATACGCAGTTCAATCTGCAGCAGGTCCGTGAACGAGGCTTGCAGAGCAGCAATTATCGACATCTTCACTATATGCAGCTCACGGGACAGAGACCTGTCCTCAGATCTTCAATGCATGACCCCTATAAAAATGCCTTGAACGACTAGCTACAAGTTAATCCGACTTCGGTGGAGAAGACTGGGAACATCTCTGTGGAACAGCATGAACATGCGAAGTCGGATAGCTAGTCTGCGGTCTAACATGCTTCATCAATGAAGCAGAGGAAGAAGCCATAGCAGCAACTGGCCCCGGTTGCAGTGTGGAAGGAGCAACCCGAACTGCAAGTGTGAACAGGTGTCTCAACTCACAAAAGTTTCTTGAAGTGAAAACAGTCGGCCCCAACTGCTGACGGAACGGAGAGATGTCTCCCACTCATGGTCTGATTCCAGACCTCACCAAGCATTCCGTTTAGAAACTTGTAGGCTTCTAACCCTTAACATGCTTTTTCATGGATGTAGCAGAAGCCGTAACAACAGCCGACTCCAGCTGAATTGTGGAAGTAGCATTGCTCCGACTCATAAAAGTTTCTCTCAATGGACAAACAGTTGACCCCGACTGCTAACGGGATGAAGAACACTCTCCAACTCGCGATCTGGCTAAAGATCTCGCCGAGTATCCCGTTGAGAAACTTGTTGGCTAATCCCCTTTGCATGCACTTCCATGTAGGAAGAAGAAGCCATAACCACAACCGACACCAGCTGCACTGTGGAAGGAACATCCAACGCGAGTTCCGACTCATTATAGTTTCTCGCAACGGACACAGTCGACGCAGACTGTCAACGGGATGGAGAGGGTTCTCCAACTCGTGATCTGACCCCAGATCTCGCCGACCGTCCCATAGACAAACTTAAAGGCTTTTTCTCCCTATTTCCATCATCGCTGGGTGAACTTTATATTATAAGGTGCTCGCTCTACCCACATTATACTACTCGACCGCAACGGACCTACCTGGCATCTTGGCTCTCTTAAAAGGGCCAACCACTAGCTGCATGCAGAGACTTAAGCTACTCCGGCTTTAATCCTGTGCATTTATATCATGAGCACCTTGGCAGCTAGCTCTATTTTACTCATCAGAGTGCGACGATAGCAGCACGTAACGGACAGGTGTCAAAGTACCATCACCATGTTCTTATTCCTCTGAAAAAGAGACTGAAAGACTAGTATTAGCCAGCGGTGAAGGCTTCCATCGGAACTTCATCGCCCTCCACAAAGGGTCGACACCCTTTTCCAACATTCGCATCCCATAGTACAAGTATTGAAGGAGTGCTGCGACTATCGGCAAACAGCAAGCCTATATTCTGAGGCTTCTTGGACTTACACTGAATATCAATTATTTTAATGGCAACAATAATAATGAGGCCAAAAACATAAGTCTGCTGCACTCCCAAAAATAAACATCACAAGGATCCATAACATAGACAGAACAAAAGATTTTCGAATAAAATTTCAAAAACATTTTTTGAAAAATTTTGAATGAAGCCTAAGTGCCCCAAGAGAACCTCATGAGCCCTAGGGCATCCCGATAGAGACTAAGTGTGGACAACCACTAACTAATAAAAACTAAACTAAACTACCAGAATAAGATATACTATGTATCCTAATAGAAAAACTGTGATTGTTAAAACTAAATATTGAATTAATACGAATCCAAAACGTTATTGAACAGACAACAACGTCAAGAGGAAAAACCAGAAACTAATCAAAGACAGGCACAACAAAGGCCCAGAGTCAGTAGCCGATCAACAATCACCTAATGCAAAGCTAGATCTTCATATGAAGAAAAAACAATGCATCTGGTAGAAGATGCAAGAGTACAAAAATGACCTGAACCAAAAGAGACAAGACGTAAACTAAGGGGATAAACAGAATACCTATTTTGTTCACAAGTTAACTGGTTGAGCGCTACAATTCTTACACTATGCAGTTAAAACGTGTATATTTTTTTTCTGAAGTTTTACAAATAATGTATGATTCATATATCTTGACTTTTTTACCCTTTCTTTTGATGAAACCCATCAACATGTACACATATTTTTTAAGGTAATTAAATTTTCTTTAAGGCTTAATTTTTTATTTTACCGTATATTGTATTAATTACAGGTAACACAGGTAAAAAGGTAACTATTTAACAAGAAAAATGGTAAAAATTGAAAACATAAGGGAAACTAAAGATTTTTGACTTTGTTGTTGTTTACTTTACACTCCCAAAACATACCCTTTTATCAAAGGTAACCCTATTGGTTGATTGTGGTGCATAGTAGGTGTATAACAGGTATATTATAATTAACGAGCAAACAGGTAAGAACCACCATAAAAGTCAATTTTTAAAGAAAATTTGTTTTGAAGTTTTTCACAAGCCTCTTACAAGACGTGTCCATTGACATATGATACTATGACAGCTAACAACAATGTTTGCTGTGCTTTGTTTCAGAGGTATGCCACAACAGGTATTACCTGTACTAAATGAGCAAACAGGTAAATGGAAAATATAATCGCAAATTATTGTAACCATTATGGAAAAGTTCTACCAGGATATATGTTAACACAAACAGTTGAAACTTCATTACCAAAGGCAGAGGCCACATTTTATTGTTTGAAGATGGTCACATTACAGGTGTGTTACAGGTGTTCCAGATAGCTTATTAGCGACTAGGTAAATGAAAGTGTCAATGACACTGTAGCTTAACTTGTGTGTTGTGTTTGATGAAAAGGATAATGTTCAATGTTTATGAAAGGATTATGAAATAAGACAAGAATTGTGATAATTGGGGATATGTTCATTTCTGTTCCCTGTATGCTATGTTATGATAAAAATAATATGAGGTGTACACTGTAGTGAAGAGCTGAGGGGTGGGTTAATATGACCTCACAGTTAATGTATGTGGCCCTCACAGTTAACGTATATCAACAAAAGTTACCAAGTTACAGTGAATTTATTCCAAAACGAGTCATCCTATCAAGTTACATTAAAATCCCTTCATAAATATGGCCTGTAGACTGTGCTAAAGGTTTTCGGGCTTCGGGCACCTGTAGCCATCAGTTTCCCAATTGTGCCCAAAAGGGACATTCTCATCTAGACATTATATGATGTCAACCTACCAAGTTACAATGAAATCCCTTAATAAATATGACCTGTGGACTGTGCTAAAGGTTTTTGGGCTTTGGGCTCTGGCAGCCATCATGGTTGAATGATCGCAACCAAAAGGGGACATTCTCACCTGGGCATCATCTAGAGTGATCCTACAAAGTTACAATGAAATCCCTTCATAAATATGACCAGTAGACTGTCCTCAAGGTTTTTGGGCTTCGGGCCCCTGAAGCCATCACAGTTGACCAATCACGACCAAAAGGGGATGTCATCATCTAGGCATTATACAGAGTCAAACTTACGGGTTACAATGTAGTCCTTCCACCAATAGACTATGCTAAAGGTTTTGGAGTTTTGGGTTCGGGCAGCCATCAAGGCTGAATGATCGCGACCAAAAGGGGACATCCTCATCTAGACATTATTTAGAGTCATCCTACCAAGGTACAATGAAATCCCTTCATAAATATCACCTGCAGACTGTGCTAAAGATTTTTGGGCTTTGGGCCCCTGTAGCCAACACAGTTGCCTAATGGTGTCCAAAAGGGGCTGTTCTCATCTTGACATTACATGAAGTCAACCTATCAAGTTACAATGAAATCCCTTCATAAATATGATCTGAAGACTGTGCTAAAGGTTTTCGGGCTTTAGGCTTGGGCAGCCATCATGGTTGAATGATCGCAACCAAAAGGGGACACTCTCATCTGGACATCATCTGGAGTGATCCTATGAAGTTACAATGAAATCCCTTCATAAATATGACCTGTAGACTGTGCTCAAGATTTTCGGGCTTCAGGCAACTGTAGCCATCACAGTTGACCAACCACGACCAAAAGGGGATGTCATCATCTAGGCATTATATGGAGTCAACCTAACAAGTTACAATGAAATCCTTCCATAAATACGACCTACAGACATGCTAAAGGTTTTTGGGCTCGGGCAGCCATCAAGGCTGAATGATCGTGACCAAAAGGGGACGTTCTCATCTGGACACTATTTGGAGTCATCCTACCAAGCTACAATGAAATCCCTTCATAATTATGACCTGTAGACTGTTCTAAAGGTTTTCGGGCTTTGGGTCCCTGAAGCCATCACAGTTGCCCAATCGTGTCCAAAAGGGGACGTTCTCATATAGACATTATATGAAGTCAACCTACCAAGTTACAATGAAATCCCTTCATAAATATGACCTGTAGACTGTGCTAAAGGTTTTCAGGCTTCGGGCTCGGGCAGCCATCATGGTTGAATGACCGCAACCAAAGGGGACAATCTCATCTGGGCATCATCTGGGGTGATCCTGCGAAGTTACAATGAAATCCCTTCAAAAATATTACCTGTAAACTGTGCTCAAGGTTTTCGAGCTTCGGGCACCTGTAGCCATCACAGTTGACCAATCACGACCAAAAGGGGATGTCATCATCTAGGCATTATATGGAGTCAACCTAACAGGTTACAATGAAATCCTTCTATAAATATAACCTTTTGCCTATGCTAAAGGTTTTTGGGCTCGGGCACCCATCAAGGCTGAATGATCATGGCCAAAATGGGACGTTCTCATCTAGACATTATTTGGAGTCATCCTACCAAGTTACAATGAAATCCCTTCATAAATATGACCTTAGACAGTGCTAAAGGTTATCGGGCTTCGGGCACCTTTAGACGTCACAGTTGCCCAATCGTGTCCAAAAGGGGACGTTCTCATATAGACATTATATGAAGTCAACCTACCAAGTTACAATGAAATCCCTTCATAAATATGACCTGTAGACTGTGCTAAAGGTTTTCAGGCTTCGGGCTCGGGCAGCCATCATGGTTGAATGACCGCAACCAAAGGGGACAATCTCATCTGGGCATCATCTGGGGTGATCCTGCGAAGTTACAATGAAATCCCTTCAAAAATATTACCTGTAAACTGTGCTCAAGGTTTTCGGGCTTCGGGCACCTGTAGCCATCACAGTTGAC
The DNA here is from genome assembly GCA_031216915.1 of Pictodentalium vernedei. Taxonomy (NCBI): domain Eukaryota; kingdom Metazoa; phylum Mollusca; class Scaphopoda; order Dentaliida; family Dentaliidae; genus Pictodentalium; species Pictodentalium vernedei. Next base: position 289,690,572 of record CM062297.1, on the reverse strand, counting down.
AAATCACGACCAAAAGGGGATGTCATCATCTAGGCATTACATGGAGTCAACCTAACAGGTTACAATGAAATCCTTCTATAAATATAACCTTTTGCCTATGCTAAAGGTTTTTGGGCTCGGGCACCCATCAAGCCTGAATGATCGCGATCAAAATGGGACGTTCTCATCTCGACATTATTTGGAGTCATCCTACCAAGTTACAATGAAATCCCCTCGTAAATATGACCTGTAGACTGTGCTAAAGGTTTTCGGGCTTTGGGCACCTTTAGCCGCCACAGTTGCCCAATCATGTCCAAAAGGGGACGTTCTCATCTAGACATTATATGAAGTTAACCTACCAAGTTACAATGAAATCCCTTCATAAATATGACCTGTAGACTGTGCTAAAGGTTGTCGGGCTTCGGGCAGCCATCATGGCTGAATGATCGCAACCATAGGGGACAATCTCATCTGAGCATCATCTGGGGTGATCCAAAGAAGTTACAATGAAATCCCTTCATAAATATGACCTGTAGACTGTGCTCAAGGTTTTCGGGCTCCGGGCACTTGTAGCCATCACAACTGATCAATCACGACCAAAAGGGGATGCCATCATCCAGGCACTGATAAACATGGCCCGAAATCAATTACCAATTTCAACACTATCTGATGCAAAACAGAGACTTTCAGAGAAGAAACTGCAGAACATCAGATGGTAGATGCAGACCAAAACGCCTAACCACCCAAAGGTGAGGATGTAAACATGGGGAAAACAACAGAAAATAATTCTGTTTCCAAGCCAAAACTCCCAAGAAATTTTAGTAATAAACATTACAAAAAATAAGCCAAAAGCATGGAAGAATAGCTAGGCGGGAATAAAGGAAAGGGAGAGAGGAAACACTGATTAAACAATGGAACATTCATAGCAAGAATGACCACAACAAGGTCATGCCTCGAAAATAGGTAACAGGAATAATTTTGTAAAATAATTATAAGCTACAGCCCTGAACATTTGTTTCCATTGCTTTTTCCTCTCCTCCTACTATTTCCTCCTTATATCCACCATTTCTTTCATAATTATTTGTCTGGCATCCTTAAAACTGAGATTTACAAGCACAAATAACAGTGAAGTGTATCTGTATTGAGGGCCAAACAAAGAATGATAATTGCGCCAATTTCGGGACCTCCTTGACACTGCGCATGCGCAGTGGAGTAAAAGTATGGAGAACCATATAGGACATGTAATTTTCAGTTTTAGATGCAAATTTTGGGGATTGGGGGGTAAAATTTGCGTTTGGCCCTAGATATTTTAGAGTTAGCACCAGCTAAGTCTAGATCATTGGTACAGTATAAAAATATCCAATAACTACTGTTACAAGTTATAAATAAACATACCTTTGTACAGATGGGTAGAAAGATGGAAGGATGGCAAGATGGATGGATAATTACGGGTATGTCTTACAGTGCAATTAATTGGTTGAGTGCTAAATTATTTTTCAAAGGTGATTTGAAACATGGGTATTTTTTTCTAAGATATAGCACTACAGCAAGAGTAGCCTTCTTTTAGTGAGATTTTGTTTCTATATAATTGTTTTGTTACAATTTATTGGAGAGTGCCAATAAGCACTCTCCAATAAATGGCAACTAAACAATTTTGTATAAAACTAGACTGAAGAATGCCCCCACACAGCACATTGACACAGGATGTCGAAGGGCAAACTGTGATTTGTTACTCATACATGAGCTGTGTCTGTAAGACACATATGATGCCCCGGCAAAGTGTGAAATTCTACAAAAAAAACTGACTAAGTTCAACAACCTGTAATTTTGTGAAATATTGAAGTAAATCATCAGTCGTGACAATATGCACACCTCTGGTATATGTACAAACATCCTGTGAAACAAAAAGTCCTAGCTTGAAAACTGTGAGAGGAGTTAGCCGGAGAAACAATGTACCCTAGATGTGGATGGACAAATGAACTGGGGTAAAACAATATGGCCCAAGTATTTGTCGTGGGGGAACAAGAAGTTCTTCCTCTGCTGAGCAAACATCAAGCTAATGCATGCAGTGTAAAGCCACAAATGTTGCTTCCAGCACTTTTCAGTACAGCCGGCATAGTGGCTTCTAGCACTCAACCAGTTCAACTGTTAACTGCGGCAAGTGGGCAGTTAGTCTTCATGTGGGTTGTCCACACTTGTTTTCCTCCTCGGTGTTAGCCTCGGTTGAAAATAATAAAACTGTTGTTTGCTCTAAAGTTGATATGACTGTAACGATACAAATGACTGAGACTTTGACCACATAAGTTCACATTATAACACAAGCAAACGCTCCAAATTTTTAAATTATAACATTTGAAATGAATTATTCAATTACTTTATCCTAGTATGAATGTGTGATAGGTGTGTTAAGTTTTGTATGAAGTGCTATATACAAATTTCTTCAAGAGATCTTTTTGGGTTCCCAACTGGACTCACTGCCTTATGTACTCATTCATAATTTAATAAAACTAGCCTCATCTAAGTTTTTTTATATACAGTACTAGCCAAAATAAGTTGTCAGGTGACTATATAATATCTCATCTTCCCCTCTCATCTAATATCAAACAAACACCAGTTTCCTCAATAGTGCTCATACCATTTTGATATTAGAAGTTTAGTGTTACTGAGTTTAGCGACCTCAATAATGAAAACATGACAACAAGTATAAAGCAGGTTTAGATAATCTTCTGTATTTACAGTTAAAACTAGAAATCCTGTCATGAACTGTGCACTTATTTAGGCTTAATTGCGCGTAGGAATTGTGCGCAATTGCCATATCGAATGGCATCGAAAGCACGACAGGTTCTCCTGGTTACTCATAGCAAACACAGGCAATGTTTCTGCCAATGGACCTCCGGGTTACCCAGAGGTCCATTGGCTGAAACATTGCTTGTGCACAGGCCATATTTACGGAATTTGATAGCCTTTTTATGGACATAACACGTAGATTAACGCGCAGATCGACGTGCTATTTGTGCACATTTCATGACCGGACTTCTAGTTTTAACTGTATGTATACCACAGTGTATGGTATTTTACTGGAAGAGTGCTGGATTGAATATTAATAGTCAAGATTTGATCAGATTTGTTTTATAAATACTTACTAGAGAGATCCTACAGGCACTATTCAACAATGTAAGTTATTGTGTTGAATTGGTGGTAACATAGTCTGACCTTTGCAGCTCCGAGTTTATGTTCACCCAAGATGCAGAACAATAATGTATATGTTTCAATAAGACCCTACCCATAGTTCAAAGCCCACAGCGTGAAATGAACAAGGCAACCTTTAACAATAATAAGTTTACTGGAGAGATAGTTTGGGACAAAAGTCCTATCTATAAGGGAGAGTCTGAGAGATGAATGGATAAAGATATTGCTGTGGCAAGTGATCACACTTTCAAAAAGGAACACATACAAAAAACTCAAATGTTCCGAAATGTATGCATTTTCCTACCTTATCAATTACACCAAACAGCTGACAGTATCGTAGCAACAACTTCATTTCTTCAATACCTTCTAAGGCTGCTTTCTGCTTACATAGATTTTCATCACTGAGTAAGGTCTCAACAAGATCTAATCCCCCTAGAAAACAAAATTTATCACTTTCACATCAGTCAGGTCATGCATTCATAATTATCAGACTGGAGAGTACATTAGGATTCAATTAAAAGGAGTACTCAGTCGAAATGAATTAGGTCATTTTCCTGTATTCTATTAAAAAACTGAGCATTTCAACCCTCGAGTACAACAAGGTGCAACTCAAGAGACATAGCTCATGTTAAACAAGGACTACACAAAGCGTGGGCCACTGTCCTCAACCTGTAGGTTTGTTTGAAGTAGCCTTAAAGGTATTGTGGGATAGAAAACTTTTCTAAGTCGAAAGAGTGAAAAGGGCCATAACTCTGGAAACAATTATTGGATGGAACCCATTTCTTTGCATATTCGTTCCCTGATGCGGGTCTATAAGCATACCAAAGGACATCCAAATCCAAGCGATGGCTTTGAAATTACAATCCAAAATGTTTGTATGGACAGACGGATGGACAGATGGATGGATGGACAGATGGACGGAGGGCCTCACTAGATACCCCTGAAGCCTCCTAAGGAGGTCGGGGGCATAACAAGATGTAATAGACTGAATGCTTATATTGGATGCACTGATGCCAAATAGTGTCAGAGAAATTCTTTGAAAGATCACAATTTTTGTTTATTCAATTAGTAGAAGTTTACTCACTCTATAAAACTATGAGGAATTATTTTTAATAATATTTTACACATTGGAAATGTCGTAGAGTAAATTTGAAAGTTAATGATTTATAAATCACAAGTTAAACCCTAAATTTACTACTCCTGAGATCAATCATCATTCACATGAAGTATAATCCACACAAACCTGAGGCACAACTAAGTTAACCCTTTACCTAATCAATCTCCTGCATCCGCCCGCATAATTTGCAAATTGAGCAGTTGAAAAAAATACATGTTGGGTAAAGGGTTAATACACTCCTGGATTTAGACATTCAAAGACAACGTCCACCTGTTTTCAAACTTTATGGTACATAGACATTTTTCTTAGTGAAATTCGAATACTTTTTCAATAGAGACATGAATGTCACAATGGAACTAAGCCTCCTGCACATTTCGACCAAAACAGGTTATGGATCTATCTAACAATCCATTCATCAATAAATTGACTGAAAACAGGGAACAAAAATAGACAAAATTATGTAGATTGCAAAACTAGACAAAATTATGGAGATTGCAAAAATACCTCTACTCAAAGTAAAAAAAAATAGCTTCACCAAAATAAGTATGATAATCAAAAAATGACAGGTGCTGGTTACCCCTCTGTATTCTGAAGTCAAAATATTAATATTTCAAGCTGCAAATCTTTCCCACAATGCAACTAGGAATTTAACCAATTCAATCTTTTTTGACAGAGATCAAGACTGAATTAGATATTTCAGAATTTTGACATTAGAGTTATAGGGTTAATCTCAGGGCAACATTTAAAAAATTGGACTGACAAATGAAGGAATACAAGCTTGGATGAAGTTATGTCTATAAACAGACCGTAAGATGGATGGATGAACAAGATGATTGCTATGTTCCCCCTTATTTCATTGCAAGGGAATAATAATGAAACGTCAAGTACTTTTCAGTTGCAAACTGTACATTTTGCTTGATAATGATTAGCGAGAAAAAACACTAAATAGGCCTGTCTAATAACAATGAAAAATTCTCAGCCTGTTGACAGCTTGATTCCTTGCTGTTACCCAACTTGAATGTTTGTTTGTTCCACTCCAAAAAAAAAATTTTCAAGATAATTTTTATTAACTGTGTTCACCAGAAAAAAACAGAAATGGTGTCAAAAGAAATGTGAAGGAAGCCAGGTTACAAAAATAACATCTGTTTTTTTAGGTTTCCAGTAGTACCGCAAAAAAAAAAACAAGTACTTTTTCTAGAAATTTCCAGGATCTGGAAACAGTTTTATTCATTTTCCAGTATTTTCCTAGCTTCCAGGAGTGGTTACCAACCCTTTATTACACACCTGTTCTATGAAATCCCCATCTACAGCAACACTAAACCATGTGGAAACTGAAAATCCATTCCCCACATATGTGCAGAACAGAAATTATTGACGGACTATGCTTATAAAAAAAGAAATTTGATTGCAAATCATGCAGTCCAATTACAATTTGAATTGTTGGCATTAGCTAAAAATCATCCCTTGAATATGAGTCAGTAGGCACATAGAACACATTGGAACTCGGGGGACGAAATAGTAACACATGTTCCCCTCGCAAATTTGGTTGGCAATGTGTTCTTTGTCTTCATTGTTGTCAAATGAATTTCTGAGTGTCCTTCTAATAATTGTTTTTATAGATGTGAAGGCATGTAATAAACACAGAATGACACACGCGTGTGTCGTTCTGTGTATGTATTTTGCTAGTCTAGATGAAAACTTGATGATACAACTGGCAAATTTGAAGTAGTTGGACCAACAGGTATACCACATGGTAGCCCATGCATTGCAGAGTTAGCAAAAAAAAGTAAGCACAGATGTCCACCTATTTGAACTGCTCAAAACAAACCTTTGTATTTTACATAATGTCCTATTCTGTCAGCAACCTCTGGATTCAATCCTTTCTCATCTACCATTTCTGCTCGGACATCCTCCCAAAATGTCTAAAACATTAAAAATTCATGCAAGATAATTTATTTGCTGATAAAGCAAGTTGTTATGGTTGCAGTGGAATTCATTAAAAAACGAATGTTCTACCATAAGTCTTCAATCTTAGGCCTTTTTAAAAAAATCTTGTTTCTCAGACAATTTTCTGTAATTTTTGATGGTGGAGGGAGGCTTTTTAACTGGTTGAGTGCTGGAAGACCATATTTGGGCTTTATTTGAAAATTGTATACTGCAACTTACAGGCATCGTATTCTGTGGATGTGTTTTATATTGCCTTTGAAGTGAAATTATTTAGTAAGGATCTGCCCTGTTACAATTTATGGAAGTGTGCCTGTAGGCACTCTTCCATAAACTGTAACAAGCCACAGACATGTGAACAAATTATGATGACCAAAATTAATTTAGAACTTTACCAATTAATTAATCCACAAAACAGCCCTGAAGACAGTTAGGAATGATTTACTAAACTTCTTAAACTATTCTGTGGAAAAACATAAGTTTTCAGAGCGAAAATTCTCCATACTGCAGGTTCAAAGTTGACCAACTATATGTTGTTTGACAGAGCTCACCCAGTGAGCTGTGTTAATCAAGATATAGTTGATTAAATTTTAGTTCTACAAATGCAGAGCAAAATAATACCAGTGAAGAGATTTCTAGGTAAAAAATAAGTGATGAGAAAAATTTTATCAATGATAATGGAGATGCCTGAGAAGCAACAGCAACAGATTTTTAATTCAATCAACAGGAGGATCTCTATAACCAATATACAATTAAAGGATGAAATTTGTACTGCTTGTATGGTAAATGGTTCAATGTTTGGAAGTTATATACAGTTAATAGGGTTATACAATAAAAGGATATACAATTAAATGGGCTCCACTGTGCAACGTACAGAGCACACATATTATGTGGTGTTTGTGCAACATCTGGGATCGAATGAGAATGGCTATCCTCCCATCACATGTCAAAAATTTGTTTACTTGAACAACATTTTAACGCTTGAAAAGGTTTAGTAAACAGGCTAATGCATATATAAATACCTGACAGTTACATATAAATACTTAAACATATAATATTGTACAATCAATGGTGCATGAGTGCATACAGTGCATGAGTAGTGTCACAGTGAATTGCCTAGCAAATGTAGTATAGAAGAGTTTATGACTATTTATGTTCTTAATATGTGAGGTGATCCCATGTACAAGAGAGGTAATGGACTTCGAAGTGCTGGAATATTACTTATCCAAAAGTGCAACACAAATAACAGTAAAATAAATTCTCTGCAAAAATACGCTATGCGAGTAATTAGTTGCAAGAAGTTTAATAGCCACACTGATCCCCTATTCAAGGCCAATTACATCTTGAAATTTAACGATCTCTATAAATTGAACGTTTCCTTATTTTTGCATGGTTGGAAGAATGATAATTTACCCGATTCTTTCAAAACATTTTTCAATATACATTCTTCAGCTGGAAGTCAAACAAGACAAGTTGCCATGATACAGTCACACAAAGCTAGAACCCAATTCTCTGCTAACCTGCCAAAACATAGTTTCACAAAAATTTGGAATGAAATTGATACCAACTTACGGGCCCTATCCCCCAGGCACGTCTTCAAGAAACAGTTTATTAATAAATGCATGGAAAGCTACTCCTCACATGTTAACTGTTTGTATATGTGCCCACACTGTAGGCCTAATGCTCAAAGACACATGCACACTTCCATACTTCCCTGTGGGACCCTAGACACAGAGAGAGAGAAGAGAAAGAAAGAGAGAGAGAGAGAGAGAGAGAGAGAGAGATGTGCATGAGAGTGGTGGAGATGGGAAGGGCAAGGCCAGTTCCACTTCGAAACAGATACTTCCACTATATGCTATATGCCGTCACGTGACACATTGCAGGATTGAGCTTAAACGGCCAATTCCACGTATTGTGTCAAATAATAGCAAAGGACAAGTAACAAGAAAGATATATGCAGTTGTTATAATAAAGTCATTGTAAGCCGATTTTGGTTTTGAGTAGTAAAGTGTGACGGGGTGTTGAATGGTAGTCACATTGTCAAATACGGCAAGCTCTGATGCACAGTATTAGGGAGAGTAAGGTGGTGCAGAAGCACCAAGAAAAAATATGCCAAAACTGGGTGAGTGCGACCAGCACAACCCAGTAGGGAATACTCTTCTCCTTGTACTAATACATGGCTTCTGGTACTAGTGTGCAGACGTATAACCAATGTGTTATTCTATTTAAATCTGCCAACATTGGAATTATGTGATCAATGGGGAGGAAGGATTCTTACCCAAATAAGAAGATGGGAGGGCCTGCAGGTAAACAGTTGTGGTAGGTATAATAAGAAAGGAAATTTACTATAAAATTTAAATTTCTTATCAACCTACCTTACAATTGTTTACAACAGGCTGAATAGACAATAGGATTTGGGAATCGCATAACCAACCCCCACATAACCCAAATGCGCTGGAACCGTGGACAAAAGAAGAGTACCCATAAATAAAACCACAGCATCACAAACATTGGAAATGACAATGCGAGATGAGGCGTATGGCTCTGTGTGACACACAGACAGAAAGCACAGTAAACAAGCACAAGCTTGAACTGACCCTGGAAGAAGTCTAATGGCTACGGTTGATAACAGTTTGTACAGCAGAATGAGGGCCTAAGGAAAAAAGGTCCTCAGACTGCTCCTGCAACTGACACAGATAGAAGGTGGAGAAAGTAGAAGCATTTCTCCAGTAGGCTGCCTGCATAATCCGACAACTTGACAGAGTTAGCATAAGCCCAGGAGGTAGACAAATCACGCACCTTGTGGGCAGAAATGCGATTGATAATACAATCATCAGTTGCCAGATGAGCGTATGACGTGCGAACAGTGAGACAAATCCACCTAGAAATGGATTGAGAAGAGATGTTCTCTTGACCAGGGATAGGAGTCAGAAAGAAACATTTCCTGCCATTCCTGATAAACTGCGTCCGGTTGAGGTAAATGCGAATTGTACGAACTGGACAGAGCAAAGGGTGATTACCCACAACAGAAGGAAGAGCCCTGATTCAGATAGGAGGCGGAGTAGAGTTTGGTATCTGATTCTTGGCCAGAAAGGAGCAATCAGTGGTAAAAGTAACACTGTTGGAGGAGCCCCTGAAAAGGGCCAGATCAACCGAGAAGCTCACTAACCCTTCTGGCTGAGGCAAAAGCCGTCTTGTGAGAAAACACATATCCACCTGGGATAATGGTTCGAACAGCACCCCACCCCCCAACCCCCAAGCAAGCAGCACCCAAGAAAGATTCCATCATGGGGTCAGCTGCAAAACTCTAGGCCTTTTCAAAGGAAAGTGCCGAGTAAGCTTGGAAAAGTACGCATTAGTGCCGATACAACGCTGTCTCTGATTGCATAGACCTTTTCCACTTGATGGTAACAGGTTGGAGACCCCGAGAATCAATCAGATATACCAGAAAACTCTGCAATCTGTGTAATCAAAAGATTGGCATAATCAACATGGTGATCAGCACACCATCGACAGAAGACCTTCCACTTAGACGCATAGGCTAAACTAGAGGAGTGTCGCCTTGGAGAAGAAATGCACTCCATTGCTCATCTCGAAAAAACCTCTATGATGTTCAGACGACCCGGAATGTGATGAACCACCACCCCGGAGTTGATGTCCTGAGAAAGCAGTAGATACTGAGCCAAATCGAACATTGGAACAGAATGTGTGCTGCCCTGGTTCCGAACGCAAGCGAATACTGTCGAATTGTCGGACAACAGAAGGACCTGATGATTCGAAAGGTGGGGGATCCACTGCCGGAAATTCAGAAGAAGAGCTAGAAGCTCTTTCTGGTTGATGTGAAGAACTGCCTGAACCTGGTACCAAACACCGTGAAGGGAAAAACCTAAAGGATCTAACGTTGCGCCCCATCTGAGATCTCTGGCATCTGCCATCAGAACATGATCGGACGTGGGCAAGTCCAACAGAATTCCCTGCATAATCCACTGAACATCCGTCCAGGGAAGAAGATGATGACTGAGAGATGCTGGTAACTGAAGCACCAGATCCAGATGATCGACTACTGAACAGAAAGTGTTGGAGAGGTCTAACATGCGGCCGACCTAAAGGAATGAGAACCGTCACTAAACTGCAGAGACCGTGCAACCGGGGAATACTCCGAGCTGTCACGGACGTGGACTGGATCAGAATGAAAGCCAAGAATATCACTGCCCTTGCCCAGGGAAAGCCACCATATTCTGATGAGTACGGAAGTCCATCCCCAGATGACAAAACGACTGAGAAGGGACCAGGTCCAACTTCTCCTTTTTGACTCTGAACCCTAGTGATGAAAGCAGGCTAAACAGTGTGTCATCATCAGACTCCAGAAGATCAGCACTGGAGTGCCTCTGGGGGATATTGTCCTGATACGCAGACATAGTCACCCTCGACCATGTGTGGTGGAAGGCTATCACATGCAACATCAGCCGGGTGAAGGCCCAAGGAGCCAGGTCAAGGCCAAAAGGCATGACCTTGAACTGGTAAACTCGGCCCAGAAAAGCAATTCTGAGACACTTTTGCGATGTCTGATGAATCGGAATGTGAAATGAAGCGTATCACAGGTCTATGTTGGAAGCAAAATCTCCCTGGTAAATGGAGTGGTGAATCGACCTGGAAGTCGACATGCCTAACTTGGGAGCAATGATAGACTGGTTCAGGATACTGAGATCAATAACCAGTCGGAGTTGGCCATCCTTCTTCGGCACCAAGAACAGGTGGGAATAAAATCCCACTGAATGAATGTTCTTGACGACCTTTGAGATTGTCTATCCCCGTGATCAAAAGTTCCCAATGTGAACCATCTGAAGAAACTTGGGTTGGAAGTGACACCCTCGACAGAGTGGGGTGCCACTGAAAGGATATCTGCAGACCGGACCAAACAACAATGAACACCCTAGGATTGGATGGGATCATGGCCCAATGGTCAGCAAACTCCGATATCCTTCCTCCAACCTGGAATGCATCGAGGTGAGGACCTTCATTTCAAGAGCCGGTGAGGCACATGAGAGGAGAAATCACCTCCTCTGCTAGTAGAAGGATCCTCCTGAGACCTCCCTCTGGTCTACCAACGCTGACCCTTACCATGTGGAAAAGAGGAAGAAGCAAAGGCAGGAGGATCAGCCCTTTGGTTCGCAGAGGAAGCAGAAGAGCGCTTGTTAGGCTTGGAACAGCCCTGGCCTCCAACAGAAGGCGGATCAAGCTGGTGAAACAGCAGCTGACCTTTGGAATAACCGAGGACATTATCCTGGGTCATCGCCACGGAATCATGGAATAGATGCAGATCCATCAATGAAGCGGAGCGGAGAGCAGCGTACTGCACTTCTAGAAGGGAACGGCTATTGTCTAACACAGCATCCCAGCAAACTAATTCCAAATGAGCCGTGGTACAGGCATCCTTGTGAGTAAGATGCATGGGTGCCTTAGAAATCACATGTAAAGTGGCATGTACGCCATCAAACTTATCTGGACACAGATAAGCAGCCAACGCAGAGACGACATGATCTGAGAGAGAAAGCATGCCCAGCATCTTTTTTTGGATAATCCCAACAGGGACTCCAAAGCCACCATAGGAATAATGGCCGACTTGGGCTTGGGCTTGAAAAGATCATCTTGGCAGACCGACGGATTGGCAGAATCCAACAAACGATAATGCACAGGGGGCAAAAAGGTATCAGCTCTAGTGAAGAACGAAGTTTTCAAAGCCTTGGAAGACACCTTAGAGTCCAATGCTGCAAAAGCTTCGACCAACTGTACCGACTGCTACAGTTGAAGGAGTCCAGAAGCAAGGTTGCACCATAGGCTGCAGGCACACGATGGCTGAAACCTCCGGCTGGTCTGATGGTGTTAGCTCCGGAAGGAACTCAAATACTAAGTCAAGAGCCGCCCCAAGTCAAAAGATAGATGGCTCTCAATGTCAGGTGTGTCTGACCTATCTTCCGAGTCGGAAGACACATAGCCCTTCTCCAGCATACCAGCCAAAGCCTCCCATAGTGTAGGAACACCAGGGGGATCAGAAAGCGGCCAGCTTCCAATCCCGGGAGGCGGTGCCACAGAAGGTGCCTAGAAACTACCAGTAGCCCCGCTGGAGGCAACGGGAAGGCTCTTGGAAAGAACCAATATGAGCAAGAAGAGGCCTCCTTAAGCTCACGGCCCAAATCTGACAGTCCAACGTGGGTAGGACCAGGCAAAGTGGCTTCACATCTGACACTCTTAACTAGCGAAGGGTCACAATCCTCAAGAACACCCAAAGCGGAACAATGGGTGGCAGCCGAAACATCCGAAGGCAGATGCTGACAGAGGATTGAATACCTTGAGGTTCTGGAGTGCGGGAACTCAGAAGAGTCACCATGGACCTCTGAGGGACAGAAGGTCCAGGCTGCATAGATTGCACTGGTCCCACCAAACTGGCTGAATGCATTGACATCTGACTCCAAAGCAAAAGCCGCTTGGTCCGATGGCTGGGAGACCGAAGCAGAGGAACCACATCTGACTTCACCGAGCTAAAGTCACGGAAGGCTGAGGCCGAGAACCTACATCCATCAAAGCAGAAATCCCTGCAGGGATAACCCAAGGCTGGCTAAAACGGAGATCGATGACTTCACCGACAGAGCAGCAGCAGGAGTGGATATATCAGTAGCTGTTGACAAAGGCGGAAAAGTGGAGAGAGCAACAAAGCTCGGCTCCAAAGGAGGAGTCACAACACTAGCGACACCGTCAGATGTCAACTGGAGGGGGACAGCAGTTCCAGAATCAGGCATCTCTTTGCCAGAAGGTCAGCAGCTACTGCGGTATCTACTACCAGAAAAACATGTAAAACCCCCACCGAGGGGTAGAACTCTCTACCGACAGAGCTGGTCCGGGTGGCCCCAAAAGACTGCATTTCCCTTCCCGCAGGCACGGGAGGAACGGGAATGACACGTGCCCGAACTACAAGATAGACTGAGGCCCAAAAGGTGGAAGACCACCTACCCACAGGGTCTTTCAACGGAACGGAACTAGGCACTTAAAGAGTAAAAATATATTTAGCATCCAAAAAAACACTTTTGAATCATCCCAAACATTTCATTGTAATTGACAACAGATTGAAACAATAATGAAAAAGTAATATTCTACATGAAAGCCAATTCATTTATTGGCAAATGAATAATTGTTCTGGACAAATCCATTGAAGAACATATGTAGCATCATCTGTAACGTACACGAATGGTTGGTTTCCAAAAAATCCACATTTTAAAAGTCAGTATCAACTCTGTCCACCTTTGACTTGTACACACACAAGACACCTCTAACTCATATTGTGAATGAAAGTACGAATTTTATCCTGACCAATTCAATCCCATTCCTGGAAGGAATGTTAGACCAAAATTTCTCTCTTGTGAACATACTAGTGCACATTCCAGTTTAATATAGCCAAAGGACACAGGCTCTCTCATGAGCAGATATTATTCTTCCCCGGGGCATTGTACACCATGTTTGAAGTGTCTAAGAGTTGCATAATAAACAGATCTAAGGCCTAAAAAAGTAAAAAAAAATCTGTTTCTCAGCACCCCTCCCTCCAACATGGTACTTTTGGCTGCCACAGGCTCTCTTTTTAGAACAAATGCAAACGTAAAAAATAAACATTAAATGTTTGTATGGCTGTTAATAAAATTGATAAATTTGTCCCTTGAGTGCTTTAGCACTGCAAAGTGATCTTGCACTCATGGGACCAAATACACCACCACCCCTGCTATTCCCAAGATTACGAGGCCTAAAACATAAAACAAACCAAGAACATGAACTTTTGATGGTAAATAAATAATTACAAAAATAAAATTAAAAAATGCCCGCCCAAATGCATTTTTATAAAAAAAAAAAGGGGCATGAGAAACAAAATGCACGAAGATCTCATGCAATACATGTTGCTGGTTAATTTGCGATTTTCAAAACACTACCCCTGGCCTATTTATCGGTTGTAACTTGTGAGTTAACCCAAAGACTGCATGTAGGGGCACCTGTTCCGTTGCAAAAAAATGCAAGCAAAGTCACAATTAGGCCCTCTAGGGGTAAAAAGAAGCTGAATATTCCAGGACAGAAACAAAGTAGCTTCAAAAGAAGATTCTCCTTGAACTTTTCTTCTACCATCAAGTGTCCTGAACAGGAGACCCAATGATAGAAGAAGAGAGGACATTTTTTATGGTTTTGAGAAAGTCTCAAATCGAATAAAAGGCTGCCTGGCCACACATCCCCACAAAAAAAGTGTAAAATAATCGAGGTATTTGAAATTTTTTAAAATTTTCGAAGTCAAAAAAGGGACATAACTCTGGCAAAAAATGTCGGACCCAACTCCGATTTGAAGTTGGCATGTATATGTTGATATACCTACATACTAAATTTTATTTGAATCGGTCAACAGCAACTAAAGTTATCATCAGGAAACAAAAACGAGAGGCTCAAGTGAGCCTAAAACGCTCACCTAGCTCAAGTTGTCAAAAGATATGAGTGTAACAGTAAGTGATCAACAGCAAGATTTTTGCTATGACACTACCAAAGGCAACTTTTTGGGCAATTCATTTCTGTTGGTCCTAGGAAAGCTTTCTAGCAAGCTCGGTTCTTTGAATTTTTGTTTTGTTTTCAACTAATGTGGTTCTCTCTACCCCCTCCCTCCCCCCACTCCCCCCCCCCAAAAAAAAAATAAATAAATTCTGGCGTAAATGAAATGCTTATGACCCAGTTATATACTACATGACATGACAAATAAAGTTCACATCTGCCCATTGAATCTGAAAATAGAAATATTGAGTATAGCCCAAAATTAGGCTTACAAAAAAGGGATTTTAAAAGCATATTAGGCTTATGGAGCATTAGCCCCACCCTAAGGATATGGTAATTTGAGGGAAAATTCAGAAGAGTAAATTCCACCAGCCAGAAGATGGCACCAGCTTCATTTGAACAAAGGAGAAAAAGTTTACTCCAAAGATGGTCTGTGTCATAAATGATTGAATTTGGCCCAGTGGTTTTAAAGAATAAGAAAGATTTCAAACGAGAGAAACAGAATTTTACTGCCACCAGTAAATTGAAGTCTGTGTGATAATGGTTAAAGTATCAAAAATAAACAAAACAGAAAGAAAATTTATGGAGGCTTATTTTGGAGTGGGGTGGGGGGGGGGGGGGGTAAAATATTTTTAAAGAAATGAGAAATAGGTTTTCCTCAACAGTATTACATGAAGTAAAATCTTTGGAAACCACATTGAAGCCTTGAGAGGGTTAAATTAAAGATATTCATACAGGAATTTCAAGAAACCAGAAAAAAACATATATGAGCACAGCATTGAGGAAGGTTTGATCAAAGCATCAATAAAATCTTTGAAAGCCATACTGAAGTCTTGAGAGAATTAAATTAAAGATATCCATACAGGAATCAGATAAATGTTTCCAAGAAACAAGAACAAAACATATATATTTTGCACAGAATTGGAAGGGTTCAACAAAAAATAAAATCTCTGGAAAACACACTAAGTCACGAGAGGGTTAAATTAAAGATATTCATACAGAAATTGGATCAATTTTTCCAAGAAACCAGCAAAAAAACATATATGTGCACAGAACTGAAAGTGTTTGATCATGGTATCAATAAAATTTTTGGAACCCAAACTGCAGTCTTGAGGGGGTTAAATTAAAGATATGTATACAAGCATCGGAAAAATGTTTTCAAGAAACCAGAGAAAAAACATATATGCACAGCAGTGAAAGAGTTCATCATGAAATAAAATCTTTGGAAAAAACATACTGAAATCATAAGAGGGTTAACTTAAAGAGATATTCATACAGGAATCAGATCAGATGTTTTTTTTTCAAAGAACCAGAAAAAAAAACATATACAGCAATGAAGGGGTTTGTTTGTTCATAGGATCAATAAAATCTACGGAACCCATATTTCTGTCTTGAGAGGGTTAAATTAAAGACATGCATATAGGAATTAGATAAATGGTTCCAGCATTGAAAGGGTAACTCTTTGGAAAACAAAACTGAAGTCACAAATTTTAACAATTTTCTGATTAAAATAACAAGATTACAATGTTCATAACAGCAATTTCGTTATTTTAAGAACAATATGTCAGTCAAGGTTCTCAGTGTATGAAAATTTTCCTCCAGGATAAACTACTGCAAAAATGCTGACCCATCATTTTTTCAATACCCTCTACCGGGCACCCTGACTGAACAGGTGGCAATTTTTTTAACCAATCCCTTCTTCTGGTCCTTAGGATGCTTCATACCAAATAATAGTTCTTTGTTCCTTGTGGTTTGGGATATATAGGCTTTTGAATTTTTTTCTGTTTTTAGCCTCAGGTGTTGCCACAGGGCTGTGAAAACCACTTATACTACAAGCCAGATTTGGTTGAAATTGGTCCACCGGTTCTTGAAATAGAAATTTGGGGCAGAGCCCAAAATGGATATGCCGCCACAGATAGCACAGATACTGACCTATCAACTTCCCTTGAACTAACTTTAATCGTCTACACCAAAGGATGTTCCATACCAAATATCAAGGCATTCCCTCTGGTGGTTCATAAGAAGATTTTTAAAGGTTTTTAAGCTTTTGAGGCAAAAACCAGAGCCTGAATATGGCAGCTGCTTCATTTAAACAAAATAGAAAGGATATACTCTAAAGATGGTCTGCGCAATAAATGTTTCAATTTGGCCTAGTGGTTGTGAAGAAGATATCCAGTTTGCAAAAAGTTGATAAAAATGAAAGTGTCAATGACACTGTAGCTTAACTTGTGTGTTGTGTTTGATGAAAAGGATAATGTTCAATGTTTATGAAAGGATTATGAAATAAGACAAGAATTGTGATAATTGGGAATATGTTCATTTCTGTTCCCTGTATGCTATGTTTTTGATAAAAATAATATGAGGTGTACACTGTACTAAAGAGCTGAGGGGTGGGTTAATATGACCTCACAATGTATGTGGCCCTCACAGTTAACGTATATCAACAAAAGTTACCAAGTTACAGTGAAATTATTCCAAAACGAGTCATCCTATCAAGTTACATTAAAATCCCTTCATAAATATGGCCTGTAGACTGTGCTAAAGGTTTTCGGGCCTCGGCCCCCTGTAGCCGTCATTTTCCCAATTGCGTCCAAAGGGGACGTACTCATCTAGACATTATATGAAGTCAACCTACCAAGTTACAATGAAATCCCTTCATAAATATGACTTGTAGACTGTGCTAAAGGTTTTTTGGTTCTGGCAGCCATCATGGTTGAATGATCGCAACCAAAAAGGGACATTCTCATCTGGGCATCATCTGGAGTGATTCTAAGAAGTTACAATGAAATCCCTTCATCAATATGACCTGTAGACTGTGCTCAAGGTTTTGGGGCTTTGGGCCCCTGAAGCCGTCACAGTTGACCAATCACGACCAAAAGGGGATGTCATTATCTAGGCATTGTATGGAGTCAAACTTACGGGTTACAACGAAGTCCTTCCATAAATATGACCAATAGACTATGCTAAAGGTTTTGGGCTCAGGCAACCATCAAGGCTGAATGATCGCGACCAAAAGGGGCTGTTCTCATCTAGACATTATATGAAGTCAACCTACCAAGTTACAATGAAATCTCTTCAGAAATATGACCTGAAGACTGTGCTAAAGGTTTTCGGGCTTTAGGCTCGGGCAGCCATCATGGTTGAATGATCGCAACCAAAAGGGGACAATCTCATCTGGACATCAACTGGAGTGATCCTACAAAGTTACAATGAAATCTCTTCATAAATATGACCTGTAGACTGTGCTCAAGATTTTCGGGCTTCGGGCACCTGTAGCCATCACAGCTGACCAACCACGACCAAAAGGGGATGTCATCATCTAGGCATTATATGGAGTCAACCTAACAGGTTACAATGAAATCCTTCCATAAATATGTCCTACAGAGATGCTAAAGGTTTTTGGGCTCTGGCAGCCATCAAGGCTGAATGATCGCGACCGAAAGGGGACGTTCTCATCTAGACGTTATTTGGAGTCATCCTACCAAGCTACAATGAAATCCCTTCATAATTATGACCTTTAGACTGTTCTAAAGGTTTTCGGGCTTTGGGCCCCTGTAGCAGTCACAGTTGCCCAATCAGGTCCAAAAGGGGACGTTCTCATCTAGACATTATATGAAGTCAACCTACCAAGTTACAATGAAACCCCTTCAGAAATATGACCTGTAGACTGTGCTAAAGGTTTTCGGGCTTCGGGCTTGGGCAGACATCATGGTTGAATGATCGCAACCAAAGGGGAGAATCTCATCTGGGCATCATCTG
Organism: Pictodentalium vernedei; assembly: GCA_031216915.1. Taxonomy (NCBI): domain Eukaryota; kingdom Metazoa; phylum Mollusca; class Scaphopoda; order Dentaliida; family Dentaliidae; genus Pictodentalium; species Pictodentalium vernedei. Next base: position 289,672,013 of record CM062297.1, on the reverse strand, counting down.
GAGTGATCCTACAAAGTTACAATGAAATCCCTTCATAAATATGACCTGTAGACTGTGCTCAAGGTTTTCGGGCACTTGTAGCCATCACAGCTGACCAATCACGACCAAAAGGGGATGTCATTATCTAGGCATTATATGGAGTCAACCTAACAGGTTACAATGAAATCCTTCCATAAATATGACCTTTTGCCTATGCTAAAGGTTTTGGGGCTCGGGCACACATCAAGGCTGAATGATCGCGATCGAAATGGGACGTTCTCTTCTAGACATTATTTGGAGTCATCCTACCAAGTTACAATGAAATCCCTTCATAAATATGACCTGTAGACTGTGCTAAAGGTTTTCTGGCTTTGGGCCCCTGTAGCCGTCACAGTTGCCCAATCACGTCCAAAAGGGGACTTTCTCATCTAGACATATGAAGTCAACCTACCAAGTTACAATGAAATTCCTCAATAAATATGACCTGCAGACTGTGCTAAAGGTTTTCGGGTTTTGGGCACGGGCAGTCGTCACGGTTGGCAGATCATGCCCAAATGGGGAAATTCTCATCTAGACATCATAAGGAGTCATCCTACCAAGTTACAATGAAAACCCTCCACATTAAACATGACCTGCAGACTGTGCTAAAAGTTTTGGGGTTTCAGGCTTGGGCAGCCATCACGGTTGACAGATCATGCCCAAAAGAGGACGTTCTCATCTAGGCATTATACAGAAGCATCCTACCACGTTACAATGAAATCCCTTCATAAATACGACCTGTAGACTGTGCTAATGGTTTTCGGGTTTTGGGCTCGGGTAGCCATACCGGTTGCCCGATCGCGACCAAAAGGGGATGTTCTCATCTAGACATGACCCCAAACTTGCATATGAAATTTCGTGACGATCAGACAAGAACTGCAGGGTGTAGCCCGTGCTAAAGGAAAATGTGAACAGACTCACAGACTCACAGACTAACAGACTTCTGCACGCGTGATGGCAATAGCTTATCTTGACTATGTCAAGTTAAGCTAATGATGGCAATAATAGCTCCCACTGACTTGCAGTTAGGTGAGCTAAAAATTTATTTTTGAAGTCGAAAAAGCAGCATAACTCTGGAATAAATTGTAGAACCACACCCTGATTCAAACATTACCTGTATCTTATGATGATACACTGCAATACCCAATTTCTTTTGATTTGGCCATCTCTTACTGAAGTTATCAGGAAACAACAAATGAAAGTGTCAATGACACTGTAGCTCAACTTGACAAACTTGAACTTGGTAAGTTATAAATGAAATGGCAAAATTGAAGATCATTGGGACCAATGTCAGTTTTTTTGCCAGTGGCAACATTTTTTGACAGAAACCGAAGAAAATCGATAGCTCCCATCTAGAGGCCTCCCCAAAAAAGCATGCCAGGTTTCAAAGCAATCCGATCATAAATGTGCCCTGTAGGGTGTACAAAAGGGAAATATTGTGGTCTGACTAGACTAAATTCTACGAACGTTGGCCGTGGCAACATTTTTTGACGGAAAGGAAGAAAATCGATAGCTCCCATCTAGAGGTTACCGTAAATAAGCATACCAGGTTTCAAAGCAATCTAATCATAAATGAGCCCTGTAGGGTGAGCCAAAGGGAAATATTGTGGTCTGACTAAACTAAGTTCTAAGAATGTTGGCTGTGGCAACATTTTTTGATGGAAATTGAAGAAAATCGATAGCTCCCATCTAGAGGTCACCCCAAACAAGCATGAAAGGTTTCAAAGCAATCAGATCATAAATGTGCCCTGTAGGGTGTGCCAAAGGGAAATATCGAGTCTTCTGACTAAACCAAGTTCTAAGAACATTGGCCTCGGCAACATTTTTTGATGGAAATTGAAGAAAATCGATAGCTCCCATCTAGATGTCACCCCAAACAAGCATGCCAGGTTTCAAAGCAATCTGATCATAAATGGGCCCTGTAGGGTGTGCCAAAGGGAAATATTGAGGTCTGACTGAACTAAGTTCTACAAATGTTGGCCGTGGCAACATTTTTTGCTGGAAATTGAAGAAAATCGATAGCTCCCATCTAGAGGTCACCCTAAATAAGCATACCAGGTTTCAAAGCAATCAAATCATAAATGTGCCCTGTAGGGTGTGCCAAAGGGAAATATTGTGGTTTGACTAAACTAAGTTCTACGAACGTTGGCCGTGGCAACATTTTTTCCTGGAAATTGAAGAAAATCGATAGCTCCCATCTAGAGGTCACCCTAAATAAGCGTATCAGGTTTCAAAGCAATCCGATCATAAATGTACCCTGTAGGGTGTGCCAAAGGGAAATATTGAGTCTTCTGACTAAACTAAGTTCTAAGAACGTTGGCCACGGCAACATTTTTTGACAGAAATTGAAGAAAATTGATAACTCCCATCTAGAGGTCTCCCCAAACAAGCATACCAGGTTTCAAAGCAATCTGATCATAAATGTACCCTGTAGGGTGTGCCAAAGGGAAATATTGAGGTCTGACTAAACTAAGTTCTACGAACGTTGGCCGTGGCAACATTTTTTGCCGGAAATTGAAGAAAATCGATAGCTCCCATCTAGAGGTCACCCTAAATAAGCGTATCAGGTTTCAAAGCAATCAAATCATAAATGTGCCCTGCAGGGTGTGCCAAAGGGAAATATTGTGGTTTGACTAAACTAAGTTCTAAGAACGTTGGCCGCGGCAACATTTTTTGACGGAAATTGAAGAAAATCGATAGCTCCCATCTAGAGGTCACCCCAAACAAGCATAAGAAGTTTCAAAGTAATCTGATCATAAATGCGACCTGTGAGGTGTGCCAAAGGAAATTGTGGACGTATGTACTAACGTACTAACATACTAACGTACGTACGTACGTACGTACGTACGCCGACGGACGAGAAGTGATGGCAATAGCTCAGCTTGACTTTGTCAAGTTGAGCTAAAAATGAATTTTTGAAGTTGAAAAAGGGGCTTAACTCTGGCAACAATTGTCGGACCGCACCCCGATTTGAACTTGACCTGTATTTTATGTTGATACACCTACATACCAATTTTCATTTGATTTGGCCAAGAATACCTTTAGTTATCATCAGGAAACGAAGAAAAAAAAGAAGAATTTGGGAAGTCGAAAAGGGGCTAAGCCGCTTAACTCTGGCAAAAAGTGGTGGACCGCACCGCAATTCGAACTCCATCTGTATTTTATGTCGATACACCTACATACCAAATTTCATTTAATTGGGCCAACTAAAACTAAAGTTATCATCAGGAAACCAAAGTGGGATGGATGCACAGATGAATGCACAGATGGACTCCAGCTATTTTAATAGTCGCCTGAAAAACTTTTTTTCCGGAGGACAATCATTGGGATAATTATGAATCAAATCAAATTTTGAAGGTTCACAGGGCCTTGGCCTACTGTAACTTACCTTATCAAGTTTATCTACAGCAGAGCATATGGATCGGAATTTATCATCAGGTACACCACATGCAGCAAACATACCATCTAAAAGTTTTCTATGATTTACCTACAAAGTAACAAGTGGTAATTACCTTGCAACATTCTAATGCAAGGCCAATAAAATAAAATTTCTTTTTTCTCAGACAATTTTTCCTCAATTTTATGATGAGGGAGGGTGGTGCCTTTTTTTGTTTATTCACAAAAGTTATGAAAATAGTGGGAATCAAAAATTTAACTACTTGAACTATGTGAAAAAACAATGTTTTCAGAAGTAAAAATTTCCCATAATGCAGTTGAAAGTTTAACCAACTATATCTCTGTGAGCTCTCTCAAACAAGGTATAGTTGGTTAAATATTTGTCCTATAAGTGCAAAATAGTGTCACAGAAGAGATTTCCAGGTGAAAAATGAGTGATAAGTCAGATTTTCTATGACAAGGAAGGTGCCTGAGAAACAAGAATTTTTTGAACAACCTCATACTAACTAATACTAATTAGAACATACACTGCACACAAAAGAGAATTTGTCAGTAACAAATATCAAGTAAGTATTCAGATATGCCATCAGCAGAACATCAAAATGACTATACTTCTTGAGTGACAATAACAACACCAGTTCATTTGCATAACAAAGGATTGCTCGTGTTCAACCGATGATCGGAGTCGACCACACCAATCAGCCGATTGTGGGCAATTGTATGACAACAGCAATGGCTTCTAGAACATCAGTTCAACCGAATTTTGCAAAGCATTTTTTGTGATTCATTAACCACATTTTATTATCTTCTGCAAGTGTTCAATTGTTAATGTAAAATGATGTCAATGATACTATTCAATAAAGATGAGAAACAACCACAATGTGTAATTCTTAATTTCTCTAGAATCCCCTTTACGTGATATACAAGTTAAACGAAATGTAACGCTTACAATTCAGCACACTTGCTGCAATCGCCAGTTCAAACCGGAAAAAGTAAAGGTTGCACTCCATTGGCTCAGGTCGCAGTAAAATGAAATGACCAGTCGTGCACACTTGAGCGGTACACATGGCTCTGATAGCCAGGTATACTGCCCAAGTGTGTGCCTATGGTCATTTTACTATGACCTGAGTCAACGACGTTTAACACTGTGTAATATGTTCAATTTAATGTAGTTCTTTCATACCTAGACTCATCTAGTAGTGCACAGTATTACAATCAGAATTGGCCAAGTGTGAAATCAAATGAAACTGTCAATGACACTGTAGCTCAACTTGCCAAGACATGTACATGTATAGTATGTGACACAGCAATGACAAACATCTAGGTAATGACCTGATAACAAAGGTACATACAAAGTATTGTAACGGTCTGTACATACTGACCGTAGCCTGTAACAAATGTCTAGGTAAAGTATTGTAAAGGTGGGTGACAGTCAGATGCTAAACTAGAAAAGAAATCTTTGAAACCCAGAGTGGGTCTGACTGAACTCCAAAATATTTGTTCTCATAGCACAGTGATAACAAAGGCACCCCAAAACACACTCATTCCTGTCCCAAGGTGAAAACAAAGGTGCCCAAGAGGTTTCATGAAGATCAGTTCATAAATACGAGCTGTATAGAAGTTGTGACAAAAAATTGATTGGACCTAATTTTGGTACAAAATGGCCACTGGCAGACATCTTGAATTTTGGACCGCACTCAGAAAATTTTTTATCATGATGTGGGGGAAGATATCCAGGCCTGGAAATCTTCCCCCTCACCTCCCATTCCAACCAACCCTAACTCAGTGTTTATTCGAAACCATTTTTAAAGTCCCAAATCTATTTCTCTCACCATTTCATTATCAATTAGTGTCAAATGTTTGACAAAAATGTTTTTGTCATGGTGGGGACTGGGGGGGGGGAAGATATCCAGGCCTGATATCTCCCCCCCCCCCCCCCCCCACCTCCCATTCCAACCAACCCTAGCTCTGTGTTTATCCGAAACCATTTTTAAAGTCCCAAATCTATTTCTCTCACCATTTCAATATCAATTAGTGTCAAATGTTTGACAAAAAAATTTTTGTCATGGTGGGGGGGGGGGGGGGGGGGGGGAGATATCCAGGCCTGGATATCTCCCCCCCACCCCACCCCACCTCCCATTCCAACCAAAGGGTTACCCATGTACCTTGAAAATTGAACATGGCAGTGTCAAAGATGGAAACTTATGGGAAGTAGCTTCAAGCTGCATCATTCCTGTTGTTTGTATACAATGTTTCATGTGCTATAACAACTTTTAATGTTTAAGTGCTGTAACAAATTACAATGCTTTGTTAGGCTGTTGTTGGTGATATAGTCTGGAGTGAATAAAAATATCAAATCTTTTGTGGGTAGTTAATTTTCTCATTGTTTATATCCAGGCCTGGATATCTTTCATTATCAATTAATGTCAAATGTTTGACAAAACATTTTTTGTCATGGTGGAGGGAAGATATCCAGGCCTGGATATCTTCCCCCCCTCCCCCTCATCTCCCATTCCAACCAACCCTAACTCAGTGTTTATATCCGAAACCAATTTCTCTACCCAAAACAGTTACACTTCATGTCACATGACAACATGAACCAGAATAGTTGAGAAAATATTGAAATGATTTTTTGTCACAGGTTTTCAACTGGATGAGAGCAAGATATCCAGGTTGAACCTGAAAAAAAACAACAGCCTGCCAAAAAAAACCCATTTTTCCCGCCATTTCATCATCAAATAATGTTAAATTAATCCAAAAATTTTTTTGTGGTGGGGGTGGGGGGGGGGGGGGGGCAGGGGGCAGATATTCAGGGTGGGGGAAGATATACTAGGCAGCCACTGGCAGCCATCTTGAATTTTGGACCGCACTCAGAAAATTTTTTATCATGGTGTGGGGGAAGATATCCAGGCCTGGATATCTTCCCCCTCACCTCCCATTCCAACCAACCCTAATTCAGTGTTTATTCGAAACCATTTTTAAAGTCCCAAATCTATTTCTCTCACCATTTCATTATCAATTAGCGTCAAATGTTTGACAAAAATTTTGTTGTCATGGTGGGGACTGGAGGGGGGGGGGGAAAGATATCCAGTCCTGGATATCTTTCCCCCCCCCTCCCACCTCCCATTCCAACCAACCCTAGCTCTGTGTTTATCCGAAACCATTTTTAAAGTCCCAAATCTATTTCTCTCACCATTTCAATATCAATTAGTGTCAAATGTTTGACAAAAAAAATTTTGTCATGGTGGGGGGGAAGATATCCAGGCCTGGATATCTTCCCCCCCCCCCCCCCCCCACCCCACCTCCCATTCCAACCAAAGGGTTACCCATGTACCTTGAAAATTGACCATGGCAGTGTCAAAGATGGAAACTTATGGGGAGTAGTTTCAAGCTGCATCATTCCTGTTGTTTGTATACAATGTTTCATGTGCTATAACAACTTTTAATGTTTAAGTGCTGTAACAAATTACATTGCTTTGTTAGGTTGTTGTTGTTGATATAGTCTGGAGTGAATAAAAATATCAAATCTGTTGTGGGTAGTTAATTTTCTCATTGTTTATATCCAGGCCTGGATATCTTTCATTATCAATTAATGTCAAATGTTTGACAAAACATGTTTTGTCATGGTGGAGGGAAGATATCCAGGCCTGGATATCTTTCCCACCCCCCCCCCCCCCTCCTATCTCCCATTCCAACCAACCCTAACTCAGGTGTTTATATCCGAAACCAATTTCTCTACCCAAAACAGTTACACTTCATGTCACATGACAAAATGAACCAGAATAGTTGAGAAAATATTGAAATGATTTTTTGTCACAGGTTTTCAACTGGATGAGAGCAAGATATCCAGGTTGAACCTGAAAAAACAACATTCTGCCAAAAAAAACCCATTTTTCTCGCCATTTCATCATCAAATAATGTTAAATTAAACAAAAAAATTTTTTTGTGGTGGTGGTGGTGGGGTGTGTGTGTGTGTGTGGGGGGGGGGGGAGGGGGGGATAGGGGGCAGATATTCAGGGTGGGGAAGATATACTAGGAGACCCCCCCCCCCCTTGGAGGGGAAGATATCCTACGGAAGATATCCAGGGGGGAAGATGACGTGTGACACCGGTTTGAAGAGAATAACCTCCTCTAACAAATGGTATCATGTCCGATAGGACAACTAACTCAGCCTAGCTGAAGCAGCTAAAGGTCTTCCTGTTATGAAGACCATTAAAAGCTGATAAATGAGGCCCTAGAAGCTCACTAGGGAGACTTACAAAGCTAGCCATAGCTTATTAGTCTTCATCTACGTGAAGACAGATATATCGGTGTAAGTTGCGACCCTGAAGGCTCACTTAATGGAGACTTACAATTATCATCGCGCAAGGTAGGGAATGAAGAGCCGCTATATAAACAGCCCTGAATTCCGTAAGAGACAGCAGTCCCAAGAGATAATACATTCAGTTAAGCCAATGCATAATACATGTACTGAAAAAATCTCACTCATGGTTTTAGTTAGGCTACTATGGTGTAACATTAAGACTCAAGTCTATGACACCTAGGAAAAACAAATCGAAAAGCACAGTATCTTTTCTGTTGGCATTCCCAAAAGACAGAGGACAGAGCCTAACCCAAGAGACCGCTGTAACCGTACAGAAGGCAACTATGGCGTCCACACTGACATAATTGTCTTGACGCAAGGGCATATCTCAGCCTATCTATGCACTATCTGTTCGGATTCAAGATGAGAAAGAGGTGATAATTAGTGTTGAAATGACTAGGGTATTTCGTAGTCGACTAGTCGATCGCTATTAGTCGACAACTAGTCGACACCTAATATAAGGTTAGAACACGGGGGTTTTTTGGACCGACGAGAGTGGCCAAATATCGGCCCCATTCCCAATCGAAAATAGTCACTTTTTTCCACAATTTGCTCCCCGAAATTACCAATTCACTGTAGTTGGGAATTCATTTCTGTGTGACCAGTCGATTATTTTCAAGTGACAAGGACCAAATATTTGGCAGTGGGATTCACAGTGTGAATTGTTTCAGTGCGAAGGGCATTCACATGTGTTGTTTTGAAACCGTTTTAACAATGTCATGGAGCGTCCTTGATCGTGTTCTCCCAGATGTCGCTCTAAATTAGCTCCCTTGATGTGCAACAATAATAACTGATTGACTTGCAGTGACGTAAGTCAAAGTGACAAAATGCATCGCTACCAAGCATAACTGCTCACGAAATTTCATTACCGACGGATTCCGTGCTTCTTAAAGCATGTTACCGATTTTTAGGTAATTGTTTCAATTCATGGCGTCAGCAAAGTGCATTTTTTTCAAGTTTAATTCTCATCCGTAGTCGTCTGTCTGCAACTGCTCTTGACTCCGTCGACGTTTGCTGTCAGTGGCCGACCACCGAGTTTAATCTACAAAATATATGTATCTGTGGTAAACGGCGACTAGTCGACTAGGAAATTGCTAACCGATTATCGGCAAAACCCTAGTCGACGTCGACTAGTTGACTAATCGTTTCAACACTAGTGATAATAATAAATCTGGAGAATAATTTCGATGACGTCTAATGTTTTTCTTCAATAGGAGAGCTTGTACCTCCAGAAGGAAAGACTCTCTTGGAAGATTTGTCTTAACAAGTATTTCTTGTAAGTGGAGCTTTGCACGGGCTGATAGCTGCAGACCTGCCGAGAATACATTCTCATCCAGTGATCTTCCACAATTTATCCACTTATTGTGAGGTTGATAACCTACCGCCAAGTGCTAAGCAACCAAAATCTATTCTCGACGACCTCAACTGTTCCCTTCAATAAGAGAGCCTTTACCTCCACTAGGAGTAACTCTCTTTGAAAGGAACTTCCGTCATTAATGCCCAGTTTCTCGTGAAGGTGATAATCCTCCGTCAACTAGGCAAGAAATAGAGGTCATGTCCATCACCTGTACGACTTACATTGCTTACAGGAGGAGAAACTACGTCCTCCCCACGAAGAAACTCGTCTTGTCGATCTCAATTGTTCCCTTCAATAAGAAAGCCTTTACCTCCACTAGAAGCGACTCTCTTTGAAAGGGACTTCCGTGATTAACGTCCAGTTTCTCGTGAAGATGATAACCTTCCGTTAATCATCGGCCTAGGGGGGGGGGGGGGTCTGATCCATAGCCTTGATCAGACCTATACCCCTTTCCCTATAATGACAACTTCCAGAGTAAATATAAGAGGGTTATTGTACCCTCGCGAGAAATTCTCATGATGCTTTCTTAGAAGCAGAATGGCCTCACTTAACCCGGTCTGCTCAAATGTGTTGATGAGACAGCAACTTCAATAGCAGAGCACTGAAGCTTCTTGTAGCCTGCTCATATATCAACGCAAGCGTGTCGTCACATATTATATTTCCGGTAACCGGAGCGACTCAGAGAGAGCTTTTCACCTAGTCATCAAAAAGTGACAACGATGCAAGGGCAGCATCACATCTTACCAACTCCAAATTCACGGTCCATGTGGAGTTGTACGTGGCATACATGACTGCCCTGGAAAGAACTCTTAGTGAGGAACCATGTCCTCATATTTCTTTTCATTGAGACGTTGCGCCATATCTCTGGAAGGTGATCTGCTTAGTACATTGCACCCAGATTTGCTCTTTTCAATGAAATGGCACATTCCATTATTTCCGAGCATATATTAAATGATGCAGGTAGGAGCATATTTTCATCCCCGGCCTGCTCATCTAAACCCAGACTTATTCAGATGGAACAATATTCTTAAGAGCTTAAGACTTTTCAAAGTCTTAAAGTGCCCTTCTGTAAAAGGAGACTCACACTCCATATCCATCTCACCATCCAAATGTTCCATATGCAAATATGGTAATTCCATCCGACTGAACGGATGACTGGACCAACGCAGCACCGAATGACAATTCACCATCGGAGTCTGTTAAACGGTAGTACTAGTCTCAAACAACTAGCTATCAACCTGAACTTGCAAAGTCAGATAGCTAGTCTGTGGCCAACACGCTTCATTAATGAAGCAAAGGAAGATGCCACAGCTGCCACCGAATCCGGCTGCAGTGTGGAAGAAGTGCCCCAAACTGCAAGCGTGAAAGGGCGTCTCAACTCACTAAAGTTTCTCGCACCAAAAACAGTCAACCCCGACTGCTGATGGAAAGGAGTAGGTTCTCCAGCTCGTAGTCTGTTCCAGACCTCGCTGAGCTTTCCATTGTAGGCATCTATCCCTTATCGTGCATATCCATGGAAGAGGAAGCCGTAACCACAGTCGATCCTGGCTGAGGTGCGGAAGAAGCATCCCGACTCGTCACATAGGATGGATGCTCCTCCTCATTGAAGTTTCTTACAACACAAAAGTCATCCCTGACTGTTAATGGGACGAAAAAACGTTCTGCACTCTCGATCTGTCCCCAGATCTCGCAGAAAATCCTGCTTAGAAACTTCTCGACTAATCTTCTTTCGTGCACTTCCATGTAACCAGAAGAAGCCATAACTGCCGCCGGCCCCGACTGCAGTGTGAAAGGAATGTTTGACGCGTGTTCCGACCCAATATGGTTTCTCACAACAAACACAGTCAACCTCGACTGTTAATGGGACGGAGAGGGTTCTCCAACTGGAGAACTGACCCCAGATCTGGTCGAGCATCCTGTAAAGAAACTTCTGGCTACTTCTACATGCACAATTGACCAGACCGACCCAGCACCGTCCGATAGCTCAACACTGGAGTCTGCGGGAGGCTGTTCTTGCATTAGCTGGGATGCTGCTAATAGCTGCGCAACTGCCACAGCAAGCCCATTCCTGCGGCTTGAGGAGCAGCAGTCTTCTGTTTTTCCCACCACTTGCTGCTCCTGAGATGAAGATCCGGAGATAGATCTCTTCTCCGAGCGTCCCGTCGATCGATGCCTCGGAAAGCTAGCCATCAGATGGTCCGATTTCTGGGGCGAAGAATGGCTCCGTCTCTGTACAGCTGACTGGTTATCTGAAGTTGGGTAGGCTTTAATAACGTAGCGGAGGAAGCCGTGACTGAAGCCAATTGTGGCTGCAGTCTAGCGTCCCGAGCGATGGGTGGACTTATGCTCTGTCTTGAGCAAGTTTCTCATAACATTTGGCTCCCAACAAGAAAACTTCATTTTGGCTTGAAACGTAGCAGAGGAAGCCATGACTGAAGCCGACCCTGGCCGCAGACTAGACAGCGCATCCCGATTGGTGGGTGGACGTATGCTCCGGCTTATGTAAGTTTCTCATTTGGGGCCAAATGTTGTTAGGTTAGAGAGGGGCCTCTCCCACTCATGGTCTATTAGACGTCGCGAGCCACCCAACAAGAAACTTGCTGACTTCCTCCCTATTTTCTCCATATTTCCGTCGTTGCTGGGTGAGCTTATTTATATTTAAGAACCCGCTCTACCCACATCTACACTTCCTTCGACCGCAACGGACTTACCCAGTGTCACGGCTCCCACAGACGGAGTAACCGCTTCACCGGTCGAGCTAGCTGCTTGCAAAAGATTAAGAACATAAACTAGTGGCCTTATCCCTTGCATATCATGAGCACTGCAGCTAGCTCCATTTGCTCAAATGAAGCGCGACGACGGTAGCACACTTGGATGGGTGTCACAATATCATCACCATGTTCATGTTCCTCTGAAATAGAAACTGAAAAAATGAATTATAACGCGGTGAGAGGCCTGGCCTCAGAACCTCACTGCCAACAACGTACCGCGTCTCCAACATTAGTCATCCCAGTGAACACAAGAATGACAAGAGTCTGCAGAAGTGCATCGACTAAAGTCGATATCACTCCTCCAAACTCCACAACAAAATATATAATTAAGATACATGAATAATGGTAATCAAAAGTAAATTCAAAATATTTTTGGGAAAAAATACTCAAGTTCCCAAAGGGAACATTAAGAGACGAAAGAGCATCCCGATAGAGCCTAAGTGTGGACAACATCCAAATATGACGACGACGACGGACAGACGGACAATGACGGCGGACGACTGATGGCAAGTGATAAGTTTAGCTCCCTTCGGTGAGCTAAAAATACCCTGAAAATGTTACAGTAACCACCATGGCAATATGCCAGTGAGGTAAAAAACTCCACTTAAAAAAAATATCAAAACCTGCAAACAAAAGTCAAAAACCTGCACACAAAAGTCTAAAATTAAAGTAAATAAGCAGCTAAAGGGTTAAATAATATAATACTAGCCCCAAGAAGCATCCTAACATAAAATAGGAACCATGGCAATATGCTACAAGGTAAGTCACCACTTGGAAGAAAAGAAAGACAAACCTCAAAACCTGCAGATAAAATTAAAGTAAATAAAAGTATCACATTTGTTTCAAGGGGTTAAAATTGAGAAAAATACCCTGTCACAGTAACCACAATGGCAATATGCCAGTAAGGTGAAACTCTACTTGAAAAATATCCACTTGGAAGAAAAGAAAGACAAACCTCAAAACCTGCACTTAAAAGTAAAAAAAGCATCACATTTGTTTCAAGGGGTTAAAATTGAGAAAAACACCCTGAAATGTTAAGGTAACCACCATGGCAATATGCCAGTAGGGTAAAACTCCACTTGAAGACAAAATTTCAAAACCTATACACAAAAGTCAAAAACCTGCACAGAAAAGTCAAAAACCTGCACAGAAAAGTCAAAAACCTGCACACAAAAGTCCAAAATTAAAGTAAATAAGTAGGGAAAGTGTTAAATAATATAATACTGGTCCTAAGAAGCATTCTAACATAAAACTGGAACCATTGCAATATACTGCAAGGTAAATTACTCCTTGGAAGAAAAGAAAGACAAATATCAAAACCAGCATACAAAAGTCAAAAACCTGTACACAAAAGTCCAAAATTCAAGTAACTAAGCATGGAAAGGGTTGAATAAAATATTACTATCCCTGAAAAGCATGCTGACATAAATCAAAAAAAAAAAAAAATCAAAACCTGCACACAAAAGTTCAAAATGTATGAATCCGGCCGCCGCCACTGCCGCCGTCGCTATGAGGGCTATGCCACAGGCTCACACAACTATCGTTGGTGAGCCAAAAACAAACTGAACCAATATCAAAGCTGTCTGTATTTTCAAATTTTCCTACATTCACTATTTATGAGGACTTGTTGAGGCTTGTAAACAGAAGAAGTGTTCATTTTCACGAAAGAAGTCACTGGTTTTCTTTTGAGTTTTGTTAACCTTTAGGGCCTGGGCAACTGTCCAAAATTCCCACTAGACTACTACCTTGACATGTCCAGTTGCTTATAAGTGATTTTTTGTCAAGTGTGGGCTGCCTGTTAAAGCCACCAAAACTGGACTAGAAATCACTGCCCAGGTAATTCATCTATTGTCAGCAGGACTTCCTAATGATGGCAAAATAGGGGCACATGCTTTGAAATCGTAAAAGCCGGAAGTAAGCCTTTAAAGGTTAAGGGGTGTTTGAAACAGTCTCAAAATTATTGTATATATGATTTGTGCTGTCAAAAGAAAATTCCAGTGTTGAGCTGATTTGCAGGGGCATTTGTGGAGCTGTGGGACAATGGTACAAGAACTTATTCTGTATTTTCCTGGTGTGAATTTCCCTGTATCACTATCAGCAAATCTCTGTCAAGTCAGATACCGAATTCCAAACCAATACCATGGTATACTCCACTAAACTAACCCAGTAAATACCTGTGGGAACCCCAGGAAGTTAAGCAGTGCTTGTTTACTGTGGTAAACAAGCTCTGTTTTACTGGTTATTTGTATTATTTATTAGTGTTTAAGATCACATATTTCTGCACAATGGCTAATCATGACCTCAACAGTTTTATGGGTAGAGGAAGCCGGAGTATCAGGAGAGAACCACCAAGCAACGGCGAGAAACTGTCAGCTCCCCAACATACTAACTCCACACAAGCAGGGTTAGCAATGGTTGAAGACAGTGCACCATCGACGTACACTACGCCTTAGTACACAACGTCACCGTGCCCCCACGTGGGCAATGGGGGTGAAGTGTCTTGCCCAAGGACACAACGCGGTTGCCGCAGTTGGTGTTTTACTGGTAAAATGGGACTTGGTAACCAATGCATGGGCTGAAAGTCCTCTCTAAAATGGGCAACATGGGTATAAATAATTGGCTGGACTTGATTTTATGTCCATGTTGCAGTCATGATTAGCCATTGTGCAGAAATATGTGACCTAATAAATAAATAAATAAATAAATAAATAAATAAATAAATAAATAACTCAAAATTCTAATACCGCCCATCTCAAATTGTTTTAATGATTAACCGTTTACCTAACATAACGGCCAAAACCGGCCAGCTATTCACAAAAAATACTATCCAATTTTCGTTATTTTTTCATTTTTTATCACAAAAACATAGCTTATGACCCCTCATTGGAACGAGCTTGTTCCAATGAGGGGTCATAAGCTATGTTTTTGTGATAAAAAATGAAAGTGTCAATGACATTGTAGCTAAACTTGTGTGAGACATGTACATGTATAGTATGTGAGACATGTACATGTATAGTATGTGACACGGCAATCACAAACATCTAGGTAATGACCTGATAACAAAGGTACATATAAAGTATTGTAACGGTCTGTACATAAATGCTGACTGTAGCCTGTAATAAATGTATAGGTAAAGTATTGTGAGTCGGGACTGTCATTTATCCCATTTCTATAAAAGTATATGGTCAATACGCATTTTGGTGTATAGGCCAAGTGTCCGTATCTTTTGGGTAATTCGTCATTCATCGCAATCGCTAAACTCTTACAGGCAAGGTGTCTACATGTGTGACTGCGCTATTTTAATCATTTTGTTCCATATTCACACCAGTTAAACTTAAATCCCGATGAAGAAGTTCCATAAGCTTGTATATTATCATATTATTTCACCATCGTAAAGCATATTTCTTTTGAATCTTGGACATGTTTTGCAATGTTTTGTGGGATTGGGAAATGTCTGACCTATTTCTAGTGCACCTGTACTGTCCTGACAGTCTTGTATTTACAGGTATATTTCACCAACTCGTTACGTTTTAAAAGTTAATCTCGGTGTAATTTGTTTGAATTCGGGAGGTATTGCTGCTGGGTTATACCAGTATTAGTATTTGCCCTGTTCAAGCAACTTTTGTAGTATTGACGTTTCTTCGTGTGCTGAATTTCTGCCAGATTCTCCAGGGATCAAAGTGCAGCCTTTGTGGAGTTTGACAGATTTTACGTCACCGGCGGAATTTTAACGCTATAAAAGCAGAAGGCAGATTTTAATCGGGGCTGACATTCCGTGGGGAAGTGGCACATCCATGTAGGATCATTTCTTGTGTTGAAAGTGTAAAACACTTATACTTTTTCAATTTAGTTTCTTTTGTTGATATTATGAAGTCTAAGAGGCATTCATAATATTTTATTTTTATTTTCAATGATGTAGGCTGGATAATGAAAGCCCATGGCCAAGTCTATGGAGGCAGAGACAGTGGCTTAATATTATTGTTTCTTTTTAGTTATATTTGGCATATTTTATTTTTGTTTTTCTGCCAAGTGGCATATTTTAATTATTTGTATACAAAAACTTTTATAATTTTTCACCTGAACCCTTGTGATTGAATTATTTTTAGTTTGGTAGTATAATATCTGAGGTTTGTAGGACCCCACCCCATCTTTCATTTTTTGAAACCAGAAGCACATAGCAAAAGTAGCCAGTTTTTGCTAAATTTCAAAACACTAAAGCTAAAATAGTTTTTATTATAAAATCCACCCTCCCCTTTATTTTTCTAGTCCTATATCTTCACCCTTTACGTTTGTATTCAGCAGTTAGGCTTATTGGAACACATAGCTAAAGTAGCCAGTGTTCAGTGTAGTTAAGTATTCTATCTGGTAATAATTAATGGTACATTATTTATTATTCCCATATTCCATGTGTTAAAAAAATAAGTAATTACATAAGTTGCATGCGCCTATGCTGTCCAAGTACTTACTTGTCAGTTATTAATCCAGTTATTTATTTAAAATAGTGATGGACCCGACCATGTTTACTCGTGTCTATCATTAGGAAATACCTGGCAAGTTGTATATTGGTAGGCCTAGGCCACGCTTAAAAATGTACAAAGTGTAACTGTACAAGTACCCCTAGCCCTTTTATTAGCATGTCATGGTCAGTTATGAACAAATTTATAAAACAACTATCAATGGTATGCGGTGTGTGTATGTATAATAAATTTATAATAGTGTAGCTAGACAATAAAACTTCAGATTGTTGCTACACACATTTAGGAAATAGAAAGTAGAGGGATACAAAAATATATTTCCTGAGCACTGTTTCAGCCATTAGAAAGTGAACCTTAATTTTACAATTCTATATTTTTTTTAACCCATACTCTGTTATGTAAATCCCTTGCTCACCTTAGTTTGATGTGCAACATTTTGTTGGAGGGATCCCTTTTGGGGTTCTCTTCGAGTACTGCACCTCAAACTACAGTGATGAGGGATATGTGTATCACAAGCCTGTAATTTTCGAGTTATAGAAAAATTGGTATTTCAGCTTACACGGTTAATTTTTAACTTGGTGCAGGTAAGAAATAATTTCTTACTGCAAAATTTGGTTAAAGTTTTACTCTATCTAGTAAATTATCATATAATTGGTTAAGATGATGCTTCATGATGGAAGGATCACATTTTGAGAACTTTGCATCTTGGTGCAGTGTATTGAGGGACTATGTGGAACGTTGTCATTGCACCACAATAACTTTTACTATGGATATTTACTATGGATAATTGCATGGCGGCCATATCGTCTATTAATTGCGTGTGTCAGTAATTAGTCATTTAATAATGGTGAAAAGATTTTGTTCGGTTATGTAAAATTTACAGTCTACCATAGCTATGTGTGTGTGTTGCTATGGGTAGCACCTGTGTGGGTAAAGTTCGAGTTTTGGCAAATAAAATATATAAACGAAGTCAGGGACTACAGGGATTGGTGGAGATCGTCCTGAAGATGAAATGTCTGTAATTGGGTCATCTCTGGGTCAATCTCCACTAATCATCACCAATCAATCAATTCATGCCAAGTGATTAAGCACTTCATTTCATGTGGCCAATTCTGTGGGTTTTTTGTAATGTAATGTCGTAATTTGTGCTGTCCTGTAATGTCTTGTGTGGAGAGTATGTGCATAAATGCACATAGTATGTAAATAAAAAAAGGTCATATTGACAAATTCCTTAAATTAATAAATTATAATTCAACATACTTTCTTCTAATTTAACTTAATTGTAGGCTTAGCCTACTGGTGTCAGAATCCTGACAGGAGTGTTAATTTATTTGGACATTAGACATGTGGGATAAATTTCCCTACATTAGCTTGGCCGTCATTCTTGGATGATGGGACGCAGGGCCCGTGTCCTATTTTTCAAGAATAAATGCTAACCTAAATTGAAGTCTCAAAACTTTAATACAAGCTTTTTAGTAGTCATAGATAAAAGAGGTGGCTTGTCCCAAAGCTATTTCTTTTCTTCCTATTTGTTTCCATCTCACAGTCAAATCCATTCCCAGCCTTAGTTACCTCCCTTAATACCCTTGTATATTCAACCTTCCCACTGCCATTGTCCCAATCCCTTCACCCACCTGGTAATCATTTCCGTGTTTAACTTAGTTTTAGTTAAGTAACTGCTTGGGAACTAGTGTATCCGTGGGGGCAGTCACTGAGGATGTATGATAGGGGTCAGCTATCATCATCCTCTGGGTCTGGGCCACTGGCATACTGTTACGGTGAATTTGGGTGTAGGAATGTTTATAATTTTTAGTAATAGGCCTGTCTGTGGGTTGATTACTGTGCAGGCATGACAGGTGTTGACTGTCATGGTCCTTTGGGTCCAGACCACACCTTTGCCGTTACAGTATTGTAAAGGTGGGCAACAGTTAGATGCTAAACTAGAAAAGAAATCTTTGAGTCCCAGAGTGGGTCTGACTGAACCCAAAAATATTTGTTCTCACAGCACAGTGATAACAAAGGTACCCAAAAACACTCGTTCTCGTCCCACAATGATAACAAAGGTACCGAAGAAGTTTTGTAAAGATCGGTCCATAAATATGGCCTCTAGCCTGAGCCGTATACAAGTTGTGTACAAAAAACTGATTGGACATAATTTCGGTAAAAAATGGCCACTGGCAGCCATCTTGAATTTTGGACCACACCCAGAAACACTCGTTCTCGTCCCAAGGTGATAACAAAAGTACCCAAGAAGTTTCATGAAGATCGGTTCATAAATACAGCCTCCAGTCCAAACCGGATTGACATGTGCACTTACTGTGTATAAGTAGCATTGAATAAATCAAAGTTCATCTAATTTGCATATTTTCTGCCCAAGAAAAAACCCCGTATTTTGTGATGTATTCCATGTTACTAAACATTAATTCAAAAATTTATTCAAATCAGAACCTTCATATAGAAGTTCTGTACTAAAAACTGATTGTACCTAATTTTGGTACAAAATGGCTGCTGGCAGCCATCTTGAAATTTGGACCACACCCAAAAACACTTGTTCTCAGCCCAAGGTGATAACAAAGGTACCCAAGAAATTTTGTGAAGATCAATTCATAAATACAGCCTCCAGCCCTAGCCGTATTGCCATGTGCACTTACAGTGTATAAGTAGCACTGAATAAATCAAAGTTCATCTAATTTGCATAATTTTTGCAGGAGAAAAGAACCCGTATTAGATGTGATGTATTCCATGTTACTAAACATTCATACAAAAATTTATTCAAATCAGAACTTTCAAACAGAAGTTTTGTACAAAAAACTGATTGCATTAATTTTGGTACAAAGAGGCTGCTGGTGGCAATCTTGAATTTTGGACCACACACAATAACACTCGTTCTCGTCCCACGGTGATAACAAAGGTACCCCAGAAGTTCCGTACATAAATACAGTCTCTAGCCTGAGCCTGAACATAGAAGTTGTGTACAAAAAACTGAGATTGGACCTAATTTCAGTACAAAATGACCACTGGCAGCCATTTTGAATTTTGGCCCGCACCCATAAACACTCGTTCTCGTCCCAAGGTGATAACAAAGGTACCCAAGAAGTTTCGTGAAGATCGGTTTATAAATACAGCCCCTAGCCCAAACCGTATTGACATGTGTACTTTCTGTGTAAGTAGCACTGAAAAAATCAAAGTTCGTCTAATTTGCAGAATTTCTGCACGAGAAAAAAACCCGTATTATGTGTGATGTATTCCATGTTACTAAACATTCAGACAAAAATTTATTCGAATCAGAACTTTCATACAGAAGTTCTGTACAAAAAACTGATTGCATTAAGTACAAAATGGCTGCTGGTGGCCATCTTGAATTTCGGACTGCACCCCAAAACACTCGTTCTCGCCCCACGGTGATAACAAAGGTACTCAAGAAGTTTCGTAAAGATTGTTTCATAAATATGGCCTCTAGCCTGAGCCGTATTGAATTGTTGATGGACAGATGGACAGACGGCCAGATGGACAGATGGCCAGATGGATGACGGGCCACGGCATAACCTCAAATTTGACTTACGTTAATGTTGAGCTAAAAATTAGTTATTCAAATATTATATTTGCAAGTGTCGTCTGCTTTTCGTGTTAGGTAAAGGGTTTAGGAAAATATTTTTCAAGTATTGTCTTCTAGTTGCTTGGGTAAAGAGTTAAGTGTACATTTAATGCTATTCTTTTTGAATGCCATACTTAGTTTCTGCCCTGTTCAGTTCTGGGCACATTCATGAACATGTAGAAACACAGTACAGGGAGCAGAACTACAATAGTATGCAAAATGTTATACACAACATTTTTTCCATTTAAACTATTTTTATCAAATAATCACCATCAAATAGCTCATTACAGAAAATATTGTTTGCAACATGTCTAATTTGTTATCATGAACAAATAGCTTATGATCCCTCATTGGAATGAGCTAAATGGGCTTGTTCCAATGAGGTGCCATAGGCTATGTTTTCGAGGCAAAATTAAAAAGAAAAAATACCAAGTGTTTGATGGTGATTTTTGTGAACAGCGTTGGCTAGCTTTAGTCATTGTTAGATATTTATTTGTTTATTGTGGTTTAATGACACTTTAAACAGCCAGGGTGATGAAACAAGTTTCTGTAACCAGAATCCATTCACTGCCATTTCAGCGCAGACCTGTACAAATTGTGGAAATGACTGTTTCATTCAACTCAAGAAAAATAAGAAGACCCATTTTTTCGATAACCTACACTGCTAAACCACAGACAAAGAGAAAGAATTCATTCTCAAATTGCATTTAGTATTGATCTGTTAGCTCTTCCAGTTTCTTTTTAAGTTACTTATTGCTTGCAATTACACATAGGATATAAATACCACAAGCAATGGCTCATAATTGATGACATGCACTAAAGTTGCAGAATGCCCACCTTAATCAAAACTGGTTAATAAAATAATACCAATAACTGCATAAAACTGTTAAACCCCACACCACAGACAAAGACTTCAGTACATGTAAAATGAAAGTGTCCATGACACTGTAGCTCAACTTGTGTGAGACATGTACAAGTATAGTATGTGAGACATGTACATGTAGAGTATGTGACACAGCAATGACAAACATCTAGGTAATGACCTGATAACAAATGTACATGTAAAGTATTGTAACGGTCTGTACATAAATGCTGACCGTAGCCTGTAACAAATATATAGGTAAAGTATTGTAAAAGTGGGGTGACAGTAAGATGCTGAACTAGAAAAGAAATCTGAGTCCCAGAGTGGGTCTGACTGAACCCAAAAATATTTTTCTCATAGCACAGTGAAAACAAAGGCACCAAAAAACACTCGTTCCTGTCACAAGGTGATAACAAAGGTACCCCAAGAAGTTTCGTGAAGATCAGTTCATAAATACAGACTCTAACCCGAGCCGTATTGACATGTGCACTTACTGTGTATAAGTAGCACTGAACAAATCAAAGTTCATCTAATTTGCATAATTTCTGCACGAGAAATCACCCGTATTATATGTGATGTACTCCATGTTACCAAACATTCCTACAAAAATTTAATCAAATCAGAACTTTCATACAGAAGTTCTGTACAAAAAACTGATTGCACTAATTTTGGTACAAAATGGCTGCTGGTGGCCATCTTGAATTTTGGACTGCACCCAAAAACACTCGTTCTTGTCACACGGTGATAACAAAGGTATCCAAGAAGTTTCGTAAAGATTGGTTCATAAATATGGCCTCTAGTCTGAGCTGTATAGAAGTTGTGTACAAAAAACTGATCGGACCTAATTTCGGCACAAAATGGCCACTGGCAGCCATATTGAATTTTGGACCGCACACAGAAACACTTGCTCTCATCCCAAGGTGATAACAAAGGTACCCAAGAAGTTTTGTGAAGATCGGTTCATAAATACAGCCTCTAGCCCGAGCCGTATTGACACATGCACTTACTGTGTATAAGAGGCACTGAATAAATCAAAGTTGATCTAATTTGCATAATTTCTGTTCGAGAAAAAAACCTGTATTATATGTGATGTATTCCATGTTACTAAACATTCATACAGAAATTAATTCAAATCAGAACTTTCATACAGAAGTTCTGCACAAAAAACTGACTGCACTAATTTTGGTACAAAATGGCCGCAGCAGCCATCTTGAATTTTGGACCGCACGCAAAAACACTCGTTCTCGTCCCAAGGGGATAACAAAGGTACCCAAGAAGTTTCGTGAAGATTGATTATAAATACAGCCTCCAGCCCTAGCCGTATTGACAGGTGCTCTTACAGTGTATAAGTAGTACTGAATAAATCAAAGTTCATCTAATTTGCATAATTTCTGCATGAGAAAAAACCCCGTATTATATGTGATGTATTCCATGTTACTAAACATCCGTACAAAAATTTTTTCAAATCAGAGCTTTCATACAGAAGTTGTGTACAAAAAACTGATTGCACTAATTTTGGTACAAAATGGCCACTGGCAGCCATCTTGAATTTTGGACCACACCCAGAAACACGCGTTCTCATCCCAAGGTGATAACAAAGATACCCAAGAAGTTTTGTGAAGATTGGTTCATAAATAGACTCTAGCCCAAGCCGTATTAACATGTGCACTTACTGTGTATAAGTAGCACTGAATAAATCAAAGTTCATCTAATTTGCATAATTTTTGTACAAGAAAAAAACCTGTATTATATGTGATGTATTCCATGTTACTAAACATTCATACACAAATTTATTCAAATCAGAACTTTCATACAGAAGTTCTGTACAAAAAACTGACTGCACTAACTAAAGTACGTACAAAATGGCTGCTGGTGGCCATCTTGAATTTCGGACCGCACCCAAAACCACTCGTTCTCATCCCACGGTGATAACGAAGAAACCCCAAGAAGTTTCGTAAAGATCGGTTCATAAATACGGCCTCTAGACCGAGCCGTATTGGCATTTGCAGTTACAGTGCTGAAAGTAACATTAAATAGATCAAAGTTAGTCTAATTGACATAATTTATGTATGAGAAAAAAACCCTTATTATATGTGATGTATCCCATGGTACTAAACATTCACACAAAAAATTATTCAAATCAGTGCTTTCATACGGAAATTCTGCACAAAAATCTGATTGTACCTAATTTTGTACAAAATGGCTGCCAGAGGCCATCTTGAATTTCAGACCGGACCCCAAAACACTCGTTCTCAACCTATGGTGATAACAAAGGTACCCAAGAAGTTTCGTAAAGATCAGTTCATAAATACGGCCTCTAGCCCGAGCCGCATTGGCATTTGCACTTACAGTGCTGAAAGTAACACTAAATAAATCAAAGTTGGTCTAATTTGCATAATTTACGCACGAGAAAAAAACCTGTATTATATGTGATGTATCCCATGGTACTAAACATTCATACAAAAAATTATTCAAATCAGAGCTTTCATATGGAAGTTCTGCGCAAAAATCTGATTGCACCTAATTTTGTACAAAATGGCTGCCAGCTGCCATCTTGAATTTCGGACGGGACCCAAAAACATTCGTTCTCGTCTCACGGTGATAACGGTACCCATCGGTTCATACATACGGCCTCTAGCCCGAGCCGTGTGAACGGCGCAACAGACGAATGACAGGCCATGACAAAACCTCAAATCTGGCTTCGCCAAAGTTCAGCTAAAAATGACCTGGGGGGGGGGGGGGGGGGGGGGGGGGGAGGGGGTGGAAAATCTCTGTTAAACATTTCATTCACAGTTAATTAGCCCTTTTTGGCTTCAGTACATCCTTTTCAAGCATCTAAATCAGTATATTTTGTTTCACAGATCTCTAAGTTGTCATAGCTCTAAATATTCTGTTGCAATGACAATTGGCATACTCAATATTAACTAGAGGTATGACTGTCCCTGGATGAGTCTATCAATACCCCCCGCTGCATGACTGGCATACCACTAAAGCAATAGTTATAAAAGGGGCACCACAGTACTGAAATGAACAGCCAGATTAAACTTGCAGATGTGCTGTTTCCTCATTTTCTTACCATGCTCACAAAATGTGGAGCAAATTATAGGTTCCCATGGTGGTAAACAAACAAGCATACTAAGTTTAAAAAAGATTGGCTTATAAACATCGGAGAAAATATCCGAACAAACTTATGTCTACGGACGTATGGATGGACAGATGGATGGATAAACAAAGATGGATGGACAGGTATATATAGATGGACAGATGGGACAAGATGATTCCAGCATACCCCCCCCCCCACCCCCACCCTCCACCCCCCGCAAAACAAAGTTTTTTTTGGAAGCATGTCTTACCTTTATTACATAATTTCCTAAATTCAATTCAGACAAGATTTCAGAAACAATTTTAACAATTTCTGCATCTGGAATCATCACATCATATTGACCAGCAATATCAAAATCCTGAAAAAATGAAAATAGGAAATACTTAACTATTTTTAAAGACATAATTACATTGTGCAGTGTTTTGATAACATTTTCAAAAAGTGAGTGTGAAAGCAGTAATAAATCAGCCATGATATGATGTTTTGTTTTCATTTTTCTGCACTAAGCAAATGTTCAGCCAGCTGCAAGTCAGAGGCAAATGATAGAGCATTATACTTCAGTTACCTCTACATGTGTATGTATGGGTACATGAATGTGTGTGTGTGTTTGCAGGGGTGGGTAGGATGGAGGCATGTTTGTGGGTGAGTGGGTGGATGGAATGTATTTGTGTTCATGTGTATACAATTATACATATGATCTCCAGACATTCTCCAAAATTTCTATGGAATCGCGAGGCTTTAAAATTTTACCTTTTTGGATTAGTGTATATTTATTTGCTCATGTTTGCAACAAAATGTAATTAGCCCTTTACTTAATGAACCACATATATATGCAGGGGCATAAACACTGTGTGACTGCAGATTATACACCACTGACTGTTAACCAAGTTTGATTGACTGTTTGCAAAGTTTTGAACAGCAAATATGTAATCCAAAGCATGTAAAGACTTACATTGTATGAAGCTTTTCTGACTGGTGTACAATTGGTACTGATGAATAAGACACACTGTTACACTGTTGTACTACATTATATTAATCAGGTTTCTGGACCACCAGTACAAAATTTAACAGAACTGAAGTACATGAATTAAGATAATTTTCAAGTATTCCTGCAAAGATGGAATCAAATTTAGAAGCAACACACTGAAAGTTATTGAACTCAAAAATTTTTCAAGTAAAGGAATAAACATTGAAATTTCAAGAAAAATGCAGAAAATAAGGAACGAAAACTTTTTTATCACAAAACATGGAGGCGGCTTTCAAATATGTCTCAAACATAAAGGTACCAAAAAAAATGTTCTTGTTTCTCAGGAAATTTTTACGATGAGGGAGGGAGGCTTTTTATCTTGTGTCTTATTAATCAACCAAACAGCCCTGAACAATGTTGGAATGAGAAATTTACCTTGTGGCATTTTGGGCAAATTAACCTCATTGTATCAGGCCTTTAAATTAATTAATTTAGGCACATTAAAATCATAAATAACAGCTTCATCCTGTTATGTTTTATTGCCACATCTTTCTTTGTGTTTCAATAGTTATATTATGATTGAAGTTATTCTCAAATGCAGAAGAGGCACAGAGAATTTATATATATTTCTGGTTGTCTTCACACCTTCTCTAATTTGGGCATACATTTAACCCTTTACCCAACGAATTGCCTGCATCCGCCAGCATAATATGCAAATTCAGCAGCTGAAAAAATATATTTCGAAGGAATTTCAACAAAACCATATCATGTGACCCCTCTTTGGAACGAGCTTTGGAACGAGCTCGTTCCAAAGAGGGGTCACATAATATGGTTTTGTGTTGAAATTTTTTGAAAAAGTTTAAAAAATGATATTTAAAATAATAAATTTTGAAATTGTCTGCGTTGGGTAAAGGGTTAAAAGATATGAAACTGGGGTCATCTAAAGGTCTGATTGTATATACAGTTTACAATGTACATGTATTTTGGTGATGATTCTACTTTCAATAGTGTTGAAACAATTGTTCGACTAGTCGATGCGATTAGTACTAAACTAATCTATTAACCATTTAGTGAATCACTTGTTGATTAATCACCTGAGGGGCCTTAATCGTTCACCTGACAAAGTGGTTCAAAGAAGTATTTGGGGTCACATTCAGTTAGACATGGTTCATCAACATTACAAAGGAATGAAGTCATGAAAGGCAAATTTTATGGAAAAATGCTTAGGAATGGATTTGAATAAACTTGAACCTAACCTGCTCCCCCCCCCCCCCCCCCCCCCCATTAGAGAGCCCAAATATTAAGACAGGGACCCAAACTGAACAGAAGAAAAAGTATAATAAACTTTGAGGAGCAATTCTTTTAGTATCATTATCTTAAATCCCAAACAAATTATTGTAAATTCATATTTCGAGTCTAGCTGTATGAATTTGCATAATGTCATGGTCTTACTGTTGCCAGTGTCACGTCAGGACATCGCAATTCAGACATGGGGTGAAATGAAAAGTTCACACATGCAGTCAATAAGTCTCTGGTTATCATCCTGTGCTAAAGCAATCCACTCCTGCCTTAGAACTTTACGTAAATCGCCTAATGTCTGAAGATCATGAACTCATACCCAACGGTCCAATTGATCCCAAAGATGCTCAATTGGAGACAATTCTGGCGAAAATGGAGGGCCAGGGAAGAAGTTCTATGCTCTGCTCCTCAAGAAAGTCACAACAGATATGTGCCACGTGACATTGTCTTGCTGGAATAACTGCAATCCGACGTTAGCATTGAACACGGCGACAACAACAGCGTTAACAATTTCATCCCTATATTGCTGTCCATTCAGATTACCATCGATGAAGATCAACTGTGTTTGATGGTGCAAGGAAATTCCTGCCCAAACCATTACACTACCCCAGCCGAAACGGTCGCATTCTCACACGGAAGCATCAGACAAACCGTTCTCCTCGTTGGCGATACACTCTTGCCCTACCACCAGCGCACCGTAGACAAAATCGTAATTCATCACTAAAAACAACTGTGCTCCAACGCTGCTGAATCCAGCAAACACGCTGTCGTACCCATTCCATTCTGACGGTAAAATGGCGTTTGGTAAGGATTGGTCAATGGTTTGGAGCCTACGTTGGATGCCGTGTTCAGCTAGTCTGTTGCAGATAGCTTGTGCACAGATTTTATTGTTAGTTCTACCAGGAATAATTGCTTCTGTCCTCGTCACCAGAAGGAAGCGACCCCTCGAGATTGTGCAGGGGTCGTAAATCGTGGTAGACCTGAACGTGGTCGGTCTGCAGTAGATCCAGTGGTTCCTTCCAATGAGACGGTAAATAGGGGCTCAGTGACTCCGAACTCAGCAGCAAGTTCATCAGCCTCATGCATACCAATGGCACGCAACCTCTGATTTTCGGTTAACCTTGGCATTTTTATCAAAATGTCAGAAGACAAAAACTACAATGTTTTCTCAATAACCCAGGCTCTCTAGCACAACATAACACAAAGAAAATCGTCGGCTACCCATTCAATTTGACATTCTCAGGTGGCAAATGCTATTTTGAAATCTGTAGCAAAATTGTATACAGTTGGGTGGACAACAACAACAACATGTCATTAAACTCTTTGCACAACTTCTTGTCCACAAATATGCAACATTAGAACTATTATATTTCATCCTTTACGCTATTTTTTCACATTTGTTTCTATTATACTTTCTTTTTTGACTCAGTATATACCAAATATGAAAGAATTCTGACTGGTGGAGCTGAAGAAGGTTTTTAAAGAAATGTCATGATACTGCACTAAGTTAAACTTTGGGCTCCAATCGAGAGCCAACATATTAACCCAGGGACCCAATTTGAACAAACTTGAATCTGACCCACCTAGAGACGATGTATACCAAATATGAAAGCATTTTGACTAGTGGATCTGAAGAAGAAGATTTTTGAAGAAATTCCCTCATATTGTACTAAGTTAAATTTCTGGTGGATCTGAAGTAGATTGAAAAACAAATTCCCTCATATTGCACTAAGTTAAAATTCAGGCTCCCAAAGGTAGCCGAAATTAATAACCCAATTTGAACAAATATGAATCCGACTCCCCTATAGATGTGTATTCCAAAAATGAAAGAATTCTGACTGGTGGATCAAAAGAAGATTTTTAAAGAAATTTCCCCATATTCCACCAAGTTAAAATTTGGGCTCCCAAATATCAACCGAGGGATCCGATTTAAACAAACTTGAATCTGACCCCTCAGAGATGTTGTATACCAAATATGAAAAAATTCTGACTGCTGGATCTGAAGAAGAGAATTTTTAAAGAAATTCCCTCATATTGCACTAAGTTAAACTTTGGGCTCCAATAGAAAGCCCAAATATTAACTCAGGGACTCAGTTTGAACAAACTTGAGTCTGACCCACCTAGAGATGTTGTATACCAAATATGAAAGGATTCTAACTGGTAAATCTGAAGAGGAAGATTTTTAAAAAGGATTCTAACTGGTAAATCTGAAGAGGAAGATTTTTAAAAAGATTTTTAAAATGTTCACATTCCAATAGGGAGCCCAAATATTAACCTAGGGACTTGATTTGAACAAAGTTGAATCTGATCACCCCCCCCCCCCCCCCCCCCCCCCCCCTTAGAAATGTTGTATACCAAATATGAAAGGATTCTAACTGGTGGATCTGAAGAAGATTTTTTTAATTTTGGAAAACAATTTATGGGTGCTATCAGAGTAATGCCACTTGTGGTGCCCCATTTATTTGAACAAACTTGAATTGACATATGATGAGGAACATGCACATCAAACCTGGTTCAATTTGGCACAGTGGTTTTTGAGGAGAAGTTGATAATGTAAAGTTAATGCCTGACAACAGTCGGGTGGATGGAAAGATAGATTGACATCGAACGTAAAGTGATTAGTAGAGCTCCCCCTGAGCTTTGCTCAGGTGAGCTAAAAATAAAATAACCACCTGTCCGCATGCAATTTTACAAAAATGGCCTGAGAAACAAAAAACTACTCTGTGGGGTCTAAACAATTGTATTTTTACTATTTATTTGTTTATTGGTGTTTAAGGTCACATATTTCTGCACTCTGGCTAATAATGACCATGACAGTTTTACAAGTGGAGGAAGCCGGAATAACTGGAGAGAACCACCGAACGGCGACCAACATACCTAATCCACACAAGCAGGGTTAGCACTGGTTGAAGACAGGTGCACCATCGATGTACAGTATGCCTTAGTACACAATGCCACCGTGCTCCCACATGGGCTATGGGGGTGAAGTGTCTTCCCCAAGAACACAGCACGGTTGTCACAGGTGGGATTTGAAACTTTGACCTCTCGGCTTGCAGCCTGCTCCTCTACCTACGGAGCCACAGCCCCCATTGTATTGTTACAATTTATTGGAGAGTTGTACAAAGTGTTTCTGTGCCCCCACATGGGCAATTGGGATTGAGTGCCTTGCCCAAGGATCCAATGCAGT
Source organism: Pictodentalium vernedei (assembly GCA_031216915.1). Lineage (NCBI taxonomy): Eukaryota > Metazoa > Mollusca > Scaphopoda > Dentaliida > Dentaliidae > Pictodentalium > Pictodentalium vernedei. The sequence goes on along the minus strand of CM062297.1, from coordinate 289,642,620 downwards.
GCTGGGATCAAACTGTGGACCTTTCCATTTGAAGTTAATGCCGTAACCACTGAGTCACTGTGCTCCCCTTGAACAATAAAGAATGATAAACACAAGTACCAGTTCTTAGTATTTCAATTAAAAAAAATTTATATTTAATTAACGTTAAATCAATTTTACTCACACACTGATAAAATTCCCTGAAGCGCCCTCTTGTCATAGCAGGATTGTCCCTCCTATATACTTTTGCTATGTGGTATCTCTTAATATTGGTTATCTTGTTCATGGCTAAGTATCTAGCAAATGGGACCTGAATTGGGTTAAGGAATACATTAATGCACAACTGATGGAAAGATTTCATACAACGGTCGCTTTCAGGAAAACAATAAGACAAAACACAAGGAGGGTGCTTTTGGGGGAAAGGAATCAATATTCTAAGCTATAGTTTTTCAAGTGTTTCAAAAAAAAGATCATTTGTGGTGGCCTGATTATTTTCTTGCCGAAGGTGTGCATGAAATACAGGCAAAACTCCAACAAGGGTCATTGATTTCTGAAGTGTTCTGTATTTATACTACAATTAAAATCAGGATGAAGCTATTATTTTAACCCTTTTCCCAATGCAGAGAACATCAAAATTTATTATTTTAATTACTATTTTTTAAAAAATTTTCAAAAAAATTTCAACAAAACCATATCATGTGACCCCCATTGGAACAAGCTCGATGAGGTCATTCGAATGAGGGGGTCACATGATATGGTTTTGTTGAAAGATTTTGAAAAATTAATTTTTTTCAAAGGCTCAATGTGCAAATTACACGGGCGGATGCAGGCGATTTGTTAGGTAAACGGTAAAAGAAAAATGTCAACTTCTGTGTTCTGTTCACATTCTTGCTTGGCAGTTTTGTGCTGAAGCATTTCATTCACGTCATAACGTCCATCAGATGCATAACGACCAATCTAATGCAGTTTTCACATGTAAGCCAGATTCCAAAAAGTTGGCTAAAATCTGGTAATTATTTAGCTTAAAGTTCACTAATTTTCCCATGTTTTGGCAAAGCAAGAAATATCTGTTGAAAAACACTTTTCATGGTGATTTTAAATTCATACTTTAAATCAACCATGAAAACAATGGACCACAACAAATAAAGTCATTCACAAAATAATTCTCAATAAAATATTTTATTCTGAATATTACTGTAATATAATGTTGTATTAGAACGTTTCCAGTATCCAAATCAAAATTTTACATTTTTCCAAGATGACCTTGTAATAACTTGTTAATAGACCCCAGCGAATTTGGAATATTTGTTTTATCATTTGATTTGACCTCCGATATTCAATTGGAGTTTGAGGCTCAGATAATAGTTTTGAATTGTTACTGGGTTTCAAGTTTGTTATCAATGGGATTTCACAGCGAAAGTACAATTCAATGGACATATTCCACCTATAAAAATGCAATTCAAGCATTAAAACATCGATAAATAGGCTTAATAACTCAAATATTACAAGTTTTCTTTTCTTTTGCAGTTCAACTGGTAGAGTGCTGGAAGCCCATATTCTGAAGCACAGGTATTGCAACTTGAAGGCTTCAAATTCAGTGACTGTCCTTGAAATTATCTATCTATGAGGTGATATTATTTAGTCTGTTAGAATTTGCGTTGTTACAATTTATGGCAGAGTGCCCAGAAGGCACTCTCCCATAAATTGTAACAAGGCAAAGATATGAAGAACAAATTTTGATGGCCAAAAATAATTTATCTCTCTACCAGTTAAATCTTCTGCTAAATCTACTAACAAAATACACAATCGCGATGGTCTGAAAATGATTGGTAAGTGAAATTTCTGAATTTGAATTACGCAGGAAATCCGAGGAATTGCCGAACTATTCTATTCACATGTAGTTCTTGATTATTGACCTTATTGTTAACATAAATCAGATGAATATTGATGAGGAAACTTTTTACTGAGTTCGGATTGATACAACAGCAGATGTCATTTCATTGTTCTATAAAAATGTCTATTATATAAATGTTCAAATTTTGATCCTTTCTCCAAAATAGCTGAGACATTAAAGAACATAAATTCTATTTATTTATTAAGGTTTAACAACACATTAACAGCCAGGGTCACATCATGTCGGTGACAGTTTTACGGGTGGAGGAAGCCGGAGTACCCGGAGAGACCCACCAAGCAATGACGAGCGGCTGTCAGCTCTCCAATATAGTAACTCTGAACTCTGCACCGTGGCACAGGGTAGGGTTAGATTGGTTGAAGACATGCACACCATCAACATGTAGTACGCCTTAGTTCACAGCATCATCGTGCCCCCATGCAGGTAATCGGGGTTAAGTGCCTTGCCCAAGGACACAGTCACTGAAATGGTCACCCATCCAACTACTAACCGAGCTTGACGTTGCTTAACTTCGGTGAACGGACAAGAAACAGTTACCTTGAAGCCACCACGCCCCGTAAATTCTATTACAATCATAAGTTTAAACCACTTGAAATTCTGATTTATTGAAAATAAAGTCCACCTGTCTTCTGAAACTGGGAGATTGCAATGGGTGTTATCACCCACAAATCTAAAAACAGAAAAAGTAGTTGATTTATACTGCTCAAATTTTGTTAAAACATTTGTGGAAACGGACCTGAAATTGTTGAAATTTTGATTCAAATTCGATTTGATTTGATTTGATTTGATTCTGCAAAACATTGGTTTGAATCAAAACATGGTATTCCCAGGGGTTTACCTGTTAGATAGCCAATTAAACATTTCAGTCTGTAAACAATCCTTTAGAATGTGCAAGTTAGCAGGATGAAATTTGGAATTAAAAAAAACAAAACAAATTATGCAGCATCTTTTCAGGATACAGTTAGATCGTATCGGAGTGATAGTAGTTCTCCACCTTGATCAGCCAGGTCATAAATCAGTTTAGAGTCTTCTCCATATTTTCCTGTTAAAGTTTCCTGTGGGGAGAAAAATATATCAAAGATTAGAAAATACAATTTATCTGATTGTAGGTTCCCAAGTTATTTTTCCACAACACATTTTCTACAACACTCTAAATGAGATATGAGATTGTCTGTGTACTGTAGAACCCACTTAACTGGATGTTTCTGAACTGAATAATCATGTTAGTTGTATATAAATTTCAAACACCAAACCACTTACCATACCTTCAGTACAATTTTCACCTGTTTACTGCAAATAGGTTGTAGAGTAAACTCTTGTTAATTGAGAACTGTCAAAGAAGATATAAAATAAATAATCAGTATATCAGTAGAATGCAGGAAAATTAGAAATTTAAAACAAATTCTTTATTTATCACAGACAAACAGTATATGGAGAGACAATTATCAGTAAATTATAAATTCATAGTAATTTGTATATTTTTACACTGTAAACCAATGGCCCAGACTGGCTGAATCGTAAAAAGGTGGAGGGCCTTGGACTAAGTAGTAGATCAACATAGTTCCAATCCTGTAATCCAAGATGAAAGGAAATTAAAAGTTATTAGGAATTACTACTATCGAGTTGTCCGACCAAATTGAACATGGACGTCCGTTATTATGGGAATCCAAAGTTGTAGCGCTAGTTATAATTAACATCATCTCGTTGATGTTTATGTGTTTCTCCTGAAACCAAGGGTCCCAAAGACCCTGACACTTCAAGACTGCAGGACTTAGGGTCGTGCCCCAACCCATCTGACTCACATCCGTCATAATCGTGAAAGCCGGATCCGGCAGTTGCAGCATAACTCCCTGAGTTAACCACTGAATATCTGCCCAATTTGAACCCATGTTTTACTAGGTCCATTAAAACAATACTGGTTCAAGTGAAAGAGTCTTCACACTCCAGTTCTGAGTAAAGAATATCTGGAGGGGGCATGCGTGCAGGCGGCCTATCAGAATGAGATCCACAGCTGCTCCGCACAACTCCAACAGTCGCATGAATTCCCTCACTACTAATGTGTCTTTGAGTGTAGACAAAAGCGAGCATAATAACTGACTAACTTCGCTCTGGGTAACGGCAGACGAACCAGATTGTTGTGAGTCTCAAAGCTCAATCCCAAGTAAATAGACGACTTGTACGGAGCTAGATCAGACTTACGATGAAACCGAGATGTCAGAGCAATGGAAGCAGACTGAGTAAGTAAGTAAGACATTACCAAGTTCATTATTCAAGTGAAATGCCCAGGGGGCCAGATTCAGACCAAAGCATATTGTTCTGAACTGTCACACCTTCCCTTGTACGGCGACCCGCCAGTACTTTAAGAATACCAGATGTACCTGCACAAGAAAGTATGGATCCTTAGATCTATGCTTGCCGCACAGTCGATCACTCGAACGCTCGCTTTTACCGACTGAATAATTTTCATAAATAAACTTTTAGGACCATGATAAACTTGTTATCCAGCTCAAGTCTATCACTGGTCGGAACAAGCCGTCTGGCTTTGGTATGACGAACAGGTAACTGTAAAAATCTTGAGAATCCTGATTTTCGATGACCTGTATTGCTTCCTTTGATAAGAGAGCTTATATCTCCAGCAGGAGAAACTCTCTGATGCAAGAATTTGATTGAAGATTTGTCCAACGCGGACAAGTTGTTAATGGGTTTTTAATTCGGAATGATAGCCTTCTCATCCACTGATCTTCCGTTATAGTTATCCAGTTTTCGGCAGAGCTTGATAACCTTCTGCCAACTGGCCAGCAATAGAGGCCTAAACCATCACCTGTATGACCTGCGAGGCTTACGGGAGGAGGAACCACATCCTCCCCATGAAAAACCTTGTCTCATCGGCCTAGGGGCATCTGACCTATAGTCCCGATCAGACCTACGCCCCTTTCCCTGAGTCGCTGTTCTGACGACCTCCAGAGTAATTTCAAGAGGGTTTTTTGTACCCTCGTGAGGAGTTTCCATTTGACAATTTTTGCCTGGAAAGCCCTCCTTTACTCTTGTCTGCTGAAGTGGAACGTTGATACACCAGCTTCAAAAGCAGAGCACAAGACACTTTCTTAGTAGCCTGTTCATAGACTAAAGAAAGCTAGTAGTCGTTAAAATAAAATTATGTATATCACATTGGCTAATCTGGAGTTAATCAGACGCAAGGGCAACATCACGTCTGATTAACTTCAGATTAGCCACTGTGGTATACATAATTGCTCTGGAAAGAACTCTAAGAGTGGTATGAACGTCCTCAAATTCCTTTCCCTTGAGACGTTGTGTCATAGCTCTTGTAAGCAGGTTTCGAACACTTATTTTGAAAAAAGAATCCAGGATATTTCCAGGACTATTCAAGGATATGATTGAATTTTTCCAGGATCCAACTACTTAATTTTGGGCAAAATTCACAGGAACACCTCCCCCCCACCCCCAGCTAGAAAATAGAGAACATTCGTATGATTAACAACAAACGAATCACATGTTGATTTTGTTGTCACTGCCAAGGATTTATTTTCGTTACTGTTAGAACAATTGTCTTTCTTCGGTTTGGAAGCAAAATGTGCCATGATAGAAGTATTTTTCTTTGACCGTCTTTCCATGTTGGCAATGTGTTTTTTATCCTCAGAGTGAGACTCCAAAGCTGATTTACCCATGTTGGAAATGTTGAAAGATTTATCACAAACGTGGCATCTCGCTTTCTTATTGTCAACATCAGGCGACAACCACTCACTATAAAGTGGTAATGCCATCCATCCCGTGTTGAATACACACTTCCCACGCATAATTGTAGCTATTCAAACAAATTCACGGTCAATGCACACAAAAAATAACTTAATTTTGCCGAACACAAAGAGAACAAAACAAGCAGGTAAACAGTCGGCGCACGTGTGAAAATGCTCATACTGCGCACTCTCGACCGGACGGAATGGAAATGCGGTGCTACTAAACACTGAACTCACCCGGACACAACTAAATACATATAAAATTATAGGGAAAATGTGCAATACTTTTAATTTTTTGTTGATCAATTAATATATTAGGGTACAATAAACTTTGGGACTGAAAGATTCGGCCCTGGGAAGATTCGTCCCAGGGAAAATTCGGCCCTGGGAAGATCCGACCCCCAGTTGGTGGGAAGATTTGGGAACAGGACGTTTCGACCTAGGGGTGTTTCGATGTCACCTAGGGGTGTTTCGACGTCACCTAGGGATGTTTCGATCCTGAGACATTTCGGCCCAGGACGTTATTCTGGGACGTTTCGGCCTCCTTTTGTTCGGTGTTTAGTAGCACCGCCTCCCACTTTTCTCACCGTTTCTCTCCGCGTTTTCGGCAGTGCGTTTGGCATAGATGTTGTACTTGCACAATCTTGGAGAGGAGGGCGAAGGCGGTTGGTGATAATTCCAGGACTTTTCCAGGACAAAACATAAAAAAAACCCATTTTTCCAGGATTTCCAGGTCTGGAAAAATATTTTTCGTTTTCCAGTACTTTTCCAGGATTTCCAGGATCCGTACGAACCCTGTGTAAGGTGATCTGCGTAAGACTTAATGTCCAAATTCGCTCTATTTGAAGAATTTGCCGTCTCAATTGTGTCTGAGCAAAAAGTGAATGATACAGGTAAGGATTCCTCTAGATCCCCGGCCTGCACATCCAAATGCAGAAGAACTCTCTGAACATCTTCCTGGACCGTTTTTAACTGAACATGGTCCAAAAAACGGTATGTATACAGAAGATGAAGATAAGAAACCGCTTTCTTCCTCGCACTCAAGAGGATAAATATGGCATTGTCTATACAGCCGAAGGCCTGCGACACCTGCATAAACTGAAACGGAAAAGAAAGGACTTCCTCCTTTGTCCGGATAAAGTCTGTATCTAATGACGCCAGCGGTTTCTCTCTTGTCGTCGCAGCTTTCTGATTCGGTGGAACAAAAGTAGGGGAGTATTGATGGATGAAAGCCATCGCAACCATGTACTGTTCCGAAAGGGAAGGGTAATCCTCTTCCTTATCCCTTTTACCATCCGAGAGAATCAGTTGCAAATTTTGGTCCATTACATCTGTGCGAACAGACGACTGGACCGACCCAGCACAGTCAGACAGCTCAGATTCTGAGTCTGAGGGAGGCTGCATCTGCACTTGCTGGGATGCTGCGGTTAGCTGTGCAATCTGCGACAGGAAGTCCATCATCGAGGCCTGAGGAGCAGCGAATTTCCATTCCTTAGCCACATGCTGCTCCTGGGACGGTGTGTCGGAAACGGATCCTCTCTCTGAGTATCCCGATGATCAAGGCCTCATCAGCTACCGGATGGTCCGACTTCACGGACGAAGAGTGGTTCCTACTTCGTGCAGCAGGCTAGATATCCGAAGTCGGGGAGCTAGGATGCGGTCGTGTGTGCTTAAATAATGTAGCGGAGGAAGCCGTGACTGAAGCCGACCCCGGCTGCAGACTAGACGGAGTGTCCCGGGTGGCGGGCGGACATATGCTCCATCTCGTGCAAGTTTCCAACCAGAAAACTTCATTTTGGCCTTGTGAAACATAGCAGATGAAGCTTTGACTGAAGCTGACCCTGGCTGCAGACTAAACAGAGCATCCCAAGAGGAGGGCAGACATATGCTCCGGCTTGTGCAAGTTTCCCAAAACAACATCTGACCCCAGACGTTGCTATATTAGAGATGGGGGCCTCTCCCGCTCGCGGTCTATCAGACCTCGCCAAGTACCAGAACTTGCAAACTTCCTCCCTATTTCTGTCATCGCTGGGTGAGCATTTATATTATAGTGCTCGCTATACCCAATCCACTTCTTAGACCGCAACAGACTACCCGGTGTCACGGCACCCGTGGAGTACTGCTTCACCGGTCGAGCTAGCTACTTGCAAGAGATTAACACCTTTACCAAAGGCCCTAACTCTTGCAATAATCAGCACTGCAGCTAGCTCTATAGGCTCCACGGAGCGTGACGATGTTAGCACACTTGGATGGGTGTCAGAATACCATCACCTAGTTCATGTTCCTCTGAAATAGAAACTGACAGAATGAATTAAAACGTGGTAAGAGGCTCTGATCCTCAGAACCTCATCGCCAATAACGTACTGCGACCAGACCTGTTAACTCTCCCGGTTTCACCGTGAGTCTCCCGGTTTGAGGCACCAACTCACGCTCTCACGGTCACATCCTATTTTCTTTTTTTTTTTTTTTCAATAAACTTTATTGAACACAAAGCGACGTCTGCACCGGCATAAAAAACAGGATATCACAGCAAGGGCCGGTACAGAGCGAAGCAAGCATACATATATACATGATAAAACAAAAACAGTTAAGAAAGGGATAAGCGTAGCACAAAAGGGAAAATTTTGAAGGAAATAATTTTGAGGACACAAAGGAAAGGGAAGATAATACAAAATTAACACATAACGTTCAACCAAGAACAGAAAATGGTACTAGGCCTAGTGAAAATTAAATTCCAGTTCGTCATTAATGATAGAACAAATAAGTGAGGTGCGAGTCCAGTATTGACAGAATACTTCACGGGGAAAACGAAGAAAATCAGCAGAGAGCCGCAAACGTAATCTGCCCAAAAAGGAAGACAGAATCGTTTGGGAAGAAATAGTCGTAATGGTACGGTGAGTGAATTCGTTACGGCGATACCAAATAGTGGCCACGGCTTCGGTAATTAAAACCAGTGATGATGCACGGGCGAAAAAAGGACAAGAAATAGGAAGCCGTAAGAATAAAATAGTGACTGGGTTTGGCACCACATCGACCCCTACAAGACTAGTAATCCACCGGAAAACCAAGTCCCATAAGGGACGAACCAAAGGACAATCACAAAATAAGTGCTTGGTACTCTCAGTGGCACGACGGCACAATTGGCACTTGTCATCCCTGAGATTATACCAAAATGAGACAAGCTGTCTTACAGGAAGAATATGATGTAAAATCTTCCACAGAAAAACGCGACAAAAGGTGTCAATGAAGGGGTGATGTAAATTACGCCAAGTGGAGGCATAATCTATGGAACGATTTTTTGCAACCACCAAAGGTATGGCAGTATAAGGTGAGACCATTATATTATAATATTGACGAGTGTTGAGGGGGAGAAAGTCATCAGGGACATGTTTGGAAAGAAAAATTTGCATGGCTAACCAGCATTCAGTATAGAATTTAGGTTTCCAAAACGTGTGGGGATTTAAACAAGAAGCCAAAGAGGAATCAAAACGGCGTAAGTATAGACCCATCCAATATCTGGTAAATGGTTTCCACTTAGCTTCACATTCGGGATTAAGGAAGGCTCGTAAGTGTCGTAACCTTAGGGCCCGAACTTTAGCAATTAAATTAATAAGGCACAATCCACCATCTAATTTTGATAAATAAATTGTGGACCGAGCTAATGGTTCGCTAGCACGGCGATCCCAAACAAAAAGAGCAATTGCACGTTGGATCGACCGTAAGTGCTGTACACTCATTGGAATAACTGAGCATACATACCACAGTTTACTCACAACATAACAATTAGCAAGGGTAACACGACCAAACAGCGATATTGTGCGACCCTTATAAGATCGTAAAGTATTGACAATCTTAATTTGAATGGGATGGTAATGGTCATCCATAGACAAAGAGACACCATATTTAATGCCCAGGATGACTAAAGAGTCTACCCAGGAGATGCCGAAAGGATGATCAGAACGGGTCCGCCATTTCCCAAAAAACAAACCTTTAGTTTTTGTCATATTGAGCTTAGACCCAGAGGCTCTACCAAAACGATCACACCAATAAAACACACGTCGAATTGAGTGATCAGAAGTCAAAACACACGTGCTATCATCAGCATATAGTGAGATTTTGACTTCATCAGAAGTGCCGGGGATGGGTAACCCTGACACCTCTGGATCCTTTCTGACCTTAATGGCAAAAGGCTCCAGACAAAGGATATATAATAAGGGAGACAGGCTACAGCCTTGACGGACAGACCTAGTGACTGAAAAGGGTTCTGAAGGGGAACCATTCACAAGTACACTAGAAGAAATATCACAATATAACAAGCGAATCCACTGAATAAAAGATTTACCAAATCCGAATGCGTTTAAGGTCTGAAACAAATATTGATGACTAACTCGATCGAAAGCCTTGGCCTGATCTAAACTAATGAAGGAACAAGCCAAGTTCTTGCGCTCGACGTAATCAAAAACATTACGTAACAGATGAACATTGTCAAAAATTGAACGACCAGGAACACCACACGTTTGATCAGGGTGGACAACGGAACCAATGACATTGCGCAGTCGATTGGTTAATAGTTTACTTAAAATTTTATAATCATAATTAAGTAAACTAATGGGACGATAATTTGATACTGCTTCCGGGTGGCTAGGATCCTTCAGAAGTAATTGGATTAAGGACAGCCGTTGAGATGTGGGTAGAATATGTGTCTGTAAGCAGTAATTATACAGACGTAAAAGCCAGGGAGCTAACACGCCGGAAAAAGTCTTATAAAATTCGGCCGTCAAGCCATCAGAACCTGGTGCTTTATTACAAGTTAAGTCCGAAATAGCGTTTTCAATCTCATCCACGCTAATATCCTCATCTAGGGCGGAAGCGTCAGCAGAGGATACTTGAGGTAGATCAGATAAAAAATCTTGCGCAATGGAATTATCAATAGGCTCATCCGAAAACAGATCCGAGAAAAAAGACACAAAGGCCTCAGAAATTTCGTGGGAAGAATTTTTTGTGGTTCCATCCACAAGGAGGTGGTTAATTAATTTAGATTTACTTCTACGGGCTTCTAATTGTGAAAAATATTTTGAAGGTTTTTCTTGATGGGTTAAATTATCAGCACGTGAGCGAACATAGGCACCCCGTGCTTTGCGATCATGCAATTCACGAATAAGTTGTCTTACTGTCACTATTTCATCAGAATAAGAACCTGGATCAGAATGTTCAATTAAAAGTAATTCACGATAAAGGGACTCCAGTTCATGGAGGCGCGCGCGGTCCTCCTTAGCTTTCTTTTTGCAAAAGTTTTGAATAAAAATTTTAATTTTATTTTTGGAATCCTCCCACCAAGCCGAAACATTTGTGACAGGGACAGAAGTTAAAGTCCCCCAAAAATTAAGAAAAGATTCACAAAATTTACTATCCGTAAAAATGGAAGAATTGCATTTCCAGTAACCCGACCCGGACTTTGGAACTTGAGTTACATTACTAATATTAAAATAAACCGCATCATGGTCTGATAAACAAGCCACAGATTGCCCCGAAGAGCGACAAGACGGCAATAAAACTTTAGATACATAAAAGCGATCTAAGCGAGTAGCGATACCCTGGCGAGTCCAGGTAACCGAAACGGTATTAGGCGAAAAATGCCTAAAAACATCAAAGAGAGAGAAATCTGACAAGACAGATAACCACTGTTTGGAATAGGGAGACACTCGTGTATTGCCACCAACTTTGTCAAGGGCAATATTGTCAATAAAATTAAAATCACCTCCTAAAATAATAGAGGAAGTGGTTGCTAAAAATCCAATAATAGTATCGTAAAAAGGTTTACGGTGAGTTTCGGAATTAGGGCCATAAACGTTAATTAAACGATATGCAGTATTGTTTAACAAAATGTCTAAAACAATATATCTGCCGTGAGGGTCAAATTGAAATTGACGAACTGTATAGGGCAGCGAAGTGGAGACCAGTATCCCCACCCCAGCCCGAGCACTAGTACCAAAGGCCCAAAAAGCCTTATATTTGGCAAGAAAAGACTCAACTGACTTGCCAAATGAAAGAGACGAAAAGTGAGTTTCTTGAAGAAATACTACGTCAGGAGATTTATCATCAAGTACCTCACGAAGAGATAGCTGCTTGCGAAACGATTGCCACTTTTCAAAAATAGTTGTCTCATTCTATTTTGAAAATTAAACAAGTTGCATTGTATGCCAAATATATTCTCATACTGTCGTGGTTATGTGAAAGAAATCAAAATTATATAAACTGAAAATATAAATTAAATAAAAACATAATCTCTCAAGTATAATTAACTTCAGCTGACCTTTTATATATACTATTGTTATGGTTCATACCAAATTTATCCGTTTCGTGTAAAAAAAAATATAATTGAAAGTTTGTTGAAAACTGAAAAAAATCTGTTGTGAGATTTCACAAGAATTAAGTTACCTCCCCTTACTTATATACAAACAGATTCAGAACAATCATGTCCAGGCTCCAGCAGAGTATTTTGTCTTCATTTTGAACCAACAGGATTATTTTGTTTGTATTTTTTTTCACAATGGGAGTTATGAATACAGAGGGCACCTTCTCTAATGTGAGTAATACAAAACACAGTTCAAATATTTTTTTTAATAAAAAAACGAAAACGAAATTACCACAACCACACACAACTTCATTGTACAAGCAACAACAGGTGGGTTTTTTTTTAAACAAAACGATATGTATTGTTAGCATTGAGTAGTTTTTATTGTACAATAAAACCCCTCAAATAAAAATGTACAGACTGAACAAAGAATTAACATGAATAAATGGCATGAACGAAGAAGGAATGCTTGTTTTGGTTCTTGAATGTTTTGGTCCTGGGGCATTCTGGCCCAAGATATTTCAGCCTCCATGTTTTGAAGCACCGGCATGGGCTTGCATGAGCAAGGAAAAATGGCCGGACTGAGGAGGAAGGGGGGGGGGGGGAGGGGGAGAGCAGGGGGGAGGGGGGGGAGAGCAGGGGGAGGGGGGTTGTACAGGCAAACACTAGATAGGCATCCACTCACATAAAATTTGTGTGTGTGTCGGGGGGGGGGGGGGGGGGGGTCATTGTCCCTGGGGGGTGGGGGCTTGGACCAGTGATATCCATATTTGTATGCTTTTACTGACAAATACCATTAAAAGTGTTAAAATAACTTATTAAAATGAAATATATAATGCATTTGGGTTGGGGGGGGGGGGGTGCCCAGGTGGAACCGTGGGAGGCATAACAAGGAAAATATTGATGTATTGGCCGCGTGCAAAAATCTCACTGACAAGCATCCAAATCTCACTGAGAGCTCATCAAAATCTCACTGACAGTCACCTTCAGAGGTTAACAGGTCTGACCGCGACACCCGACTCTAACATCAGTCATCCCAGTGCTACACAAGAATGACAAGAGTCTGCAGGAGTGTATCAAATAAAGTCGATATCAGACCTCCAAACTCCATAACAATATATATATATAACTGAGATACATTAATAATAACAATCATAATTAAATTCAAAAAATTTTTTGTAAACAAAAATTTTTTTTGAAAAACGCCCAAGTTCCCAAAGGGAACATGAAGAGCCCAAGGGCATCCCAACAGAGCCTAAGTATGGACAAAATCCTAAATTTTATGAGCTACACTACCGGAATAATAATCCATGTATTCTACAGTATATTACTGTAACAGAATATAAGAAACTACCTAAATATGAGAGCATTGAAAATGTAAACAACATCAACGTAAACAAAACATCCGGCACACAAAAAGTCCTAAAATCAGAACACATCCGGCACACAAAAAGGCCCAAAATCAGAACCAACTGAAATGCTATCAGATGCAAAGCTGGATCTTCACGAAGAAAAAAGATACATTGCATAGAAGATGCAACACTAAATGGTCTAAAACCCCTAGGGTGAGGACGTAATCTTGGGGAAGAAACAGAATAATATTCTGTAATAAATGTTAAACTCCCAAGAAATTTAATAAAAAATTTCAATAAAAAACAGCCAAAAAGCTCAGGAGTTTAACTGGAAGGGTTCTTGGAAGGATAGGGAAGGAATACTTAACACACAGTGGAATAATCATTTTTAAAAATGATGACGTCAGGCATATGTCCCGAAATTGGGAAACATGAAATAATTTTAAAATTATTATAAAGTTACGGCCCTGAACATCCAAAACCACAGATGAACACTTCCTTCATCCAATAACAGCCTTGTATCCAATTCTTGCATTGATTTGTGTCTGGCATCCTCAAAAAAGGAGATTTAAAAGCATTTGAGTTAAGCACCAGCTAGTCTGGGCCATTGGTTTACAGTATAAATGTATCACCCATAGAGTGGAGATTCCACACAAGCAATAATTGCAAATTTGTAGTGCTGCCGCGGTTAAGACTTTTTTCTGACCGGTTAACCAGCATGTTTGACTGTGGTTAACCGTGGTTAACCGCATTTAAGGTACCTATATTTGTAGTGTGTTCTTGCTTCAACTGTAACTATTATATCGAGCCGGCCAATGTTATTTACATTGACCATAAATAATAATAAAGAAGTATTCTATTTAGTCGTTGTTGTTCAATCGCCCATGTGTTTACATCAGTGCGTATACCGGAAATCAACAGGTTTGTGGGGCCAATATGGATGAAACCATAAAAAATACAAAATCATCAAAATAACGAAAAAATAAATAACACATTAAATGTTTGCCAGCAATACCTGGAGAGACGTATTTATTTATTCCATGAACTCCAATTCACTGATGTGTAATGTCCGGTTATAAATTACGCACACGTGCACCAGGTAAAGTTAGTTTCAATAGCACCAACAATGCTTACGTGGGACAACAATTTGAAAACAATTTGTGCTGTAACCTGTGCATTTGTTGTATTTTTATTGGTTTTTCCGGAACATTCACGCATTCCAGAAAAACCAACTTAATCACAACAACTGCACATTTTACGGCGCAAATGGTGCTCGGATTCTGAAACTATGAGCTTTCGGTCACAAACGAGCGTTGGATTTTCTTGACAGGGATGAAGAAAGACATTGGGGTGATAAACAAACAACGAAAAACAAATAAATGCAAGTATTTTTAAAATCTTTAGTAATAATTTTCCTTTATTCTTTTATCTTATTCACCTTGTGGTAACTCGTCAAAACTTACCTATTTCCGTTTCATCCCAAACTGCCCCAAATTGGCAAAAGGTAACTTGCAACAAATTCTTTTTGACTGCATATATTTAAAAATGGGGGGTGCGACTTATACATGGGCTTTAGGCAAAAGGGAGGAATTCCAGGTGTGAGTTTGGGGTGCGACTTATACACGGAGGCAACTTATACATGGACATATACGGTGAGTATAGTGAATTAAGGTTAACCGGTTAAAACATTTTCTTGACCGGTCAAAGTTTTAACCACAGGTTAACCGGTTATCCGGATAACCGCGGCAGCACTACAAATTTGCTGCAAACCATAACAAGCACAAGCAAAGTTCCAGCCAATGGACCTCCGGGTTAAACCCGGAGGTCCATTGGCTGAAACATTGCCTGCATTTTTTGTCCATATGGACAGAATTTGAAAGAGGTACTTTGGGTGACAACTCCAATACACGGGTGATTTTCATGTTGAAACGATTTTTCGACTAGTCAATGTTGATGTGATTAGTACTGAACAAATCCATTAACTGATTAGTGAATCACTTGTCGATTAGTCACCTGAGTGTATTCTCTGAAGCCTTGAAGTTTCCACTTTGTTTAACTTTAAGAAATTTAATTCAGTTTTATTAAAATTAATTCAGTGCTTTCGATTTGAGGTGCGCTATCGCACACATGCTTCTACATTGGAAACAAAAGTTCTCTACATATGTTCATGCTTTTTCAACACGTTCTTGTTTTGGGTAAATGTTGCTTTAATAAGATTGGTCACAAAACAAAACGTCACATAATGATATTTACTACTGAATGAAGTTTTACAACACGCATTACGTAGTGCACATACTGACCAAACAAATAGCACTATTTGGTCACGTGATGTATTTAATATTCAATGAGGCTATTGTTTATTGTTTGTCTAGCATTTCATTGGGGGTTGATTAAGATATACAGCTCATGGAGCAATCACGTCATCAGAGAACACTTCTTCAGTGACCTGTTTTCTGCTTTCAAAGTTTTTTAGCACAATAACAAAGTGCAGAAATTTTTTATTAGACCACAATATACAAGGGACTATTACCTGGCAATTAGTCGATTAGTATTTATTTATATTTATATTTATTTATTGGTGTTTAAGATCACATACTTAGGCACAATGGCTAATTGTGACTGTGACAGATTTACGGGTAGAGGAAGCCGGAGGACCTGGAGAGAACCACTGAGCATCGACGAACAACTGTCAGCTTCTCAACATTTTAACTCTGTTCAAGCTCCGCTCAAGCAGGGTCACAGTGATTGAAGACATGTGCACCATCGATGTACAGTATGCCTTAGTACACAGCATCATCGTGTCCCCATGTAGGCAACCAGGATAAAGTGCCTACATGGGGACTTTAACCCGTTTGCCTACATGGGGACATGTGGGTCATCCCAGATGGGGATTGAACTTGCGACAGTCAATTAGTAAAAATCCAAATGGCATTAATTGTTGCAACTCTAGGTGATTTACTTACAGTCCACTCTCCACGTACTGCAGCTGTGCTCTAATTAGAATAGTTCAGGCAATGAAAAATAGTGCAGGAAAGTAATTTGCCTGCCTAAGTAGCTCCCAGGAGGGCGATTTTTTGTCACCCTGGATTTTTTAAAATCCAAGCCTGATATTCTTTAGTTTTGGGAATGGAATGTCATGATGCTAACACACTGTTGGAAAGTGCTCTCTTAGATCTTACATCACAACATATCATCAGCTTAATGAGAGGAAGTTATGCCACTCATCTTAGCTTCTGCATCAACATGAGCAAACAAATTGGTGGTGCTGAAATGGTTAGTTAGATAACTATTCACCAACCTCACCAGTTTGGAATAGAGATGGACGGTTATGAAATCATTTGCTCGGTTTGCCTTTTTTTTCGGTTTCAGTTATTTCTACAGTACAGCAGGTAAAAGAAAAACTGGTATTAAAAGGCTCAACCTAGTCAGGAGTATTATTGAATGAAATTCAGGGAAAAGAATGTATACAAGAAGAACCACAAATATTCAGCTCTGGACCACCACTGCCAGCAGGTTGTACCCAGTGTTTCATAGGCTAAAAATCTGCCAATGCCCTTTAGGCCATGTTTAAAAATTATTGATCTGAATATCCTCACCTCATTCATTCACATTTGTCACTTTATTATGTTATTTTTTTCCACTGTAGCCCCCTCACCTCCCCAAATTTGTGTTCCAAGATACTCTTTCAAAACGGAATTGTTTTCTAACATTTTAAAGAGCATAATGTAGATGAGAAAAAATTCTAATACCAGTGAATAGAAGTGCAGTATAGGTTTTCTGGATGTGTGTCTGAATGGAGATTTGGGTGGGGGTTGGAAGTTTGGAATCCCCGTCCCTAGTACTCTGAGTAGGAACCATGGTTTAAATAAATGTGTTAATAAGGTAAGATAGGCTGTTGGTTAACAGTTGCCAGAGGTTAAAGTGTGCTCGTGTGGAATACACCTGCTCAAGATGTGAATTTCCTTGCATTAACAGCCTTAGTTTTGGCAATATATAGTCTTTCTTGCTGTGACAAAAATGTAACATTTCAAAACAATAAAACAGTTTTGTAAGGTGTGTGGTCACCCAATGAACACTTAACTGTGAAATAATTCCCCAAAATAATAATTAAATCTGGTTTGGAAGCCAAAAAACACATTTCCTATGGGTATCACACAACTAAATATTTTTCCATAGGTGACCATTATATGTTCAGGCCAAAAAAAATATGATAGCATCACTTTAATTTTGGCATTCAAATATCTGTCAAGTATTGCCCTTCAGACAACTTTTTTTTCTGACCCCAAAACAGGGGTCATGCAACAAATAAGAGAGAAAAACTGACAGGAAGAGAACTACCGATCACATGCACATATTTTTCAGGGAATTCCCAACAAAAAACACACCAAAAAGTAATTTTGTTGTATTTTTAAGGTCCAAAAGTCATCAAATCACCCTCTTTTTTATCTGGAATATTCAACAATAATGCAAGAAGTCAATAAAATGTTTCAAACATTTATTGAAACAATCTATTTTCCCAAGCCTGCTTATTTTTAGGGATTGCATCTTTTCCGAGTGCAACATTTCAAGGTGGATAACTTATTTAAATATGTAGTTCAGTGATACCTTAAGTCACCTATTTTTGCTTTAGCATTTGTGATATAAATTGATCAATCAAGACGACAAAATTAAAATGGATAAAGCAGACAAGAGGTGCGCATTGGAGATGCAGGCATTGAGTTGTGGTGGCAATTGGAGACTGTTGCATGTCCATATTCCGGTTATCAATCATATGCCGGTTGTCAATGTTGCATGTCCATATTCCGGTTATCAATCATATGCCGGTTGTCAAATCTGGAACCTCTGTCCAAGTTATAATGCTAATAAATTCAGAATTCATAAAAATTAATTAAGGCCCATAATTCTGTAATGAAAACTTGTGCTGGGCCAGTTTTTGAACCCGCTTGAAATATTATTGCAAAAGACCTGTATGGCAAATATTAGTTAAATCGGTGAACGTTTGTTCAAGTTATTGCGCTAAGGATCTCAAAATTTGTAAAAATCGACTATTTAAGGTCCATAAATCTGTAACGAAAAATCAGGCCGGATCAGTTTTCAAACTTGCTCGAGATTTTCTTGCAATAGACCTGTATGACAAATATTAGTCAAATCGGAGAACGTTTGTTCAAGTTATTGCGCAAACAAGCTCAAAATTGGTAAAAATTGAATAATTAAGGCCCATAACTCTGTAACGAAAAATTGGGCCAGGCCAGTTTTCAAACTTGCTTGAGATATTATTGCAAAAAGCCAGTATGGCAAATATTAGTCAAATCGGAGAATGTTTGTTCAAGTTATTGCGCTAACAGTGCAAGGATGCCCGGATGCCTGGCCTAATGCCTTTACACCCAGACGCCCACAGACCATCGCCAAACCATAGGTCTCGGTTGTTAACACAACTCGACCAAAAATGATATATTGGATATAAGGCCCCACAAAGTATATCTTCTGTTTCTCGGGCCATTTTTTTTTAAAACTGCATGCAGGTGAGCGTTTTTTTTATTTTATTTTTTTATTTTTGTAATTATTTCTTTGCTATCAAAAGTTTGTGTTCTTGGTATTATGCATTAGTCTTCATAATCTACAGAATAGCATGGGTGGTGGTGTATTTCGTCCTTTGAGTGCAAGAAGGCTTTGCAATGCTAAAGTATTGAAAAGCCTTGTTGCACTCTAGGGACAAATTTAACAATTTTATTAACTTGGGTAAAATATCAGACATAAACCATTCAATTTTTATTTTTTAATGTTTGCATTGGTTATAAAAAGAGAGCATGCAGAAGGCTTAATGAACATGTAGGAGGGCCTGAGAAACAGATTTTTAACTTTTTTAGGCCTAAGTGAATATTTATAATAGAATAATCTTTTATTAAATATAATTCACCTGTACGCAATTTTTTTAAATAGATTATACGCTTGAGATGAAGCAAAAGGTGAAGTTGGTGAAAACCGTTGGCACATTTTTTTTTTTTTTCAAGATTGGGCAATTTGGTTTTCGGGTAATTACAAAAAACGAAACTGAACCATTTTTCAGTTATACCATCCATCTCTAGTTTGGAAAAGCTATAAACCAGCTATCTATAATATCAATGACGATCAGGCACTCCACAATAGCAAATGGTGCATTTTGACCTGATCACGACCTGGTCAAAATTCTCTGTCTGCTTTTCCACCCACAGCACTAGAAAATCTGACCTGTTGAAAAATAAGTGTGAGAACATTGAATCTGATGGTATTTACTTTTGTATTCTTCATTCGATCTAGATTTTTCAGTTTTTTATTAAGGAAATCGTTTTTCTTATTAATGCAGTGCATAAAATTGTATCCTTCCACGCTGGCACTCATATATTGATTAACCTATTCACCCGCGCATGTTGTTCTGTGTTCATTACATGCCTTCACATCTATAAAAACAATTAATAGGACACTCAGCAATTCATTTGACAGCTATCAACAAGTTACTTCACAATCGGTTCAGGTTTGGGTGATCAATCGTCTGCTAATGTTTAGAAACAAATGTGTGATTTTGTGGGAATTCCTGTGGGCAGATTTATAAATAGGCCAAACATGTGGTGTACATATGTTTGTACTATCATAGGAGTTCTATTCAATTTGTTTTCATTATACAGCTAATGACTGATTTGAACTCTCCCTTCTAAACTTTAGAAGTAATTCCATACACGTTGATTTTTTTATTTAGTTTATTGTCTTTGCGATAGCTTATTAGAATGCAGTCGATTTGTTTAAACTGCATGGCTTCCTTGAATGCAGGTCAAATGGAAATTCCAAGTAGGTTATGTTAAGTTTTGACAAATGACGTGATCGTCCAAAAATAGTCTGTAAACAATTTCTATTCAGCACATACGTGCAGAATGGATTTTCATTTTCTGCATGGTTTAGTGTTGCTGTAGATGGAGATTTCATAGGAGTGCAATAAAGAAGAAATCTTCTTTTCAAATACAGAGTTGTGTCCCTTCAGCTACAGATTCTAGCACAATAAGAATCAAATCGTAAGTAATAGATTAATTTCTTCTGTAGTCAATTATTAATCTGAAATCTTTTGAACTAGAGCTGGTCGGTTTAACCGAACCGAAACCCGTTTTTTTAGTGGAAACTGAAACCAAATCGAAAAAGAGATTAAAAAACGTATATTTTTAGTTTTGCTTAACTTTTGAATATTCACATTTAGCATGCCATAGATTTTGTATAATCAACAAAATGTCAGCTACAACGAAAGAAATGCCAAATATGCAATAAGTCAGTCATCGCTCAGTACATAAATACATCCAACCTACGTCGCCACATACAGAACCATCACGCCGAAGAGTACAACTCTGTTACTGAAAAAGTACGGACTGTGACACCTGCAAAGTATCAATTTGCTCAAAGCTCAGTTGATGTTGGGGAACCCCTTTTTGCAGGAAAGGGATTAAATTAATATTAACAAGAAACTGTTTTTGCACACTAAAACATATGTCTCCCCATCCTTTCTATTTAATGCACTGCAAATTATATATACATGAATAATATTGACAATCATACCAAATATCTAAGGTCTAGCTCAAAAGAGAAATAAATCTGACCTTCAGGTCAAAGGTCAAGGTCACATGAAGGTCACTATGGTACGCGACACACCAGCTCATGATGATATATCCACATGCCAAATATCTAAGGTCTAGGTCAAAAGACAAAAAAGTTATGCCCCGGACAAAGTTTCCCTTAAAAAGCACATAAATCTCACCTTCAGGTCAAAGGTCAAGGTCACATGAAGGTCACTATGGTACGCGACACACCGGCTCATGGTGATACATCCACATGCCAAATATCTAAGGTCTAGGTCAAAAGACATAAAAGTTATGCCCCGGACAAAGTTTCCCTTAAAAATCACATAAATCTGACCTTCAGGTCAAAGGTCAAGGTCACATGAAGGTCACTATGGTATGCGACACACCGGCTCATGGTGATACATCAACATGCCAAATATCTAAGGTCTAGGTCAAAAAACAAAAAAGTTGTGCCCCGGACAAAGTTTCCCTTAAAAAGCACATAAATCTGACCTTCAGGTCAAAGGTCAAGGTCACAGGAAGGTCACTATGGTACACGACACACCGGCTCATGGTGATACATCCACATGCCGAATATCTAAGGTCTTGGTCAAAAGACAAAAAAGTTATGCCCCGGACAAAGTTTGTATGAGAAGAAGAAGTTGAAGAAGAAGAATATGCACTAAAACAGTATGTCTCATTCTGGGAAGGGGAGACATAATAATATGTTAGCTGCACATACCTGTCATATAATGTGTCAATCGGAAATTTGAACAGAATGAACGTAAAAATTCAAAATACATGTACACTTATATGTGCAAAACGCACGTGGTGAGTTATTTTTCGAATTAATGGAAATTCTCAGAATTCAGTGACTCTGACAATGATAATTCAATGCAAACTGAAAAGAAGAATGGACATGGAAATCAGGTCAGGTGACGATCTTGTCGGTAATTTGCATAACCTCTTCAGTGCTTGTAAATGAATGATTCTGGGATTTAGAGTTTGCTCCTTTCAGGTACAAAATGTCAACTTGTCAAGTTAATTAGATTGTGAAATGGGTATTTGTTTTACTGAAAGTAAATGGCATATTCTATAATTCGCAACTTCTCCTTGAAATTGGACAGTTGCTTTCTTAAATTCTGACCCGTTTCACTTATTTTCATGTCAGGCAACAATTCAATGCTGTGAATGGCAATGAAAAACAAATCTGACAGGACGGTGAAATCATAAAGTTTCTGTCTCAAATGGCATCTTTGTGACTAAATATTTGAGCCCCCTCCTCTCCCCCTTGATTCACACACCCAAATCTATGCTCCTTGGGCTTGAAAGACTTTTTATGAAGGCGTATGCAAATTGCAGAAAAAAATTTTTGTTCATTAAATTTACAGGAAACAATCGCAATACAGTTTTACTTCATTTCAAGTTCACTTGTTTGTTAGTTAACATGTTTTAGTACTATCCTGTCCCAGTTTAATACATGAGATATGGAAAATGTATATTGTGTTACAAAAACCGAAACCGGAAACCGACTTTTTTCATCCAAAACCGAACCGAGGACAAATTTCAAAACCGAGACCAGCTCTATTTTGAACCTGCTTACCTTCAACTCAAAAACTGGTGTATCAATTGTTTCTGCTCCATGGCGTTTGAATGTCTGTATGATTGTTTTGAATACTCCTTCTCTGATAGCCATTTGTTGGGGACTGAAGTCCCTTGTTCCCTAAAATAAGAAGTACAGGATATAATACTCAATCCTGCATGAGTAGAATGAACTGATTGTCACCATATACTGATAATGCAAGAGAAACAAGAGGCTCCAAGGGGCTTTAATCACTCACAAGACAGAATTGTTTAACCCTTCAGGGTACTTGATGACTGGATTCGCATCGCAAAATGCTAGTCAAAAATGTCCAAATGCTAACCATTTTTCTTTCATATTGGCCTTATATTCACTATTTATCATCACTTTTTGAAACCAAGATGGAAACTACTAATCAAATTTTTAAAAACAAAAAATACCCTGCCCTTTACCCAACGCAGAGATATCAAAATTTTTTATTTTTTAAATCTCATTTTTTAAATTTTTCAAAACATTTCAACAAAACCATATCATGTGACTCCTCATTGGAACGAGCTGAATGAGCTCATTTCAATGAGGGGTCACATGATATGGTTTTGTTGAAATATTGTGAAAATTTTTTTAAAATTAAGTTTTTCAACTGCTCAATTTGCATATTACACAGGCGGATGCGAGCGATTCATTAGGTAAAGGGTTAAAGGTCACATTCAGCATCTTCATGTTAATATAGTTAATTTAGCAAGGGGAGTGGTGGGGTGTGGGGGGGGGGGGGGGGGTAGAAGGGCCTGTTGGGTTATTTTTTTGCGTAAAATCATTCAAACTCCTTCAAAACACATTTTGAAGTAGAGAAAGATCACATAGTGGGAGGACCCACAACAGGGTGAAAGTCAATTTTTGGGGCATAAAATCACTCCAAATCTTTTTTTCAAACAGAAGTGCCCAGGTGGTCCCATTTGATTAAATATTAATATTATGTACTCATATTTACATCTAACCAAAGTTTACCACAATCAGCTCTGTCACACAAAGACACAGTTCATTTAACCCTTTACCCAACGTAACGGCCAAAACCGGCCAGCGCTATTCCCAAATATCGCCAATTAATTATCTAAATATTTTCATTTTTTGTCTCAAAAACATAGGTTATGACCCCTCGTTGGAACGAGCTCTTCGAGCTCGTTCCAACGAGGGGTCATAACCTATGTTTTTGAGAAAAAAAAATGAAAAAAATTAGTTATTCAAGATTTTTTTTGCAACTGTCGTCTGCTTTTCATGTTAGGTGAAGGGTTAAATAAATGGTAAATTTTTCATTGGGTTATGTGTTAAACTTCAAACCCCTCTGGTGCCCGTCAAAATCAGTCAGATCCCAGGGCACCTAGATATGAGCCAATCGACTTTATTTGAACAAACAGGAATCAGAACCTCCTATGGTTACTGCATATCAAATTCTAAAAGAGTCAAACAGGTGGATCTGAATATTTTTAAAGGCATTTCCCCTTTTCAACTAAAAAGGCATTTCCCCTTTTCAACTAAGTTAAAATTTAGGTTGCCATAGCGAGCCTAAATATGAACCAGTGACTTGATTTGAGCAAACTTGATTTGAACAAACTGGAATCTGACCCCACTAAGGATACTGCAAACCGAACCTCAAAAGTTGCGGATGTGAAGAAGATTTTTAAAGAATATTCCTCATAATGAAGTAAGGTAAAATTCGAGCTCCCATAGGTAGCCCAAATATGACCCTTTGGACTTGATTTGAACAAACTTGAGGATGCTCAATATCAAATATCAATTTTAACATTCTAACTGGCAGATCTGAAGCTAAAAATTGGGTTCCCAAATATGAACCCAGGAACTTATTTTGAACAAATCTGAATCAGACCCCTCTAAGATGTCGTATACCAAGAAGATTTTTTCAACTTTGTCGATAAATTTAGTGGGTGATAACAGAATGAAGTGTTGTCCTCCATGGGCATGGTAACTTCATTCAATCAAATTTAAATTGGTATTTGATAAGGAACATGCAGTAGTTTATGAGAAGTCAATAATGCAAAGTTCACGATGACAGATGGACAACAGATGGAAAAAGATCACTAAAGCATCCCTTCACTCAGGTGGCCTAAAAAGGTATTAATCAAACAGACTCATTGATGTATGCCTAGAGAAAAGGTTTTGACTCGAATGTCCCATCCAGGAACCCCCAGGATAGTAATGACCTATATTCATTTTATGGGCAAATAGCTTGTCAACTTAGGAGTCCATCAAATACAAACTTGTCTGTCAATTGGAAACCACTGCAACTTTAACCACAAAGAAAATTTTAAGTTATTGCAGGGTTTCTGCTATACCGGTACAGCAGCCGTCAAACAGCCTCATTCCCCTGCCAGGTCACCTTCCCGACATAACCGAATTTTTGAAATTCGCATTGATCTGCCCGTCCCCTGAGAATACATTTAGTTCCCAGCTTGTAGAATTGCCATTTCTAAACTTCTTTTGCCGATTTCCGTACACATATTTCATTGAAAACAAAATGCATGTCGTTTCACCGTTCTGTCGCAGCACCTGGAGAGTAACTGATTTCAAAGCGGTTTTTCAACATCAAACAATAATAATATCGAGTATTGTTGTAGAATTGCTATATAATCCCACTCGCGTGACGTCATCAGAGACAGTCTATGAACCAGGAAAGACTTCCAGACCTCTCCAGAACCTGTTCCAGCTGTGAAGATGAATTCCACCACTCTGAGGCCTCATTCTGCACAGATTTAAATTTGGTGTGTTTGTCAGGAAAAATTGGTAAGATCCTAGCTATTTTACCCGCAATGTTTTTCTAAAGTAAAGATTTAGTATTCGTTTTCACAGTGGCCGCAAACGTCAAAATTTGTACCATGTACGTGCAATGCGATTTTTGCGCAGTGCTTGTGTCTGCTAAAATTGAATTTTTAAATTATGGGCAGATCTACCCTTCCTACTCACACTTTATATTCGCCCTGGATGTTTAGTCCCAATAAAAATGCCATGGCTTGACAGTTTTATTGGGATGAAATGCCCTGGGCGAATAGAAAGTCACGTATACTATGAATTATTTTTCGGTTGAGCAACAATTTTCTCTTATTTACATCTTATTCACCGGAAATTATTGGCTGTCAATGTGTAAAATCGGACAGATATATCTCCGTGAAAAGACGCAAA
Organism: Pictodentalium vernedei; assembly: GCA_031216915.1. Classification (NCBI taxonomy): domain Eukaryota; kingdom Metazoa; phylum Mollusca; class Scaphopoda; order Dentaliida; family Dentaliidae; genus Pictodentalium; species Pictodentalium vernedei. The sequence goes on along the minus strand of CM062297.1, from coordinate 289,616,916 downwards.
ATATCCTCTCAGATGCAGGGAAATGGGGGTTTTGAGATTCCGGAATTCAAAATTTTCCCGCCACGGGCCAAACCATGGTGGGCCCGTGGTACCAACGGTCATCAGTCGTCACGCTATCGGCCTCATTTTCTTTCCCCTAGCGGAAACCCTGGTTCTTGGTATCTAAAGTAGATAAGTTGCCAATTCAAAAAATACAGATATGTTTATTGGGTCCTCAAGATTCCATGGACAAGTATAGATATATTGGATAAGCAAACACTGAGCTCAGTAACCAGAAGATCTTTTTGTAGTCAGATATAGTCTAGTATATTGCAGTACTGAAGCATAATGTACCACTGCAAAGAGACCAACCTACAGGATATTTCAGACATGACTTCTCCCAAGGGAATATTTTAATTTCTGAAACTTGCATTGCAATTGCTATACATATTGAAAAAGTGTATAGCATTTAATGAAAATTGCAGATTAGTTTTTAAATCTTAATTTTCAAATAAAAATTTGCATGTAAAGAAACTTTGGTGTCGGTCAAAACTTGTTACTATAGTGAATTGGGTGATACAAGGGACCATTTTTACCTGGAGCCGTTTTTGTTGGGGGTATTTTGACAAATGCTGGGAGACATTTTTGCCATATTTGGGGACATTTTGATCAACAGCTTTGTGTTTGAGGATACTTGGACATCAGAAAAGATATACTGCCGCAATACATTATCAAGTAACTTGCATGAAAATCATAATTAGAGGTATAACGGAAAAATCTTTGGGATAAACTGAAAGAGGCTTAAGCCAACATCTCAATCTGAAATTTGATCAGAATTTGCTGTATGTATATTCAGAGATGAATGTGACAGAAGCAAACAGGTAACCCAGTAGCAGATTAGCATCAATAAAGAAACAATATAACGATTATATAACTGAACTTTCTCACAGAAAATCCTGGTTGAACCCAGTGATTATTTTTGGGATGCAAGTGCCCCCAGTGATTTCTGGCAAAGCTATCACCAAGTTGGGCATTGGAGATGAAATACACTTGCCACATTATTCACTTGTTATTTATTTATTGGTTTTTAAGGTCACAAACTTATGCACAAAAGCTAATCATGAAGTTTTACGGGAGAATGAAGCTGGCGTACCCGGAGAGAACCACCGAGTATCGATGACCAACTGTCAGCTCCTCAAAATTCTATCTCTGTTCAAGCTCTGCTCAAGCAGGATTACTGCAATTGAAGACATGTGCACCATTGACGTGCAGTATGCCTTAGTACATGGCATCATCGTGCCTCCATATAGGCAAACAAGATAAAGTGGCTTGCCCAAGGACACAATACAGGTCATCCAGGATGGGGATCGAACTCATGACCTCTAGCACAGAAGTCCAACAGTCTACAACTGAGCCACCGTGCTCCCCACTTGTCACATACTGCAGAAGATACTTGAATGTCACATGAGGCCATTAAAACCAATAATCTACTCACATTATTGTTATGACAAAAGCAGACAGAATTTTGATCGGATCATAACTGGGTGGTGATCTTGTAGAAATTATCTGTTTTCTTTTTTATCCTCACAACATTGTAAATGAATATCCACTTTGCCAGTGAAAATTATGCAGTTAACTGGAGTATTCAATTAATGGGGATTTAGTCCTTTTCCTATATTCTAGAAATAAATGAGCATTTATTCCATTTAATTATGTCAGCTCTTGGGATCAACCAATCAGCGTGTTTAAATGGTGGCGGCCTACATTGTATGAAGTCATATCAGGTTGATGATGACGCCATCCGTGGCCCCATATGAAATCAATATTAGGTGTGAGTCCACCAAATAGTTTTTAGAAATAAAATACAACCACCTCATCTCAAAAATGGCAATCTTACAGAAAATGTTCTGAATCATCTGTTGAATGTGATTAAAGTTTCATTAAACGCACTTGAACAAAAAGAAATAATCTGTTTATAAAATGTGTCCTGAATAGCTCAATGTAAATCGTAACATGTCCAACATTCACAAAAACCCTTTACCTGATACGAAAAGCAGACAACATCTGCAAACAAAATTCTTGAGTTACTAATTTTTTTCACTTTCTGCTTCAAAAACATGGCTTATGACCCCTCATTGGAACAAGCTCGTTCCATAGGGAGATGCTAAGCTATGTTTTTGAGACAAAAAAAAGCGATAAAAATAATGAAAATAAAAGGGTGATTTTTGTGAAATGCTGTTACATTGGGTAAAGGGTTAATCCTGTCGATCAATAATCACTTTAGCATGAAACGATTGCTAGATAGAGTTACTCCCCTTACATTGTAAACTTACGTCTGCTTGTTTACATTTTCATAAGTACGATACACCAAAACAATTTAAATCATAACAATGAAACATTTCGGTTCTTCTTCGAGAAAACAAATTACCAGGCCGATTAATTAAAGGGATAAACTGGATTTTGTCCGTGGACATAATAAATACGTTACAGGATGTTTAGTGGTCGGATATGGTGTCATGTGAGGCAAGGTGGGATCAGTATTAGGCAAGGCTAACACTTTGCCTAATAGTGATCCCACTTTGCCTCACATGACACCATATCCGACCACTAAACATCCCGTAACTTATAATATTTTGTTTGGGAGTTCATAGCCCTCTGTGAAACAAGATATGACAGATTAAATGCCTGTATTGGCTGTACTGAGGCCAAATAGGTCTATGAACAAAGAGAATTTGGTGAGGTAATGTGTGAGGGTAATTTATAAACACATTATAACATTTTTAATTCAATTAAGAGGAGTTTACACTACAACCTATATGCACTTAACAGATCAAATTTTGACCGAGGGTATGGTAAATGGTTTTGTGTATGGAAGTTATATTCAGTTAACAGGGTTATTCAATTAAAAGAAATCCAAATGAGTGGGCTGGGATTGCAGTGGCTCAGTGGTTAGAGCATTGAACTTCAAATGGAAAGGTCAACGATTCCATCCTTATCAACGGTAACTGTGTTGTATTCTTTGGCAAGGCACTTAAACATTTACCCAATGTAATATGCTGATTCAGCAGCTGAAAAAATATTATTTTTCGTAAATTTCAACAAAACTATATCATCTGACCTCTCTTTGCAACGAGCTCATCGAGCTCGTTCCAATGAGGGGTCACATATGGTTTTGATGAAATTTTTCGAAAAAAATTAAAAAATGATATTTAAATTAATAATTTTTGATATCATCTGCATTGGGTAAAGGGTTAATCCTGATTACACAAAAGGTGGCATGGTGGTGCTGTGTACTAAGCCGTACTGCATATCGATGGTGCACCTGCCATCAACCGCTGCTAACCCTATATGTGCAGAGTTACTATGTTGCTCGCATCTGCTCGGTGGTTATCTCTTGCTTCCTCCACCTGTAAAACTACCCGATACAAAGTGACCCTGACTGTTGAAAGTATCATTACACCCCAATAAAACAAATAAACAATACAATGAAGTGGGATCCAGTGTATAATCTGAGTAGAAAAAATAAATGCATGAACATTGAATTTCAGATGCTATTTTCATTCATGAAATCTCAACCCACTTGTGTGTGTAGCAACAAGATAGCAGTCTGGTTGAGAAAGATATCACTTTTATGATCTACTAGATTGCGATCAAGCTGAAAGTCTTGTTCCATTTGTGGTAACATTACTGAGTATTTATTCCTTTCTAACAGAGCTGAAATGGTTAAGGGGGTTTCTTGATCGATTAATCACGTGGATTAACCTTCGTTATCAGATTAATCACTTGTCCAAATAGATATCTGAATATTTGCTATACCATTGATGATTTACAGCATGAACCCTTTACCACCCTTTACCCAACGTAACAAACAAAACCTTCTAGGCCTATATAGAAAAATCTCCATTCAAATTTATTATCTTTTCAATTTTTGTCTCCAAAACATAGCCTATGACCCCTCATTAGAATGAGCTCGTTGAGCTCATTCCAACGAGGTGTCATTAGCTATGTTTTGGAGACAAAAATTGAAAATCTTTAGTAATTCAAGAATTTATTTTGCAAGTATCGCCTGCTACCCGCAATGGGTGAAGGGTTAAGAATGAACATTTCCAGCTACTGATACAATATGATTATCATGCATGTAAAAAGTATGTCAGCAAGTAACTTGCATGCTCTACTCAGTCTCATATAACTGATTGAGTCAGTGTGACGATGTCTTCCTGTTTTGGAGCAAGTTTGTTCCTTTGTTTACCCATATAATACAGTAGTTCATACTTAATGGTTAATCAATCAATTACTTTTTGGATCGATCAAGATGTTGATCATTGATTAATCGGTTAACCGTTTCAGCTCTACTTTCTAGAGTTTATTGTAGAGTCTGATGGAAAGCATCATCTGACAGACCAACAGAATGGAAGCATGTCAGTGATATACAGTACATGGAGAGCGGATAGTAACAAAATCACCTGCAGCGTGGAGTTATCACCCAAGCTATAACTTTCTAATTTTGTACATATGGACAAAAAACACAAGCAACGTTTCAGCCAATGGACCTCCAGGTTTAACCCGGAGGTCCATTGGTTGAAACTTTAATTGTGCTTGTTATGCTTTGCAACAAATTTGCAATTATTGCACATACTGTGCCAACAACTTATACTCACCTTTGGACATTTGAGTACAAATTTCTTAATTCCATCATCTCCAAGTTGAGCTTTCAATTCTAATAATTTTGAAACTTCTTCAGATATCTGAAAATAGAATAATGCAGATTAGCGAACAAAATGGATGTTTATCCTAAAGAGGAGAATTTAACTGGTTGAGTGCTATAAGTCATCATCAGGGCTTTCAAAATGAAAGTGTCAATGACACTGTAGCTCAACTTGTCAAGACAAAGACAAAGACATGTACATAGATAGTATGTGACACAGCAATGACAAACATCTAGGTAATGACCTGAAAACAAAGGTACATACAAAGTATTGTAACGGTCTGTACAAAAATACTGACCGTTGCCTGAAACAAATGTATAGGTCAAGTATTGCAAAGGTGGGTGACAGTCAGCTGCTAAACTAGAAAAGAAATCTTTGAGTCCCAGAGTGAGTCTGACTGAACCCCAAAATATTTGTTCTCATAGCACAGTGATAACAAAGGCACCACAAAACACACTCGTTCCTGTCCCAAGGTGAAAACAAAAGTACCCAAGAAGTTTTGTGAAGATCAGTTCATAAATACGAGCTGTATAGAACTTGTGACAAAAAACTGATTGGACCTAATTTCAGTACAAAATGGCCACTGGCAGCCATCTTGAATTTTGGACCGTACCCAGAAACACTCATTCTCATCCCAAGGTGATAACAAAGGTACCCAAGAAGTTTTGTGAAGATCGGTTCATAAATACAGCCTCTACCCTGAGCCGTATTGACATGTGTGCTTACATTGATTGTGTAAGTAGCACTGAATAAATCAAAGATCATCTAATTTGCATAATTTCTGCACGAAAAAAAACCCCTTACAATATGTGAAGTATTCCATGTTACTAAACATTCACACAAAAATTTATTCAAATCAGAACTTTCATACAGAAGTTCTGTACAAAAGACTGATTGCACTAATTTTGGTACAAAATGGCTGCTGGTGGCCATCTTGAATTTCGGACCACACCCAAAAGCACTTGTTCTCATCCCACGGTGATATCAAAGGTACCCAAGAAGTTTCGTAAAGACTGGGTTCATAAATATGGCCTCTAGTCTGAGCTGTATAGAAGTTGTGTACAAAAAACTGATTAGACCTAATTTCGGTACAAAATGGCCACTGGCAGCCATCTTGAATTTTAGACCGCACCCAGAAACACTCGTTCTCGTCCCAAGGTGATAACAAAGGTACCCAAGACATTTCGTGAAGATCAGTTCATAAATACAGACTCTAGTCTGAGCCGTATTGACATGTGTACTTACTGTGTGTAAGTCGCACTGAAAAAATCAAAGTTCATCTAATTTGCATAATTTCTGCACGAGAAAAAAACCTGTATTATATGTGATGTATCCCATGGTACTAAACATTCACACAAAAAATTATTCAAATCAGCGCTTTCATATGGAAGTTCTGTGCAAAAATCTGATTGCACCTAATTTTGTACAAAATGGCTGCCATCGGCCATCTTGAATTTCGGACCAGACCCCAAAACACTTGTTCTCATCCCACGGTGATACCAAAGGTACCCAAGAAGTTTCGTAAAGATCAGTTCATAAATACGGCCTCTAGCCCGAGCCGTATTGGCATTTGCACTTACAGTGCTGAAAGTAACCCCAAAAAACATCAAAATTAGTCTAATTTGCACAATTTACGCACGAGAAAAAAACCCGTATTATATGTGATGTATCCCATGGTACTAAACATTCATACAAAAAATTATTCAAATCAGAGCTTTCATATGAAAGTTCTGTACAAAAAACTGATTTCTGCATCGTTGGTACAAAATGGTGGCTGGCAGCCATCTTGAATTTCGGACCGTACCCAAAAACACTCGTTCCCGTCCCACGGTCATAACAAAGGTACCCAAGAAGTTTCGTAAAGATCGGTTCATAAGTACGGCCTCTAGCCCGAGCCGTATCCAATTGCTGACGTACGGACAGACGGGCCATGACAAAAGCTCAAATTTGGCCTTGCCAAAGTTGAGCTAATAATGAAGGTACCACAGCAAAAGCCAATGTTTTCCTTGCTCATGTTTCATACTCAGTCAAACCCAAGTAACATTTTGTTTTTATAAATTTGTTCTATTACAAATTACTGGAGAGTGCCTGTAGGCACTCATTCTGAGTAACAAATTCAGACCACCAAAAATAATCTAGCCCTCAACCAGTTAACATCTGTGTACAGATTGTTAAGTGGGCCACACTCTATCATGTCACTCAATTAACATGTTCTTCTGCTGTGCCTGATTTTGACCAATACATGTTACAAAAAAAATTAAATTAAAAAAAAACTATTTTACCTTAAACCTGATACTCTTATGAACAGGACTGTGAACTTCTATATTGTCATCAGTGACATCATAATGTAATGCAGCCATAATTATAAATGTAATAAATTAAAAATAAACAAAACTTCCATCAAAGACCACAAAAAAACATATTCGTGACCAAATATTACATTCACATCAAGATAACCCAATTTGAACATGGGAACTCAACACGTGTGGACACAACAGACAGATATAACTACATGTTAACCTTGTATCAGCCAGATGCTCTGAAAAACATCTCAACATATATTTCTGAAAAAGAATAAAATTTTACATTTATCTTTCAAATCAAAGCTTAAGACCATCTTAATGATCAAATCCCCCCCCCCCCCCCCCCCCCATCTTCTCTCCCCTTCTCCCAAAACACCCTGCTACAGTAATCTTACCATTTTTTAAACTCATGAAGCAAAACCCACTTTCAACTTAAACTCTGTTTGATCTTAATCATTGCACAATAATCCCAAAATAAGTAGGATTCTTCCTCTAATCATGCTCAAACCAAATGTCAAGTTTGGTTTCGATTAATCAAGAAGAAATTTAATTTGTGAGCGGAATTGTAGACTATTTAACAGCAAAATCTGAGATGACCACTGGCGGCCATACTTTTCACTGAAATTTAAAAAAAACATGCCAACTCCTATGTAGACATCACCCTAAAGCCACATAAGGGAGTTTAAAAAAAGATTGGGTGAGAGATGCACCTTATAGAGTGTGTGTGTTCTAAAGAAATTGTTGACAAGAGGCCCCAGGGGGCCTGAGGGCGCTCACCTGACATGGTAGCCTAAATATCAACCCAGAGAATTGATTTCAACAAGTTGAATCTGCTCCTCCTAAGAAAAGCTTATACCAAATATCCAAAAATTCTGACCAGTGGATCCAAAAAAAAAAAGATTTTTAAAGAATATTCCTCATATTGAAGTAAGTTATAATTCGGGCTCCCACTGTGAGCCCATATGTGAACCCAGGGACTTCGCTTTAACAAACTTGAATCTCCCCCCCCCCCCCCCCCCCCCCCCCCCCCCCCCCCCCAAGGATGCTGCACACCAAATATCAAAACATTCCGACTGCTGGATCTGAAGAAGAAGATTTTTAAAGAAAATTCCTCATTTTGAACTAAGTTACAATTGGAGCTCCCACAGTGAGTCCAAATATGGACCTAGGGACATGGCTTGAACAAACTTGAATCTCATCCCCCTAAGGATGCTGCATACCAAATATCAAAACATTCCGACTGCTGGATCTGAAGAAGAAGATTTTTAAAGAAAATTCCTCATTTTGAACTAAGTTATCATTCGGCGCTCCCACAGTGAGCCCAAATATGGACCTAGGGAATGGCTTGAACAAACTTGAATCTCACCCCCCTAAGGATGCAGCATACCAAATATCAAAACATTCCGACTGCTGGATCTGAAGAGGATTTTTAAAGAAAATTCCTCATTTTGAACTAAGTTATCATTCGGGCTCCCACAGTGAGCCCAAATATGGACCTAGGGACATGGCTTGAACAAACCTGAATCTCACCCCCCCTAAGCATGGTGCATACCCAATATCAAAAGATTCTGCCTGATGGATCTGGAGAAGAAGATTTTCAAAGAAATTTGCCTGAAATGCACTAAGTTCAAATTTGGGCTCCTATACTGAGCCCAAATATAAACCCAGGGAGCCGATTTGAACAAACTTGAATCAGATCCACCCCACAATGTTGCATACCAAATATCAAAAGATTCTGCCTGCTGGATCTGGAGAAGAAGATTTTTTTAGAAATTTGCCTGAAATGCACTAAGTTCGAATTTGGGCTTCTATAGTGAGCCCAAATATGAATCTAGGCAGCCCATTTGAACAAACTTGAATCAGATCCACCCCACAATGGTGCATACCAAATATCAAAAGATTCTGCCTGCTGGATCTGGAGAACAAGATTTTTTAAGAAATTTGTATGAAATGCACTAAGTTCGAAATCGGGCTCCTATACTCAGCCCAAATATGAACCCAGGGGGCCGATTTGAACAAACCTGAATTAGATCCATCCTACAATGTTGCATACTAAATATCAAAAGATTCTGCCTGCTGGGTCTGGAGAAGAAGATTTTTTAATGTTTTTCCCATTGCCTACAGTGTTAAAACGTGCTGACTCAGCACTTTTTCAAAGTCCTAAAAAAAAGTACCTTGTGATCAAACCGATAGTGATTTTTTTTAACCATTCTATTCTACTGGATAAAAGTAAGCTTTATACAAAATAAGAATTCTCTGTGCCGTGTAGTTTTGGAGATATGGCAGTTTTAAGGTTTTTCCTATTTTTAACTCCCAAGGTTCCCACGGGACAATGTGAAAAAATTTTTTTGCATCAATCAACTACTTATGACCCATTATCATCTCATATCAAATTTGGTTCTATTCGACCTCACGGTTCTGAAAATAGAAATTTTAGGCGTGGCCAAAATTTTTGCCCATCCCATAACGAAGGCAAATAATGCCCGACAAACTTCTCTTGAACAAACTTGATTCTAAACCTCAAAAGGACTCTGTATACCCCATATCAAGTCTCTGCTACTGGTGGTTCATTGGAAGAAGATTTTCAAAAAATTTGGCCATTTTTTCCCCACCCCTCTGCTCAATATGAGCCGAAACCTAATTTGCATAAAAATCAAAATGTCCCTATATAACCACTACTTATATGAAATTTAATTAAAAGGTGGCCAGTGGTTTAGGAGAAAGAGGCTCAAACACCACCTTCAAGCAGGACGACGGACGAACGGACGATGGATAAGAGTGATAAGAAAAGCTCACCCTGACTTTCAGTCAGGTGAGCTAACAATTTATATGCCAAATCCAAGACGGATTCTGGCAGCCACCATTTCAAAACAAGAGGCCCCAAGGGGCCTGAGAGCACTCACCTGCTGACATGGTAGCCTAAATATCAACCCAGAGAATTGATTTCAACAAGTTGCATCTGCTCCTCCTAAGAAAAGCTTATACCAAATATCCAAAGATTCTGACCAGTGGATCTAAAAAAAAAACGATTTTTAAAGAATATTCCTCATATTGAACTAAGTTATAATTCGGGCTCCCACAGGGAGCCCATATATGAACCCAGGGACTTGGCTTTAACAAACTTGAATCTCACCCCCTAAGGATGCTGCACACCAAATATCAAAACATTCCAACTGCTGGATCTGAAGAAGAAGATTTTTAAAGAAAATTCCTCATTTTGAACCAAGTTACAATTCGAGCTCCCACAGTGAGTCCAAATATGGACCTAGGGACATGGCTGAACAAACTTGAATCTCACCCCCTAAGGATGCTGCATACCAAATATCAAAACATTCCAGCTGCTGGATCTGAAGAAGATTTTTAAAGAAAATTCCTCATTTTGAACTAAGTTATAATTTGGGCTACCACAGTGAGCCCAAATATGAACCCAGAGGGACTTGGCTTGAACAAACTTGAATCCCCCCCCCCCCCCCCTCCCACCTAAACATGGTGCATACCCAATATCAAAAGATTCTGCCTGCTGGATCTTGAGAAGATGATTTTCAAAGAAATTTGCCTGAAATGCACTAAGTTCAAATTTGGGCTCCTATACCGAGTCCACATATAAATCAAGGCGGCCGATTTAAACAAACTTGAATCAGATCCACCCCACAATGCTGTATACCAAATATCAAAAGATTCTGACTGCTGGATCTGGAGATGAAGATTTTTTAAGAAATTTGCCTGAAATGCACTAAGTTCGAATTCGGGCTTCTATAGTGAGCCCAAATATGAATCCAGGGAGCCGATTTGAACAAACTGAAATCAGATCCACCCCACAATGTTGCATACCAAATATGAAAAGATTCTGCCTGCTGGATCTGGAGAAGAAGATTTTTGAAGAAATTTTCCTGAAATGCACTAAGTTCAAATTTGGGCTCCTATACTGAGCCCAAATATAAACCCAGGAGGCCGATTTGAACAAACTTGAATCAGATCCACCCCACAATGTTGCATACCAAATATTAAAAGATTCTGCCTGCTGGATCTGGAGAAGATTTTTGAAGAAATTTGCCTGAAATGCACTAAGTTTGAATTCGGGCTTCTATAGTGAGCCCAAATATGAATCCAGGGGGCCTATTTGAACAAACTTGAATCAGATCCACCCCACAATGCTGCATACCAAATATGAAAAGATTTTGCCTGCTGGATCTGGAGAAGAAGATTTTTGAAGAAATTTGCCTGAAATGCACTAAGTTCAAATTTGGGCTCCTATACTGAGTCCAAATATAAACCCAGGAGGCCGATTTGAACAAACTTGAATTAGATCCACCCCACAATGTTGCATACCAAATATCGAAAGATTCTGCCTGCTGGATCTGGAGAACAAGATTTTTGAAGAAATTTGCCTGAAATGCACCAAGTTTGAATTCGGGCTTCTATAGTGAGCCCAAAAATGAATCCAGGAGGGCGGATTTGAACAAACTTGAATCAGATCCACCTCATAATGTTGCATACCAAATATCAAAAGATTCTGCCTGCTGGATCTGGAGAAGAAGATTTTTGAAGACATTTGCCCGAAATGCACTAAGTTCGAATTCGAGCTTCCATAGTGAGCCCAAATATGAATCTAGGGAGCCGATTTGAACAAACTTAAATCAGATCCACCCCACAATGTTGCATACCAAATATCAAAAAATTCTGCTTGCTGGATCTGGAGAAGAAGATTTTTGAAGAAATTTGCCTGAAATGCACTAAGTTCGAATTCGGGCTTCTATAGGGAGCCCAAATATGAATCCAGGGGGCCGATTTGAACAAACTTGAATTAGATCCACTCCACAATGTTGCATACCACATATGAAAAGATTCTGCCTGCTGGATCTGGAGAAGAAGATTTTTGAAGAAATTTGCCCGAAAGGCACAAAGTTCGAATTCGAGCTTCCAAAGTGAGCCCAAATATGAATCTAGGGAGCCGAGTTGAACAAACTTAAATCAGATCCAACCAACAATGTTGCATACCAAATATGAAAAGATTCTGTCTGCTGGATCTGGAGAAGAAGATTTTTTAAGAAATTTGCATGAAATGCACTAAGTTCGAAATTGGGCTCCTATACGGAGCCCAAATATGAACCCAGGGGGCCGATTTGAACAAACTTGAATCAGATCCACCCTACAATGTTGCATACCAAATATCAAAAGATTCTGCCTGCTGGATCTGGAGAAGAAGATTTTTTGATCTTTTTCCCATTGCCTACAGTGTTAAAAAGTGCGGACTCAGCACTTTTTCAAAAGTCCTGAAAAAAATACCTTGTGATCAAACCGATAGGGATTTTTTTTAACCATTCTATTCTACTGGATAAAAGTAAGCTTTATACAAAATAAGAATTCTCTGTGACGTGCAGTTTTGGAGATATAGCAGTTTTAAGGTTTTTCCTATTTTTAGCTCCCGGGGTTCCCACGGGGCAATGAGAAAAAATTTTTTTGCATCAATCAACTACTTATGACCCATTATCATCTCATATGAAATCTGGTTCAAATCGACCTCACGGTTCAGAAAATAGAAATTTTAGGCGTGGCCAAAATTTTTGCCCCTCCCATAACGAAGGCAAATAATGCCCGACAAACTTCTCTTGAACAAACTTGATTCTAAGCCTCAAAAGGACTCTGTATACCACATATCAAGTCTCTGCTACTGGTGGTTCGTTAGAAGATTTTCAAAAAATTTGGTCATTTTTCTCCACCCCTCTGATCAATATGAGCCGAAACCTAATTTGGATAAAAATCAAAATGCCCCTATATAACCACTACTTACATGAAATTTAATTAAAATGTGGCCAGTGGTTTAGGAGAAAGAGGCTCAACACCACCTTCACGCAGGACGACGGACGGACGACGGACAAAGAGTGATAAGAAAAGCTCACCCTGACTTTCAGACAGGTGAGCTAAAAACCCTGATGGCTCCTATCTAGAAATCACACCAAAGCTACATATGAAATCTGAAAAAAAGATCAGGTGAGGGATGTGGCCTTGGGGTGTGCTAATGGAATTGTTGACAATTTATATACCAAATCCAAGATGGCCGGCAGTGGTCAATTTTTCAACGAAATTCAGAAAAATTTTATAGCTCCCATGTTGGTATTACACCAGAGCTGCATATGAAATTTGAAAAAGATCAGTTGAGATATGCCGCCGAAAGGGTGTCCTAATAAAATTGTTGACAATTTATATGAAAATCCAAGATGGCCTCTGGTGGGCATGTTTTTCATCAAAGTGGGAAATGTTCAACAGCTCCCATCTAGACATTACCCAAAAGCCATGTATGAAATTTGAAACTGATCGGGTGAGAGATGCAGCCTGAAGGTTGTACTAAAGGAATTGTGTGTGGATAGAGATACATACGGATGTACAGACATATGGACAGATGGACGGCAAAACAAACCCCATCCTAATAGCTCATACTTGACATTTTCAAGTTGAGCTAATCATACTTGGCGCCAAGTTGAGCTAATCACACTTCATGCTGTCAAGTTGAGCAACAACAATTTAAACCTTATTGAATTTGTTGATTTCCTAGAGGACTGAGAGAATCTGAAAAGAATCTATCAAGTAAAAAACTTCTCTCAGAGATGGAGCATTAAAATGTTGCTGTTTGACATGATGAAAATCAGTGAATGTGTTTAAACTGTCAAAGGACCTTGACAGGGAATGAAGCCTTTGATCTTTGGCACACTTTCTCTCAAGTTTGGCATGAAGGTTGGGAAGGCAGAACTTTAATTAAAGAGCAGTCACTAACTCTGACAGACAGCACCATAGTTATATTCCCACCTGCTCCCCATGTTTTAAAAACATATAGTAAATAACACTTCAGACTTCTTAACAAGAAAAATATGCACAAAAAGTCGTCTGCAAGTATCTCCATTGGGTTCAGCCCAACTTCCCAATAATGCATAACCAAAAAATAAAACTGATTCAAGTCAGTATTCATTGGTTATTTACAAGGAAACCAAATTCAAGATGGCCACCATGGAAGCCATCATTAATTGGCCACTGGCAGCCATCATGGTTCAGCTGACTGGTCCGACATTGAAAGGAAGCTTCCTTCAGACAGCAGCAATGCATATTTCAAGAATTAAAATGATTCGAGTTAGAATTCATTAGTTATTGGTTGGAAACCAAATACAATATTGGCTAGCTCATCCAAATACAGGTCCAACATTGAAAGGAAGCTTCCTCAAGACACTAACAATGCATAATTCAAAAATAATAAACAGTTGCGCCATGAGCGCATGATACTCCCGTTATTAATTACAAGACGGAAACGCACAATATGAGTATACATGTGTACTTGTCAAGTTTTTTTATATTCTTGTACAATAATCATAACCAACAACATACTGTGTTCATTAATTTGGAAATAAATTATTTGAATTTCATGTATATATCTTATGTCTGTAGAGATCATAACTTCAAGAAATAAAGTCCCATAACTCTGGAATGACTAATCGAACGGCGACACCAACCAAAAGGGAGCTTCCTTCTATCAACATAAACCACCTACCAAAAAATCGTGAAGATCTCTCGAAGCGTTCTCGAGTTATCGTACGACGTGTAAAAAATCAACTACTTTCTAAGTAATAAAGTCCCATAACTCTGGAATGACTAATCGAACGGCGACACTAAATGAAAAGGAGCTTCCCTCTATCGATATACACCACCTACCCAAAAATCACGAAAATCTCTCAAAGCGTTCTTGAGTTATCGTACGACGTGTGACCGGACGGACAGACGGACAGCGGTATACCATAATACGAACTGTTTTTACAAAACAGGCATATAAAAATTATTCGAGTCAGCATTCCTTAGTTATTGGACAGAAACCAAATTCAATATGGCCACTATGGAGGCCGTATTGAATTGGTTGAATTGGTTAGCTGATCCAAAATTGAAAGGAAGCTTCCTCTTGACACCAATAAAGCATAACCAAAAAATGAAATTGATTTGAGTCAGTGTTCATTAGTTATTGGGCGGAAACCAAATTCAAAATGGCCACTATAATAAATTGGCCACTGGCAGCCATATTGGTTCAGCTAAAGTTTCCTTTAGACACCAACAAAGCAAAATTAAAAATTAAAAATGATTCGAGTCAGCATTCATTAGGTATTAGACGAAAACCAAATTCAATATGGCTACCATGGCAGCCATATCGAATTGGCTAGCTGGACCAATATCGAAAGGAAGCATTGTCTGGTCATCTACAAGTAACCCCCTAAAATTCTGATTTGATCAAATGAGCGGTTCTTTAGTTATTTGACGGACACCAAAAGTTAACAGACGGACAGATGGACGGATGGATATGTTAAAAACATAATGTCCCCCGAGAGCTTCTTGGGGGCATAAAAAGTATCTTACCTGCTACCAACTAGTGGGGATGGGGGGGTGGGGAGAGTGCAATTGTTGCAATACATAGACAATACCGTACTGCGTACATGACAAGAGGGGTGTGTCCATCCCCATTAGCTCACCAACGCATGGCTTGCAATAAACTCAGGCTTATTACAAATCTGAACAAATTGTCCGGTCATGTACATGCAGAGCAAAACAGGTCAGAAAGTCCACACTGACAAAAATGTCTAACATTGCATTAAAATAGTCCAAAATCTTTGAAATAGGTCCGAAAACAGGATTAATGTTGTCTTATATTGATGCATTTAACACATATATGAAATATAAAAGCCACAGCACACCGGTGGTAGCCTCCATTCAAGTATAGCAAAACAGGTTATAAAAAAGTCTAACATTGCAAAAACACTAAAAATCGACTAAAATATCATTGGCTAAGGGTCTGTGGGTAATTGTAAGCCACAGAAACAGTTTGAGGTACAAAGTAACAGGGTGGAAAGTCAAAATGGACTCTTGCAACAACTTTAACACAAGTGTTGATGCCGACATGCCTTGGGTTATGACATACGTTCACACAACTTCATTGGTGAGCTAAAAATGGAATTTTTCTTGATCAGACTGCCATCAGATTTCAAAACACTTCCACATTACGGGTTGAGATTTCATACAGTATAGCCACCGTGGACTGGACACTTTCCACTGGTGGGCAATATTTCCACTGACGCAATAATATTAGACTGCAAACACAAATTAAGAGGGTATAATCATCAAAAATTTAAATGTAAAATCAAGACTGATTCAAGATAAACAAACAAAAATACCATCTCAGAATCTATGTTCTTCCATTTCTATTCTAACAGGTGTGACTCTACCATGCTGTGGGGAGAAAAGCAGAAGAGAGAAAAGCAGAAAAGATAAATCCAAACAGATCTTGACCCAATGGAAAATCTCTTTCTGTTTTTGGTGATCACAGTACTGTTCTTTATAACAAAACTTTTCTCAGAAATTTTCCATTTTGAGCCACCTCACAACCATGGAACGTTTTTTTTAAAGAACATATTTTGATGCCAAAGAAAAAGAATTACATGTATGTTGATGTGCACATTTTTACGGGCAATACAAATTAATTGTTGACAACAAATTTCAGTTATTACTGACAAAAAAGTGCTGATATTGAAATGTTGATACCATGTTACTAGTTTTCTTGGAGGGCTTTCAGTTGATGCAAAATGATGTGAAAGCTATTATGCTGCAACATGGAGGGCGGTGGCTCAGTGGTTATGGTATTGCACTTCAAACTAAAAGGTTCACAGTTTCATCCCTGCCAAGGGCAACTTCATTATGTGTCCCTGGGCAAAGCACTTAATCCAGATTGCCCATGTGGCACGGTGGCGATGTGTATTAAGGAGTACATGCACGTCAATAGTGCACTTGTCTTCAACCAATGCTAACCCTGTTTGTGTTGGGTTGATACGATTGAGGAGTCTGACATTACTCGTTGTTGCTTGGTGGTTCTTTCTGGGTTTGGCAGCTTCCTCCACTCGTAAAACTGTCTGATGGTAGACATGGCTGTTGAAAGTGTCATTAAACCCCAGTCAATAAATAAATAAATAAATAAATAAATAAATAAATAAATAAATAAATATGCTGTGACTACAGTCACTGCCTAACAGCTTTCACGTCATCAAATGTAAATGAGATAAGTTAGCAAGCTGATTGACTTGACACACACTACCTTCAGGGGAGGCAGACTGAGTTGCGACATTTTTTGCTGGCATTCCAGCAATCCACATGTATTTGCCTTCTTACAATTTATGAGAGAGTGCCTATAGGTACTCCCATCAATTGTAACAAAGCAAATTCATGAAGGCTAAATAATGTCACCACATAGATAACATGAAGCACACTGACAGAAAATAAAGCCATCACATGTAAGTTGCAGTACTATCTCTTTAGAATAAGTCCCAAATATGGGCTTCCTCACTCTACCAGTTAATATCATTTCAGGAAATTGTATTTGCCTACCTGTTGTGAAGATATGAATCGCAGTGGAGGCAAAGCATATTTCCAATTCAAGATGACATGATGTTGAAGACGTATACAATAACGACACAGGTTCATTGGACCATTCATTTTGAGTTGAAAGTTGTTTCAAGCACCAAGTTCATCAATTCATCCAAAGCAGGCAGCAGCAAATATGCAAAGGATAAGAAAAGGCCCTTTCAGCAACTCTGGTGAGAATAAATATGGAATGAATGTAAGCACCAATTTTGGTATACAAAATGCCTAACATAACTTTTCTGACCATACTACTAGGTGATGACATGAGGATGACTGATTGATTGGGGGTGGGTAGGGCATGAGACCGACTGCACCTATGTCACGTGTCCAAGACGCAAATCTCGTCCTAAAAGAAAATACATAATTACCAGCCAGAGGGAATCGATATCTAAGACGCCAGTCCAGATGAAAATGTCCCAAGTGGTAAAATTATTGGGTGTGGGACTCCCCCAAATAAATATTATTTTTTCAAAAAAAATCTACAAAACCATAATATGTGACCCCTCATTTTGAATAATATGTTTTTTTAACTACTTAATTTGTAAATTACATGGACGGCAGATGCGGCCAATTCTTCAGGTAAAGGATTAACAACTTACTGCTGAAGGTGACTGTTGTTGCATAATTTATTGTGATCAAGCGTGTCACGAAGATCACCAACTGGGGTTAAACACAATTTGTCCCAAATGTCATGACACAAGTTCCAACTGAAGAAATATTCCAACTACATCATCAAGGCATGCCTTGATGCTGAAGTTGGAATATTTGTGGAGAGGGTTTATACATGTCGTTGAAAAACTCCATGTGGTAGTCGTGATGAGTGGGCAGGGGGCTCCCCCAAATTCTTATTTAACCCTTTACCCAACATAATGGCCATAACCGGCCAGCGCTATTCATAAAAATCTCCAATTAATTTTCATTTTTTTTTCTCATTTTTTGTCTCAAAAACATAGATTATGACCCCTCTTTGGAATGTGCTCATTCCAATGAGGGGTCATAACCTATGATTTTGAGACAGAAAATGAAAAAAAATAGTTACTCAAGAATTTTGTTTGCAAGTGTCGTCTGCTTATCATGTTAAGTAAAAGGTTAATTAGCACATATTGGACTCAAAATTGTCATGCTGTGACCTCAACATCCTCTGTCGCTTTCAGACCTCCATGCGTGACAAGGCCAAGTAACAAATTTAGCCCTGTAAGAAAATACATAAACCAAGAGGGAATCAATAACTAACAAGCCAGTCCAGATGAAAATGTTCCGACTGGAAAATTATTGGAGGGAGGTGTCACACCGGTACCCCCACCCCCATACTAATTAGTTGAAACCCTGCTTACTACCATTTCCTGGTGTTTAAGGTCACATATTTCTGCACTATGGCTAATCATGACCGCAATTTGAAGATAAAGTCAAGTTTATTTAATCGTCTGTGCCCATTTTAGAGCACTTCCACCCCAAGCTTTGGTGACTGGATTCTATTTTACAAGTAAAACAGAACAGGTCTACTACAGTAAAACATGCACTGCTTCAATTCCTAGGTTTCCCATGGGGGAACAGTGGAACCCTGTTAATTGAAAAGCCACTTTGCCAGGTTTCCCATGGGGGAACAGTGGAACCCTGTTAATTGAATAGCCACTTTGCCAATGAAAATTATTCAATTAACAGGAGTATTTAATTAACAGGGATTGTCACTTTCCTGTATTCTAGAGATAAACTTAGCATTTATTCTATTATATCTTGTTTGACAGAGCTCCATGAGCTCTGTCAAACATGATATAATAGATTAAATGCCTGTATTGGATGTACTGAGGACAAATAGGTCTATAAATAAAGGAAAACTGGGGACTGTCAGCGTAATTTCTCGACAAGTTACATGATTTTTTATTCAATTAACAGGAGTTTACTCTACAATCTCTATTCAATTAACAGGTCAAATTTTTACTGGAGGTATGGTAAATGGTTTTGTGTTGTGAAATTGTATTCAATTAACAGGGATATACAATTAAGAGATATCTAATTAAGTGGGCTCCACTGTACTACCAGATGAAATAAGCTGTACTATATGTTTATGCAAAAGAATTGTTCTGTGATATTTTATTCAATGAGAATGCAAGACACTCACACTGAACACAGTATTAAAAAGAATTACAGGACAGTCGCCATGGACTGGTCATTTTCCACAGCTGGGAAATTTATCCATGGACGCAATAATATTAGATTGCAAATACTAATTATACGAATAATCATCAAAAATTAATTAACGAAGCACCAGGTACAACCAAGTGCTTCATTAACTAAAATTTTGCTGCTGGTGACTTTTATTACCCGGTAAACGCATGCATGGACATCAATGCCCATGTGTGGATTACGACCAGTCCATGATGACAGCACTGCACCTGAAATATAGGGTCATTTGACCAGAATTTCTATTTTTAATTTAAAAATTAAATGTTCTCAAACTGTCGCTTTAGCCTTTATCCAATGTTAACTCTTAATCTGCTAAGTAATTTTAAAATATTTTCATCAGATCTAGTTATGGCTGCTATTAAGCAGCCATGATTAGATTTTATGAAACACTCATGAACATTTATCACAACAAATTAGTTGATACAATTTACCTAGGAAAATTTGGTAAAGTATGCGGAGATTTTACTTATTTTAATGGAAAGAGATATAATGTCCTGCGCAGGAATAACTGCCAGCAGCACTCAAGGAGCTCATGGCAAAAAAAGGCCAGTTTGGTTTACAAAAATCCCAATTCAACTTTTATTTTTTGTCTCAAAAACTGCAATAAGGTCATCGAGTTGTTCCAATGATGAATTATAAGCTCTGTTTTTAAGGCAAAAAATTAAAATTTTAGTTAGGCCTAAAAAGTTAAAAATATGTTTCTCAGGCCCTCATGCATGGTCATTTTGGCAGCCGAATGCTCTTTTTTTATAATCAATGAAAACTTACAAAAATAAAAATTCAATGGTTTATGTCTGATACTTTACCCAAGTTAATAAAATTGATAAATTTGTCCCTTGAGCTCAAGGCTTTGCAATGCAAAATTCTTACACTCAAAAGACGAAACACACCACCTCTCACGCTATTCTGTAGATTATGTGGCTAAAAGCATAAAACAAACCAAGAACATGAATTTTGGATGGCAAAGGAATAATTACAAAAATAAAATAAAACTAGAGTGATGTCACGCATGCAGCCCGACTGTCCCAGGAATGGCAACGCTTAGACGCAAAATAGTCGGAGCCATTTTTTGTTAACAGTTTACCAAACAAATCTGCCATATCTGCACTCGTGATATACAAAATTTGATATTCAAATTTTATTTTTTCATTTCTCTACTTCAAAACATACCTCCTGACCTATTTATTTATTTATTTATTTATTTATTTATTTATTTATTTATTGGTGTTTAAGGTCACATATTTCTACACACTGGCTAATCATGACCATGACAGTTTTACGGGTGGAGGAAGCCGGAGTACCCGGAGAGAACAAACGAGCAACGGCGAGCAACTGTCAGCTCCCCAACATACAAACTACACACAAGCAGGGTTAGCATTGGTTGAAGACAGGTGCACCATCAACGTGCAGTACGTCTTTGTATACAGCATCACCGTGCCCCCACATGGGCAATGGGGGCGAAGTGTTTTGCCCAAGGACACAATGCGGTTGCCGCAGGTAGGATTCGAACTGAGGACCTCTCGGCTTGCAGCTCCTGACTGGGTTTTAACCAAAACTGTAAACAAGCATTTTTGACGAAAGAAAAAAAAAGTGCCTAATTGGCCCCCGGCGGGGTGGGGTGGATGGTTGGAGGGGTACGTAAGTTTAAAAAAAAGGTTCTGCATGTAGTGACTGTAAATAGTTCAAAATGCATATTGGAGAAAAGAAGAAAAAAAAAGCCTAATTAGGTGTGGGGGGGGGGGGGGATGGGGGTAGGGGTGTTTGGGTTTTTAACCACAAACTTGGAGTCATCCTACTAAGCTACAATGAAATCCCTTCATAATTATGGCCTGTGGAATATTTTAAAGGTTTTTGGGCTTCAGGTCTCTGTTGCCATCACAGTTGCCCAAAAGGGGACGTTCTCATCTAGACATTGTTTGAAGTCAACCTATCAAGTTACAATGAAATCCCTCCATAAATATGACCTGTAGGCTGTGCTAAAGGTTTTCGGGCTTCGGGCCCCTGTTCTGGTCACAGTTGCCCAAAAGGGGACGTTCTCATGTAGACATTATATGAAGTCAACCTATCAAGTTACAATGAAATCCATCCATAAATATGACGTGTAGACTGTGCTCAAGGTTTTCGGGCTTCGGGCTCAGGCAGCCATCATGGTTGAATGATTGGAACCAGAAGGGGACATTCTCATCTGGGCATCATGTGGATTGATCCTACGAAGTTACAATGAAATCCCTTTAAAAAATATGACCTGTAGACTGTGCTAAATGTTTTCGGGCTTCGGGCACCTGTAGCCGTCACAGTTGCCCAATCACGTCCAAAAGGGGACTTTCTCATGTAGACATTATATGAAGTCAACCTATCAAGTTACAATGAAATCCCTTCATAAATATGACCTGTAGACTGTGCTAAAGGTTTTCGGGTTTTCGGCTCGGGCAGTCGTGACGGTTGATAGATCACGCCCAAATGGTGACATTCTCATGTAGACATCATACGGAGTCAACCTATCAAGTTACAGTAAAATCCCTCCATAAATATGACCCGTAGGGTGTACTAAAGGTTTTTGGGTTTTGGGCTCGGGCAGTCATGACGGTTGATAGATCACGCCTAAATGGGGAAATTCTCATGTAGACATCATATGGAGTCAACCTATCAAGTTACAATGAAATCCCTCCATAAATGTGACCCGCAGAGTGTGCTGGTTTTCGGGTTTTGGGGTCGGGCAGTCATGACGGTTGATAGATCACGCCAAAATGGGGAAATTCTCATCTAGACATCATAGAGAGTCATATCAAGTTACAATGAAATCCCTCTATATTAAACATGACCTGCGGACTGTGTTAAAAGTTTTTGGGTTTCGGGCTTGGGCAGCCATCACGGTTGACAGATCATGCCCAAATGGGGACGATCTCATCTAGGCATTATACAGAGGCATTCTATGAAGTTGAAATGAAATCCCTTCATAAATATGACTTGTAGACTGTGCTAATGGTTTTCGGGTTTTGGGCTCGGGCAGCCATACCGGTTGACCGATCACGACCAAAAGGGGACGGTTCTCATATAGACATGACCTAAAACCTGCACATGAAATTTTGTGACGATCAGACAAGAACTACTGGGTATAGCCTGTATTTGAAGGTTGAATAAAAAAAACTTTAACCACAAACTTTAACCAAAACTCCAAATGTCAAATAAACAGGAGAAAAAAAAAAAAAAAAAAAAAACTCACTTGAACCTTCAGTAAAAAACTTTAACCACAAACTTTAACCAAAACTCTAAAAGTTAACAGACGGACAGACGGACAAAAGTCATTACTATATAGCCCTCACTGTAAACAGTCAGGCTAAAAATGCCTGCCCACATGCAATTTTACCAAAATGGCCTTAGAAAGAGATCTGCATGTACTTCGTGCGGCTTTATTCAATAATTATTTTTTCAAGTTTCTTCTGGAATTCATATGTGAAGTATACTCCTGCAAAAATTTGAAATTGGATTCGAAATTTGATTTGAAAGTCAATATTTGATTGGATTCAAAACTGGAAACTGGGATATTTTCGAATATACTTCAGCCATAACCGTGAATATTTACAGATTATATTTGGTCATATTATTTTATATTGAGTATTGTTCTGAGTAGAAACTCAACTGACTTGTAGCGGTAACAGTGTGTGTAGCGATGTAGCTACAACTGTAACGATTTAGCTACAACTGTACAACAGTTGTTGCTACATCACTACAAATGCTGTTACTATTATTGCTACAACTGTTCATTTCAACTCATTGTGCATTATAACCACTGACCATTATTAAAAATTTCAAGTTTCGAACTTTGAAAAGTTTTTCAGCTGTCCAACTTCCAATAAATGATTTGTTCCACAACATGATCACATTATTTTATATTGAGTATTGTTTTGTTTCTTCACAGTTACTGGATACATCTTCAAAAGCAACAGTTTTCTAAAAGCACACCCCTGATTATTATATAAACAGAAGTAGAGCAGGATTTGATTTACAAGCAGATCGACTCCATTCAGCATTGAATTATTTCATTTTAGTTATTCCGCTTTAGTCATTCCACATTTTTATTTACAACAAATGGCTTCATGATCAAATGGAGTCAATCCGATTTGAAACAAAGTACTTTTTCCCAAGAAAACATGTGATAGAAGTGAGGTATCGGCTCTATCAGCCAGGTTCGTTTAAAAATGTTTATTGCTACAGTTTCGAAGCTACAAAGTCAACAATTTGAATCGTTTCATTCTACAGCTAGTATATTGGTTTATATCTCAGCTTATAGCATGGGAAATGGTGAGGCGAAAAATGCACTCTACATAACTGTGTCTCTTTTAATAATCAGGTGTATTATTTTTTTTTTTAAAATTTGATTCAAAATTCCATTCATTTTCTCCAATTCGATTTGATATTCGATTCGATCAAAATCGGCAATTCGCAGGTCCCTAATGAGAAGGGGTAAAATTTATGGTCTTCATTCATGGTATACTTGTCAGGCCTACATGTATAAGTATCTTCAAATAGATATAAAAGGCTAGAAATTTTGGGACCAGGGTCAGCCATGAAAATTACAGTACGGTTGCCGTGGATTGGTCGTAATCCAAACATGGGTAGGGATGTCCAAGCATGAGTTTACCAGGTAATAAAAATCACAATCAATAAAATTTTAATTAATGAAGCACCAGGTTTTACCTAGTGTTTCATTAATTAAATTTTTGATGATTATTTATATAATATGCATTTGGAATCCAATACTATTGTGTCCGTGGAAATATTGCCCAGCTGTGAAAAGTGACCAGCCCATGATGGCCGTACTGTAGGATCAGGCAGGAAACCAGAACCATTTCATTTAATAAGATTATTCTGGAATATTCTTAGAAGAGATGCAATACCTATTCTCTTTTTGTCTTTGTAAAGCCAAGTGAAAACACAACTGACTGCATTATTGAGCTCTAGAGCTGGATAATATTGGAACTTCAAGAGTAGTATCTGTATTTTGAGGATGATTTACCCTGGTATCGGTACTGTATTAGGTCTCAAAAACATCCAGACATCAATGCCAATATTGATTCGTAATTTTCATATACTGCCAAGCAGCTGGTCACCTTTCTACAGTAGTCAGAGACTCAGAATGCTCATTTTCAACATATAGACTCATGAGGATGGGAGAGCTGACATTACATGTACCCCCTGCACACTGATGTCAAAATCTCTAAATTTCAGGCCGCTAATATTTTCCATGTTGCAACTAGGAACTTCACCAGTTCAATCTTGTTTTACAGAGCTCATTGAGCTCCGTAAAACAAGACTGAACTGGTTAAATTCAAAGCTGTATTATGGCCAATAACTGCATGTTGATATTTTTTATATTTTGACACAAGAGCACAAAAGGTCAACAAATAAAGACTATTCTATTTGTCAAAATGGTGGAAATAACATACATGTAGCAGTCCTGTTAATTAGGGACAAATTGCCGAGGCTAAAAAATAGCCTTGGCCGAATAATTTGCTTTGGCTAAAAGCCTAGGCCATGATGCAGAATGCATCACCCTTAGTGTGTAGCGCTGAGCAGGTGGAGAGTATGAGAGGGGGTGTCCCCCTCTTGTTGGTGGGGGGGAGGGGGTCATTGATTTTGAGTGCAAGAGCAGGCTTCAAGTGGCATTTCAGAATGGAATATACTGTTCAACTATCACTTTTACACAATGCATAGAACAGTTTATTGATATTTTTAAGTTTTATGTGTCACTGAAGACGAGCAGTAGTCCAGTATTTCTTTTCTCAGAAAATGTATAAACAGCTCATTATAGTGTTGAAACTTTCAACACTCTGACTCGGTTGTTGATTCATTTTCTGAGAAAAGGAATATACAGAACTGATTCCTAAATTTCGAGTTGATTTGTTATTTGCCGAAAATCAAGTCGCAGTCAACAAAAAACTTTGAAAATGAAAAACAGGTGACTGAAGAAGTGTACTCTAAGGACGTGATTGTTCCATGACCTGCATAACTTAATCAACCCCCAATGAAAAGCTAGACAAACAAGAAACAATAGCCTCATTGAATATTAAATGAATCACATGACCAAACAGTGCAATTTGTTTGGTCAGTATGTGCACAACATAATGCGAGTTGTGAAACTTCATTCAGTAGTAAATATCATTATGTGACATTTTGTTTTCTGACCAATCTCATTACTGCAACATTTACCCGAAACAAGAATGTATCGAAAAAGCATGATGAACTTCTGTAGATGTACTTCTGCTCTCAGCATTAATTAAAACACAACAGTTTGCAGGTATTCTGTTCACACCTCATTTGTGTGTTTTAATCAGTGTCAAGGGGGCGCGGTGGCTCAGTTGGTAGAGGTGCAGGCTGCAAGCCGAGAGGTCCTCGGTTCGAATCCCACCTGCGGCAACCGCGTTGTGTCCTTGGGCAAGACACTTCACCTAGGGCCCTGCAAATCGGGAAATTTTTGTTCGAATCGAATCTCGAATCGAATCGGGACTGATGTCGACATCGAATCGAATCTCGAATCGAATCAGGATAAACTCGGAAAATATCTATAACTGGCATTATCTTGTGCAGTAATGTCCGGAAAGCACTGCGAGAAGAGATCGTTGACATAAGCTTATAACTTGGAGTTGTTTTAATTTTCTTTCTCGTTGAATGGCCATTCAGATATTCACTTGGCCCGACAATAAATTCAAGACATAAATATGGACAGAAATTAAGGTGTTACTGCCCAGAGTCATTTGAGACAAACCACTAAATTGAAACATGAGAATTAAAAGCACAAATGTAATACAAGTGGCACATTAATTCTCATGGGTTGAAGTCTGCTACAGCCGCTAACTTCACATACGTTAGCATGGCTACATACATGTACATCTTATAGGAACCTCATTATTGTAATGTTTGGTTGTTTTTGTATTATCAGGATTTGTGTCTTGTAGATTTCGGTCCGTTCTTAACTCAATAACTCCGTATACATAAAAAGCAGCGAAGGCGTTAAACTGTGTTAGTTTCTGCATTAGTTAACTCGAATATTGACGCAGTGCTCATTCACACAAATTGCTTTTACTTCTTTCCAACTTCCAAGTACCAATGCCGAACAATGCAAAGAAACTACAGAGGTTTTCCTCCCACAGTTTTCTAACATAATAATGGGAGCGCTCCAGGAGACATGCCCCCATTATTGTGTTAGAAGATTCTGGGACTGGGAATGGGCCTTAGGCCCATAACTGGATATTTCAGTTGTATAGATGAGGCGTGAACAAGTTAAAACAGCTCCAATTTGCAAAAGTCAAAAAACGAACGTTTAATTTCCCATTCTAAAGACTCAAAATATACACTGTCGAACACCGATTCGTTTTCCTCGAAGCTTCGATTGACTAACGAATCGGCAAACTATTCGAGATCGATATACGAATACCAAAGTGATGTCGACATCGAATCGAATTCTCGAAGCTTCGCAGGGCCCTAACTTCACCCCCATTGCCCATGTGGGGGCACGATGACGCCGTGTACTAAGGCATACTGCACGTCGATGGTACGCATGTCTTCAACCAATCTAACCCTGCCTGTGCTGCAGTGCGGAGTTATGATGTTGGGGAGCTGGCAGCTGCTCGTCGTTGCTCGGTGGTTCTCTCCGGGTACTCCGGCTTCCTCCACGCGTAAAACTGTCACGGTCATGATTAGCTATTGTGCATAAATATGTGACCTTAAACATCAATAAATAAATAAATAAATAATCAGTGTCAAGTTGGTAGATATATTTTTATATAAAACTCGACAATTTGTCCAGAAAAAAACTCAATACGGTACTATTTTGCATCGGCTAAAAATAGCCGGCAGAATATTTTTTTGCATTGGAAATTGCCTTGGCTGAGCTGTAAGCCGACGCTAATTAATAGGGCTGTAAGTTGAAATTCGTCACAAGTCATTCATTTTCTCTCAGTTTTATTTTCACATTAAATGATTGGTAACGAATGGATGTGAAAGACATAGTTCCTGAGATCCTCCTATCAACCATTTTGGAAAATGTTCTGCTGTCTGATCTTTATTTTTTAGCTAATGTCTGGAATATTTTTTAGTATTTTAAGATTCCTCAGTGCAGTAAAACGGTATTGGCATGATATCGATACCAAATGATATTTAACTCTTTCAACACAAGAGGGCGCTTTTCCAGTGCAGAAACACGATACGTCATAATTTCATTAAGTAGGATGGCTTCCAAGTGAACGTATGCGGTAGAACAATTAATATTTTCAAAGTGCAGCCTGAAGGCTGAATGTTGAAAATATTAATTGCTCTACTCCCAAATAATGGATATGGACTCTTCCAATTTCTGCGATTTAACTGACATGGAAGATACCACCAGTGTTGAAAGGGTTAAGGTATACCCCTCAGTTCATTTAAAATACTTAGGGAGTGGATTACAACTCAAAAAAGAGTGGAATTTCCACTGTAAATCAGTGTGACAATGTTTACAGTGATGATACAAAGGATGGAAAACTAAAGTTTTTGCCAACGAACTTTTAATTTTCCTTTGGTCTTTCTTATCCTTTTTCACAGACGATAAACTTTTGTCATTGTGGAAACTCAACACTGAAAGTGTTTAGTTGTAATCCACTCTGCACATACAATAGCTACTTTAATATTCAAGGAGAAGATGTCATCTAGACATCATCATCAACTAGGCATCAACATATTTAACCCTCTGCAGACTGAAGTAAAAAAAAAAAATCAAATTTTCAATAGAGCTGAAATGGTTAACTGATTAATTGATTAATCAATGATCAACATCTTGATTGATCCAAAAAGTAATTGATCGATTAACCGTTACTTTTCAACTACTATATTATATGGGTCAACAAAGGAAGAAACTTGCTCCAAAACAGGCAAACATTGTCATACTGACTCACATCAATTATATGAAACAGAGTAAAGCATGCAAGTTAGTTGCTGACATACTTGCATGATCATCATACTGTATCATTAGTTGGAAATAGTCATTAGTCCTTTACCCATTGTGGGTAGCAGACGATAGTTGCAAAATAAATTCATTGAATTACTAAAAATTTGAAATTTTTGTCTCAAAAACATAGCTTATGACCCTCTATTGGAACAAGCTTGATCAGCTCGTTCCAATGAGGGGTCATAAGCTATGTTTTTGAGACAAAAATTGAAAACATAATAAATTTGAATGGAGATTTTTGTATATAGGCCTAGTTGGTTTTGTTTGTTACATTGGGTAAAGGGTTTGTGCTGTAAATCATCAACAGTATGGCAGTTATTCAGATATCTATTAGGATAAGTGATTAATTGGTTAACCAAGGTTTATCCGCGTGATTAATCGATCAAGAAAACCACTTAACTATTTCAGCTTTAATTTTCAAGACATCCAGGTAATTCACAAATTGAGGGTATGAAAAAAATTTCCCCCAAAAATTCAACAAAACCATTTAATGTGACCCCTCATCGGAAGATGGAACACGCTCAATGAGCTTGGTTCAAAGAGTGGTCACATGATATGGTTTTGTTTAAATTTTTTTGAAAATAAGTCTTTTTCTTTTGCCCAACTGGTGAATTATTTATTTATTGATGGTTAAGGTCACATATTTATGCACAATGGCTAATCATGACCGTGACAGTTTTACGCGTGGAGGAAGCCGGAGTACCCGGAGAGAACCACCGAGCAACGACGAGCAGCTGCCAGCTCCCCAACATTATAACTCCTTACTGCAGCACAGGCAGGGTTAGATTGGTTGAAGACATGCGTACCATCGGCGTGCAGTACGCCTTAGTACACGGCGTCATCGTGCCCCCACGCAGGCGATGGAGATGAAGTGTCTTGCCCAAGATCACAACGCGGTTGCCGCAGGTGGGATTCGAACCGAGGGCCTCTCGGCTTGCAGCCTGCACCTCTACCTACTGAGCCACCACGCTCCCAACTGGTGAATTACCCGATCTTGAAAATTTGAATTTTTTTCAACTTCACTTCAGTCTGCAGATGGTTAAATATGTTGTTGAACCACAGTAAATAACTACAGTTGAAACTGGAAATGAAAACAAATACTGCATTTAACCCTTTACCTAATGAATCACAGGCATCAGTATGCGTAAATATGCAAATTCAGCAGTTGAAAAAATATTTTTCAAAAAATTTCTACAAAACCATACTCTTGTGACCCCTCATTGGAACGTGCTCGTCGAGCTCGTTGCAATGAGGGGTCACATGATATGGTTTTGTTGAACTTGTTCTACTTGAATGTTTTGTGAGCTCACATACCAAGAATATTTGAAATCTGTTGGTAATTGTTGAAATTAACCCCTGACAAGTTCTGCTCATATCCTGACTTACCTGAAAACTTCTATGTAGAAGGGGCATAACTCCTGAAAAACTGGGTTAGTGAAAAGGGGCCATTTGGAGTTTTGAAATTTCTGTTCTTATTATTCCAGTGGTGAAAACACACCCCACGGTTATCTTAATAGTGGGATCAGATTCAAACAAGAACTGACCAATTATATCCAAGGCTGACGAAGAAAAGGCCATAAATTGCTCTTTGAGAGGAACAAGGCACCACCTACAATGCTTTACCATTGCAGATGGCACCTTGACCCACACAAGGGGCAATATATTGTGCAAAGATGTAATGCAACATCTGCTTCAAATGACATTACAAGGAATTTTCAGACTAAATTTGAGCTATTTAGTTAGACTGACCACCATCAAACCCATTCCTCAAATGAAACTGCAGCGCAACTTGTCTCAGAAGGGACTGAACTAAATAGAATGAGCCAGTAATGCCATGTCATTCACTCAGGTTTCTACAGAAAAGATATCACACCAAAGCTACAAATGAAACCTTAAAAAAGCGGGTGAGGGGTTGGGCCTGTTGGGTGTACTAATGGAATTGTTGAGAATTTATACGTCAAATCCAAGATGACCGGTGGCGGACATCTTTTTCAATGGAATGCAGAAAAATCTGATAACTCCTATCCAGACATCATACCAAAGTTACATATATAATTTGACTGTTGCTGGCGGCCATGTTTTTCAGCAAAATTCAGAAATATTCGATGGCTCCCAAGCATCTAGACATCACACCAAAGCTGCATATAAAATTTGACAAAGATCAGGTGAGAGATGCAGCCTGTAGGGTGTGCTAATGGAAATGTTGACAATTTATATGCAAAATCTAAAATGGCAGCGGCGGCCATGTTTTTCACTGAAATTTGGAAATTTTCAACAGCTCCAATCTGGACATTGCCCCAAAACCACAGATCAAATTTTGCACTGATCAGGCCAGAGCTGTGGCCTGTAGGTTGAGCTAAGGGAGAGTTTATAACCAAATCCAAAATGGCTGCTGGCAGTCATGTTTTTCAACAAAATTCAGAAAAATTCAATAGCTCCCATCTAGACATCACCTCAAAGCTACATGTGAAATCTGAAAAAGATTGGGCAAAAGATGTGGTCCACAGGGTGTGCTAATGGAATTGTTGACACTTTAAATGCCAAATCTAAGATGGCCACTGGGGGCCATGTTTTTTAACTAAATTTGGAAAATTTTGATAGCTTCCATCCAGACATTGCCTCAATGCTATATATCAAATTGGGACTGATCGAGTGAGAGCTGCAGTCTGTAGGCTGTGTTAAAGGAATTGTGGGTGGACAGACGTACATATGGATGTATGTATGCACGTACGGATGGATGACAGATCACAACCCATCCTAATAGCTAATACTTAACATTGTCAAGTTGAGCGAAAAACTGCACAATAAATTGTCTTTTTCAGAAAGTTGACAATAAAGAAAAAATAATTCAAAACCAAATCGAATCTCCAATGTTCACTGGGCCCTACTGCATGCAATGGTTTACCTGTTATACTTGATTTCTTCTGGGCCAAGCTAGAGGTGCCTGTTCCGTTACTAATGCCTTTTTGTAGAGATGACAAAATATTTTTAAAACTGAAAGTGTAAGGAAATTAATCATGCCTGTTATGTACATTCCCAAATTTTTTTTTTCGTTATTTCCAATCAACAGGCACTGATGTTATGTGTATGTGTTTGCTCTACATGCTAATGTTCAACAGCGTGTTTCTAATATTGCTTAATGCTATCTGATTACACCTTGTTCATTTTTTGTCAAGGTGGAAGCTGTTATGCCCCAGCAATTTACACTTCTTGGGGAAGTTATTTTCATTATTGTAGGGACATACATGTACACACACCAGGTGGCATTGAAAGTTAACTCACAGGATTCAGAACAGTTACAAAGATTCCACCCAGCACATTTTTTTGGTGATTGTGCTACCAAGATTCAAAAAATTAATCTGTGCTGTTAAACTAATTATATTAACTAATTGAGTGCTAGAAGCCACTACAGTAGAACCTGTCTTGAGAGACCACCCTTTAGGCCACACAAAAGTGGTCTCTCAAGACAGGTGGTCTCTCATAACAGGTTTCAGGTTTTCTCAAGTCAGTGAATAATAATAATAACTCTTTGGCCAGCCGCTGATTTGTCGCGGTCCTCATAAGAGAAGGCCATCATTCCCCCTGCGCCCCACCCCCTCTTCCCCTCCTCTCCTCCCAGCATTCAGACATAAACTGCTTAATAGTGTCCCTCACTTCCTCTTTTTCAATTTCTTCAATAAGCATTCCTACCCTCTCCCTCGTGTCCCCCTTCAGCCATCTATCCTTTGTTTCTTCACCCCACTTCTGCATTATTCTTCCAGTAAATTTTATTCTATGAGGTATATACTGTGGGCATTCCAAGAGAAAATGTTCCAGGGTCTCCACTACTCCAGAGTGGCACATTTGGCATCCCTTTTCCCCATCTCTCCCAATTTTTCCCCGAAGCTCCAGTGATCTTGATCTCAGTTTGAACAGCAGTGACCCTCCAAAGGTGCCATCTAGGTACTTCTCAAAAGCTGGCTTTTCTTTATATTGTAACCCCTGCAGTGATCTTTTCACGCTAACCCCTGCTCGCCAGTTTCGATTGCAATCTTCCATGACTCTCTCTTTGACAAACCTTTTGCCTTCTTTCATTCCTACTTCTATGTTTGTGACCTCTATAGAGTAATTGTCCATTAGTTCCCTCACATGTTTTGACCACCCCGTTTCTATATTAGAATTCCAAATGGTATCGAGCATCAATTTGCACCACCGGTTGTCAGGCAGGTTTCTCAAGTAGTTAAAGTAACACAGTTTTCCCAAATCTACCCTGTCCTTGATTTTCATCCACCCAAGCTCCCTCCTTACTGCTTCCAAAGCTGCAGCATTACTCGACCCTGTTATCCATCTGCCGGCATCATTCTGAGTACTTTCCAACTTCTTAATAACGGTTTGGTTTAATGGAATCACGTCCGTGCCATACGTTATACTTGGTAAACCCACCCTCTCCCACAGTGTTTTCCCCACAAAGACCTTGTTGAAACTATTTTTCCCTAAAAGTTTTAGTTGGTTCAGAATTCTTTTCCCCTTCAGAATCAGTTTGGCTGAGTAATTTCTGTACACCCCTCTTCCCGTTATATTTATGCTTACCCCTAGATACTCATACTCTCCCGTTTCTCCTACAGTGATTTGTTTGCTTTCCCCTTCGGGGATTGAGAACTCCCCCACTCTCCATCTCTTCGTCATATCTACCTTGCGTCCAACGGGTATTACCTTGCTTTTATTTTCATTTAGTTCGAGCCGCCAAGTGTTCCCATATCTACCAACAATTTCCAGCAGTTTCTCTAGCCCCTGTTCAGTTCTAGACATTAACACCATGTCGTCCGCAAAGAATAAGCCTGGTATCTTTATGTCTCCAATATTTACCCCCTCCGCACTCTGAATTAGTTCGTCCCCTAAATCTTTAACATACAATGCAAACAAAATCGGTGAAAAGATACACCCCTGCTTGAGGCCTATATCCATAGGGACTCGTTTTGTAGTAATACTCCCTAGACTGAGTTGGCTTTGCACATCTGTATACAGTGCTTTCATGATTCCCACAAAGTCACCCCCCAGTCCGATGCCCTCGAGCTTTCGCCACATACCTTCCCTCCACACTCGGTCGTACGCTTTTTTCACATCTAGAAATGCCAGAAACATCTTTTTCTTTTCAGCCTTTGTTGATTCTATCAGTTGGGTGAGTGTAAATAGGTGATCAGTGACTCTTCGTCCTTTCCTGAAACCATTTTGAATTTCTCCTAAAAAACCTTTCTCTTCAATAACTTCCTCTAGTCTACCGTATATGACCTTACAGAATGCTTTTCCGATGTTACTACTAACTGATATCCCCCTATAGTTATCTAGAACTTCCTTATCCCCCTTTTTGTGTATGAACGACACCTTACTTTCCCTCCACTCTCTGGGGACCTCTTGCTTTCGCAGAGCCAGGTTGAAAAGGTTTGTCAGGACTTCAATAAGTGCCTCCCCTCCATTTTTGAGGAATTCGTTCGGAATTTCATCAGTCCCTCCCGCTTTACCATTTTTTAATTTCGAGACCACGTTCCGCACTTCTTCTGCCGTTATTTCGCTACATACACGATTGGATAGGTTCTCCTCCACCAGTGTATTTCTTTTTGGTGGGGACCCACTGCCCCATCGCCTATCGTTTATCTTTTCCCAGTGCTTGACTAACTCTAAAGCGATACAGCCTTTATCTTCTGTACTTTCCCCATCCACTTTGATACTCTGTACACTACTTTTCCCCCGTTTATTTACCCAGTTCCAAAATACGTTTGAGCTCGAACCCCCGTTTTCTTTATTGTTCTGGCAAGACTGCAATTGCGCTCCTTCCTATTATTATTCTTTATCTCATTCACCTTTTTCCGTGCCAGTTCATATTCTCCTTTCATTAGTCTCGTGTCATTGTTATCCACCCCTTTAAGCTTCCTACTTCTTCTGTAAGCAGCGCATTTTACCTTCCTTTCTTTTATAGCCTTTTTCAGTCCCTCGTTAACCCTGTATCCAAGCTCTCTCGTTGGGACCCTCACCCTTCCTATACACTCCTTCCCTGCCTCTGTTAGGCTATTTACTATGCCATCTGAAATACTCTGGACATTTGCATCCCTAGGTATACAATCAAGATTTGGTTTTAGTTTTTCCCGAAACTGCTTCCAGTCGGCTCCTTGTTTTAGTCCCCAAACTTCCTTGAAGGTATTTCTGTCTCTATTCGTCTTTTTGCCCATAATCTTAACTGTTATCAGGTTGTGATCACTACCCAAGTCATTTTTTCCCTCGTCATCTATTTCTACATCTATAACCTCCCTCCATATGCCAATGTCAGTGAGTATATAATCAATTATTGTTTTCTTATCGTTCCTCTCCCAGGTCCATTTACCCTTACATTTCGCATCCCTGTTCAGGATCTTTAAACCAAGCTCTTTTGATAGGTCCAACATCTTCCTCCCATTCGTGTTAATTTTCCTATCACCTC
Source organism: Pictodentalium vernedei (assembly GCA_031216915.1). Lineage (NCBI taxonomy): Eukaryota > Metazoa > Mollusca > Scaphopoda > Dentaliida > Dentaliidae > Pictodentalium > Pictodentalium vernedei. Next base: position 289,581,873 of record CM062297.1, on the reverse strand, counting down.
CCTGTATGCCCTCCTCCTTATCCCTGATGTGCCCATTGAAGTCCCCCATTAGGACAATACTGAACCCTCTGCTGCCATGCTCTGTGATATTCGATCTAAGAGTTGTATATATTGAATCATTCCACTCGGGCTTACTTCCCTCCACTGCTAAGTATACAACACCAACGGCAACACTCCTGCTTCCTAACTTGATTTTTGCCCAGACTATTTCGTTGGATACTGGAATCTGAGTCCTTGCTTCTGTGAGATCTGTAATCAATGAGGGCTGTAATTCCTCTTTAGCGTAGATGCCAACACCCCCACCCCGTTTCTGACCCTCAGTTCGCCCAGCTCCTATCCACACACGACCCTTTATCTGATCAACCCGCTCATCCCGTCGTATCCACGTCTCACTTAGACCCATTATATCGAAGTCTCCTTCGTCCATCATTGTTGATATTTCGCTTACTTTCTTGTGCAGACCCTGGATGTTGCAGTACCCAAACTTAATGAATCTTTGTTTTTTTGTCATCACTGGCACATTATTATAACCCTGGTATGTCCCTGTATTGTGCATGTTTGTTGTTCTTCCTATGTTCCCAGCATTTGTGCCCCTCTGGGTTATCGGCTGTGGTCCCCTACCCCCCTTTTCTCCAAAAAAGGCCCAGCCACCTGTAGAATTTTTTGGCCCAACAGGTCTGTACCCATCCTACTTAAATGCAATCCGTCTCGCCCATACAACTCTCCTTGTCCCCAGAATGAATCCCAGTGGTCAATGAAATGTACTCCCAAGTCTTTGCAGTGCTCTTCCAGCTCCTCGTTTAGTGCCATAATCCGTGAGTTCCTCTCATTCCCACCACCCATAAAGGGGAGCACCCCTGAAACGATGATCCGAGCATTCCTGCTAAGTAGCTTACTAATTAGGTCCTTGTATGTGTCCACCAAACGAACTGATTTCCTCTCCCTGATGTTATTGGACCCCACATGTAATACCACTACCGGATCAGGCCCCGACCCAGCTACAATACCGTCCACTCTATCCCTCAGGTCCTCCACTTTAGCCCCCGGAAAGCACAGAACTGTTCTATTTTTACTGTCCGGACCACAGACAACCTTGTCGATTCCCCGAACTATGCTACTTCCCGCAACCACCAACTTACTTTTGGCCCTCGCCCTATTTATCTCCTCTAGTCTCCTATTGTTTACAGCGTCCTCTTCCTCTCCAACAGCCCCACTCGGATTCAATATCGGTATCGGTATCTTTGACCTAGGATTACTCCTATCCTTGTCCCTCCGTCTCTTTCCAGGCCCTGAACTACCTGGACTACTCCCCTGGTCTTCCCCCGGATCCCTCCTCCTTTTTCCTTGCCTAGACCCCAAGCTACTATCTGTTGCAACTACCTCCATCTCGTCCTCTGTCTCTTCCGAATCGAGCACATCAAATCTGTTTCTGGTGCTGCACTCCCCACTGCCTTTGGACTTTACACCCCTATCTACCTGCTTCTCCGGCCCCCCTTTCCTACCACTTTTGGTAGTCCATGCCAAATGCTTTACAGCATTGCTCCGGCCTGGGCCCCCCTCATCTGTCCTACGTACTTTTCTAGCAGCCCCCACCTCATCACCTACCTCATTCACATCAAAGGTTCTACCCCCATGTTTCCTCTTGGAACCACCGACAACCTTCCATCCTTCTCGGAAAGCCACTTTCACAGGCGTAACTCCAGACAGCCCCGCCCTACCAAGTTTTCCCTTCAGCTCAGCAATCTCCCCCTCAAACTTAACAATTGTTTCAAGTAGGCGGAGGATTTCCTGACAGTTTGCACATACCTCTCCATATCCCATCGAGCGACAGTCCCCATACATCATAGAACACTGTTTACAAACTTCAAGCCCAATATCGCCATCGGTGGCCCCACCAACCCGGCTCTGACCGACACCCCCAGTGACCCCAGTGACCTCTGTCTGCACACCAATACTTACCCCGTTGGCACCGTTGACCTGGACCGCGATATTACACGTATTTACCTCCATACTTACCTCCGTCTGAACAGCGCCATCATGAAGACAAAATTACGCGATCGGACAGGGAAAATTGTAAACACGCGACAAAAGGCAACACGACGAACCGTTCGACAACTTAGCGCTCACAGTTTTATTTAAGACCTCCTAACTTTGTCTCAGTTACTATACTAAACTAACTCCCCACAAAGTTGAATAAAATAACCTGAAAATGAAATATATATGATTAGTGAACAATAAAAATACTTAATTTCGATTCGTAACCAAGGAGACTTCTTCTGTATACTTGCGGATCGAACAATCTGAATAACCAACCACAAAATTCATAAATGGAGAAGAATGGATTCTTGTAATTACTTTGTAGTTGTTCTTTTTTATGAAGTTTTTGTAACAAATTGAAATGGACTGTTATAAAAATAAATTATTTTTTTTATAACAGTCCATTTCAATTTGTTACAAAAAGATTTTCAACACAAATTTATTTTTATTCCTATCTGTCACATCTCAGGTATGTATGAAATTGTTTATTCAGCAATAATCCTAATCTTTTCACAGGGGTCTTATAAAAACATCTCAATCTTTAATGAGTTATGTAACTGAATAGCAATTGAAACCCAATTAAGAGCTTTTAATACTTTTAATTATGTTAGTATAACCACAATGGATTTTCCAATTCCAGAACAGATAAAAAGTTTTTGTCATGGTCTCAGTCTTCAAAGGGGAGGTCTCTCAAGTCAGGTCCATTATGGCATAAAATACAAGTTGGTACAAGGTCACAGTGGTCTCTCAAGGCAGGTGGTCTCTCAAGACAGGTAGTCTCCCATAGCAGGTCCATTATAGAGTAAAACCAATCGGTGCCTGGCAGATGTGGTCTCTCAAGACAGGTGGTCTCTCAAGACAGTGGTCTCTCAAGACAGGTTTTACTGTATCAGGGTTTTCAAAAATGAGAGTATCAGAACAAAAGCCAACATTTTGTTTGCTTATGTTTCATATTCAGTCGACCGCAAACAATATTTAGCCTATATAAATTTGTTCTGTTACAAATTATTGGCAAGTGACTGTAGGGCACTCTCCAATAATTTGTAATAAAACAAATTTTGAATAACAAATTCAGACCACCAAAAATAATCTAGTCCTCAACCAGTTAACAGCCTGTCTGATAATGCCAATCCTACAGTACAGCCCCAGCTGACTGGTCATAATAGACATATGGGCAGTGATGTCCACGCATGCATTAACCGTGTAATTAAAATCATCATCATCAAAATTTTAATTAATGAAGCACCAGATTGTACTCTGTGCTTCATTAATTAAATTTTTATTGATTAATCCTAATTCTATAATTCGTGTTTGGAATCCAATATTATTACATCTGTGGAAATACTGCCCACCAGTGGAAAGTGACTAGTTCACAGCGGCCGTACTGTAACTTACTCAGCAACCATTAAAGTGTGCTCCCGGTGCTGCATATGAGTACCCCAGTTTATTAAATTTTTAGAAAAAATGGTGAGCAATGATCATCCCTGATGTAAGTAACAATAAAAATGTCCTTGCACTTGCAGTAGTTCAGCAATCCAGATTGCTGATCTAGATTGCCATGTCCAATCTTGTGACCGAGGCCTGGCATTCATTTTTAAATAGGCACATCCCTTTCGCTGTACATGTACTTAGTGTTACATTGTATAACATCTTCGGATAGAGATGCGAGTAAGTAAACGAAGTGGTAATACATTTTTAAAATATACTACTCAAAGTTTGCTAAGCACCATGTACATCCAACTACCTGTTTTACGTTTTAGTTGAAATATTGTAATGAAAAGTGTATATATTTTCTATTTAATTATATCTTTAATGATTTAAGAACAGAAATTAAGATTTTATTTGTGTTTGACATTATTTTTTAGCTTTTGAATACGATAACCATGAAAAATGGATATTATTGGTAAAAGAGGAAATTTTTCAAGAGGCCAAAAAGTTGACGGAGCGAACTGGTATAGCTTCAATATCAAGTATGAGACCCATTACTGTTAATTACAGCTTGACAATGCTTTCTCATGCTCCCAAGCAGGTTCCTGGTGGTCCTTTGTAGGATGTTGTTCCATTCTTGGACCAGCATGGCACCAAGCTCCTGGACACTTCTTGGCTGGACTGGATGGGCTGAAATTGCAAGCTGCAACTCATTCCAGACATGTTCAATTGGACTGAGGTCAGGGAATCTTGCAGGCCAGTCCATACGCTCAATCCCCTCCCTCTGTCTGTACTCCCCGACAGCATGGGCAACATGAGGACGAGCATTACCATCCATCAGAATGAATCAATCACCCACTGCACCTGCATACAATCTGACGTGGACATCCAGGATCTCATCAATGTACCGTTGTGCAGTCAATGTACCACGTTCAAGGACACAGAGCTCTGTATGTCCATCCCAGCTGATGCCGCCCCACACCATGATTGACCCTCCAACATAGTGGTCATGCCTAGCAATGTTGGCTGCATGGAATTCGTCTTCTCCATACCCTAGAATGCCTATCTGTGTGGCCTTGGCTCATCTGTAAAAAGGACAGGTCGCCAATCTTCTCTGGTCCATCCAACGTGGTCCATGGCCCATTCATATCGTGTCTGGCAGTGGTTCTGGGACCACGGAATGCGAATACATGGTCTTCTAGATTGGAGACCACCTTCGTGATACCTTGCCCGGATAGTCTGCGTTGAAACATTTACCCCGGATGCATTCTGAAGGTCACTGCAAAGATGGGTTGCTGTGGCAAAGCGGTTCCTATAGGCCTGAATGATCAAAAACTGGTCTTCAGCTGCAGATGTTGCCCTGTCTCTGTCACCACCATGCCATCTTACTGGTGTGCCATACCGCTGAAATCTTGCCTAGGCTCCGGTGATCACCGTATGGTGCACACCAAGGGATTCACCAGCCTGACGATGGGTAGCCCCTTGCTCCACCATCTCTTCAGCCAAATGTCTTCTTACATTTGCATTTGCCATATTTAATCATTAAATCATAAGGGTTTTTGTTGAAATGAAGATTGAATACCCTATATATGTCATGTACATGTAGATAGTACATGACATGTGTAGGGTATTGAATCACGAAAACATCATGAAAATCAAGGGGTACATGCTTTTCATGACTGTCACAAAAAGTCTGCCTGTCAAGAGAGCTAATGTAAACACTGGGGACCATCTCAATACATTCCTCAATCATATCCACCAAAAGTATCGCAAATATGTCACAAGCAAATTTCACAATGATGTGTCAACTATTTGGTGCTTAGCAAACTTTGAGTAGTAAACATTCCTAAGCGGAAAACAACATACATGTTTACTTTCCTAAACCTCTTACATTTAGTTTGAATGTCTGCAGTGACAATTTTATAGCACATCTGAAGAATTTAAGGAGCATGATCTTTTACTCGAATTGTTCTGACTTAGTTAAGCAGAAAGTTCAATATTTTAGCATGAAAGCCTGGGCAGACACTTTTATAACTTGTAACGTTTACAGAATTGTAACTAAAGTTTGTATACATCTCAATTCAGACTGATGATATTAGAATAGAACCTTCTGTTTCCAGTTTGCCGGTCTTGTTTCTTTGAGTTCTTTAATGGTTTGTCCAATCTTGCGGAACTTGTGCTGTATCATTTGTTGTGGAGACAATGTAGGGGAAATGTGACTTCTGCAGGCCATTTATACACTATTCAACAACTTTAACTGTAAATAACAGTATGCGGGTGCATGTAATGGATTATCACCAGATAACTGTAAGGTGATGATTTTTATCGTATGGTCTTATATGGTCACTGGATCGCCCATGTTTTTGAACCTTCACTTGACCATCAAAATCCATCCATCTGCTCAACATTTTCATTCTGTTGTAACCATTTGACTTCAGCCAAGAAATTCAAAGGTCTACCATGATTAATATTTATTCAACATTCCCTACTTATTTATTTATTTATTTATTTATTTATTTATTTATTTATTTATTTATTTATTTATTTATTTATTTATTTATTTATTTATTGGGGTTCAATGACATTTGATGGCCAGGGTCACCTTGTGTCAAACAGTTTTACAGGTGGAGGAATCTAGAGTACCTGGAGAGAACCGCCACGAAACAGTCCGAGTCCTCAATGTACCAACTACACACAAGTAGGAGTAGCATTGGTTGAAGACAAGTGCTCCATCATTGTGCAGTACCGGTATGCCTTAGTACACAACATCACCATGCCCACATGTGGGCAATTGGAATTAAGTGTCTTGCCCAAGAACACAAAGTGCTTGCTGCAGGTTGGATTGGAACTTGCCCAAGAACACAAAGTGCTTGCTGCAGGTTGGATTGGAAATGATGATCTCTTGGCTTGCAGACTGCATCTCTACCTACTGAGCCACCTTGCTCCCATTCAACATTCCCTAAATTCCATCCACTCAGGTGTCATATCTTGAGAATGAATTACTTTGCTAACAGTCCTGAACAAATTAGAAATTACCCCTCTGTCAAATATGATTGAATTGGTTCAATTTGCAGTTGCATTATACAGTACGAACAGAGTATATTGGTACTCATCCACCCAGGGTGGTGTCGGTGGACGTCAGGTGGCGGGGATTAATGGTCCATTAATGGTACAAATTGTCAGAAGTCTCTGCCACCGGCTCGCTGAGTGGACAGGATTAAGTTATTTACTAAGTGTCATCATTCGAGTGGACACACTGGCAGAACGAGCGGACATGATTAATTTCTTAATTAGCATTATCAACACAGTATTCAAGATTGACTCTTGGTAATAAAATCGGAGTTATGAAATTTCCGCTGCGTACAATGCAAGCCTACATTCACGTATGTACACAATTCAACTCTAGAATTTGAACTTCTCTGACTAGAATTTCAAAACAAAAAATGCTTAGTTTGTGTATATATATATTTAAATAAATAACACTGCAGAATATCAGGGTTGTTGATTTTTTTGATTTTTTTTAAAAAATCAAAAAAATCGATTTTTTTTATTTTAATCAGTTTTTTTTTATTTATATCGATTTTTTTTATTTTTTCATGAATCTTTGTAATAACTCAATGATAACTGGTATATGGAGTGATAAAGTGATACAGAGCCTTGAGAGGACAAAAATGAATACATTTGGAAGTTGTTACAACCTTAAATTACATTTCTGAGAGATCTATTGCTTATGCCATCTGTCCTATCTGGGTATGAAATTAATAACAGGTGTCGAAACATTCATTGTTAATCATAGATTCATAATACTGTTGGTCATCATTTTTGTAACATAACAATGGTTCTTGAGCATTTATTGATTATTAACAGAACAAAGTAATCAAGTAATCGGTAACCAAACTCGAAGATCCTCGTGTGTTCAAAATCAGAACAAATTCTTTGCGAATGTTCAATTATTCAAAACTACTTGTTATGAACTTATGAATATGAACTGTCCTGGATCAATGATTAGAGGTCATCATCAGCAGCTCTGTGTCAAATCTCATTGCCTTCTTCTTATCATCAGACTGGTTGAAGGCTTTGAATAGGAAAACCAACTTAGATGCTTTCTCAAAGCCAAGTCGATTGCGTAGTTTCGATTGGACAGTGCCATAACTGGAGAAAACTCTCTCAACTCCAGAGGAGGAAGCCACAGCCGAGAATAACTGCATAACTACATCTCTGAAGCCTTCACTTATGTCATGAGAAAACCACCATTCCAACACTGACACCTTTGATGTTACAGACGGGTCAAACTTAAACTCCTGAAATGGTGTGGATTTTGCTTGGAATTTAATGACAGTTGGCATGATAGAGCTGTGCTTCTCACCAATGTACTCAATTGCATCTTGCTTCTCTTTATCAGTTAAATGCTTCCCTTGGTATTTTGGATGAAATAAATTCTCAAGAAAATGAGCCTTGGTCATTGCTTGTCTATATCTGTCACTGAAACTTTTTTTAACCAGAGCTACATTGGGGAGGTTACTTTCTAGCTCTTTCCATACCACTACAACGTCAGCAATCATACAATTGTCTCTTTGTGTCTTGTCCAAAGCCACAGCAATGGGTTTCAGTCGAGCTAAAAGGTCTTCAGCTGATCTCTTCAGGCCAAGATTAGAAACTTTGTTACAGATATTTTTATCAATCTTGTCTCTATCAGAGTCACATATCTTGACAAGTACATGCCAGCACTTCAGATAAACTTGAAGGCAATCTGCCATAGTGTTCCATCTTACTTCTTGGGGCATAACAAATCGTTGGCCACCTTCTTGTCTATACCTCGCCGATGCATAGTGATTATTCCTGAAGTATTTTATGATTTGTAGGATGTGATCAGTAACATCGGGAATTTCCAAATCATGTGCCAGTAAATTCAACAGATGAGCAGAACACCCATAACTTATCAAATTTCCACCAACATCTTCGGACTTTTCAAGTATCTGTCTCATTTTCTTAACATTTGCTGCATTGTCTGTGACTATACTTCTGACGCTGCAACCAAACTCATTTTTTGCTTTGGAAATTACATCAGTCGCCAAACCAGCTAGATATTCCGCTGTGTGGGGGCTCCCAGACGTATCCACTGTGTCTACCAAGTAAACAGACCCTGTGTCAGTTGAAACAGTGTGGCAAATAATGGGTTCATTGTGGCAATTGGACCAACCATCAAGGGCCAAACAAACTTGTTTTCCTCCCAATTCTTGGGCCCAGTCTGTTTTTCTCGATCATATATCTTTGGAAGCCATTTGTCTGATATTTCAACACGGGGCGGTGGTGTGTAACCTGGTCTCAGTGAAGTAATCATCTTCTTGAAATGTGCATGTTCAACCAAGTGAAATGGAGAATTGGTGGCAAACAGCATCTGAGCAACTTCTTCATCAAACTTCTCCTTCTCAGCTGCAGTTGTTTTAATCACATACCCCCCGAATCCACGCAGTTTACTCGAACTTGAACGTATCCGTGACGGTTTCTCAGGAACAACACTCTGAGTAGAGGAGGCTGGTCTTTTGGCCATTACTGTTGTACCGGAGGTGGATGGACCTTCTGATTGTGATAGATTTGATTGCTCAGTGGCACTACTTGATGATTCACTGACTTCTACAATTTCAACTGATTCTGTTGAGACACATTTCAGGGCTCGATTTAACTGGATTAGCATAGCACTTTGCTCTCCAATTTCTGAATTTTGCTATTCAAGATTTATTAGTTTCAAGTGCTTTTGGATCAACTGCTAATCAATTTTCCAGGGTGAATAGTAAATTGCTATTCAAAATTTTCAGATTAAATCAAGCCCTGCATTTCTTGTCTTTGTTATCTCTCATTCTTGAAACAATCCCCTGTATCTCCATGTTGCATTGCTTGCACTTTGCTCTGAACCCTTTGCCACTTTTAGTAGGGATTCTGACAAAGGAATTCCAAATAACATCCATCTTTCTACCACTAGACATTTTGAAAATTAGTTTTTGAAGATGAGTGCAGGTCCAACTTGAAGTTTTTCTTGGTAATAATTACTAGTACCATGAATACATCAAAAGTGGGAGTTGATTCAGTTGAACTAGGAAAACCCCAATTCCAAGAAGACCAATATTTCTGATAAACCGAAAGTTGAACTAGGAATGCCCAAATTCCAAGAAAAACAATAGTCTATGAGAAAGTGAAAGTTAAACTAGGAAAACTGTACTCTAAATTTAACCCATTTGGTTTACCAGGTATCACTCCCATATTCCAAGAATGCCAAGTAGACCCACTATCAGACTGTATATATGGTCACAAAAGACTTGAAGATGACCACTTAAATCATCACAATTATTGGAGCTTCATTTGAAGATGAGTTTGGTGGAAAGCTGATTTAAATCAATGATTTTTTTTGAAAAATCCATTGATTTAAATCAAGATTTAAATCACTTGATTTAAATCAAACAACCCTGCAGAATATACAATACTCGGAGAGCGGTTTATAAGCAAATCGCATGTGCAGCAATATTTTCTTCCACTGTCACTCATAGCACAGTTGAATATCACAGCGATGTTCCAAAGACAAGTTGCATTTAAAATCGCTGGAAAGTCATCGCACTGACGAGAGTTAGAGATAAAGTAACCAAGGAAAGGCTACCGTGATGGGCAACCATGAAAACACCTGAATGAATCGAACAGATAATCTTATATGCCTGTGGGTGAGCGTTCAAAAGGCATATACAAGTACACTGCAAGTGAGAGGCAGTTGTAGGAATAATCGCCGCAAGCGAAAAATTGGGAATTGAAACACAGTCGTGAACTTTCCAGAAATGCGTTTATTGGTTTTTTGTTGCTGAAATGAATTTGTAAGTTTTTTTCTCGCATGTGATAATATTTAATAATAATATAGACATAATAAACGATCATGGAACTTGTTTACATTGGAATCAAAACACATAAAACGTGGCAACAGAGTCGCTCCTCCCCCCTCCCCCCCTCAGACATTTTAAGAGTATGAAAACGAAAATTTATTTACTGTCTAAATGGCGAGAGATCAGTTGCAAACCCATGGCTGGCCCATGCATGTTCCAATTGTTTCCAAACTTCCAGTATTAGTACTCACGAAAAATGTATATTAACCTTTTGGTGTGGAGGAAAGAGCAGATAAGATACGATAGAGGATTCTCAAAAACCAACCATTACCCACCCACCCCTGCCCCCCCCCCCCCCCCCCCACATGTGTCTACTTTCAACAATCGGGGATTTCAAATGAAAGTGTCAATGACACTGTAGCTTAACTTGTGTGTTGTGTTTGATGAAAAGGATAATGTTCAATGTTTATGAAAGGATTATGAAATAAGACAAGAATTGTGATAATTGGGAATATGTTCATTTCTGTTCCCTGTATGCTATGTTTATGATAAAAATAATATGAGGTGTACACTGTTCTAAAGATCTGAGGGGTGGGTTAATATGACCTCACAGTTAATATACGTGGCTCTCACAGTTAACGTATATCAACAAGTTACCAAATTACGGTGAAATTATTCCAAAATGAGTCATCCTATCAAGTTACATTAAAATCCCTTCATAAATATGCACTGTAGACTCTGCTAAAGGTTTTTGGGCTTTGGGCCCCTGTAGCAGTCAGTTTCCCAATTGCGTCCAAAGGGGACATTCTCATCTAGACATTATATGAAGTCAATCTACCAAGTTACAATGAAATCCCTCCATAAATATGCCCTGTAGACTGTGCTAAAGGTTTTTGGGCTTTGGGCTCTGGCAGCCATCATGGTTGAATGAACCAAAAGGGGACAATCTCATCTGGGCATCATCTGGAGTGATCCTACAAAGTTACAATGAAATCCCTTCATAAATATGACCTGTAGACTGTGCTCAAGGTTTTTGGGCTTCGGGCCCCTGAAGCCATCACAGTTGACCAATCACAACCAAAAGGTGATGTCATCATCTGGGCATTATATGGAGTCAAACTTACGGGTTACAATGAAGTCCTTCCATAAATATGACCAATATTTAGACTATGCTAAAGGTTTTGGGGTTTTGGGTTCGGGCAGCCATCAAGGCTGAATGATCGCGACCAAAAGGGGACGTTCTCATCTAGACATTATTTAGAGTCATCCTACCAGGGTACAATGAAATCCCTTCATAAATATCACCTGTAGACTGTGCTAAAGATTTTCGGGCTTTGGGCCCCTGTAGCCAACACAGTTGCCTAATGGTGTCCAAAAGGGGCTGTTCTCATCTAGACATTACATGAAGTCAACCTACCAAGTTACAATGAAATCCCTTCATAAATATGATCTGAAGACTGTGCTAAAGGTTTTCGGGCTTTAGGCTTGGGCAGCCATCATAGTTGAATGATCGCAACCAAAAGGGAACATTCTCATCTGGACATCATCTGGAGTGATCCTATGAAGTTACAATGAAATCCCTTTATAAATATGACCTGTAGACTGTGCTCAAGATTTTCGGGCTTCAGGCACCTGTTGACATCACAGTTGACCAACCACGAGCAAAAGGGGATGTCATCATCTAGGCATTATATGGAGTCAACCTAACAAGTTACAATGAAATCCTTCCATAAATACGACCTACAGACATGCTAAAGGTTTTTGGGCTCGGGCAGCCATCAAGGCTGAATGATCGTGACCAAAAGGGGACCTTCTCATCTGGACACTATTTGGAGTCATCCTACCAAGCTACAATAAAATCCCTTCATAATTATGACCTGTAGACTGTTCTAAAGGTTTTCGGGCTTTGGGCCCCTGAAGCCGTCACAGTTGCCCAATCGTGTCCAAAAGGGGACGTTCTCATCTAGACATTATATGAAGTCAACCTACCAAGTTACAATGAAATCCCTTCATAAATATGACCTTAGACTGTGCTAAAGGTTTTCGGGCTTCGGGCTCGGGCAGCCATCATGGTTGAATGATCGCACCAAAGGGAACAATCTCATCTGGGCATCATCTGGAGTGATCCTGCGAAGTTACAATGAAATCCCTTCATAAATATGACCTGCAGACTGTGTTCAAGGTTTTCGGGCTTCGGGCACCTGTAGCCATCACAGTTGACCAATCACGACCAAAAGGGGACGTCATCATCTAGGCATTATATGGAGTCAACCTAACAATGTTACAATGAAATCCTTCTATAAATATAACCTTTCGCCTATGCTAAAGGTTTTTGGGCTCGAGCACCCATCAAGGCTGAATGATCACGGCCAAAATGGGACATTCTCGTCTAGACATTATTTGGAGTCAACCTACCAAGTTACAATGAAATCCCTTCATAAATATGACCTGTAGACAGTGCTAAAGGTTTTCAGGCTTCGGGCACCTTTAGCCATCAAAGTTGCCCAATCATGTCCAAAAGGGGATGTTCTCATCTAGACATTATATGAAGTCAACCTACCAAGTGACTATGAAATCCCTTCATAAATATGACTTGTAGACTGTGCTTAAGGTTTTCGGGCTTTGGGCTCGGGCAGCCATCATGGTTGAATGATCGCAACCAAAGGGGACAATCTCATCTGGGCATCATCTGGAGTGATCCTATGAAGTTACAATGAAATTCCTTCATAAATATGACCTGTAGACTGTGCTCAAGGTTTTTGGGCTTCGGGCACTTGTAGCCATCACAGCTGACCAATCACGACCAAAAGGGGATGTCATCATCTAGGCATTAAATGGAGTCAACCTAATAGGTTACAATAAAATCCTTCCATAAATATGACCTTTTACCTATGCTAAAGGTTTTTGGGCTCGGGCACCCATCAAGGCTGAATGATCACGATCAAAAGGGGACGTTCTCATCCAGACATTATTTGGAGTCATCCTACCAAGTTACAATGAAATCCCCTCATAAATATGACCTGTAGACTGTGCTAAAGGTTTTCGGGCTTCGGGCACCTTTAGCTGTCACAGTTGCCCAATCATGTCCAAAAGGGGACGTTCTCATCTAGACATTATATGAAGTTAACCTACCAGGTTACAATGAAATCCCTTCATAAATATGACTTGTAGACTGTGCTTAAGGTTTTCGGGCTTCGGGCTCGGGCAGCCATCATGGGTGAATGATCGCGCGTTCTCATCTAGACATTATATGAAGTTAACCTACCAAGTTACAATGAAATCCCTTCATAAATATGACCTGTAGACTGTGCTAAAGGTTTTCGGTCTTCGGGCTCGGGCAGCCATCATGGGTGAATGATCGCAACCATAGGGGACAATCTCATCTGAGCATCATCTGGAGTGATCCTAAGAAGTTACAATGAAATCCCTTCATAAATATGACCTGTAGACTGTGCTCAAGGTTTTCGGGCTTCGGGCACTTGTAGCCATCACAACTGACCAATCACGACCGAAAGGGGATGCCATCATCTAGGCATTATGTGGAGTCAACCTAACAGGTTACAATGAAATCCTTCCATAAATATGACCTTTTGCCTATGCTAAAGGTTTTTGGGCTCGGGCACCCATCAAGGCTGCTTGACCGCGATCAAAATGGGACGTTCTCATCTAGACATTATTTGGAGTCATCCTGCCAAGTTACAATGAAATCACTTCATAAATATGACCTCTAGACTGTGCTAAAGGTTTTCGGGCTTCGGGCCCCTGTAGCCGTCACAGTTGCCCAATCACGTCCAAAGGGGGACTTTCTCATCTAGACATTGTATGAAGTCAACCCACCAAGTTACAATGAAATTCCTCAATAAATATGACCTGTAGACTGTGCTAAAAGTTTTCGGGTTTTGGGCTCGGGCAGTCGTCACGGTTGGCAGATCATGCCCAAATGGGGAAATTCTCATCTAGACATCATAAGGAGTCATCCTACCAAGTTACAATGAAATCCCTCCACATTAAACATGACCTGCAGACTGTGCTAAAAGTTTTTGGGTTTCGGGCTTGGGCAGCCATCACGGTTGATAGATCATGCCCAAAAGGGGACGTTCTCATCTAGGCAGTATACAGAGGCATCCTACCAAGTTACAATGAAATCCCTTCATAAATACGAACTGTAGACTGTGCTAATGGTTTTCGGGTTTTGGGCTCGGGCAGCCATACCAGTTGCCCGATCGCGCCTAAAAGGGGACGTTCTCATCTAGACATGACCCCAAACCTGCATATGAAATTTCATGACGATCAGACAAGAACTGCGGGGTGTAGCCCGTGCTAAAGGAAAATGTGAACAGACGTCACAGACTCACAGACTAACAGACTTCCGCACGCGTGATGGCAATAGCTTATCTTGACTATGTCAAGTTAAGCTAAAAACATTAGCCGGGCATGTCATGTTCACGTACTGTTAAGCTCAAATGATTCGATACAAGTGTGTGTGTGTGTAGGGGGGGGCTTTGCCAAGTGATAAAAATCACATGAAACAACAATCAAAGTTCATTCGGCTGCATTAATTTGAAAACAAATACATAAACGTATATCCCCCCCTCCCCCCCCCCCCCCCCACCCAAAAAAGAGAAAAGGACAAATGCTCCTGAGTGCCGGGGGAGCAGTAATGTACATGTGACGTTAGAGGGGACTTGGTGTAGTTTCTTTTAGAAATGTATTTACAAATTGGGGGGGGGGGGGGGGGGTGTGGGCAATGACCCCGGAATGTTGGAAGGGTTAGAGACTAACTTGAGGAGAGGCAGGCTGCACTGTGCTTCACATTACTCTTTTAAATGATACAAACACCGACACTTATTAGCGATTGGATCATGGAGTCAAGAGTGGAATGGATGCCCTGCCCCCCCACCCACTCCCTCCCCCACCCACCCACCCCCCAGTGGTAAAGCACAATTTGAAGACCATGAACTAAAGGAACATATAATCAACTTTAGAAGTGACTCAAAACTATGGAGTGGATTGACCCAGTAGGACCACCGACCTATCGAAAATCTACCGAGCCAGATTGGCCTGAAATTAAAATGATTCAATTTCAAGTGCCACATAACTCAAGCCACTTATATTTTTTTATTGCCTGCTCCCTGTAAACATTGGTCTGTGTTGACACCTCTGATCCAAGGTGTGAAATGAATGTACTACTGGGAACATCGGGAGGCTTATATAATTATCATTGCATGTGGCTGTTTGATTCTGTTCCTGGAAACTAATCCCATTGTGGCAACTGTCTCTTTAAAAGCTTATTGACACTGGTTTTAATTACTGAATAAACTATTGTTATTAATAGTTATCTGTGCAAACTCGATAGACATACTGACATGCGACTTGTATGTACATGTATGGTATCCACAGTAATTTTTCTTGGGGTGAGTGTCAAAATTGTCAGCTGTCTGAATTCTATGAATTGTTTCTTGAGTTACAAAAAAACTAAATAAAGAACTCGTTCTGGATTTCAGCTGTCTGCGTTATCATAACAAGGCTGTTATCTATCATATCCATCCATATATTAAAGGAAACATTTATCAACCAAAGAAAGAGTACCGAGAAAATAGGAGTTGATATATCACCAAGATTTTCTTTTTTCAATCACTTCGACAGTCAGGCAATGGAGAGTACCAACCATGTACATTGTTTAGGTACATGAACCTTTCTCCGTAGTTTCACAGTATTTGAGTTATCCCGAGTTGAATTTCCACTTGGTGGGTGTTTCCAAATGCATCCACTATCCACGTACCGAGTTTGAGCGTGCATTCGGTTACTGAACTGCAGACAAAATTTGGATTGTCTGCAGAACAAGACAATTTTTAATTGAAAAAAGAGATGAGTCAAGTTGTATTAGGAACGAATATTCCAATACACCCAGTTATAAAAATTCTAAAACTCAAGCACGTGTTTGAATGTTGTGGAAAATCTTTGTCCCTGTGGACTAACATGCTTCCTGCTATATTCTTTCAAACGTTATTGATGAATAAATAGCTAAAATACACACCTGTTGCTTTTATTTGTCATTTCAATAGGCTTTCCTTTACGAATTTTGTTCAGTAACACATGCATGAAAACGATTCACCCAAAACAACTGCCTATCTGGTGAGTGAACGTCCAACCACCAAAGCGACTTTTCACTGAATTTCTTTCGCTGCAACTCCATAGGTAAACAGCCTAATTTTCCAGGACAGTTGAATGCCAGAGCTACATGCCTGATTGACATTGCTGTAGTTTATTTATTTTATTTATTTAAAATTTTCAATTTATTACTTTGATCAACGCCAAGCATAATTCCAACTGTTCCCAGGCTGACCAGCGACAGGGGGTGAGGGGCGGGGCAGGCACCACTTATTCAGATACTCTATTTTGCATAATCACTCTCCCTGTTGCCTTTGGAGCTTTTTAAACAACATTTTAATGTTTATTATTATATTAAGCCCTTGAAAAGATAATTAATGGAATGTGTGTGTGGGGGGGGGGGGGGGGGGCAGTTTCTGTGTGCTTATAGGCCTAATTAGTAGTGCAGGCTTATTACACACATGCAATTATGACAGCTATAACGTCTCTTTCTGGGAACTAAGTTTTTGGTCTGTATAATTTGGTTTTTGTTGGGGGTGTAGGGTCCGGGAGAAACGAGTCATCAATGGTCACGGAAAAAGAGAATGACATACATTGTATTGAATGTGCCCCAAGACAGCTCCATTTTGTATGCGGTTAGACGATCATAAATGGGGGGTTATAATACCAAAATACCCGAATATTATTCATTTTGTTCCATCCCATTTCCTGATATCTCTGTTGACTCCTCACTGCAGGTTGTACCCACGCAAGATAGATCTTCCCAGGCAGTCATAAGACGCTAATTTTTATTATTTCGT
The DNA here is from genome assembly GCA_031216915.1 of Pictodentalium vernedei. Taxonomy (NCBI): domain Eukaryota; kingdom Metazoa; phylum Mollusca; class Scaphopoda; order Dentaliida; family Dentaliidae; genus Pictodentalium; species Pictodentalium vernedei. The sequence continues at coordinate 289,564,634 of CM062297.1, read as the reverse complement.
TTTGAACACCAGACATGGTTTACCTGCTGGGCTTTAGGATTACGTTCAGATGCCTATTACGTGAAACGTTTGTTTTGCTTTTGAACCCAATAATGAGTGGGGTTTTCCTTTTCATTGTTTTCGGTTTTGTTCGATGGACATATTTTCAATGTGCATATTAGCCCCATTAGTTAAAACCTGTCATTCAGAATAACCACTCTTGAGTTTATTTGCCCAAAACAAAAACGTGTCAATGGCGTCTGTATTTGGGGAGGAGTGGAGGTTTTGATTACCTTCCACCCTGTCCATCTGTCCTTGATGGTTTTGATATACATGTAAATTGTTCGTTCAGCAAGATAGCATATTGAGATTTATTTGCGACAGGAGAACAAATTTGTCTCGTACATCTTCAGTTAATAAAATATCCGCCATCAGCCATTTGAAATGACCCCATCTTCAGGAGTTGGACCAATCACATGAAAATAAGTTTGCGACAGTGATCTCCATATTCCAAACATTGAATACAGTGCTGACTGTCGATCGACTTTAGCTTGCAGACGATATGGACATGTATGTATCTTTCTTCTGTTTCTCACGCCAATGTCCCGTTGTGATGGTAATTCTTATTTTGTTGCGCAGTTTATAAATTATTTTCGCTTATCTAGCACAACCCGGCTTGCCCGGTGGGAAGGATTAAGCTGAAGTTGTCCAACGTCGTAAACGCGACAATGCATCATTGTTTATTAATCCTGTCCACTCAAGTCAACCGCGATCAGCCGGTGGACTATTAATTATAAGTACACTGGCGACAGCCTGTGTTTCCACAGGACCAATGGGTGACAGCGCCGGTGTCAGTCCACCCATTGGGTGTTAAGAGTACCATTACACTCTGTGAGTACTGTAGGTAAAATTTCCAGTTAAAAATTTTATATTTTGGCAGAAGTGTGAATGGAATTAAGGCAACCTGACAAAGGTTACATTAATTTTTTCAGGCAACCCTTTTTCTGATTTTTTCTAGCAAGACAAAGGAGCAGTACTCTAAACACCTAATAATAGTGCAGGAGAGAGTAAAGTACAGGAAGGACAATTTCTTAAAATGAAATAATACTACAGTGCCGAATGAGGAAAATCTTTAGCGAAAAGGTGTGAGCTACTTTCTAAGCTCAGAGACCTTTTTGATTAAAAAATCTGCTGCTTTTTAACTGAAAGAGTGCTAAATTACTTACAGGTCATCAAAATTTGTTCACGTCTTTGCCTTGTTGCAATTAATGGAGCCTACAGACACTGTCCCCAAAATTCTAATAATGCAGTTCAGGGCTTATATTTCAACGAGAATCCGAGAATCCCTTCACGCAGAGATTCACACAACAAAGCCAACGAGAATCCAAGTAGATTTTCGCTGCACCTCTGCCAGGATTCGTGCGAAATGAATTGAATCAATTTAACCCTTTATCTAGCATAGCAGCATCAAATTAACCAATACAAGGCTAACATGACCTGAAATATACTGACACTTTGTCAATAAAATTGTACAAATATGGATGTCATTGGAACCGGCTCAATGAGCCAGTTCCAATGGCATCCATATTTGTAAGGTTTTATGGATTGATAAATATTGTTTGGGATTTTTTTAAATTATCAAATTCAGTTTACATTTTAAAAATAAAAAGCTGTGTTGGGTAAAGGGTTAACATGGTGGCCAAATGAAATCCACTCACAGCAGGTATGGATTCTCGGAAACCATTTTTGCGAGAATCCAAATGGATTCTCCCAAGTTAGATGAAATATAAGCCCTGCAGTTAAATAATTTCATTTCAGAGATTATACATTTATGAAGCACATCCACTATGAGGCCTTAAATTAAATGAAGTCCAAATAAGGGCTTTCAACTCTCTACCAGTTAACAATTCAATTATCATCCTGTGGTTTCTTGTACCATACGAGTATGCTTTGGGTCAACTTCCCATAGAAGTTATGTGAATGATGGGAGAGCCGAAGTAAGTGAACTTGAACTTCTTGAGATAAGCATGTTGCAACTAGTTCACATATTTGACAACTTAAAATTAATAATCATACAGGGTCAAATAAGGATCATACAGGTGGGAATTTTGTTAAAAAAAGTAATAATTATACATGTAGAATTATTATGCACTCAAAAGTAATACTAATATGTTTATCCCTTTTACATTGTACATCAGAAAGGGTGAGGTGGTTAACCCTTTACCCAACAAAGATGATATTAAAATTTATTATTTTAATTACTATTTTTTAAAATTAAAAAAAACAATTTTAACAAAACCATATCATGTGACCCCTCATCGGAACGAGTTCAATGAGCTCATTCCAAGGAGGGGTCATAAAATATGGTTTTGTTGAAATATTTTGAAAAAAATTATTTCTTTCAACTGCTGAATTTGCAAATTACGCAGGGTGGATGTGGGCGATTCGTTAGGTGAAGGGTTAACTATGAATGTTAGAGCTTTTATGAAATTCGTTTATTGAAAAAGTTACAACGAGCATTAATGTACACATATTTATCCGATTTCAAAGGTATTTTCCACTAGTTAGGAAATATTCAGGGATACACGTGTATATGTATAAATTTCCAACAACATACAACTGGTTGATAAAATATATCGAACAATAGTCAATATATCGAACTATGAGACTGAGAGAATTTGAGAGGAATAAAAATGCTCTGTCGTATGGCAAATTGATATGTACATGAAGTCAGACATGTTAACTCTCCCGGAATGCCCGGATTCTCCCGGAATTAGCTATCCCCTCCCTCCCGGGAGTCAATTTGGGCCAAAATCTCCCGGAAAGTCGACATACCAGACAAAAATTGAATCCACCAGCTTTTGTTTACAAATACAAAAGCATGTGCTCCACTCTCAATGGCAAGGTCATTAAGTTTGTGTGAAACGTCACCACTTACGTAAGAACTGGTGACCAATCTCATTTCTGTCAATGGCCGTGTTGTGGTTATTTGCAACACGTTTGACAGGCGGATTAAATGAATTTGAGATGCAGGATAATTGCTGAAATTGATTATACATTAAAGGCACACCTTTGCTTGTATACAGGTAGCAGTCAAATCGAAAAATAAGTTCCATACGCATAAATTTTGTCCAATCGAACATGTACAAAAATACGCACAAATTTATTATTGTGCATTTTGGATTTCACTTTCACTTCAGATAATTATAGCCAATTTTGCAGACAAACGGCTCAAACATATGAGTTGCCGTAATTTTCAATATATTGGGAAAAATTTCCGATTCGCAATTTCCTAAAGCAGGCTGTGAAAAAAATTATGTTTTTGGTGAAAAAAATCTCTAAAAAGTTGCTTATTTACGCCACTTGGACGTTTTTTCATTCGTTGTGATAAATAAATGGACAACAAAATAAATTAAATATCCCGGAGATGTTTCGTCCTGGGCTGGCTGTGGCATAATGTTCACGTTTCACTGAAAAATGATCACCCCATTCCAAATCCCCTTCGTAAATGACCAACTACTTCCAGTGAGTACCCGGTGTGGTTAGGTGGGGCGCTGGGCTTTGGCAGATCGAATTACCACAACAACCGGGCTCGGGGTGTGCCTAAACACCACAGATCGCCGCAGGTTACCGCAGGTCGCCGCAAGTACCCATAATTTCCCAAACAGATCCAAACTTTCAACACAGCGTCAAAACTGATATAGTGCTGAAAAGGTCGAAAATATCTCCAAACATTTTGTAAATTAAACCATTGAAATATGGATGGCATTGGAACAACTCAGATATTGGCACATGACCACATCCATATTTTTGATTTCTGTTTTTCTCTATATTTCTATGTTTTGGCTTTTGAAAGGACAAATTGTTCAAATAAAACACATTATGGTGGAATGTTTAATGTATGTGTGTGTGTGTGTGTGGGGGGGGGGGGGGGGGGGGGGGGGGGGGGGGGGGGGGGGGGGGGGGGCGGGGTGGTAACATGGAAATTATTGATGTGTTGCCCACGTGCAAAAATCTCACTGACAAGCATCCGAGTCTCACTGGGAGCTCATCAAAATCTCACTGACAGTCACCTCGAGAGGTTAACAGGTCTGGGTCACTCACCACCGGTTAGTAGAACGTTGGCGTATGTTCCTTTGATGTATTGTTGTTGGACTGTTTCCTGTTATGTCTGTGTGTGTGGGGGGTGGGGGTATTTGGTATTAATTTGTATTTAAAATTGGTCCACACGTGGCTTCTACGCGCAAAAAAAATCTCCCTGAAAATCGTCATCTCCCTGAAAATTTTCTTCAATCTCCCTGAAAAAAATTTTGGAAGGTTAACATGTCTGATGAAGTGTACAGCTAAAACCAAAAAACTAATTTCCGGATTTTGGTCCAAAATTTCTACCCCAAATTTTCAGTGTAAAAAAAAAATTAAAAAATTTTGTCTTAAAATTGACCAAACGGCATAAAAAACGAAAAAAAAATTTCCAGATTTTGGTCCAAAAGTCCCACCTGGACCTCAAATTTTCAGTGTAAAAAAAAAATTTGTCTTAAAATTGACCAAAACGTATAAAAAAAAAACCAAAATCTGGATTTCGGTCCAAAATTTCGAAGTCCCACCCGGCCCCCAAATTTTCAATGTTAAAAAAGAAAAAAAATTGTCTTAAAATTGACCAAAACGCATAAAAAAACAACAAAAATTCCGGATTTTGGTCCAAAATTTCTAAGTCCCACTCGGACCCTAAATTTTCAGTGTAAAAAAAAAAAAAATTTGGTCTTAAAATTTACCAAAACGCATAAAAAAACAAAAAACTAATTTCCGGATTTTGGTCCAAAATTTCGAAGTCCCACCCAGACCCCAAATTTTCAGTGTAAAAAAAAAATAAAATTTTGTCTTAAAATTGTCCAATATGCATAAAAAACCAAAAAAAATTCCAGATTTTGGTCCAAAATTTCCAGGTCCCACCCGGACCCCAAATTTTCAATGTTAAATTTTTTTTTTTAAATTTTGTCTTAAAATTGACTAAAACGCATAAAAAAACTCCCAAAAATTTCAGGATTTTGGTCCAAAATTTCTAAGTCCTACCTGGACCCCAAATTTTCAGTGTAAAAAAAAAAAAAAAATTGTCTTAAAATTTACCTGAAACGCAGAAAAGAACAACAAAAAATTCCCATCCGGACCCCAAATTTTCAGTGTAAAAAAAAAAATTGTCTTAAAATTGACCAAAACGCATAAAAAAACAAAATTTCGGATTTTGGTCCAAAATTTTGAAGTCCCACCTGGACTCCAAATTTTCAATGTTAAAAAAAAAACAAACTTGTCTTAAAATTGACCAAAACGCATAAAAAAACAAACAAAAAAATTCCGGATTTTGGTCCAAAATTTCAAAGTCCCACCCGGACCCCAAATTTTCAGTGTAAAAAAAATAATTTTGTCTTAAAATTTTTCAAAACGCATAAAAAAAACCCCCAAAAATCCGGATTTTAGTCCAAAATTTCTAAGTCCCACCCGGCCCCCAAATTTTCAGTGTAAAAAAAAAAAAATTGTCTTAAAATTGACCAAAACGCATAAAAAAACCCCAAAAATTTCATGATTTTGGTCCAAAATTTCTAAGTCCCACCCGGGCCCCAAATTTTCAGTGTAAAAAAAAAAAATTGTCTTAAAATTAACCAAAATGCATTAAAAACAAACAAAATTTCAGGATTTTGGTCCAAAATTTCTAAGTCCCACCCAGACCCCAGATTTTTAGTGCAAAAAAAAAAAATTGTCTTAAAATTGACCAAAACACATGAACCCCACCCCCCCCCCCCCCCCCTCCCAACAACAAAAAAATTCGGATTTTGGTCCAAAATTTCCAAGTATCACCCGTCCTCAAATTTTCAGAGTAAAAAAAAAAAAAATTTCGTCTTAAAATTTATAAACGTATAAAAAACATATAAAAAAAAGTCCCACCCAGACCCCAAATTTTCAGTGTAAAAAAAAATTAAATTTTGTCTTAATATTGTTCAAAACGCATAAAAAAACCACACAAAAATTCCGGATTTTGGTCCAAAATTTCCAAGTCCCACCCGAACCCCAAATTTTCAATGTAAAAATTTTTTTTAAAATTTTGTCCTAAAATTGACCAAAATGCATAAAAAAAAAACAAAAATTTCAGGATTTTGGTCCAAAATTTCTAAGTCCCAGCCAGACCCCAAATCTTCAGTGTAAAAAAAAATAAAATTTTGTCTTAAAATTGTTCCAAACACATAAAAAACCACAAAAAAATACAGGATTTGGGTCCAAAATTTCCAAGTCCCACCCGGACTCCAAATTTTCGATGTAAAAAAATTTTTAAAAATTTTGTCTTAAAATTGACCAAAATGCATAAAAAAAAAAAAAAAAAAAATTAATTTCAGGATTTTGGTCCAAAATTCCTAAGTCCCACCCGGACCCCAAATTTTCAATGTAAAAAAAAAAAAATTGTCTTAAAATTGACCAAAACGCATAAAAAACAAAACATTCCGGATTTTGGTCCAAAATTTGTAAGTCCCACCCGCATCTCAAATTTTCAGTGTTAAAAAAAAAAAAGTCTTAAAATTGATCAAAACGCATAAAAAAAAAAAAAAACCCAAAAATTCCGGATTTTGGTCCAAAATTTCTAAGTGTCACCCAGACCCCAAATTTTCAGTGTAAAAAAAAAAAAATTTTGTCTTAAAATTGACCAAAACACATAAACCCCCCCACCAAAAAAATTTCCAGATTTTGGTCCAAAATTTCTAAGTCCCACACGGACCCCAAATTTTCGGTGTAAAAAACAAATTTTGGGGGGGGTCTCAAAATTGACCAAAACGCACAAAAAACAAAAAACTCATTTCCAGATTTGGGTCCAAAATTTCTAAGTCCGGACCAGGACCCAAAATTTTCAGCCTAAATATGAACCCAGGGACTTGGCTTGAACAAACATGAATCTCACCCTAAGCATGCTGCATACCAAATATCAAAAGATTCTTATTGGTAGATCTGAAGATTTTTAAAGAATATTCCTCATACTGCACTAATTTGAACATTCGGGCTCCCATAGGGAACCCAAATATGGACCGAGGGATTTGATTTCAACAAATATGTGAATCAATGTTCCAAAGATGTTATATGTAAAATATGGGGACGCGGGTGGCATCTGAGGTAACCGGATCTCGTCAGATCACTGAAGTTAAGCAACGTCGGGCGCAGTTAGTAGTTGGATGGGTGACCATTTCAGCGACTGATTCACGCTCCCACGTTGTGTCCTTGGGCAAGGCACTTAACCCTGGTTGCCTACATGGGGGCACGATGACGCTGCGTACTGCACGTCGAAGGTGCGCATGTCTTCAACCAATCTAACCCTGCCTGTGCCGCGGTGCAAAGTTCAGAGTTGCGATGTTGGAGAGCTGATAGCTGCTCGTCATTGCTCGGTGGTTCTCTCCAGGTACTCCGGCTTCCTCCAGCCATAAAACTGTCACAGACATGATATGACCATGGCTGTCATTAAACCATAATAAAACAAAATAAAAAAATATGTAAAACATGAAAGCTTTTGGAACAGTGGTTTGGAAGCAAACGATTCTTTAACTTTTTCCCATTGTCCACAGTGTTAAAAAATGCGGACTCAGTATTTTTTCAAAGTCCCCAAAAAGTACCTTATGACAAAACCGATGGCAATTTTTTTTTTACCATTCCTTTCTGTTGGTCCCAAGGAAGCCTCACACCAAATAAAAATTCTCAGTGCCGTGCAGTTTTGGAGATATGGACGTTTCGTTTTTTTTTCTATTTTTGACTCCTGAGGTTCCCATGGGGCTGCAAGAAAATTTTTTTTTGCATAAATCAAGTACTTATAACCCAATAATACCTCATATTAAATTTGGTTCAAATTGGCCACTCGGTTCAGAAAATAGAATTTCAGGGCGGGGCAAAAATTCTTGCCCCTCTCAGAACAAAGGCAAATATTGCCCGTCAAACTTCTCTTGAACAAACTTGAGTCTACACCTCCAATGGAAGCTGTATACCAAATATCAAGTCTCTGCTACGGGATGGTTAAAAATTAAAAAAATTGTGTGCATTTTGGCCCCCGCCCCACTCCACAATATGAGCAGAAATCCAATTTGAAGAAAAACCCAAATGCCCCTATATAACCGCTACTCATGTGAATTTTCATTGAACCGCAGCCAGTGGCTTGGGAGAAAATGACCCAAGCACCACCTTCGTGACGTATGACGGACGACAGACGACGGACAAAAAGTGATCAGAATAGCTCACCCTGACTTTCAGTCAGGTGAGCTAAAAACAGTTGGTTCTCTCAATTTGTACTGACCTAATTCATATTCTTCCTGTATGCCCCACCCCCTCCCCTCCCCCCACTACTTTGAAACTCATTTTGTTCATATTTTGTGGAGGTGGTTCGCATTATCTTTAAAGTGGATTTATCTCATATGTATAGATTTGCCTTGTTACAATGTATGGGGGAGTGCCTAGGCACTCTCCCATACATTGTAAGCAGACAAAAATGTGTGCATAATTTTGACAATCAAGAAAATTCAGCACTCTACCAGTTAAAAGTACTACCATAAATCCAAAAACAAGAAAGCTTAAAGATTACATTTTCCATGGACATGTACACTGTAATCCATGGATACATGTAGAAAAAGAAATTTTTATGTTCTTTACAAAGAAACCCAGAAGCTTAAGGGATATGCATTAACTTCACAACAAATGATACAAATGCACATTTCCAATACTCTGCTATACAACCTCGGCAACTTAGAGACCAATCAACGCTGAAATATCCTGGAATATTGGAACAGGTCTTCATTTCTTCAAACACTGGGCCTTTCTAAACAAAAAATTTTCACATCTATTTCACATAAAGTTCTAGATATGTGGAAAAAATATTAGGTTAGGTTAACTCTCTTCACTTTAAATGCAAACAGATTAATAAAATATCTGTTTGGAGTCTAGTTAACCTTAAAACCTATAACCCTTAAAAATGTTTGACAGAGCTTTTGGGGTAGATACAATGAGTTTTATACCTACATATGTACATGTACTTCTTTTTCAGATTCTCTGGATTACAGAAACTAAATGATTGAAAATGACTTTGGTATGGATGTGGTTAATCTATTGGGACTGATAAGTTAAACATACATGAGATATTGAAATCTCAATACATGTAGATATGCATATATGCAGTACTAGCTGGTTCAGTTTTATCAATGCCACTCACAATACAATTTTAAGTCAAGTACAGAAGGTGGCAACAAAGTTGTACAAAAAGAGCAGAACTTTTTTTTCAGTGATGCTACCAGGCTTTTAAATTACCCCAAATAGCGACGGTAAACGCTGTGCCCAAATAATGTAAATGTGCCTAAGTTGTGCAGTGTTTAATTTCTTTTTCAAAGTTTTGCAGTGTTTTGCCCGTATAAGGTTTGGTCAAGTTTCCCCAATGTATGCAATATGGTTTAACCCTTTACCCAACGTAGAGAATATCAAAATTTATTATTTTAATTACTATTAAATTTTTCCAAAAATTTCAACAAAACCATAACATGTGACCCCTCATTGGAACGAGGTCGATGAGCTCGTTCCAATGAGGGGTCATATGAATATTGTTTTGTTGAAATATTTTGAAAAATATAGTTTTTTCAATTGCTTGATTTGCAAATTACGCGGGTGGATGCGGGAATTCGTTAGGTAAAGGGTTAAGGCCCACCTGTCAAACCAAACAATGCTGCAAATAAATAGGTTTTAAAAAAAACAGTGTTTAGCCATGAAAAGCCATAATACACGACACAGATTGCTTTTCACTGGCAAACTCCTCATGGCCACATACCTGGAGATTCAGATCTAATCATATATACATATTTGTGGCATTTCCTATTAAACATCATGTGTAATTTACATCTGAATAGGATTTTGGCTTGATGCCAGAAAGTTAAGAAATTTTCTGGAGTAACCATCACTAGTGCATGGAGCAGAACCAATAATACTAATGGGGACCTTTTAAGCTCTATGATTCTAAGGGGGAGAAAACCTGACAGTATACATGCACAAAACAGATGCCAAGAAGGTGAAAATACCAGCTCTTTCTCTCTCACCATACCAGGCCAGAATACGATAGATCCATATTTACCACTGTGCCTAAATTATACTGAAAGGCCTGGATGCTACTTGCTGCTGGCACCAAAAGTTAAGCATGCATGAGATACTGAATATATATACCAATATGTAGTAGAGGCTGTTTCAGTTTTATTAATTTCAGTTACCCTACATTTTCAGGTCAAGTACAGTACATGGCAAGAAAGCAGTACAATAATAACAAAATGTTTTTTCATTGTTGCCACTCATCACTGATACCAAATCATACACGGCTCTCACAACCAGCATTCTCAAATCTAACATTTATTTATTATTTACTGGTAAGATTCAATTCAAACAAAAAATTGTGATTCGCTGATCCCAAACCTGAATGAAAACATTAGTCGCTGACATAGCCCCACCAGTGCCCAGATGAGAGACCAAGAAATTTCTCTCCAATTGACCCCACCAATCATGGGATAATTTATTTTGCATAAAAGCACTTGAAATCTTCAAAAAATTTTCCTGTGAGAACCAAGGGAAGTGAAGCAGTGCAAGCTTACTGTGGTAAACAAGCTCTGTTTTACTGCAAAAATAGGACCTGATAACCAATGTCTGGGGTGGTGGTCCTCCAAAATGGGTAACATGGGTATAAACGAATGGTTGAACTTGATTTTGTATCCATGTTGTGTTTACAATTAGCCATTGTGCAGAAATTTGTGACCTTAAACATCAACAAATAAATACAGGGTTCCTGCAGTTCTAAAACCATGAAATTTAAGGCCATTCAAGGTTGGGCTGGCATGATTACGAAATTTCTTGATCAACTTTTGAAGAAGAATAATCAATTAAAGTCAACTTGAATAATAATCTGTGACCTTTAGAAACTATACTGAAAACATTAGTTCCTCGGGCCAGACAATCTTTAGGCATGCTGCACGCCTACTACAGTTGAAACTAGAAGTCCTGTCATCATTTGTGGTGAACAGGCTCATTACTTAATGCGCTCCTTACTGCAGAATAATTAAGTAGGGCTGCACGGTAAACCAGTAATTACCGGTATTGAGAATGGTGGCGGATGAATATCGGTATTGTTTTAAAAATACCGGTATATCTTAAGAAACGGAACTGTATCAAGTTATCAAAGTTTAAGTCGATACATTATTGGGGAAAAACAGTCACTGTATTCTATCATGTCGGTCATTCCCCAAATGTCAATAACAGAAAACAGAGGAGTACTAGGTACTTGAAACTCCTCCCAGACTGACAACTCCTGTTATGATGTCCAAGTCAATCAATCTTCATTCGACCAATGAAAATACAGTTTGCAGATAAATTGAGCTGCAGAAATTACAAATTCGTAAACCCGTACCAGCAATTTGACCATCATATACAGCTACCGAGGGTCGAAAGGGGCTTGTCCCCCATACCGTCCCTGCGCGCCTTTCGGCGCGCGAAATCATTTCCTTTCGGCAATTTGAAACTGAAAGTTGAATATCTTGGGAGTGCATCGAATTCAGGTAATGAATACTCTGACACATTTGTGTATGTAATCTCACATTTTCTCGTGTGGATAATAAAATGATGCACAAATTCATAATAGGGAGCATTTGTTTTATTTATTCTATCTCTGTGAAAAGCAGATAAAGCCTGAAGCTAAAGTGATGAACATTTTCCATCAACACTGTCATTGTGAACTTTGAACTTATGAATATTAATAAGCTGTTCAATGGCAAATTGGCAATGAAGGCACGAGTTGGACATCCCTGTCACTTTTCGTCACAGTTTTGAAAGCTAAACAATGACAACCAGCAATCTAAAACTTAACTATTTTTTGGAACTTCAAATATTTTTTTCCAGATGTTATCCCAGAAATTAATAATGAATTCAAATAAAACTAGTATTATATACTCTTCAAAAAAAGAAACGCAAAATGGGTATAGTCATGATAACATGGCACATTTTGGAGAATATAGTGATGAAGTGTGGCTGAAGATCATATGGTTAACGACATATCATGGTGGTCTACACAATATGCAACATTTTGGACAACGAGGCATAATTTCGACCACTGTAACCCCAAGAATATTAGAAATTAACTCCAAAAAGTTTCACTGAGTGAATACCTGATCATGAAGTTGCTTGCTCCGAGAATGCGAGCTGAGCATGTAGGGGTATAAATGGACATGGAAATCGGTCGGAATTAATGGGATCTTGCTCATGCAAAATGCCATGTTTGACCGAAGCAGAGAAATAATGCCATTGGCCACTTGGAAACAGGCGAATCAGCTTCGAATGTAGCGAGAGTGTTCAATGTCTCACCGAGAACCATCACACGCCTGTGGAACCACTACCAAATCCAGGGGACAACGCAGGACCTTCCAAGATCCTGGAGACCCCGAGAGACCACCCCAGCTCAGGATTGATACAACCGGTTACATGTACGTCATTTGCAGGAGAGAATAACCACAGCGACCCCTACAAAGTCCACATTAGCCGGTCACAGGTTTCAGATCAGACCATTCGCAACCGTCTATGTGAGGCAGGTCTGCGTGCTAGGCAGTTGGTATCGTCATTTTGACGGTGCAGCATCATCGACAGTGACTGCAATGGTGTCAGATGCACAGGGCATGGCCTCATGAGATGGAGAATGGCAGGGACAAGCCTGGGGGTAATTTTAGGGAGACTTCAGAGTCGAATAGGGAGACTTCATAGGCAAGTGGGGAAAATTAAAAATATTTATGTACCCCCCCCCCTTCATATTTTCAGCTTGTGGTCATCCATTAACGTCCGATTAATCCAGGTCCAGTTGTCTATGATGCATCTATGCCAGGTTAAAAAATCACAAAGTAATTATTGACTGAAAATCCCCCACTGCTATCCTCTCCTTCATGACAATCTCCCCTGCACCCTTCTGTGGTTACCTTTCACCAAAGTTTACTAAGCAAATAATTTCCTAAGTCTGAAAGTGTGAACAGGACCAGATGTAAGGGGGTTGCTTGGAAGGTATTTTGACAGTTAATAAACAAAAAACATTCTGGGGTCGAGTATTTTGTAAAATAAATGTCATTCTGCATCATTTTTATGGCAATCCGGTGTCATTCCGCGTCATTTCGTGTCATTCCGGTGTTTAGGAGGACCCCTTTTTCAAGATCCTTCACATGCACACTTGTACCCTGTACAAAGCTTCTCTTGACATCACTGAAGCTTTTTTTCATGTGTTTCAATTCCATTCGGGTTTTTCTGGGAATAGACATTTTCGGCATCCCAAGCGAAGTAACCTACTTTCAAACTGGGTTATTTTGTTAAGTCGCGAAAGTGACCTATTTTTGTTTCGACAGCTTGAAGCTCTGACTGAAACGGAACAAAATAGAAATAAAAAATCTGCCAAAAGCGACAATGCCAATTGATTGCCATGTGATTTCAAATAAATGGTCGATCATTTGACGAATGAAAATGCCCATTTATCACACTCAAGCACATTCGATTCTTGAAAATAATCGTTTTTATGTAAACCTCGGATCACTCAGTTCAGCCTTTCCTCATTTTGGCCAATTTTTAGAGGGCGACTTGTAGCTTAGAAGGGCGACATAATTTTCTAGGTGACTTAGCGCTTAGAAGGGCGACATAATCACCCTATTCGCCCTCATGGCTGGTCCCTGGAGAATGGTATGGTTCAGTGGCGAATTACGTTTTCTTCTTTGCCAAGTTGCCGTGTGTACAGACGTCATGGAGAATGTTTTGTTCGTAGCTGCATTCAGGAGGTAGACAGATCAGGTGCATGTAGCATTATGATGTGGGCAGCCATCTCACACAATTGTAGAATGGACCTGGTCCATATTGAGGGTAACTTGACAGCCCAGAGGTACAGAGATGAAATTTTGCATCCACACATGCTCCCCATTATGCAAAATGCCAACATCATTTTCCAGCGTGACAATGCCAGACCACATACAGCAAGGCTCACAACAGCCTATCTACAAGATGACAACATCGAAGTCCTGCCCTGGCCTTCCAGATCGTCAGGTTTGAACCCGATTGAACATCTATGGGATCAACTGGATCGACATGTCGACCACAACATCAGGCGTTACTGCAGTTGGAGCAAGCGTTGCAGGAAGAGTGGGTCACCATACCCCAAGCTTCCAACCGGAATCTGATTGCTTCAATGAACAGAAGTTGCCAAACAGTTTTGGACTCAGATGGCGGTCACACTAGATATTGAGTTTGGATGACATCGACTCTTGACGTTAACGTCTGAAACGTCTTCATTTGTGCTTCATTCATCCATTAAAACTTTGGTTATGAATTGATTTTGCTCTCTATCTCATTATCCCATACCACGGGAACGTCCCTCATCACAGAAAACCTGTTTCCTTTTTTGAACAGTATATCTTAACCCTTTAAGTACTGTGCTAACCACGCATCACAGTCACATTAGTTGCAGTTTTGGGGTATGTACATACGCTGCTTTTCTACAGGAATTCAGTTACGCGAATGGTTTAGTTTGATAGGAACAAATGTTCACCTACTCAGTGCGCCATTACTTCAAAATAGTGCACAATACAGTGACAGGACTTTTAGTTTCAACTGAACTCTCCGTGGAAAATTTAAACTTTGGACCTGATGTGGTGAGGAGTATAATAATAGCTGCACAGAGATTTCAGAAGGCAATTGCATTCCTTGGCAAACTGAGAAGAGCAATTATTTGTACTCCCATACTTTCTAGAATGCTAAACCTGGAGTCATGTCATGTGTTGTATCTTTATACTTTTTTCCCATGTCAATTACAATGTATTTTGATTTCCCATTATTTTGGTATTGTGGGACAAAAACATTTTCTAAGTCATGGGACAAAAACATTTTCTAAGTCAAAAGAAAGAAAAAGGGCCATAACTCTCGGAAAAATTATTGGACAGAACCTTGTGCATATCTGTTCTGCCATGCAGGTTTATCAGCATACCACAGGAGATCCAAATCCGACCGATGGCTTTGATATTACAATCCAAAACAATGGTACGGACAGACAGATGGAGGTCTTCATTAGATTGTGGATATTCTTTTGCAAATCGGGTCCATGAGGATACCAAAAATAAATGAAATCCAACATGCTGTGAAAACAATACAGAGGTCAAGAAAAATTTTCTAAGTTTAAAGGGTGAAAAAGGGAAACAACTCTGGGAAAAATTATTGGACGAAACCCGTTCCTTGTGCACATCTGTTCCCTGATGCAGGTCTATCAGCATACCAAAGAAGATCCAAATCCGACTGATGGCTTGGAAATTACAATCCAAAACGTTTGTACAGACAGACAACTGGACAAAGAAATGAAAGTGTCAATGACACTGTAGCTCAATTTGATAAACTTGAACTTGGTAAGTTTTAAATGAAATGGCAAAATTGAAGATCATTGGTACCAATGTTATTTGATGAAATTTCAATGTGACAGCATTGTGTGTGCACAACGTCAGAGCAATCCATGCATTTTTAAATGTAAGCTGTAAGACTGGCTAAAGGAAGAAAGTTGATACACAAATGCAGCATGTTCAGAGGTTATTGTAAATGGCAACTTTTTCACAGAAATGAATGCTAATCAATAGCTCTTATCTAAAGGTCTTGCCTAATGAACACACCAAGTTCAAAAACAATCCTATGATAAATGTGGCCTGCAGGCCATGTCAAAGAATGTTGATGCACAAATGCAAAAAATTCAAAGATTGTTGCTACATGTAACAGCAACAGTTTTTGATGGAAATGAAAAGAAAATCAATAGCATAAGCATACAAAGTTTCATAACAACCTGATAATGAATGTGCCCTCTGAGGCATGCCAAAGGAAGATGTTAATGCACAAATGCACTAAGCAGAAGGTCATTGCTTGTGGCAATGGTTTTTTTGGGGGAGGGTTTTATGGAAATTCATAAATATACCCTGTAGAGAGTGTAAAAAGGATAAGTTGATGCAGAAATGCAGTAAGTTCAAAGACTGGTGATAACGACAATAATTTTTTATGGAAATGAAAAAAAGCAATAGCTCACATCTAGAGGTCACCCCGAACACACATACCAAATTTCAAAGTGATCCGATCATAAATGTGTGCAAGCGAGCCAATCATAAATGTGCCCTGCAGTGTCTGTCAAAGGGAAAAATTGATGTTTAACTGCACTAAGTTTTTACTAAGTTCATCGAAGGTCATTGCCAGTGGCAACATTTTTTGACGGGAATCAAAGAAAATCGATAGCTCCCATCTAGAGGTAACCCTGAACAAGCACACAAAGTTTCAAACCGATCTGATCATAAATGTGCCCTGTAGGGCATGCCAAAGGAATATATTGATACCTGTCTAAACTAAGTTCAAAGATTGTTGCCAGCAGCAACATTTTTTGCCGGACGGAAATGGAAGAAAATCGATAGCTTCCATCTAGAGGTGACAACCCAAACAAGCATGCCAAGTTTCAAAGCAATCCGATCATAAATGTGCCCTGTAGGGTGTGCCAAAGGGAAATATTGAGGTCCGACTAAACTAAGTTCTAAGAATGTTCACTGCGGCAACATTTTCGACGGAAATTGAAGAAAATCGATAGCTCCCATCTAGATGTCACCCTAAACAAGCATACCAGGTTTCAAAGCAATCCAATCATAAATGTGCCCTGTAGGGTGTGCCAAAGGGAAATATTGTGGTCTGACTAAACTAAGTTCTAAGAACGTTGGCCGCAGCAACATTTTTTGAACGGAAATTGAAGAAAATCGATAGCTCCCATCTAAAGGTCACCCCAAACAAGCATACCAAGTTTCAAAGCGATCCAATCATAAATGTTCCCTGTAGGGTGTGCCAAAGGGAAATATTGAGGTTTGACTAAACTAACTTCTAAGAAAGTTGGCCGCGGCAACATTTTTTGACGGAAAATGAAGAAAATCGATAGCTCCCATCTAGAGGTCACCCCAAACAATGCATGCCTTGTTTCAAAGCAATCCGATCATAAATGCGACCTGTGAGGTGTGCCAAAGGAAATTGTGGACTACGTACTAACGTACGTACGTACGGCGACGGACGAGAAGTGATGGCAATCGCTCAGCTTGACTTTGTCAAGTTGAACTAAAAATGATCAATCAATCGACTTAGTGAAATGAAAATGAAAAGTCGACGGAGTAATAGCAATACAAAAATAAACATATTAAAAAATTTATGCATCAAAATGAAACTTCAATGGATGTACCATCATCCCATAAAACTTCAATGGATGTACCGTCCCTTAATAGCATAAGTGAAAATGCGACCTTTAGTCTTATTGACTTTGGGTTTGAATGTGGTAAAAGAAAATTAGTAGATAGTAATGGATGTAGCTTTACTGTTAAACCACAAGAATCACAAAACTTACAATTTGAGGTGAATATTTTTCTTTAGTTCATTTACATGTACATGTAGATCATTTATTTAATTTTTTTAATGAAGCTACAATAAGTAATTAATTTGATGAATCTCTAACAATGAATCATTTTGTAATAGAGCGTGCTGCCATAATAATTTAATTATTTTAATTCAAGTCTACCTCAAAAGAGCATTTTCTTTTTGCTGTGCTCAAGTTGAATCTTTTAAATGTGTCTGTACTTGCTTTTTACTTATAGTCATGAAATCTGATATTTTGCGTCTTCGAAAATAATAGAAATGACACCGCCCTTTTTATTCTTTCTTCAAATTTATATTCCTCTCCCAACCCCCATCTCCATGTATATTTTTTTCAGAAGAGGTTAATTAAGTGGGGTAGGAATTTCCAGAAGAGGGTACAAATTGTCCAGAAGAAGGGGGGGGGGGGGGGGGGGTTACAAACTGTCAGATACTGTCCAGAGGAAAGATACAAATCGTCGAGATGGTACGAATTGTCCAAGAAAAAGGTACAATTGTCCAAACTATGGGGTACGAATCATCTTGCAAAAGGTACGAATTGTCCAAGGAACGAATTATCCAGGGTATGAGTTGTCCAATTGGTATCAATGAACTAAATATTTGAATTAGAAATACCTGCCTTGAAATGTTGCACTCGGAAGTGATGTACATGTAATCTCTAAAAACTAGAACTATCACTGAAGGTGATTAATACCCCCGCTTTGGGTTTTTAGAGGAATGCACTTCTGATCATGTAGGTGAAGGCCATAAGGAAATGTATACATAAAGATCATATTTTGTTGTTGAAATTTGTATTTGCATGTGGCCTTCCACAGAACAGCACTGAATACTTAAAGAGCCCACACATATATGGTTTACATTTGGAAAAACACATTTACAATGTGCAACATGTATTCAAAATCAGTTCATTAATGTAGGAGGAGTTGCACACACAAGAATCCCATTTGAAAACCCATAATAAATCCAAGTTAAAGGGAGATAACCTGGTTAAAATTGTCGCAGATCAAAAATTTGGGAATATGCGTATGTTCACTTAGTTGTGATAATGTTTGAAAGGTTTCGTCAAAATTGATTGATAAATGTAGGAGGAGTTGCACGCACAAGAATTTAATGTAGAAACCCATAATAAATCTAAGTTAAAGGGAGATAACCTAGTTAAAATAGCCACAGCTAAAAAATTTTGGAATATGCGCATGTGATAATGTTTGAAAGGTTTCGTCAAAATTGATTGATAAATGTAGGAGG
Source organism: Pictodentalium vernedei (assembly GCA_031216915.1). Lineage (NCBI taxonomy): Eukaryota > Metazoa > Mollusca > Scaphopoda > Dentaliida > Dentaliidae > Pictodentalium > Pictodentalium vernedei. The sequence goes on along the minus strand of CM062297.1, from coordinate 289,545,932 downwards.
AGTTGCACGCACAAGAATTTAATGTAGAAACCCATAATAAATCTAAGTTAAAGGGAGATAACCTAGTTAAAATAGCCACAGCTAAAAAATTTTGGAATATGCGCATGTTCACTTAGTAGTGATGATGTCTGTAAACTTTCGTCCAAATTGATTGATAAATGTAGGAGGAGTTGCGCACACAAGAATTTCATGCAGAAACCCATATTAAATCAAAGTTCAAGAGAGATAACCTGGTTAAAATTGTCGCAGATCAAAAAGTTTGGAATATGCACATGTTCACTTAGTAGAGATGATGTTTGAAAGGTTTCATCAAAATCGGTTCATTAATGTAGGAGGAGTTGCGCACACAAGAATTTGTTCGAACGGAAAGACATAATAAATCTAAGTCAAAGGGAGATAACCTGGTTAAAATTGTCGCAGATCAAAAATCTTGGAATATGCGCATGTTCACTTAGTAGTGATGATGTCTGAAAAGTTTTGTCCAAATTGATTGATAAATGTAGGAGGAGTTGCATGCACAAGAATTTCATGTAGAAACCCATAATAAATCTAAGTTAAAGGGAGATAAAGTAGTGATGATGTCTGAAAAGTTTTGTCCAAATTGATTGATAAATGTAGGAGGAGTTGCACGCACAAGAATTTCATGTAGAAACCCATAATAAATCTAAGTTAAAGGGAGATAACCTAGTTAAAATTGCCACAGCTCAAAAATTTTGGAATATGCGCATGTTCACTTAGTAGTGATGAGGTCTGTAAACTTTCGTCCAAATTGATTGATAAATGTAGGAGGAGTTGCGCACACAAGAATTTCATGCAGAAACCCATATTAAATCAAAGTTCAAGAGAGATAACCTGGTAAAAATTGTCGCAGATCAAAAAGTTTGGAATATGCACATGTTCACTTAGTAGAGATGATGTTTGAAAGGTTTCATCAAAATCAGTTCATTAATGTAGGAGGAGTTGCGCACACAAGAATTTGTTTGAACGGAAAGACATAATAAATCTAAGTCAAAGGGAGATAACCTGGTTAAAATTGTCGCAGATCAAAAATCTTGTAATATGCACATGTTCACTTAGTAGTGATGATGTCTGAAAAGTTTTATCCAAATTGATTGATAAATGTAGGAGGAGTTGCGCACACAAGAATTTCATGTAGAAACCCATATTAAATCAAAGTTCAAGAGAGATAACCTGGTTAAAATTGTCGCAGATTAAAAAGTTTGGAATATGCACATGTTCACTTAGTAGAGATGATGTTTGAAAGGTTTCATCAAAATCGGTTCATTAATGTAGGAGGAGTTGCGCACACAAGAATTTGTTTGAACGGAAAGACATAATAAATCTAAGTCAAAGGGAGATAACCTGGTTAAAATTGTCGCAGATCAAAAATCTTGGAATATGCGCATGTTCACTTAGTAGTGATGATGTCTGAAAAGTTTTATCCAAATTGATTGATAAATGTAGGAGGAGTTGCGCACACAAGAATTTCATGTAGAAACCCATATTAAATCAAAGTTCAAGAGAGATAACCTGTTTAAAATTGTCGCAGATTAAAAAGTTTGGAATATGCACATGTTCACTTAGTAGATATGATGTTTGAAAGGTTTCATCAAAATCGGTTCATTAATGTAGGAGGAGTTGCGCACACAAGAATTTGTTTGGATGGAAAGACAAAATAAATCTAAGTCAAAGGGAGATAACCTGGTTAAAATTGTCGCAGATCAAAAATCTTGGAATATGCGCATGTTCACTTAGTAGTGATGATGTCTGAAAAGTTTTGTCCAAATTGATTGATAAATGTAGGAGGAGTTGCGCACACAAGAATTTCATGTCCGGAAAGACGTACGGACGGACGTACAGACGGACGGACGGACGGACGGACGTATGGACGTACAGGGCGATTCCTATATAGCCCCCACTTCTTCGAAGCGGGGGGTATAATAACATTACGTATACACACCATTAAAAACCCGGTTTACATCACCCCTCATTTCTAGTGCTAAACTAGGAGGTGCTGAACCTGGTTTGTGTTACTATCTACACCACTGGGAAAATACCAAGTGTAACCAATTAACCACGCTATCAGTATGGCCTGACAAAAAAATCACACCTTGCGAACTAAATAACGAACAGGAAAGATTTGAATCAATCAAAAGAAAACTATTTTGTTCGAAAATGCATAACCATACGAAAATTATTAATTTGACAGGTCTTCATGTCGAAAAAGTGTCAATAATACATTTTAATCCGCGGAGTGCTATTGTGTTTTCGAAACACTGACATGACCGTAATCCTGCCCATTACTTATCACCAACCAATGAGGCACCAGCACAAATATGTGTGACATGCCACCAATGCTGACTGCATACTGTTAGAAAAAAAAATTTGTAGACCATCTCAACGTGGATCCCGGTGGTTTGCATTCGCAGCACATATGTGTATTTCTAAAAACATTAATTGGTTGTGTTTCTGTTCAATGCCGTTCTTTTAAATTCATTCACACTTCTGTTTTTATTAAACCTGTGGAATCATATGTACATGCGAACAGTGAACTTTATAGAGGGGTCGGCAGCACTCATTACAATTTAAGCCAACCAGGTGAATATTTGATAAACGTTGTAAATGACACATTCACACAAATAAATACGGGAATAGGCCTACTGGTACTCTATGTGTACAACGGCAAGATAGAATTTAATAGAAATAAGTTTTAAAAATAGGCTGATGAAATCGTCAGATGTGTACCCATACGTGCAACTAGTAGAAAGCTGTATGACGGAGGGCCACCCCAGATGCCGACATTATGTGCACCATACATGGTATGGGTACATATAGAAATGGATTGGAGGAGTGCCTAATTTGATGGATAAAGGGTTAATATCTCCGGATCAAATTATTAGATTTACATAAAAAAAAACTATATAGCACAGCACATCAGCAACCTGAATACATATATAATGTAACCTGATAATCGGATTAATATTTTTTGAGTTATCGCATGCCGAAGAAATGGATTGCACGAGTTCTCAATTTGAAGGATAAAGGGTTAATATCACAGGATCAAATTATCAGATTTACACCAAAAACTATACAGCTCGGCACATCAGTAACCTGAACACATATAAGAAGTAACATGACAATCGGATTGATATTTTTCAAGTTATTGAATTTATTTATTTATTTATTGATGTTTAAGGTCACATATTTATGCACAATGGCTAACCATGACCGTGACAGTTTTACGGGTGGAGGAAGCCGGAGTACCCAGAGAGAACCACCGAGCAACGACGAGCAGCTGCCAGTTCCCCAACATCGTAACTCCGCACTGCAGCACAGGCAGGGTTAGATTGGTTGAAGACATGCGTACCATCGACGTGCAGTACGCCTTAGTACACGGCGTCATCGTGCCCCCATGCGGGCAATGGGGATGAAGTGTCTTGCCCAAAGAGGTGGGATTCGAACCGAGGACCTCTCGGCTTGCAGCCTGCACCTCTACCTACTGAGCCACCGCGCTCCCTCAAGTTATTGAATGCCAAAGGGATTGGAGGAATTTTCAATTTGAAGGATAAAGGGTTAATATCTCAGGATCAAATTATCAGATTTACACCAAAAACTATACAGCTCGGCAAATCAGTAACCTAAACACAAATATAAAGTAACTTGACAATCCAAGCAATATTTTTCAAGCTATCGAATGTCAAAGGGATTGGAGGAATTTTTAATTTGAAGGATAAAGGGTTAATATCTCAGGATCAAAATAACAGGATCAAAATAAGAGATTTACACCAAAACCTATACAGCTCGGAACATCAGTAAGCTGAAGATATATATAAAGTAACATGACAACTGGATTGATATTTTTTGAGTTATCTCATGCCAAAGGGATTGGAAGAATTCTCAATTTGAAGGATTAAGAGTTAATATCTCAGGATCAAATTATCAGATATACACCAAAAACTATACAGCTCGGCACATTAGTAACCTCAACACAAATATAAAGTAACTTGACAATCCAAGCAATATTTTTCAAGTTATCGAATGCCAAAGAAATGGATACGGACACCAGATGGACAGACAGACAGATGGACAGACAAAGGATGGACGAACGATGGATGGCCACCCCGGATGCCGGCATTATGTGTACCATACATAGTATGGGTACACATAAAAACAAAAGATGAGGCCTGTTACTGGTACACATTATGGCCAACATAAACCAGGGAAGGTCCAAGAATAAACAGGTTGGGTATATCTCTATTATTTACTGGCTGTTAGCAAAATCCAACCCCCAACCCCTCCTGAAAAATTAGGTCTCTCTGACCAACCTTTAATACCATCGTAAACACTACCTATTTCCCCAAAGCGAGCTATCAGTTGCTGAAGAATCAATGAATTAAGGCTTGAATTTAATCACCTAGGTTTTGGACCCCTCACTATAATTTATACGGATCTATGCTTGTGATAAATTGACATCCTGTCAGCTTTCATTAACTGGAATCGAATAATTACATTTTCCAATGATAACCCTGTCCCCATACCACCTCATCCCACCCCCTCCTAAAAAAAGAAAGACCACCAGCAATTGTAATGATTAATTCGCCATAATATTGTTGAATACGGCAATTGTTTTAACTTAATTTAAAATCAAAACACAGCCTGCAAGATCAACGTAGACCTTACGTATCAAAGTCGTTGCTCATTACATGCATTTTAGTTTGATTACCAGTAAATCACTGTGTGTATGTGTGTGGGAGGGGCAACAATTATTTGTAAGTTTAATAGATTAGCCAAAGGGCTAGCCGTCTTTCAATGGTTGTGAATGGCTCATAAGATTTTATCCAGTAATTTTAAGAATTAGTCGTCACAACTAGTGATGTGGAAATCCCCACCCCCCCCCCCCCCCCCCACAAAAAAAAATAAATAAATGAAAGATAAGAAATTACCACACTCCCGTGACTTTCATCGCTCCTTCCCCACCTTCATTGTTGATTGTTTCTGAAGTTTTTCCCAAGATTATAAACTGAGAGAGAGATCTAAAAACTAATTTTCTCTGTTAAATGAATGTAGAGTTAGGTTATTCACATTGCCAAGTGATCCTGTTCGACTATTAATTTGAAGTTAACATGTACAAAATAATAGGCTGCTGAGAGTCAGTGAACAAAAGAAGCTTTAAACAATAATAGGCAGTAGTTTGATTACGTCACTGGTCGCTAATACCCCTGTCGTGACTGTCTAATTAAAAGATTATTGCCACAGATTTTAATTACCGAACAAACTATTGTAATCATCTTCACCTGTGCAAGTTCAGTAGACTTTGTGAGGTGTGAATTTCATCCTTTTTTTTTAAATATTCTTAGACATGAATTTGCGGATGGATGGGTGATTTCCCTCAATAAACAACGCACATATTCACATGCATGGAAATGTCTGGTTTTTAGAAAGGCACTTAATCCCGATTGTGCACAGGGGAGGGGGGAGGGGCAGGGGGGGGGGGGGCACGGCAGTGCTGTGTACTAAGGCGTTATGCGTGTTGATGATGCACTTGTCTTCAACCAATAACCATGCTTGTGTGGGGTTAGTATAGTATAGAAATATAAATTTTATAATAAATTTCCTTTCTTATTATACCTACCGCAATTGTTTACTACAGGCTTGCACTACAGTGGAAGACCCTAACTCGGATAAAATACTCTCTATTTTAATCTTTCCCAAGAGATCTGGGAAAGAAAAGTGGTGTAAAAAACACCACGAAAAAATAAGCCAAAACTGGGTCAAGCACCATCGGCGCACACCCAGTAGGGGACGCTCTTCACTTAGTACAATTCCACAACTTCCGTTAACCAGTGCGCAAAGCAGTCATCAATTAATCATTCTTTTGAGTCCACCAACATAGGAGTTCTGTGATCAGCGGGGAGGAAGGATTCTTACCCAAATAAGAAGACGGGAGGGCCTCCATGTAAACAATTGCGGTAGGTATAATAAGAAAGGAAATTCACTACAAAATTTATATTTCTTACCAACCTACCTTACAATTGTTTACTACAGGCTGAATAGACAATAGGATGGAGGGAATCACATAACCAACCCACACATAACTCAATTGCACTGGAACGATGGGCAGAGGAAGAGATCCCTAGTCCTATCAAACCACAGCATCACAAACATTAGTAAAAGACAATGAGAGATGAGGCGTATGGTGATGTGCGCCGCACAGACAGAAAGGGCAGTAACAGCACGGAGCTGGAACTGACCTTGTAAGAAGCTGAATGGCTGGGATGGACAACAGCCTGAGCAGAAGAAAAAGGGCCTGTATAACAAAGGTCCTCTGCCTGCTCCTGCAACTGTCGCAGATAAGTGGAGAAGGTAGCATTTCTCCAGTAGGTTGCCAGCATAACATCCAACATGATGGAGTTAGTAAAGCCCCGAGAGGTAGACAATGCACGCATCTCGTGGCAGAAAAACGATTGGTAATACAATCGCCAGTCGCTAGACGAGCGGAAGCTGCACGAATAGCAAGACGAATCCATCGAGAAATGGATTCAGGAGAGATCTTGCATGCAGGGCTTGCCTTGAGTCGGGGCTGATCAGCCCAGGCCCCGAGATCTGCCCCGAGGAGCACTTGCTGGGGGCTTTTTTTCAAGCCCCGACATTTTCCACAAAAAAGCACTAACAATAATGGATAAAATGGAAAATCAGCCCCGAAAAGACCCTGACCTCAATATGTGGGGCCCTTTTTTTAGGCCCCCACCATTTTACTCAAGGCGAGCCCTGTGCATGTGAGAAAACGCATATCCACCTGGGATACAGGCGCGAACCCCCCCCCCCCCCCCTCAAGCAGAGCAGTACCCAAGAAATTGTCCATCTTGGAGTAAACTGCAAAGTCCTAGGCCTTTTCAAGGAAAAGTGCAGAACAAGCTCGGAGAGGCAAGGATGAGTGCCGATACGATGCTGTCCCACATACGAAAAAGGTCTCCGAAGCATGGACTTGTACCCATTGCTGGAGACCCCCAGAATCAAACATATGCCAAAAAATCTGCAATCTGTGTGATCGAAGGAGTGACAGAAACAACCGAGTGATCGCACACGATCGACAGAAGACCTTCCACTTAGCCACAGAGACTAAACCAGTGGAGTGAGTGCCTCCTTGAAGAAAAAGAAAAGCAACTCCACTGCTCGTCTCGAAAAAACCACTACGGAGGAGACAGGACCCCATAAAAAACATGCGCGAAGGCACAATGAAGTCGGATCGACATGAAACCTCCTCGGGCAACCTTGGCAAAGAAAGTTGTGACGTAGAGGGAGACGTGCCGGAACTGCCACTAACAGAGAGCGGAGCAGATTGATCCACACCTACTGAGGCGACGGGGGTGCGATCGAAAGGATTCAACAACTGCAGGTTCATATCTAGGCTAGAACCTGGGGCAGAATCGGAACCGGCAGGAAGGCGTAGCCGACCAGACCTTTCCAAAGGATCGACAGAACGTCCATGGCGAAAGCCAGAGCATCTGGACACGGGGACACGAAAGTGTCCACCTGATGGTTCCATCGAGTCGCAAAGAGAATGATGCGGGGACGACCCCAGAGATCGCAAAGAGACTGGAACAGCGCCATGTGGAGCATCCACTCGGTGGAAAAGAACCAGCCCTGTCGGGACAGAGAGTCGGCTAGGACGTTCAGACGATCCTGAACCAATACATACATGGGAACATAGAGCGTGCCACCCTAGTTCCGAATGTAAACAACCACCGTCGAATTGTCAGACCACAGAAGGACCTGATAATTCAAAAGGCGGGGGATCCACTGCCGGAAACTCAGAAGAAGAGCAAGTAGCTCCTTCTGGTTGACGTGAAGAGCTGCTAGATCCTGGTCCCATGACCCGTGAAGGAAAAGACCTAGAGGATCCGTCACACCCCATCCGAGATCGCTGGTGACTGCCGTCAGAACACGATCGGACGTGGGGAAGTCCAACAAAACTCCCTGTATAATCCACTGAACATCTGTCAGGGGAGAAGATGACGAGGAAGAGACTCTGATAACCGAAGCACCAGAACCAGAGGATCGACATTCAGCCTCCAACGACTGAGCAGAAAGTGTTGGAGAGGTCAGACATGCAGCCGACCTAGAGGAATGAGATCCATCACCGAAACGCAAGACTGAGCAGGCGGGGAAGACTCCGAGCTGATGTGGACAAGGACTGGGACAGAGTCAGGGCAAAAGGCTGAGAAAACCACAGCCCTTGCTTGGGAAACCGCCACCGTATCCAGCTGAGTACGGACGTCCATGCTAGATGACAAAACGACGGAGAAGGAACTAGGTCCGACTTCTCTCCGTTGACTCTGAACCCTAGTGACGTTAGTAGTCTCAACAGTGTGACAACATCAGACTCCAGAAAAGCAGCATTGGATTGCCTCTGGAGGATATCAACTAGATAAGCTGAAGAAGACACCCTGGACTGTGTGCGATGTAAGACTAACACATGCGACATCAGACAGGTGAAGGCCCAAAGATCCAAGTCGAGGACAAAGGGCATGGCCTTGAACTGGAAAACATCCTAGGGAATGTAGCAGCAAACCGATCTAAAAGGCTCCATGCTGAATTGAGGAACAATGATAGACTGCGTCAGAATACTCAGATCGAGAACCTGTCTGAGTCGGCCGTCCTTCTTCAGCACCAAGAACAGGTGGGAATAAAATCCCACTGAAAGAAAGTTCTTGATAACCTCGATCGCCCCCTTTGACAGGAGACTGCCTATCTCCGTGATCAAAAGTACCCAACGTGTAACGTTGAAAGGGACTCATGTTGGAAGAGGCACTCTCAACTGAGTGGAATGCCTCAACCTGGGACAAAATCGAGGTGACTACTGCCGACGCCTACCCTACCCTGTGACTGAGTAAAAGTGGCGGCAGGAGGATCAGCCCTTAGCTTCGCAGAGGAAGCAGAAGGGTACTTGTTAGGCTTTGGACGGCGCCTGCCTCCAACAGAAGGCCAATCAAGGTGATTAAGCAGCAGCAGATCAATGGAATGACAAAAGGAGTCATCGCGGAGTCATCGCGCACCGGAACCATGGAATAGTCGCAGACCCGCAGATAGGGGCAGATCGAAGAGCAGCGCACTGCCCCTCAAGAAGGGAACGTCTTGCGTCCAGCACAGCGTACCTGCGAACTAATTCCAAGCTAGCCGTGTTACAGGCATGTATGTGAGAAGATGCATGAGCGCCTTGAACAGCACACATAAAACAAAAACCTGTTCATCATCAAACTCCTCTGGGAGCAGATAAGCAGCAAAGCAGAGACGACGTGATCGAAGAGAGAAAGCATTCCAGCATCTCTCCCGATAAGCCCAACATGGACTCCAGAGTCTCCATATGAAAAAATGGCCTGCTTAGGAGTTGGAGTCGTGAACCAAGACCGTCAAAGTCTGGCAGACTGACGGATTGACGAAATCGTAGGAATGATAATGCACCAGAGGCAAAAAAGTGTCAACCCTGATGAAGAACGACGTCTTCATAGCCCTGAAACTCAGCATAGAGTCCAAAGCTGTAAATGCTTCAACCACCTGTACCGACAGGCACGGTCCAAGGCGCCCAGAAGCAGGTTGCTCCACAGGTTGTAGGCGTGCGACCGATGATCACAGCTGGGCTGACACTGTCAGCTGGTTTGACAGTTTGAGACCTGGAAGGAACCGAAACACAAAGTGAAGCGCTGCCCCCAAGTCAGAAGACTGTTGGCTCTCGACATCAGGAATGTCGGACTCATCCCATGAGTCGTAAGACACATAGCCCATCATGGGCAAACCAGCCGACGCCTTCCATGGTGTAGGCACACCAGTGGGATCAGAAAGAGGCCTGTTTCCAATCCCAGGAGGCGGCGCCACAGGGGGTGCCCAGAAACCACTCGTAGCCTCGCTGGAAGCAACGGAAAAAGGCTCTTGGACAGAACCTAAGTGAGCAAGGAGAGGGCCTCCCTAAGCTCACTGACTGTCGGAAGGGTACGACGTGGGAACGAACCGACAAAGTGGCTTCACTCCTGACCCATTAACCAGCGAAGGGTCGCGATCCTCAAATACACCCAATGCGGGGTGACGGGCTACAGCCGAAAACATCTGAAGGAAGATGTGTATTGGGGTATCACATACCTGGAGGATCAACAGAGCGGAAACTCAGGAGAGTCGCCGCAGACCTCTGTGGGACAGAAGGTCCGGGCTGCACAAAAAGCGTTGGTCACACAAAACTGGCCATGGGACCAGAGTGCGTGGACGGAAACGCCACAGAGCTCATGGTGACCCCACTATGAACATCCGAATCCAATTAGAAAAACTGAGGTACTCGACAGCTGAGAGACCACAGTAGAGGGTTCGGCCAGCAGCCCCTTCCAACTTTCGCCAAGTTGAAGTCAGGGAAGGCTGAGGTCAATACCCCACATCTACACTACCAGACATCCCTGCAGATCCCTGCAGACCCCTGCAGGGATAAAACTGCTGTGCTCAATGGCTGAGACGACACAGCATGGGGGTTCGGTCAGCAGCCACTTCCGACTTCGGTGAGTTGAAGTCAGGGAAGGCTGAGGCCGATACCCCACGTCTACACTACCAGACACCTCTGCAGACCACTGCAGGGATAAAACTGCTGTGCTCAACAGCTGAGAGGACACAGCAGGGGGTTCGGTCAGCAGCCACTTCCCACTTCGCCTAGTTGAAGTCAGGGTAGGCTGAAGCCGATACCCCATGTCAACACTACCAGACACCTCTGCAGACCCCTGAAGGGATAAAACTGCTGTTCTCAACGGCTGAGTGGACACAGCAGGGGGGTCGGTTGGCAGCCACTACCGACTTCGCCGAGTTGAAGTCAGGGAAGGCTGAGGCTGATACCCCACAACCACACTGCAGACATCACTGCAGACCCCTGCAGGTATAAGCCGAGGCCAGCTAAAATGGTAACCGATGACGTTGTAGCAGGGTTTCTGCTAGACCGGCTGCGGGTCCGTCGACCGGACCCATTCCCACCGCCGATCATACTATGATCAGTCAGAAAAGCTGGTGGTGAAAATGTCGAGTACAATGCTGTATCGTACCAACACTCAGGATCCTTTGTTTCCACATAATATAGGCATAATTATGTTGTATACTATGCCTACTATTACTGGCGACAACCTGATACTTTATAACCCCCAGACAAGGGGGGAAACAAAGTTCAAATCCTAAACGCCGCCTACAAAATTTCGGACTCAAATTGTCGTGTTTGGTCTGAAATCACTGGCCTTTATTTCGAGCGATAAATGATGTAATTGCACGTGCAGGACGTCACACGTCTGCATCATGGTTCTTTTCGAATATTTCGTTCTCTCTGCATTTCCAATTATTTACGTTGGCACGTATCAGGTTGTATAAAAAAAATTAGGTCAAGCGTCGCAGTCACTGTCAGGATTCGTGGATTTTGTGTTGTTTTGCGTTTGTATTTTTATGAAACCTCTGACCAGATGTAGTATTGTGTGTCCCGTGGAAATTTAGAGAATTGTAGGAGGAAAAAATACATATTTTCCACTTCAATTATTCAGCATTTTAGCGCCCAGAATGCCCCCAGATAGCAGCTAAAAATCAAAATTTTGCTTTGGCACGTGCGGCAGATGCCGTTTCACTTTCTTTAAACTACTGGACCCACAAATTTTCCCCGAGCAGAAACCCTGGTTGTAGACGGAACAGCAGTAGCAGCAGATACGACTGGAGCTGTTGAAACTGGCAGAAAAGGGGAGAGAGCAACCTAACTCGGCCTCCAAAGGAGGAGACACAACCCTAGTGACAGCCTCAGATGTCGACGGGAGAGGGTGCATAGTCCCGGAACCAGGCATCTCTTCACCAGACATCCAACAGCTCCTGCAGTATCCACTAGGGTAAAAAACTGCACATCCCCACGGAGGGGGAATACCTCTAACCAGACGTGGTCGTGTCGGGGGCCCCAATAATATAATAATAATAATAATAATAAATAATTTATAAGCCTAAAATCCACAAAAGTGCTCTTTGACTTTACTCCAATAATAATATTAAAATTTATCAACTGAAAAATTTTATGTCCGAACCGTGCGAAAACGATTTCGAAAATCATGCGCAAAATCGGAGAATATAAATAAAATTCAATGAAAATGTGGTTGAAAATATTAACGAGAATATATAAAACACAGCCCTGTTATTATACGATCCTCAGATCCATAATTCCAGTCACAGGAAAACCATTATCGACGAGTTGAATTATCACTGTTTCGTTTTGCAAATGGCGACACATCCTCCACGTGCCATGGATAAAAAAGAATGATTAATTGATGACTGCTTTGCGCACTGGTTAACGGAAGTCGTGGAATTGTACTAAGCGAAGAGCGTCCCCTACTTGGTGTGCGCTGATGGCGCTCAACCCAGTTTTGGCTTATTTTTTAGTGGTGTTTCTTACACCACTTTTCTTTCCCAAATCTCTTGGGAAAGATTAAAATAGAGAGTATTTTATTCGAGTTAGGGTCTTCCACTGTAGTGCAAGCCTGCAGTAAACAATTGTAAGGTAGGTTGATAAGAAATCTATGGACTTAATGTTAGGTCGTCCATTAAGGGATGTAGCCATCTCTTTTTTATGGGGGTCACCCACAATGCAACTCAAGGATGGCAACTATAAAGACTGAAAACTTGGCCAGGGGCCAAATTGGAGGAGATTATGGGGGGGGGGGGGGGGGGGGTGACCCCCTCTCATAATCTCCTCCAACTTGACCTTTGGCCATCGGTGATGGTCCGATGGTGTGTTGGAGAGGGGGGGGGGCGGGGTATTCAATATTTGATATCAGCAGTGATTAAAGATTTCATGTTGAGGGAAGTGAATCAAATTCAATGTCGGCATGTATTAGATTGCTGTGGAGAATATCGGCTGCAGACCTTTGGGGTTGGGAGGGTCATACGACCCCATGATCCTCCCTGGCTACACCCTTGCCATCTTGTTTGAGGCTGAAACTCCCACACTGAAATGCAAAATGTCCAATTCATCAAGCCTATGGGAAAATATTTGCGAACTGTATTCATTTTTTGCATTGCTGTTCCAATGGCTTGTAAGTTTAATTCTAAAGCCTACTCGTAGAATAAAAGTTTTAATTCCAACCCAAGACGTTCATTAATTTGCCCCCCCCCCCCCCCCCTCTACTGAGAAGGCCTTCATTCCGCTTGTCCCACAGGTGTCATCCCAAACCCATTGTCCCTTCTGATCTACCAGTACTCGTTTTATATTTCTCACTGACACTTTCTTAGTCTCCCCAACTATAATATCAATGCTCAACAAGTAAAAGGCGCGTAACGTATCGGGCCGTCATTGACTATAAGAGCCAAGCAACCCTATAATGGCCCAATGCATCTAAATTTGAATCATGATGTCACATCTCTCAGCCAATCGATAATAGTTTCCCCGCAGATCTCTATTTTGATCGAAAATCAATTTGGGATTTAATTTGTAAACACATTTTGTTTTCGCAGGCTTTCCATTGTGGCTTGGATAGATAATGTATTTTTTTTTTTTTAAACAATATTTTTATTTCCTCAATGAAGTGGGGTTTGGCGAACAGGCAATGCCTATATTAACACCGTACCCTACAGAGAAATACAATACAATACAATGGTGCAGGTGCAACTGTACATAAAACAGAAACTGATCCAATGAATTGGAAAGAAAGAGAAAGTACCATACTATATCCCACCATCTCCTTTAAATAATTTACCTATCTATTAGGTGTGGAGGCAATCTACTTTCATTTATATGATAGGCCCACTAAAATCTCTCTCACCCAATACAGCAAAGGTCATTGTCAGGGTTCTTTTCCACTGGAAATAAACCAGTCACTGGAATCTCATCGTTTCCCTAATATATTCTTGAACCGCACTAAATATACTGGCGTTTTCCAAGGCAGTTTTCTCCGTATCCCCATATAGCATAAGAGTGATATTAGTGGCGTGGCCCAATTTTATTAGAAGCGAATTTCTTTGTTCTGCATATAGAGGACACATTAATAAATAGTGTTCAGTGTCTTCATATACATGACCGCAGCCACAAGATGCATTATCACTTATAAATCTATCAAATTTATGTCCGTTTAAATCACTACAATTTAACCGCAGCTTCATGTGAACAATTTGTTCCTTTCTGCTACCCACATAATAAAACCCAGGGACGACATTGTCGTTAATTGCAAGTTTCTTCTTAAAATGATCTACGGAAGTACAGTTCTGCAGATCTGCGCTTAAGCCATTCCAAAGTTTTACCACTGATGGCAGAAACGAGTTAGAAAACCTGTTCGTGTTACATTTAATTTCCCTTAACAAGCTCGAAGATCTTAGCGAGTAATAAGTCAATTCTGATACAGGTTGCGGAATGAGCAGCCTAATGTAGTTTGGGACGCTTGTGAACATAATCTTATACAACGCTACTAATTTGTGGCATCGTCTACGTTCTTTGAGTGGTATGGAACCAGATTCTCTATAGATAAGTTGATGACTTGTCCCCCTAGTGACCCCTATTATGGTTCGTAGAGCATCCAAGTGTAAATTTTCTAGGAGTGTTGATTTAGTCTCCGTGCAACCATCCCATATAACATCGGCATAATCAAACAAGAGCACCGCTGGGCATTGCATCATACGCCCGTGAACTGTTCAAATTGTACCATTTTAACACATTTGCAATTTTTTTAGAGTGCGAGAAATTTATACTGGCATATATATATATGTTACGGTCAGACTCTGAAATCAGTGATTTTGTGAAATGACTAAATTTTTCAGTCATTTGAGAAAAAGACTAACAAGTTTGAAGCCAATCGAAAAACAAATACTAAAGTTATCATCTGGAAACCAAATATTTGACGAAGAATTCTAAGTCCAACAGGGGCCATAATTCAGGCAAAAATTGTTCAGACCGACCCCATATTCGAACTTGACCTGTATTTTGTTGTGATTAAACCACATACCAAGTTTGGAGCCGATCGGAAAACAAATACTAAAGTTATCATCCGGAAACCAAATATTTGACAAATTCTAAGTCCAACAGGGGCCATAATTCAGGCAAAAATTGTTCAGACCGACCCCATATTCGAACTTGGCCTGTATTTTGTTGTGATTAAACCACATACCAAATTTGGAGCCGATCGGAAAACAAATACTAAAGTTATCATCCGGAAACCAAATATTTGACGAATTCTAAGTCCAACAGGGGCCATAATTCAGGCGAAAAATGTTCGGACCGACCCCATATTCGAACTTGATCTGTATTTTGTTGTGATTAAACCACATACCAAATTTGGAGCCGATCGGAAAACAAATACTAAAGTTATCATCCGGAAACCAAATATTTGACGAATTCTAAGTCCAACTGGGGCCATAATTCAAGCGAAAAATGTTCGGACCGACCCCATATTCGAACTTGACCTGTATTTTGTTGTGATTAAACCACATACCACATTTGGAGCTGATCGGAAAAAAAATACTAAAGTTATCATCTGGAAACCAAATATATGACGAATTCTAAGTCCAACTGGGGCCATAATTCAGGCGAAAAATGTTCGGGCCGAATCCATATTCGAACTTGACCTGTATTTTGTTGTGATTAAACCACATACCACATTTGGAGCCGATCGGAAAACAAATACTAAAGTTATTGTTCGGAAACCAAACGGATGGACGGACAGACGGACGGACGGACGGACGGACGGACGGACGGACGCGGACGGACGGACGGACAGACGGATGGACAACGCCATACTATAATACGTCCCGTTTTTCAAACGGGCGTATAACAACGGGAGAATGAAGTATTGATATAGAGTTTCCAATGCTTGTCTGGACAATCTGTATTTTGGGCTTCTAAGACAGTTTATCATAGGGCTGACTTTACTTATAAGACTCTCTATGTGTGAATCCCATTGTCCTGTTTTTGAAAAGATCGACCCAAGATGTTTATGAGTGTCCGTCTCTTCTATTTGCTGTCCTAGGAGGTAAAGATGGGGGCGAAGCATGGGATTTACTCTATTTGAAATATACAGCGATTCGGGCTTTAGTGGATTAAATATAACCTGCCATGTTTTAGACCACCGGGCAATTTTTCTCAGGTCATTATTCAAAACTTCTGCTGCTAATTTTGCATCTTCGATTACCAGATAAAGTGTTGTATCATCGGCATAAAGTCTAATATTGGAAGTAATATCTTTAACAATATCATTTATGTGTATATTGAACAGGAGGGGCCCTAAAACAGATCCCTGTGGCACGCCAGCATTAATGGTTTGATTTTTGGATTTCTCCCCATTTACAACTACATACTGTGAGCAGTTTGTTAGGTAGCTTTTAAACCACGCAAGAAGGTTACCTCTTATTCCAATTGAGTCTAATTTATGAATTAATCCGTCATGCCATACTCTATCGAATGTTTTACTTATATCACAGAATACTAATCTGACTTCTTCATTGTTGTCCATATTACTAGCAATGTAGTTTTCAATATCTATTAATTGGTAAATTGTACTGTCACCCGGAATGAAGCCTGACTGTAGGGGTGTTAACAATTCGTTTTCCACCAAGAAAGAAAAAATGTGTCTAAAAATTACTTTTTCCAGAATTTTACTGACAGAACTTGTCAAAGAGACTGGCCGATAGTTTACCTTGTCATTAACTGATGATTTCTTATGGATAGGCACAACACTGGCTTTCTTCCATAAACTTGGGAACTCATTACGTGATAGAGACAGATTAAAAAGATATGTCAGAGGGAAAGCTAACTGTTGAGCACATGCCTTAATGATTCTGTTATTAATTAAATCTGGTCCGCTAGCTTTCTGGGGATCTAAGTTACTAATAACTGACATTACTTCTTCTTCAGAGATGACTATGGATTTCAGGCTCATTTCACAACGTGGGATGGGTGGTAGTTCCTTGTCACCGACAGAGTTAGCTTGATCAACAAAATACGTATTTAGTAAGTCTGCAATCGAGGTTGCATCGCTAATTATTTCCCCATCTTCTTCGAGTGGCAGGAAAAATTCATGCGAAACATTGTGCTCTTTAGAGAATGATTTAAGTGTCCTCCACCAGTGTTTACTGCCAAAGTTTCGAGTTGATACATAGGTTTCAGTTTTAAGATCGTATTCTGCTTTGGCTGCCCGTATGAGTGATATAGTTTCATTTCTATCATGCCTAAATCTAGCCCAGTCTTCGGCCCTATTTGTCTGCTTAGCTATTCTGTGTGATCGATCACGCACTCTCATCATTTTACGGATCGTTGAATTCATCCAAGCTTTATCTTTCGGTCGTACTTCAATGGTTTTATTTGGTATGTAGTTTTTAGCCGATTCAATGATATATGATGTAAGGCTCTCTGTGGTATCATTTAAATTTTCTGTGAAAAAGTCTTCCCACGTAGTTTGTGCAAAATGTGCCTGTAATCCGTCTATATCCATATTACTATAATCCCAAATTTGTCTTTTAAAACAGGCAATTTTATTCTTTGTGAATTTTAACGTAACAGCAGTAGCATGGTGGTCACTACAAAAGGGAGGAATAACAGAACAATTTCCAACTAGAGTTGGGCACGATACTAAAATTAGATCAAGCAGACTGAAGGAGTGTTCAGTTACTCGCGTGGGGTCTTTGACAATTTGAGATAGGCTGTAGTCGTTTTCCAGCTGCCTGATCCTTGGGCAGTGCCGTAGCGCCAATGGGGGCCGGGGGGCACGTGCCCCCCCAGTTTTTTTTCCGTCGGGGGGTTGAAAAGATCAAGACCTATGAGTAGTGAGATCTCCAATGACAAAAATGTCTGTGGAGTACAGTTTTCAGCTTCAGAATCACACCCTACTTTTAAGTTTGAGCGGAACCCAAATGTATTCTCATCATTTTGCAGAAGCTTGAAAAGTTACGAAAAACATTGAATGGTGGCAAGAGTTTCCAGTCAAATTCGTAGTGATTTCGTAGTACATGTATCTCAGATTTTTGTCTTACAGCTGACTTGACTTATGCCTCTGGCTCCGCTGGGGTGCAAAGGGCCACAACAGAACTCCTCCATCGAACACGGTTTTGTGCAGTCCTTTTCAGCTCTGCCCATGTCATTCCGACTGCCTTCACTTCAGTGTCTGTGCTCCTTCGCCAAGTTTACCTGGGTCTGCCAACTTTCCTCTTGCATTGAGGGTTCCAGTCAAGTGCCTGGCGGTTGACGTTGGATGATGGCTTGCGAAATGTGTGGCCTATCCACCCCAGTCTTATAGCTGAATTAAGTATTAATTTTTTAATTTATGTACAATGCTTTAAAATGCAGGCGCAATGTTTTAAGTTTCTCATTTCATAAATGCCTTCATCTCTACTGAACAGTGAGTAATGGCGGACGCCGGTCTAATTTCGTCATTGTGGGTTAGCGTTTTTTGTTACTATGGTGTGCGTCTTAATTAGTTGGCTGATTTTCCAGTTTATACATTACTTATAAACTGGAATGGCAACTAACTATTTCCAAAACCTACACAAACGGGGAAAATTCAAAATTGCCGTTAAGAAAAGTGACACTTTTACAATAATAAAATTCGCCTTATTCCACCCCCAAACCTCACCAGAGAGCTCCATTTCAACGCAAATTTTCAAAATTTTCTGGGGGGAGAACCCCCCCCCCCCCCAGACCCCCCTTTGAATGCTCGTGCCTTCGGCACTCGCGTCAGATGCCTTCGGCATCTGCATAGGCGGTTCCATTTAGGTCACTGCTGGTGTGCCCCCCCCAGTTTGGGGAGGCTTGCTACGGCCCTGTTGGGTGAGTATTCTTGAGACAATCAAGGTTGAAATCTCCGACTATCACACATTTCAGCGACATGTCATTTCTTGCTCTTTGGATAGATTCATCAATAAGACTCCAATAATAATTATTACCAGTTGGGGGCCTGTATACAACTCCGAGTATAAATTTCTGATTTTGACTTCGAATTTCTGTCCAGATTAATTCTAAGCCTGGGATTTCAAGATCACGCCGACGTTTCCCAACTATGTCAGACTTAATATAGACGGCTACTCTTCCCCTCTGTCCATACGAATAGGTGGGTAATGGTAGCCTTGTATTTGAATATCATTATTTTGAACGGTATTTGTCAACAAAGTTTCCGAAACAGAAATGATATCATAATTTCCTAATTCAGCACTTATCATATCAGTTTTGTTGCGGAGACCTCTAACATTGATGTGCACAATCTTTATTTCTCCAGGATTAACTTCAATATCTCCATTTGTAAACAAATGCATAAAAATCATTATGCTTAAACCTCGAACTCCAACCGTGCATAGAAGCATCACAAGAAGAAAGTCATCGTGATTCAAAGTGGATTTTTGTCGGCCTCCACCCCTGAAAAGCCCAATTCTCGCACGATAAGTCGATATATCATCATCCATTTTGTACCATCAGTACACATGTAATACGAGTTTGCGAGAATTGGTCTTTCAAGATTTGAATTCTAATGTGAGACAAAAGTGGTACATTTCTCAGATCAGTTTCCGTGCAAAAACATTTTAAACAGAAAAACAAAATGAAATTTAAAATAATTGATGGATGTCGTTTCATTGAAACGAAAAATGGTATTTAGGTGATCAGTATCAGATGAAAATTAATGATGTTAATGTTTCTTACAAAACATTCATACATTCACATAACGATGGGTTTTGGTGGCCATGGAAAAAAAAAAATGGAGAAAACAAAAGAAGGAAAATGTGGGCACCAAAGCAAAAGCCAATAACCTCCTTGTCCGTATTTCATTTTCAGTTGAACACAAAAATACAATTTTGCTTAAATGTTTATATAAATATGTTCTATTATAAACCATTGGAGAGTGATTGTGGGCACCCTCCAACAATTCGCAACCAATCCTATTTGGGATAACTAAATTAGACCACCAATCTTGAACATCAGAAACCACTCAACAAGTATCATCCTACCAATAAAATTTTCTAATTGCATTTTGATAGCGCAGAAGAGTTATCTCATAAAATTCTTGGACGAGATAAGTAAATTATCGTAACATGTAACTACCTGCTGGAAATCTGTACATTCACAGTACGCTAGAGAGTGCCCGTGAACACTCTCCAGTGAACAATAAGGAAACAGTTCCATATCAACAAACCGTCACTCAAACAACATAAAATGCCATTGGTTTATAATGGCATTGAAAGTTCCATATCTTCCTCATAAAATTCTCAGAGAAGGGGGGTCATATGATACGGTTTTGTTGAAATGTTTTGAAAGATTTGATAAAATGATATTTAAAATAATGAAAGTGTCAATGACACTGTAGCTCAACTTGTCAAGGCAAAGACATGTACATGACATGTATAGTATGTGACACAGCAATGACAAACATCTAGCTAATGACCTGATAACAAAGGTACATATAAAGTATTGTAACGGTCTGTACATAAATACTGACCGTTGCCTGTAACAAATATATAGGTAAAGTATTGTAAAGGTGGGTGACAGTCAGATGCTAAACTAGAAAATATCTTTGAGTCCCAGAGTGGGTCTGACTGAACCCCAAAATATTTGTTCTCATAGCACAGTGATAACAAAGGCACCCCAAAACACACTCATTCCTGTCCCAAGGTGAAAACAAAGGTACCCAAGAAGTTTCGTGAAGATCAGTTCACAAATATGAGCTGTGTAGAAGTTGTGACAAAAAACTGATTGGACCTAATTTCGGTACAAAATGGCCACTGGCAGCCATCTTGAATTTTGGACCGCACCCAGAAACACTCGTTCTCATCCCAAGGTGATAAGAAAGGTACCCAAGAAGGTTTGTGAAGATCGGTTCATAAATACAGCCTCTAGCCCGAGCCGTATTGACATGTGCACTTACAGAGTATAAGTAGCACTGAATAAATCAAAGTTCATCTAATTTGCATAATTTCTGCACGAGAAAAAAACCCGTACTATATGTGATGTATTCCATGTTACTAAACATTCATACAAAAATGTATTCAAATCAGAACTTTCAAAGAGAAGATCTGTACAAAAGACTGATTGCACTAATTTTGGCACAAAATGGCTGCTGGTGGCCATCTTGAATTTCGGACCACACCCCAAAACACTCGTTCTCATCCCACGGTGATAACAAAGGTACCCAAGAAGTTTCGTAAAGATCGGTTCATAAATACGGCATCTAGCCTGAGCCGTATAGAAACTGTGTACAAAAAACTGATTAGACCTAATTTCGGTACAAAATGGCCACTGGCAGCCATCTTGAATTTTGAACCGCACCAAGAAACACTCGTTCTCGTCCCAAGGTGATAACAAAGGTACCCAAGACGTTTCGTGAAGATCGGTTCATAAATACAGACTCTAGCCCAAGCCGTATTGACATGTGTACTTACTGTGTGTAAGTAGCACTGAATAAATCAAAGTTCATCTAATTTGCATAATTTCTGCACGAGAAAAAAACCGGTATTATATGTGATGTATCCCATGGTACTAAACATTCACACAAAAAATTATTCAAATCAGCGCTTTCATATGGAAGTTCTGTGCAAAAATCTGATTGCACCAAATTTCGTACAAAATGGCTGCCATCGGCCATCTTGAATTTCGAACCGGACCCCAAAACACTCGTTCTCGTCCCACGGTGATAACAAAGGTACCCAAGGAGTTTCGTAAAGATCGGTTCATAAATACGGCCTCTAGCCCGAGCCGTATTGGCATTTGCACTTACAGTGCTAAAAGTAACACCAAAAAACATCAAAGTTAGTCTAATTTGCATAATTTACGCACGAGAAAAAAAAACGTATTATATGTTATGTATCCCATGGTACTAAACATTCATACAAAAAATTATTCAAATCAGAGCTTTCATATGGAAGTTCTGTACAAAAAACAGATTTCTGCATCGTCGGTACAAAATGGCAGCTGGCAGCCATCTTGAATTTCGGACCGCACCCAAAAACACTCGTTCTCGTCCCAGAGTCATAACAAAGGTACCCAAGAAATTTCGTAAAGATCGGTTCATAAATACGGCCTCTAGCCCAAGCCGTATCCAATTGTTGACGGACAGACGGACGACTGGCCATGGCCCGAGCCGTATGCAATTGTTGACGGACAGACGGATGACGGGCCATGGCATAAGCTCAAATTTGGCTTTGCCAAAGTTGAGCTAATAAAAACCATGAGGAAATTGCTCCACAATCATGAAATTATCCTCATTTATTGACCCATATGGCCTCAGAACATACAATACAGGCATCCAATCTACTTTATCCGGTCCAACAGAGCTCCATGAGCTCTGCAAAACAAGATACAGCAGAACAGATGCTCAGTTTATCTCTACTTAAGCATAATAACACATACCTAGTGTGATACATAAGTATGTGTTTACATTTTACATACCAGCATACACTGGTGTTATACACTCTGAAGTCTGGCTGGAAGATTACATGAAGCTTATATCAGATAAGTGTATATAACACACCAACACACACATATATATAAATATATAACTTTATAAATTTGGCCCATCTATTTCATATAGGTTGTGAAATAAACTCATGTTACCTGAATAAAGAGTCTTGTAATTTGTCAATAAACTGCCTCAACAATCATTGAATTGTCCTTGTTTATAGACCCATTTGGCCTCAGCACATCTAATATGGGCATCTAATCTATTATATCCTGTCTGACAGAGCTCCATGAGCTCTGTAAAACAAGATAAAACAGAGCAGATGCTCAGTTTGTCTCTCCTTGAGCATAATAACACATACTTAGTGTAATATCATGACTATTTATTTACATTTTACATACATATATATATACAGTGGATCCCACTTAATTGTATATTTCTTGATTAATTGAACATGACTGTCAATTCAATATAACTTCCAAACGCCAAACCATTTACCACATCTTTAGTACAAACTTGACCCATCTATTGCATGCAGGATGTAGAATTAACTCCTATTACTTGAATAAATAGACTAGTGATATGTCGAGAAAATTGCCTTGACATTCATTGAAATTTCATTGTTTATAGACACATTTGGCCTCAGAACATCCAATACAGGCATCTTATCTATTATATTCTGTCTGACAGAGCCCCATGAGCTCTGTAAAACAAAATATAACAGAACAGATGCTCAGTTTATCTCTACTTGGGCATAATAACGCACACTTGGTGTGATACATGTGTATGTGTTTACATTTTACATACCAGCATGTACTAATATTTTGCACTCTGAAGTTTTGCTGAAAGATTACATGAAGCTTTTAGCAGATGAGTGTATATACCACACACACACACCCATATATATAAAAATATATATCCCACTTAATTGCACATCTCATAATTGAACATGCCTATCAATTGAATATAACTTCCAAACACCAAACCATTTACCTTGTCTTCAGTATAAATTTGACCCATCTATTTCATGTAGGTTCTGGAATAAACTCCTGATACTTGAATAAAGAATCTTGTAATTTGTCGAGAAACTGCCTCAACAATCATTGAATTTACCTTGTTTATAGTCTCATGTGGCCTCAGCACATCTAAATATAGGCTTCTAATCTATTCTATCCTGTCTGACAGAGCTCCATGAGCTCTGTAAAACAAGATACAACAGAGCAAATGTATCAAACTAAGGAAGCGACAGGCAGAAAGTAAGTAATGACAACTTCGATGAATAAAGTCTTGTCTGAAATTCGCATCTCGAAGATATATTTCACCATCCAACTTTCCAAATTTTGCCGTAGATTGACCAGGCTCTAGTCAAGTTACCCAGTTTGTTTGTCAACAAATCAGACCGTAGTTCTGCACTTTTTTTTAAGTTTGAAAACTCAATTTATTCTACAAGTTATGCCTGTCTAGTTATACTACTGAAGTTAACTTTTTATTTTCCTTGAACTTGAATATACCTGTCATGTTTCTGAAGTCTATATTTGATAACGTTCAGTTATGTTAATTACCGCAATAAAGATAAATTAATGTAAATTACTGGTTTGTGTTATGTTTTAATAACCTCAACAATCCCAGTTTTCTCTCTGGTATAAATAATTAACTTTTCCTCACTGATCTCAAAACAGACAGCTATAAAAAAAAAAAAAAAAAAAAAAATAGTTCGTTTATTACCATGGAGACTGAAATAGTTCCATTGCAGTCAATGACTGACAGAATCTATTTATAGGCTGATTGATCTTAATTATCCTTGATTAACAGGACTCAGATTTTTAATGCACTGTACATGTAATGAACAGCCTTGGGAAAATAAATTGTTTCAATAAACGTTTGAAGCATTCTATTGACATCTTTCATTATTAATGAATATTCCAGATAAAAAATATGGTGATTTGATGACTTTTGAATCCAAAAAATACAATTTACATTTGGTGTGTTTTTGTAGGGAGTTCCCTGAAAAATAGGTGCACATGACCGGTACTTCCCATGCTGTCAACTATTCTCTCTTATCTGTAGCATGACCCCCTGTTTGGAGTCAGAAAAAGTTGTCTGAAGGGCTATACTTGACAAAGATATTTGGGTGCAAGACACTTCCCCCCTAACAATCCCCCCCTGTCACCCCTCCCCCAAATTGGTCACTCCCCCCTCAAGTAGTCATTTCCCCCCTCAAGTTGGTGATCATTCAAAAGTGAAAAAAATACAATTTCAAGTCTTTTATTCTCTTTAAAACATGCTCAACATATAAAATAAACTTCATAAAATTTAGCACAATCACAATATAAATAATACTCAGTAGGGGTGGGGTGCAAAAAATTACCAGATTCATAGAACTACATAGATAGCACATAGCACACAGATACCATATAGCTGTATACAGACTGTTACATTCTCTAACCCTTTTCCATATTGCTTTCTGTGCAATAATTGAATTATTGTCAATAAAATTAAGTCAAGTCAGCAAATGAAATTGTATTTTTTTCACTTTTGAATGATCACCAACTTGAGGGGGGGGGGGGGGGGATTGACTACTCTGGGGGAGGGGGATGACTACTTTGGGGGGAAATGACTACTTTGGTGGGGGGGGGGGGGATGTCTGGGGGGAAATGACCAATTTGGGGGGGAAGTGATGGGGGAAATTGTTAGGGGGAAATTGTTAGGGGAAGTGTCTGACATTCAGATATTTGAATGCCAAAATTAAAGTGATGCGATCATATTTTTTTCGTCTGAACATTATCATGATTGGCTATGGGAAAAGGATTAGTGTTGTTTTGTACACAGGCCTTTCGTACACTGACTGTTCCATATACAAAAGAAGACGTTTTGTACATATATCAAAGGACATTTCGTACACAGGTGAATTTTATAGCATTTTTTTAAGTGTATATTATATGAAATAATAGACTTCTTAATTTTGTAAGGTATTATAATCCAATAAAAAAAATACATGTTTGAAATATCACGGATCAGAATTTAATACGTCCAACACCACCACAGTATGTCGTACACTTGAAAATATTATTAAATAAAATGAACAACACAGACTGTAAAAACATCTTTCTTTGATGAAAACATTATGTGAGCCCAATAATAACTAATCAGCTTTGATAAGTTCTTATGATATGTAAACACAGCTTTGTAACTGGAATCATAATTAGCACACAAACACATTAAAATGATTGATTTTCAGTACATTTACAACATCTTTTTATTACTGCAATGTTAAATATTCAGTATATCATTATACAGGGCCCACCCCCCCCCCCCCACCCCACCTCACCCTTAGTTTAAGTAAGACAACTTACTGAAACGTCATGTAAGGATTACACCACCTATGATGAGGGATTCAAAGTTCTAAGCCCCATCTTTAGCATAGGTGGTGTGATCCTTACATGACGTCTCAATAAGTTGTTTTACTTAAACTTGGAGTGGGGGGGGGGGGGGGAGTGTGTGTGTGTGTGGGGGGGGGGGGGTCTTCATGGGAGAAATATCCTATCATTATCAGGCTCATAAATCCTGCCTACGAAACTCAGTGTATCATCATGTAGGGATTACACCACCTATGCTAAGGGTAAGGGGGGGGGGGGGGAGGCTTATAGGACTTGGGAATTCAAAGTCTCAAGTCCCCTCCTTAGCATAGGTGGTGTAATCCCTATAGGATGTCTCACTGCGTTTAATATATAATGTTTCTCTGCGAGAATACCGGAAAACCTAACTGTTATCATCACTACACTCACTGGATACACTGCTACACTCTATGTTCTATTTGTGTACTGCACAATGTACAACTTATCTTTGCAGAACTTTATATTTGTATCATTCCAGTATCTTTTGTATTATTCTAAATATGTTATTACTATAAATTTGTTATTTTACATATGGGTTGTTATCTTTGCTTGGCTCACGACAGTCATTACCCTGTGTACGAAACGTCCTAAAAGTTTTGTGTATGAAACGTCCTAAATTGTCGTGTACGAAACGCCCGTGTACGAAACGTCCAGCTCCCATAGGAAAATATTTAGTTCCGTGATACCAACTGCCGTACACTAGTAGTAGTAGTCACCACAATACATGCACTGCAGTGCAGACGAAAGTAAAGTACTGATTTCAAAATTGCACTAGTCCATACTAGAATCCTATTACTAAATGTATGAAGTCTACTGGCCACCAATTTACTCATGAGACCTGAAATTAGGAATTTATGACAATTAAGTCTCTTGGGGTCACAATGAGGGTGCATCCTTTAAGTTTAACGCGAAATGAGGTGAAATGACCTTTTCAGTCACAGACGGGCTTCTCAATCTCATTTACCTTATCCTGTCCTGCTTTTTCCGATTTTAATTTGCGAACGAGTTCTCCTTGGACTTGAATTTCTTTTTTAATTTCGCCACGAGACTTCTCTGTGTCGTTCATCTCTAGAATTTCAATTTTTCCCCAAGTTGTCTCATCAATTCATTGCATCATCTGCATGTGCACTGACAGGGAGGTTGATTCTATACTCCGTGGCACTGAACAGCAAAACAACGGCAATTCGAATATAAACACCACAAACAATCACAAAATAGATATCAGATAGTTCAGATAGGGCCAAGTCGCCACCGGGCCAACTCGCCACTAAGCACCCGGGCCAAGGTACCACCGGGCCAAGTCGCCACCGGGTCAACTCGTCACCAGAAGGTAATAGTATGACATGTAGTGATCAAGGTGATGATTACTTGCTCCACACCAAAGCAGAGAATATCCCTAATCACTGATTCGGTGTGGGTGGGATGCACCACAACCGTCCCCAAGCCGAGCCGTACCCACACTATTTTACCCAAACCGTCCCCAACTATTTTACCCAAACCGTCCCCTGGGTCAGTTACTCCAGTTGGCCGACGTAACCCGAACTGTCCCAAGACCGAACCGTCCCCACTATTTTACCCAAACCGCGTCCCCACTATTTTACCCAAACCGCTCCAGTTCAATACATGGCGTTGTTACTGTATTTAGTTAGGTCTACTCGTAATTAATGACCAACAAGACTGAACTTTGTGATTTATTTCAATACAAAATTGTTTGGAAGAAGTGACCTTAAAATGTTTTGTGATTGTTATGATTATTGGTTCATTGAAGTTGAAGCGTGGGTGTTTAGAGTAAACACTCTTTGAAGTAGCACACAGAGACAGCCACAGAGTGCTTGTGTAGGGGTGCTGGTCAAAACGTCACACGACCAAAACGTCACATTTCGAAATGGTCAAAACGTCACATTTTTTGGTTAAAACGTCACATACTTTTGGTCAAAACGTCCCATATTTTGGGTCAAAACGTCACACACTTTTTGGTCAAAACGTCACATACTTTTGGTCAAAACGTCACACACTTAGACAGCAAGATAGCTATTCCTTGTTCTGTGCCCAATCAACAAATCGAATGAATGAAAGGCGCTCACGGACAATGAGCAATAGATGAGTTCGGCTTCGAATGAATAAATGAAGTTTCAGTTTCAGTTCAACCGCTTTCGACCCTACTGAGCTTGTTCCTTTTTCTTCTTTTTCCTTGATGGTGCTCCCGATTGTGAATTTGATTTTTTGTTTCCTTTGCCGAAAGATTTCTCTCAATTCGAGACCATTTGCGATCCGAATAACTTTATTTGCTTATGGATCCACGAGAGTTGGAAGCGAAGACCAACAGAAGAATGAAATGAAAAACTAGCTCAACAGCCCCACCCCCTTTTTTCTATGTTATGTAGGTGGGGGAGGGCAGGCACCACGAGCAAGTCGGAAGCAACCGTGGGAGTCCCGATATGGTTACAATGTGCTGCGCATAGAACATGTGGCTGAGTTATGTGGTTTTGGCCAGGACTAGTTCTCGTGTTTATTCCAGCACACGACTTATTTCAGAAACTGGAGTTTGATAACTTTTGTTTGTCTTGTAATTCAGTTTATTTAGGTAAAATCGTGATTCGACATGCTAGCTATGTATGAATCATAGCTTCATCCATTAATCTGGGTGAGACATTGTTGACATTAGAGTGTATCCGTCTGACGACAGTTAGGTATTTCAGACTAACGTTGGTGATACGATAAATGAGTTAGAATGTATCGGCGACCTTTATACAATTGATGGTCGGTTAACTGTGATATAGGCGTCAAATGCACCTGTGATTTTTAGTGAAGAAAGGAAACAACCGTTATTCGGCTGATACGATGTATATCTGGGACCTTGACACAATTAGTGGTCCATTACTCGTGGTATAGGCATTAGATGCGCCTTTGATTTCTCGGGTAATTATTGTATGGGCGCTTGTGTTTATTCCACTAAGCGACTCAGCCTATATTATGACGGCGTGTAATATGTTTTATTTGTGACATCGTATCGGTATTTGGCATCCGAAATAATCGACGGCACTGGTGGAAGACCAAGGGTGAATGGCTTAGCTACCCATTTCCTCCATCCACACCTAGCCCTCGCTCTAAGGCACATTTGTGGAGGCATGCTAAATTGTTGAATGCAGGTGCTTTTAATTCAGACTAAGGTTGGTGATACGATAGATGCGTTATCTAGACCGTATCGGCGACCTTTTCAATTTGTGGTCGGTTAACTGTGATGTAGGCGTCAAGTGCACCTGTGATTTACAGTGAAGAAGAGAAGCACACGTTATTCGGCTGACACGATGTATATCGGGGACCTTGATACAATTGCTGGTCCATTACCCGTGATATAGGCATTAGGTGCGCCTGTGATTTCTCGAGTAATTATTGTGTGGGCGCTTGTGTTTATTCCACTAAGCGACTCAGCCTATATTATGGAGGCCTGTAATATGTTACATCGTATCAGTATCCGGCATGCGTAATAATCGATGGCACTGGTGGAAGACCAAGGGTGAGTGGTTTAGCTACCCGTTTCATCCATCCACCCCTAGCTCTTAGGCACATTCGTGGATGCATGCTAAATTGTTGAAAGCATGTGCGTTTTGAATAAGACGACGCCAGGGCTGTAATTGTTTCCAGTAGATGGATGCTGCCCTTTTAGGTCGGAACAATGTTTGTATATAAGGATCGTGTCAGTTTCCAGCACAGTATATGACCATTCTAGCCTGGATTGTTATTGTTTCCAATAAATTGATGCTGCCCTATTATTGGGCCGATACAATGTTTTGTATATAAAATCGTACCAGTTTTCAACATGGACTAGGACCTTTTAAACGGCCTATCAGAATGAGCTAGCTGCATCATTGGAGAAATGCGCTTTTGAATTATTAGGCTCATACCATTGTTTGAGTAAGTAACTGTCATCAAACAGGGGGGGGGGGGGGGGATATTGTCCCCTGACGGAAAGCGACTGAACTTTTCTATACATTTATGCTTTCTGAGAGTGTGGAGCTTGGAGCTCGCGATAAAAGAGCTGATTTCAGTATAGTACATTGAAATTCGTATGTGCTTCGCTATAACATTTGTTTAGCCTGAAGCCTATTGGTACTTGCCCGGAATTTAATCCGCTATGTATGACTAGTTTCAACCTTTACAGTTTTATCAAATAAACAAATACCTTAAGACTTCAATTTGTGTCAGTCTGAGATTACCGATTCTTGGTCGGTAATGTATTATGGTACATAGGAAATATAGGTCGCTATGGGTGAGCGCCACTTAATACCAATTCGTTGAAAGTTACAGCTTTCAGATATGGCTGAGACTTGAATTTGAACACTGCTGTTGTTCAGGTTCTGAGCAATATATTATCAACTGTTTATTGTAATTTCATACATTGCTATTTTAAGGAAATGTGATACTTGGTTTATTGCACCAATAATAAAATTGTTTTGATTTTGGGGAGGCGTTGGCTCGACCGTCAATTATGTTTCACACCTTATTCTGTTTGTGTCCGAGGACCAGGTGTCTGTGCAAGACTGAGTGTGTTTTGTTTGCACTCTGTTGTTTATGCCTTTTTATGGCTTGCTTGAAACAGCTCAAATTGGAAAACTGAAGTGACTGTCGCAGTCTATTGACTTGACTGTCGCTTATGTTTGCACTTTAGTGTTTGTGCATTCGTGGCTTATTTGAGTTAGTTCTAATTGGAGAACTACAGCCATTCTAGCAGTCTTTTAGGTCGACTGTCTGAGACGCTCAGTGACTTGTATGTCGCTCTCAGAAGTTTCAAAGCTGGCAGGAAATACACAGAAAAACTGCGTATAACACGGGCTTGTGGTGTGAAACTCCGATTCAGTTTCTAAATCGACCGACAGGCTCTGCTGTCTGGGATAGAAACCGTAGAGCGCTGAAGCTTGCAAGCAGGCTGGAGGTACACAGGTTGTGTACGACACGGGCTTGTGGTTGAAGCTTCAGGGTTTGGCAAGCTGGCGGGCAATAAGACACATTCACCCGTTAGCACTGGCTTGTGGTAGGCAAACTCCCGTTGGCTATGTATGAAGTCTGCATGCAGGCTGGGTGAATACAGAAAATTCTATATACAACACTGGCTTGTGGTAGTGAGACTTTACGGTTTCGAAGCTGGCAGGCAATGCCACATAAATGTGTATTGCACGGGCTTGTGGTAGCGAAACCTGCTATAGCCAACACACTGAACATAAATAAATACAATACAATAATGTAAAACGCGAAAGTGAAATAGCGATTAAATCAATCGAAAAACGCGAATGTGCAGTCGCGGTACCTGGTGTATGATACAAACGAATCTCGGTGGTTTCGTATTCACGTGTGTGAAATAATAATCGTGCATTAAGAATCAAATTTGTGGAAACTTCAACAGTGTTATCGGTTGATTAAAGATGGCGTCAGAGCTGTACGCGTTGTATATACGTGGAAATCAAAGTTACAATACATAGCGGATTAACTTCCGGACAAATACCAAGAGGCTTCAGGTCAAATATATCAATACCGAAGCAAATACAAATTTTAATGTACCATACTAAAATGAGCTAATTCAGTTCTGCGTACTTCACAACATCCAAATGGTCCCGACCAACACATTTCTAATTTCAAGCTCCCCCCCCCCCCCCCCCCCGCCTTTAGTAAGTTGGCCACTAAAAATAATAAATATAAAATGTGTGAGGTTTTGACCAAAAGTATGTGACGTTTTGACCAAAAAGTGTGTGACGTTTTGACCAAAAGCATGTGACGTTTTGACCAAAAGTATATGACGTTTTGACCAAAATATGTGACGTTTTGGCCATTTTGAAATGCGACGTTTTGGTCGTGTGACGTTTTGACCTGTTCCCTTGTGTAAACATTCTTTGAAGCCGGAAGGAGTAATCACAGTGTTATTCTTGTTAAAACATGCTGATAGCATGTCAGGTGAGTGAGACCTGTCATCGTTACAGAAATCAACCAGGTTTGTATTTTTCATTCTTTTCAATTTCCAAAACGTCTGAATCAGATGGGTACGGGACAAGTCGCCGGCGGGACAACTCGCCGTAGGACGGCGAGTTGTCCCGATTTTTACGAATTAATGTAATTCACAATCGGATATAATTTTATTCATTATTAAAATTTGTTGGATTTGATAATTCTCTTTTGGGTAAGTGGTTTTGCATAAAAATAAATCTGTATAAAAATAATAATAATAAAAAAATAATAATAATGACGTGAGAGGGTTTGGGTTTCGTGGACTGAGGACGGTTTAGGTTGCTTAGGTGGGGACGGTTCGGCTTGGGGACGGTTTGGGTGCTGTTCGATACATTTCATCAAGATACATAAATTTGAAGGAGGAAAGAGGATTCAGCAACAAGCTATAGCTTATATAAGCTGTCTCCGGGATTAGGGCCGGGATATATTATTGACAGAGAAAGCCGCACCAAAACGGAGAATATTTCTGTTATCAGACGTGTTGAGTTTTTGTGTAAAGCTATTCGAAATGGTATTTGAGGATTTGGAACGGATTCTTCATTCTGTAAATATTTTTTTCGGATTATTTATAAAAAACCGTGAGTACTAAACCTATAATAGTGGTCACCAAAGTGGGCCAAGTCGCCACCAGAAATCGGACCAACTCGCCACTGGTGGCGAGTTGGCCCGGTGGCGACGGTACCCGTACCCAGATAGAACACCCTAAAAAACAAACAAGAAAACGATTTGTGCAAGCAGAAGCGCGAGAGAAAATGTCCATGAAATTCTCTTATTTTATGCACACATCATGCAACCTCTCCGTATAAGAACAAAAACAAGAATTCTATGAACAAAGTTGAATCTCTCTCACTGAAAAAACTAAAAGAAGGTGAATACCACATATAATAATAATAATAACTCTTTGGCTAGCCGCTGATTTGTCGCGGTCCTCATAAGAGAAGGCCATCATTCCCCCTGCACCCCACCCCCTCTTCCCCTCCTCTCCTCCCAGCATTCAGATATAAACTGCTTAATAGTGTCCCTCACTTCCTCTTTTTCAATTTCTTCAATAAGCATTCCTACCCTCTCCCTCGTGTCCCCCTTCAGCCATCTATCCTTTGTTTCTTCACCCCACTTCTGCATTATTCTTCCAGTAAATTTTATTCTATGAGGTATATACTGTGGGCATTCCAAGAGAAAATGTTCCAGGGTCTCCACTACTCCAGAGTGGCACATTTGGACCTTTTGCCTTCTTTCATTCCTACTTCTATGTTTGTGACCTCTATAGAGTAATTGTCCATTAGTTCCCTCACATGTTTTGACCACCCCGTTTCTATATTAGAATTCCAAATGGTATCGAGCATCAATTTGCACCACCGGTTGTCAGGCAGGTTTCTCAAGTAGTTAAAGTAACACAGTTTTCCCAAATCTACCCTGTCCTTGATTTTCATCCACACAAGCTCCCCCCTTACTGCTTCCAAAGCTGCAGCATTACTCGACCCTGTTATCCATCTGCCGGCATCATTCTGAGTACTTTCCAACTTCTTAATAACGGTTTGGTTTAATGGAATCACGTCCGTGCCATACGTTATACTTGGTAAACCCACCCTCTCCCACAGTGTTTTCCCCACAAAGACCTTATTGAAACTATTTTTCCCTAAAAGTTTTAGTTGGTTCAGAATTCTTTTCCCCTTCAGAATCAGTTTGGCTGAGTAATTTCTGTACACCCCTCTTCCCGTTATATTTATGCTTATCCCTAGATACTCATACTCTCCCGTTTCTCCTACAGTGATTTGTTTGCTTTCCCCTTCGGGGATTGAGAACTCCCCCACTCTCCATCTCTTCGTCATATCTACCTTGCGTCCAACGGGTATTACCTTGCTTTTATTTTCATTTAGTTCGAGCCGCCAAGTGTTCCCATATCTACCAACAATTTCCAGCAGTTTCTCTAGCCCCTGTTCAGTTCTAGACATTAACACCATGTCGTCCGCAAAGAATAAGCCTGGTATCTTTATGTCTCCAACATTTACCCCCTCCGCACTCTGAATTAGTTCGTCCCCTAAATCTTTAACATACAATGCAAACAAAATTGGTGAAAAGACACACCCCTGCTTGAGGCCTATATCCATAGGGACTCGTTTTGTAGTGATACTCCCTAGACTGAGTTGGCTTTGCACATCTGTATACAGTGCTTTCATGATTCCCACAAAGTCACCCCCCAGTCCGATGCCCTCGAGCTTTCGCCACATACCTTCCCTCCACACTCGGTCGTACGCTTTTTTCACATCTAGAAATGCCAGAAACACCTTTTTCTTTTCAGCCTTTGTTGATTCTATCAGTTGGGTGAGTGTAAATAGGTGATCAGTGACTCTTCGTCCTTTCCTGAAACCATTTTGAATTTCTCCTAAAAAACCTTTCTCTTCAATAACTTCCTCTAGTCTACCGTATATGACCTTACAGAATACTTTTCCGATGTTACTACTAACTGATATCCCCCTATAGTTATCTAGAACTTCCTTATCCCCCTTTTTGTGTATGAACGACACCTTACTTTCCCTCCACTCTCTGGGGACCTCTTGCTTTCGCAGAGCCAGGTTGAAAAGGTTTGTCAGGACTTCAATAAGTGCCTCCCCTCCATTTTTGAGGAATTCGTTCGGAATTTCATCAGTCCCTCCCGCTTTACCATTTTTTAATTTCGAGACCACGTTCCGCACTTCTTCTGCCGTTATTTCGCTACATACACGATTGGATAGGTTCTCCTCCACCAGTGTATTTCTTTTTGGTGGGGACCCACTGCCCCATCGCCTATCGTTTATCTTTTCCCAGTGCTTGACTAACTCTGAAGCGATCAAAGCAGTAGGTGATACGTGAGAATACGAGCTCACCTGTACATGTACGTGTACGTGTACATGTACACCTCCATAGGATTTAGTGTTAAAATCGTGTACGTGTACAAGATTTTAACGGTTTTTTTAGGGTGAGCTCGAATTTTTTTAACACTGAACCCTATGGGAGGAATCCGTAGTTTTACGTACACGTACATGTACCGTTTTGATTGAAATCGGCAAAAGCTCAGTGGGGTATGTGCTGGGTGCGGTCAAAAAACAATGCGTGATGATGAAGCTCGTTTCGGAGTTTGATCGTCTTACTGCTGGCAAGAATACTACCACCATTGTACAGATAGTCATGGGTCCACCACCCAACGACTTCGTACCAATGCTACATGGGCTTGCCCTAAAATGGGGTCGGCGACATAACGGCAAAGGACTTGTCATCATTATCCGTGGCAAAGATGTGTTGCTCTCGTTGAGTGGAGTTGATCACAAGGTCACAGATGATGACTTTCCAACTGACACACTCAATACCCTATATCTTGGCCCAGCTAAGCTCAACCGCGTGTAGTTTACCAGACAGACACTGGCGGACGATGATTTAAAGGTAATGGAGCATGACTAATAACAATGGGTCTGTATCCAAATCACAAAAACGGTGACGCAAATACTTTAGGCATCCAGGAGATCGGTGATGTTAGAGGATGTCTCATGGCCGAACGAGACTGCAGGTATTCCCTCGGTAAGAAATACCAGCGAGGGGTTAATATTGCAGATGACATTGAAAGAGTTATGTCCGCGGCAGGTGTAGGAGTCGGCGTTAGTGGTATTGGACTGTTGGCCAACGTAGCAGCGGTTCCTGTGGTTATAGCGCTAGAGGCCATGGCAAGGAATGCTGGACATCTCGGCACCTGGACAAGTCGGCACCTGCATTGGACAACTCGGCACCTGCATTGGACAACTCGGCACTTACATTTGGACAGGTCGGCACTTCGTGTTAGTCAACTCGGCACTTGTGAAGACGTTATAAAAATGTTTTCTAAATTATTTTCAAAACGAAATATTTATATTACCTGAGTCCTACCTGAGTTTTCCGCCTGTTTACATTCAGCTGTAAATATATATTTTCCATAAACGTCACGAAAGGGGGTATAAATACATCCTTTTGTAATGAGTACGTACTTATATATTTTCCGTTACCAGCCCACACCACGAGGAGGTAATAAACAGGACTTTGTGGGCCATCTGAAAATAAAAAGGTAGATAAAATTAGTGGTACATGAAATAAATAAAATGAAGAAGTAATTATTAAAAAAATATAGCAAACTACCCAGTTTCCTAAATTGTGGCCATATATCAGTGCAATTTTTTTTTCAATTCCAGCATCGCCCACCTGTTATCAACACTGATTCAAAACAGCATAATATCTCAATTGCTTTACAAAACTATACAAAATTGCAACATACCTTTAACCACTGCAACAATGTCTAAGAAAACCCCTTTAACCCTTTTGAAAACGAAAACGAATGTAACTGGTCATCTACAGGGGAGTAATTGTTTCACTGACAATAAAATATAACAATTAAATATATCAACTTACAAAATGTAATCATTCATCAATTACTTAATCCACGTGCTACTCCTGCCTTTTGTTCTGTTGTTCTGTTCATGGTCCATATATTCCGGCGCATTTCTTCAGTAGTTGGCTGGATGACATCTCCCCATCAGCATACTTCTCCCACAGCTCAAACAGCCTACCTTGTACTTCTTTGGTTTCTTTTCTCTGTTTCCGTTGCAGTTTACCTTCCGACATCATCTTCAACGTTGTTGGGATAGCAGTTGCTTCTCTGTACAACTCCAGTATGAGCAGGTAGAATGGCACACGTCCCCTGTTATTCATTCTGCTATTCAGCCGGTTATGCCAACCCTCTACGTCGTTGTTGGTTCTTATGCTGGACATGAAGACACTCCAATTGTTTACTTCAAAAATACTGCTCTGGATCCATGTTCGCTCAATGTAGTCTACTAATGATCTCAATGCTGGGGTGCCGGCTTGGTCGACGAGTTTCTCAAAGGCAGGCTGGATATGCTCTGGTGGTAGGAAAGGTAAAGCCATTAGTCTTCTCACATATTTGTAGACCGTGTCCCTCGTGTTGTATTCGACCTGAAATAAAAATAATAAATAATAATTAATTTTTAACGAGAAAACGGTAAAGTTCAAGTCCCATGTGTTGTGATCTGTTGTAGCTATTGATCTTACCTAATGTAGTGACTAGAATCGTACAACCAGTTTCAAAGACAATTAGCGTACAAGACTTGGAAACAATAAAAAAAGTAAATAAAAATATTTTTTCTGAAGAAAAACAAGACTCTATTCCAAAAAAAAATAAAATAAAATAAAACAATTTAAAAAAAAGTGTTAAAAAATCACTGAATACATACCTGGAGACCAACTTCTTGTACTTTTCTAAAAACGGCCTGCGACCAGTGGAATACGCAGCCTTGGATTGGGTAATCCGGATAACGTTGTCGAAGGGCGACCCAGAGTCCACATTCAAAATCTACTACTATCTTCTGTAGAGAAATGGCATCCGGTAGCTTTCTGTCGATGGCTCTCAAGATTGCATAATAATCGTCCGCACGCTTCCCTGACATGACACAAAAAATCAATGGCACCTGTTTAATGCTACCAGAAGACTTTACAAAGGCGTGGATGGTGAACAGCTGCGTCCAAGGTGGGTTCACGACTCGAAAAGTTCCGTCCATGTACCATGTCTTGGCAGAGGCTAGTAAATCAAGCTGTCGATCTGTATAAAAAATCAAATGTCGTCTCCCATCAACATCAATATCTTTTCGAAAAAAGTTACAGGTGTTTCTCTCAAGAAAGGCAAGGTCGAGCTGTAAATAAAAAAAAAGATTATAATTATTATCAGTACAGAGAGAGAGAGAATGAATGAATGAATGAATGAATGAATGAATGAATGAATGAATGAATGAATGAATGAATGAATGAATGAATGAATTAGTACCTTTAGTAGTCCTCAGAGTGAGAGAACGAACGAACGAACAAATGAAGAAATGAAGAAATGAATGAATGAATGAATGAATGAATGAATGAATGAATGAATTAGTACCTTTAGTAGTCCTCAGAGTGAGAGAACGAACGAACGAACAAATGAAGAAATGAATGAATGAATGAATGAATGAATGAATGAATGAATGGATGAACTTGTTTAGTACCTCTGAACTCAAGTCTTTTGGATCATGTGGTCTTAGGTTCTGTCTTACTCTATTCACTGTCCGTATCATGTTGTCTGGCTTTGGACGGCTCGGTTCAGGTGCTTCCGTATCCACGTTGCCATGTATTGCTTCTTCTACCACACGAGCTGCTGTTTTCTCAAACAGAGATTGGTGCGCCATCTGCTTTACCTGAAGAAAAGAAACATGAAATTTATTGCTAATCTTTGACAGCTTGTTCAATCACACATCACTAAGCAGGTTTATCGGTTCTACTAATGATAATAATAACGCTTTGGCCAGCCGCTGACTTGTCGCGGTACTACGATTCTAATACTACTACTACTACTACTACTACTACTACTACTACTACTACTAATAATAATAATAATAATAACAATAAGCATACAATATTATCGGTTCTATGAAATCTCTCACTCACTCTCACAGTCATGCTTCTATTACTACTACTACTACTAATGATATTAATACTAACAATAATAATAATAAGCATATAATATTAAATTAAATAATGTACCTGAACAACAGTTTTGACGGCCAAGAATTTCCCTGGTTCTCTGGAATGTGTGTGCTGTTTTGCCCCTTCTCTAAAAGAGTCTTCATTTTGAATTACTGTGGCTGGACAGTAGTTCTTCTTGTTGCGTACCGTACATCTCCATATCGTGTTCTCGCTTTTCTGTTTTTTCACGGTGAAACTGTAACCATCATCATGTACGAGCATTCTTTTTTGTCTCTGTGACCCATTCTCTACAATGTGGTAGTCTGGCAGGTTCTGATCAGCTGTCGTTGTCGTTATGGCCGTTTCGTCACCAACAAGTACTGATTCTTCGTTCACCGAAGGTGGCATCTAGAAAGTGTTGCTGATGTTGAATGATTCTGCTGTCCGTTCCATTGCCTCTGTAACTGTTTCAAAGGAGTGACTGATGACAAAAGTTGCGTCATTTCCCTGAGTATGAGCTGGAGGGTCATCGATGATCTCCGCTATCTCTGTGGTACTCATCACCTGTAAATAAAAGAGTAAGACGAATTTATTGAGAGATAGATAGATAGATAGATTGATAGAGAGAGATTGATAGAGAGAGAGAGAGAGAGAGAG
Source organism: Pictodentalium vernedei (assembly GCA_031216915.1). NCBI lineage: Eukaryota > Metazoa > Mollusca > Scaphopoda > Dentaliida > Dentaliidae > Pictodentalium > Pictodentalium vernedei. The sequence continues at coordinate 289,506,973 of CM062297.1, read as the reverse complement.
AGAGAGAGAGAGAGAGAGAGAGAGAGAGAGAGCTCATATTGATAAAATTTCGAAAAGATAATAGAAAGATGGACCTTTCGCGACTTGCAGAAAAATTAAAAGGAATTTACCGAACTTTTTTTTTTTTTTTTTGGGGGGGGGGGGGGGTATTATTTAAATACATCAAAGCATAGACCTACCTCGTTTTGAGTTCTTGATTCAGTATCCTCATTTGGACCAAGGCATGGACCACACCTCTTATGGCATCTCTGTACTGCTGCTGCGTTACACCAGTGTTGCAAGTTCGGTGTTGCCACCGATTGCAACCATCGCAATTTAATGCTTGCTGACGTGGACGAACCACGGAATTACAATCAATACATAAGTCTGAAGACATTATGGAAATGATGAAAATGCTATGCCAATCAGCATATTTATATCCTCTTCTTGATGAGGCCATTGCAAAAACAACAACAAACATCAAGGGCTCGCCGAAACACATATGAACAGAACTAATCAGTGATCAATACTTATCTTTACTTGAAAAATGCCGACTAAGAATGTATCGATAGCAGTTTACAGAACTAATCATCAAATCAAAACTTCTCAAATGCCGACTAGTAATATTAGAGGTGCCGACCTGTCCAACACCAGGTGCCGAGTTGTCCAACACCAGGTGCCGACTTGTCCAATCCTAGGTGCCGAGTTGTCCAAATTAGCTGGTGCCGACTTGACCAGGTGCCGAGTTGTCCAGATACCATGGCAAGTGTCTGTGGATTGGCAGGTGTCTTCGTCCCACTTTTTTGGGTGTGGGGGTGGGGACGCCCTTTCAAGTCTTTTCAATACTTTTGAACTTATTTTGAACTAATTCCTTGTGAATCACCAGCCTGAGTCCCAATGCTTTGAGTAGGTGATACGTGAGAATACGAGCTCACCTGTACATGTACGTGTACATGTACACCTCCATAGGATTTAGTGTTAAAATCGTGTACGTGTACAAGATTTTAACGGTTTTTTTAGGGTGAGCTCGAATTTTTTAACACTGAACCCTATGGGAGGAATCCGTAGTTTTACGTACACGTACATGTACCGTTTTGATTGAAATCGGCAGATGAGTTTTCCCCATAGGATTCAGTGTTAAATTGCGAGCAAAAACCGTTTTGAGAATTCGAGCTCATCGTCTTACCGATTTTAATAATCCGCGTCCTGATTTTAACACTGAAACCCTATGGGGCGTACACGGAGATCCACTTGCGGATTGTTAGAATCAGCAAGTGGATGTGTGAAGAGGTTGAGTTCGAACTCTCAAACCCACTGTCGCGTTTCTCGAAGTGAGACTAGCGCACGTTATTGCGAGGTGATCACGATGAGCACTTGATGGAAATGTGTGAAGAGGTTGAGTTCGAACTCTCAAACCCACTGTCGCGTTTCTCGAAGTGAGACTAGCGCACGTTATTGCGAGGTGATCTTGACAAGCACTTGATGGAAATGTTTTGAACGAAGAGTGTTGTTGTCGGTGTGTTAGAAATTCGCGAACCCAGTCACGTTTTCCTGAAGTAAAAACTAACACATGTTATCGTTATGACTGAATGAGGTTTTTTGTTCAAAAAGAGTCGATTATGAATATGGTCTGTATCATAGACATTCGTGTTTTGTCTTGATGTGACGAAGAGAAATTGAGTTTGGGGGATATTGTTCGAATGTGTCTATAAAAATATGATCTGTAATAGATATTCGTGTTTTGTTTTGATTTAAAAGAAGAGAGATTGACTTTTAAGCGTTCGTTCAAAAGAGTCAAACACTTAGCGGAATGTTTAAAATGCATTTTCCGCTCAATTAGGTTTTGAGTGGTAAAATTTTTAATATATTCACGATAGCAATCAGAGAAATTTGAAAATGAATAACTTCTCAGCGTTAAAATTAGTTTTCTTTTGTGTATTGAAACTGTTTTAACAGTCATCAAAGAGATTCTCTCTTAATTCGACATTTAGTGAATGGTTGTTTGATGTGTGAATGGATATCTTTTGACAAAATGTAAAAACTACTGTCAAAATGCGTTAAATCAGAAACCAGTTTGTCATGTACCGTTTAAACGTATTTTTAAACTTCACTAATTCAATCAACAGTCAGTTGAGATGTGAATATTTTCAGATTATTATATTAAAGACGGAAAGATTTTTATTACTTAAAAACATAAAAATATAATTAAACATTTAATTTTGAAAATAATAAAACAATTAAAAACGAAAGATGTTTTTACAGATGGATTCTAGACACCGAGATCGAATTTTAGAACAGTTTGAGCGTGCTAAGAAGAGCATTCAGTCTGCTGATAGAAGCAGACATCTTGGTGAGATGGAACTCAAACGCAAAGCCACAAAAATATTTAAACCTGTGACGGAGGGTCAAGAGCGAAGCAGGAAGGAGATAGTCAAAGAATTGAGACCCATAAAGGAGAGTTCTTTGAGAATGGGTTCGTTGCCCGGTAGTTTTGGAAATCGGTATTCCGTTCAATCTACACCGGATTACGTTCCCACGGGAATTCAAACAGATTTGAGCGAGAGCGACGATACAGCTTCGACTATCACCACTAGTAGCGTCGCATCGTCTGATGATGATGGCGGTAAGAGAGATCAGTTGTATGGATTTTATAAGGATTCGGAGGGAAGGATTTTTGTAGGAGACACGGAAGTAGATATTGGCGATGATGAATTGATCGTCGGTTCGAACAGATACGAATTGACTGATGGTCTGCGCAGATTGCTCCTTTACGACAAGCCCAGCGATGTCAGAGAGACGAGACCCAAAGCCAACAGAGGTTACAAGTGGATGAAAGTGGTGAAACCCATATGGGATATGAACAAGAAGTTCATCGAATCGGTAACTGGCAAAGGGGTGAAAACCACTTTTCTTCCGAGCGATTCTGACGCTCTGCCTCAGAGATTGAGTTTGTTGATGGCGAGCAGACGGGCTGGTAACACAGGATTAGATAATCAGATAGTTACTATATCTGACGAATTGTTAAGACAGAAGGTTTTGAATAAAAACCATTATAAAAGGCTGATGAACGAATTGAAGGATTGATGTGTATATATTAAGTAGAGAGAAACAAACAAACAAACAAACAAACAAACAAACAAACAAACAAAAATAAAACAGTAAATTTTTACACTAGAATAATAAAAGTATTTAAACAACAAAACGATTTACCAGTGAAAAAAACAAAAATATATCATAAAAATAAAATATGTTGGTGATAAAGAACAGGGGATACGTCAGAACTTACGTTCAAGGTGGTTCTGGCATCGTCGATTCTATAATGCGAGCGTTCACGAGCGATGCGGGTAGAAAACTCGCATCGACTGCGTTTGAGGTCGGTAAGAAGACGGCTTTGGATGCTGGTAAGAAAGCCGCTTCCGAAGCCAGTGGTAGGATAGCTTCTGTGGCTGGCAAGAGGGCAGCCGACGCATTGATCGACAAGTTGATCAGTCTGCCGGCGAAGCGAGCTGCGTTAGAGCGAACGCCAAAAAGTTGGAAAGATTTTAAGGATGCTGTGGTACCCATATAAGATTTAGCCAAAATGACGAGTGGATCCGGATTGAAGAGAACTCGCGACGGTGTGATATAAATAAATAATAACATTAAAAACAGAGTTTGAAAAACATAAAAAATTTGCGTTTGAAAAGAATCTAAAATAACAAACAAACAAAATAAAACAAAGATGAACATTAAAGATATGTCTTGGAATGACGCCGCGACCAAGAGGTCGAATAACGAGTTCTTTCCCAAAAGCATAAGAGGTTTGATAGTGGGAAAATCGAATTGTGGAAAGACTAATCTGTTGATGAATCTGTTGTCCCGACCCGACTGGTTGGATTACGATAGATTGTTCGTGTTTGGCAAGAGCTTGTTTCAACCCGAATACAGATTGCTTCGAGAGTGCATGGATCGTAGATTGCCCAAAGACGTCATAGCCAGAATCTTTGACAGTAGGGAGGAATTCGACAAGAGCGAAGCTCCACTTTCGACCATTTTGGACGGAGCGGCGATGGAGCTGATGAAGAGAAATGCATCTTCGAACGTCGAGTGTCGATTTTAAGAGAACGCTAGCGACGTTCCGGATCCTAGAGAACTGAAATCGGAAGATAAGAATCTCATGATTTTCGACGATCTGCTTTTGGAGAGACAGAACCGATGCAAATCGTATTACATTAGGGGTCGACACAGCAACATGGACTGTTTCTACCTGTCGCAGAATTATTTTCGATTGCCCAGACAGACGATAAGGGAGAACGCTAATTTTCTATGTCTCTTTCGCCAAGATCTCAAGAATCTCAATCACATCTACAGCGATCACGTCGCAAACGACATGAGCGTGGCGGAATTCAGGAGATTCTGCAAGAGGGTTTGGGATGGTGGACTTTACAATTTCGTCATGATCGATTTGACAAGCGAATTTAATCGCGGAAAATATCGGTGCGGATTCGACAAGTTTTATGTTTCTGATGATAATAATAAGATAGAGCGTGAAAATAAAATTTAGAAAATAATAAATCTTCAAATAATTAGTTTTGAATAAAAAAAAATAAAATTAAATATAATGTTCGAACATGGAGAATTGTTAGAACGGATAGCCGAAAATACGGCTGCGAAACAATCCATTCAAATCGTGGTGAGTGGCGATTCGATTCGATTCGCTACGAAATTCGAACCTTCCATCGAATTGAATAGAGAGAAAAGATACGAGATGGCATTGGTGAATCTGCAGACTTATTATTCCTTTCCCAACATCACCGAAAAGAATAACTCGTTCAAGTATTCCGACGGAACGGATTGGTTGGAGATTCGAATTCCCAAAGGGAGTTACAACATAGACGATTTGAACAATTACATTCAGACGCGAATGAAGACAGATGGAAAGGGAAGCAACAAGATCAGACTCGCTCCCAATCCTAATACCTTACAGACGATGTTGGATTTGGAAGATAATTTTTGAGTGGATTTCAACACGGACGATTCTATAGGCAAGATGTTGGGATTCGATCGAAAGATGTATCGAGGCCACGCGGCATCTGAAAATACGGTCGACATTCTCGCAGTCAGTAGCATTCTGGTGAACGTGGACGTGATTGCTGGAAGCTATGTGAATGGTAGCGCTCAACCGACGATCTATTCCTTCTTTCCAAACGTGTCGCCGGGTTATAAGATCGTGGAGCGACCTCGAAATTTAGTGTATCTACCAGTGATTTTGGACACGTTGTATAGTCTCAAAACCACATTGACGGATCAAAATGGTGAACTGTTAGATCTTCGCGGAGAGAGAGTGACGATACGATTTCACATAAGAGAAATATAAAAGCAAAAAAAAAAAATATTGCGTATATATATATAGATAACAAAAATAAAATAAACGCAATATTAATTTTACAAAATTATTTTAATATAATTATTAAACAAGAAACAATTGAAGTAAATATATTTTAAAAAACAGAATTATGACACAATACGTGGTTAAAAACGTGAACATATCCGCAGGACAGAGGAAGAAACTTAAGAGAGCGTTAACAACTCGAGGCGAGGCGGTGAGATTCAAATTCACTCACGAAGATCTGACGAGAGGCAGTCAGGATTCGATCGCCTGGACCAGAAGTCAAATCAAAAGGATGGAGAAAGCGATTCGCGATGGAAGAGGGTTGACGGTGAGAATGAGTCCCACTCAATTGAGATACAATTTGAGAATGAAAGGTGGTTTCCTACCGCTATTGGCAAGAATAGCCACAAAAGCACTACCCTTTGCCGCAAAGGCACTACCCTTAATCGGAAAGACTCTCGGCGTGGGAGCTCTCACGGGACTCGCTAGTTCGGCAGTTGAGAAATTAATAGGTGGCAGCGGACTGTTTTTGAAGAAGGGAGGAGCTGTGTGTCGCATCCACGTAGACAACAGCAGTGAAGGATTGTATCTAGAACCCGTTAGAGGTGGCAACTCTCTGAGAGGAAACGGTCTCTATCTGAAGAGTGGACAGAACATCGAGCGACTCGGCAAGGGTTTGTTGCTCGGTGAGAATTCGCCATTTAAGAATATACCGATTTTGAATATGTTATTATAATATAAAATTGTATAAAATATAAATCATAGAAAGTATAAAATAATATATTTAAAATTAGTAAAAAGGTGGAGAAATAATTTTATCATCAGGATGACAAGGTGGAGAATTTATCACCTGGATGAATTTGACGATAATGACAAATATCGCAAGACAGAGAGCGAAGAAACAAAAAAATGGTTAGATGCTAATGATGGATTTCTAAGGAAAGAGATAGATAAAGTGCGGGATAGACGGTTGAGAATGAGACGACACTTTCCACCGTCACCACTACCTTCTGAAGAGAATGGTAATGATGCGAGTGTTACCAAGAGATGCACAACATTCGTTCATAATTATGATTCGGATAAACAAAAATGTTGTTATAAACGTATCATATCACAAAAAAAAAGAAAAAGAAGAATTGACACTGAAAATTGAGAGAAAAGGAAACGTTATTACAATATATGGTAATAGTGAAGAAGAAGGAAAACAACAAAAAAAATGAGATCTAAAGATGATCTCATTACTTTTTTTTTTTCATTTTTCTTCACTAAAAATCAATCTCTCTATTGTTTATATTTCCAAGCTCGTTATTAGCATGTTGACACTCATGTTTTCAAGATGATCTCATCACGTTTTTTCTTTCTTCTTCGCAAAAAAAAAATCAATCTCTCTATTGTTTATATTTCCAAGTCCGTTATTAGCATGTTGACACCCGTGTCTTCTCCTTTTTCGAAAACGTGTTGAATGTTTATCTTTACTCTTTTAAGTTTTTTTACATCGGTCAACTCGCTCTCACCACCCAATTTCTCCACGAGTTCGAATGAGATGTTTGGAAATATGTAATTTCCATAGGGCAACGACAAATCGTCCTTGTCGAATTCTCTATCTTCAGCGATGACGATGTTCTGCTGATCGCTTTGGTACTCGTAAATCAAATCGAGCGCGGCTTCGTCCAATTTCAGAGGCATCTTATATTTGTCGTATTTGTGCTCTAAGCCCTTCGTCTCGACCTCGTTCAATTCGATGGGATCGTGTCATTGTAATCTATAGATTTTATGACCGAATTTCTTATACGTTTCGACTTGTTTCAATTTCAATTCACATCTTTTAGGTGTTGTTGTCCTCATGATCGATTATTTGGTTTTTTGTTTTTACGAATTCTTGCAAATAATGTATATTTTAAATTTTGTATTTTAATAATTTGTTTAAAAAAAAAGTTTTGTTTTTTTTTTTGCTCCTTATATATATATAAAAAAAAGTTGTTTTTAATTTTAATTTCTTTAATGTGAAAATTTTTTTTGTAAAAAGTAATGAGATCACATTTAAACTCATTACTTTTTTTCCTTCTTCTTTGCTAAAATCAATCTCTCTATTGTTTATATTTCCAAGTCCGTTATTAGCATGTTGACATGCGTCATTTTTTCACTTACGAAAATGTCTTGTATGTTTATCTTTACTCTTTTAATTTTTTTTTACATCGGTGAACGCGCTCTCACCACCCGATTTGTTCAAGAGTTCGAGTGAGATTATTGGATATATGTAATTTCTAAAGAACAACAACAAATCGTCCTTGTCGAATTTTCTGTCTTCGGCGACGATGATATTATTCACCAGATCGCTTTGGTACTCGCAAAACAAATCGAGCATGGCTTCATCCAATTTCAAACACATATGATATTTGTCGTAGTAGCGCTTTAAGCCCATTGTCTCGACCTCGTTCAATTCGATGGGATCGTGTTGTTGTAATGTATAGATTTTAAAACCTAATTTCGTACATGCTTCGACTCGTTTCAATTTCAATTCACATCTTTTAGGTGTTGCTGTCATGATCGATTATTTGTTTTTTTTGTTTTACGAATTCTTGCAAATAATGTATATTTTAAATTTTTGTATTTAAATAATTTGTTTAAAAAGTTTTTTTTCTCTTTAAATATATATAAAAGTTAAATTTTAACATCCTTTTTTTCGTATTAATTGAATTTTTTTTCACGAGTTTTTAGAACGGGCAAGACATCGAACGTTTAAAAATTAGCCTTCGCATCTTGCAGTTATCATCATCTATTGAGAAGGAATCGGGTGACATGAACACGCGTCTGCTTCGCGGAAATTTGTTTTGAACCTCGTGCGAGACTTCGCGTAAAAGTCATAAGAGTTCTATTTGTCTTGAACCTTCTTTTTTAATAGTTCGAACGACATTGTCGATTAATTTTTGTTCGCTAATAGTATTACGATTCGATTTTCTATCGTAAATCATATCGTTTTCTTTCGAAACGCGTAAATATAAATTACGATTTTTTTCTTCTTGGTTTTTTGGAGAATAACGATTTATTAAACAACATTGACGTTTATGTCGAGATTCCATCGTGGATGTTGTCGTCATGATCGATTATTTGGGTTATTTTTGTTTTACGAATTCTTGCAAATAATGTATATTTTAAATTTTTGTATTTTAAATAATTTGTTTAAAAAGTTTTTTTTCTCTTTATATATATAAGTTAAATTTTAACATCCTTTTTTCTCGTATTAATTCAATTTTTGACGTTAAGGAACATAAAATTTGATTAATTTCATCAAAAAATATTTTATTTTTTTTTCATATTAAAGAAAAACAAAACTTTTTAAACAAATTATTTAAATACAAAATTCGGAAAAAAATATATTCTTACAAAATGAAACAAACAGATAAAAAAAAATTTGAAAATTTAAATGAGAAAACCATACCTCAGTTAAACGAGATGTGTAAACTATTAAAAATTTCACATTTCAGAAATCATAGAACTAAATCAAAAAATATTGAAGTCATACAGAAACATTTGCGAAACGATGGAAAGGCAAACAAAATGCCGATAGCAACGACGTCAAAAAATGCATCGGTTGTGAAAAATGAGAAGAAGAAAAAGATAGTAAAAGGAATCAAAATGCTGATAGCAACGACGTCAAAAAATGCATCGGTTGTGAAAAATGAGAAGAAGAAAAAGATAGTAAAAGGAATCGAAATGCTGACATCGAAAAAAAACGAAAACGTTTCGATTGTGAAAAATAAGAAGACGACTAAACGAAAAGCCATTGAAGAAGAACTTCAAGTTTCCAAAGAAAAGAAAAGAAAAACTAAAACGAAAACGAGTGATGCACATCAGATTCTAGGCAAACGAGATATATCGAGAGAACTTCGACGAGCAATAGACGAAGGGAAAGGAGAAGAATATCTAGCACGACACCGCGGAACTATTTCAATCGAAGTCTGTTAAACAGGAAAGTGCGATCAAAGGCATTTTTAAAACTTTCGACGTGGTTCCCGCGTTGAAGAAAATCGATCCGAAATTGTTCATGGAACAGGTGAAGAAAAAGGTATTGGATTTGTTTCGCAAATACATGAACGTGGGACTAAAAATTAAGATGATACTCCACTGCGTGATGAATAAAATCGACGTGAAGTCCGGCGAGAGCATCGTGAAAAATGCATATTTCAGATCTAACGTCGAACCCGTATTTCGAGGTTCAGATTATCGGACATTTTCGAAAAGATGAAAGACAAGATGTTGACGTCTCTCGCGAATTATCAACATGAAGGTAGTAATTGTACGTTCGATGAGATGTTGAAACTCGAAATTCACATAACTAAAAACGATTTGTTGAGAGGGTCTTCCTACGTGAAATTACCGTATTTCCTCGCTAAGAAATACGCCGTGATCAACGTGAAAAATAACGATGATCAGTGTTTTAAATGGGCAGTCACCTCTGCTTTATACCCTGTCAAAATAAACTCCGATAGAGTTTCTCAGTATAAGGAAACTTCTAAAAATCTCGATTGGAGCGGAGTGACTTTTCCAATGCAGTTAAAACACATCGAACGTTTCGAAGCTCAAAATCCCATCGTAGCGGTGAACGTCTTGGGATACGATGACGAAAAACAAAAGATCCATCCTCTCAGACTGACTTCATATCTCAGAAGAGAAAAGACGATTATTTTATTATTGATTTCGAATGGTGACAATCGTCATTATTGTTGGGTTAAACATCTGAGCCGATTACTGTCGAAACAAAATAATAATCATAACGGAAAGATATCTTTATGTTACAATTGCATGAACATGTTTCACAGCGAAGACTTGTTGGCGAAACATCAGGAATATTGCAACAAAAATCAAGGTGTCGCCGTTGAAATGCCAAAACCTAACACCATCGTGAAGTTTGAAAATCACAATAGAAGGTTAAAAGTACCATTCGTCGTGTACGCCGATTTCGAATGTTTCACCGCGAAAATGAGTTCCTGTCAACCCAACGCTCTTCACACTTACGTCGAAAGATATCAAAAACACATACCTTCGGGCTATTGCATTTACGTGAAATGCGCTTTCGACTCGCAACACAACATGGGTCCCTTCACCTACACGAAACAGTATGAAGACGACAACGTGGCTCAAAGGTTCGTGGAGGAGTTAGAATGGAAACTTCAAATGTTATACGACAAATTCAAAACTCCGGCAAAAATGATCATCACGCGAGAGCAGCAGGACGAAACTAACAGAGCCACCGAATGTCACATATGCAAACAATCGTTCGATGAGAATTCGAAGGAAAATAGGAAGGTCAGAGACCACGATCATTACACGGGTCTGTATCGCGGTCTGGCTCATAGCAAGTGTAATTTAAAATATCGAGACGCCGTTTTCTATCCGGTGATGTTTCACAATCTCTCGGGTTATGACAGTCATCTCTTCGTGAAAAATCTCGGCACCTCACACAGAGAATTAAATTGCATCGCGAACAGCGAAGAAAGATACATTTCCTTCACGAAATGGAAAGTCATGGAGGAGAAAAGAGTAATCGACAGAGAGACGTTGGAAGAAAAAACGAAATTCATTCGTAGAGCCATACGTTTCATCGACAGTTTTAAATTCATGTGGACCGCTCTGGAAAAATTAGTCGATAATATGAGCAAGGATAAATTTAAAATCACGAGCGAACATTTCGGAGAACGAGTAGACGTCATGTTGAGGAAAGGAGTCTATCCTTACAATTACATGAACGATCTAAAGAGATTCGAAGACACCGCACTACCTTTGAAAGAAGATTTTTATTTGAAATTATACGAATCCAACATTTCCGACGAGAATTACGAACACGCTAAAAACGTGTGGAAATCATTCGATATGAAAACCATGAGAGATTATCACGATCTCTATCTGAAGACCGACGTTCTGCTCTTGGCAGACGTGTTCAAAAATATTCGAGACGTCTGTTGTCGAAATTACGATCTGGATCCCGCTTGGTATTTCACCGCACCCGGTCTGGCGTGGGATGCTCTGTTGAAGACCACTGAAGTCCAATTGGAATTATTATCCGACGTGGACATGTTGCTCATGTTCGAAAGGGCTGCGAGAGGTGGCGTCTCGATCTCTCACAGATATTCTGAAGCTAACAATCCCTACATGAAAGAAGGTTTCGATTCGAAACGATCGACTAAATACATACAGTATTGGGACGCTAATAATCTGTACGGTTGGGCTATGAGTCATCCTTTACCGATTGGAAATTTCGAATGGGTGAAGGAACCGGAAGAGATGCAAAAATGGAGAGACTATCCTTGCATTTTAGAAGTCGATTTGAACTATCCGGAAGAATTACACGATCTACACAACGATTATCCGCTGGCTCCCGAACGAATGGAACCGAACGAGGGAGATGAGGAAAAACTCATTCTCAATTTATTTAACAAACGTAACTACGTTGTCTTCAGCGAGAATTTGAAACTTCGATTACGGGATGAAATTAGTCGACATACATCGCATCATTCGATTCGACGAAGAGCCTTGGATGAAAAAATACATCGATCTCAACACAAATCTCAGAATTCGAGCCAAGAACGATTTCGAAAAAGATTTCTTCAAACTCATGAACAACTGCGTGTACGGTAAATCGATCGAAAACTTCAGGAAGAGAACCGACGTTCGACTCGTCATGTCTGAGAAAAGAGCTAAAACATTAGTGGCGAAACCCAATTACAAACACCGAACCATATTCGACAAAAATCTAGTGGCCGTTCACATGCAAAAGACGACCTGAAACCGTATTATCTCGGACCGATCATCTTAGATATCAGCAAGCGATTGATGTACGAGTTTCACTATGATTACATCAAACAAAAATTTGGTGATAAAGCCAAACTACTGTTCACTGACACGGACAGTTTAGTTTACGAGATAGAGACGAAAGACGTCTACCGAGATATATCTCAGGACGTGGCCGAGTGGTTCGACACGAGCAATTATCCCATCGATCACCCGTCCAACATTCAATCGAATGACAACAAGAAGGTGTTGGGTAAATTTAAGGATGAGAGCGGCGGTAAACAGATCGTCGAATTCGTGGGCTTGAGACCCAAACTGTATGCTTACCGTCTAGAAGATGATGAAGAGATCAAGAAGTGCAAAGGAGTTAAAGCGTGCGTGGTGAAGAAAAACATCTCTTTCCAAGAGTATAAAGATTGTCTGTTAGGAAGTGGTCCGGTGTATAAGACTATGAAATCGATTCGAAGCGAAAATCACGACTTGTATACCAAAATAGTCAACAAGATTTTGCTGACGGCCGACGATGATAAGAGATTCATATTAGACGATAAAATAAGCACTTTGGCACTCAGACATTGGACTTTAGATATAATTATAGACGATATGAATGTGGATGATTGGATTCCAGAAAATCAAGAGGAATTAGACGAATTCAAAATTATAGAAATCGATAGAGACATCGAGAGTGTTAGTTTAAAAAGAAAAAGAAAAAAATAGAAAAAAATAACATCATTTTAGTAAATTATAATAAAATAAATAAAAAAAATATATACGCATTTATGAATAAGAAAATAAAGATATCCGTAGAAGGTGTCGTCTTACCTAATGAACCCCTATCCAACATCGATCTGTTGAATGCGGCAAAAGATTTGAAAATCAAAGTTTCTAGGCGTGTTTTCCAGAGATGCCTTGCCGAAGAGAAGACCTCAACAATCAGAATGCGGAATTTTAAATCTAGACGATTCATCGGGTGAAGGCACTCACTGGGTGGCGTGGATGAAGAACGGGAAAAAGAAAAATTATTATTTCGACAGCTACGGAATCTCGCCACCAAAAGAAATAAAGAACTATTTCAACAAATAGATGGTTCGTTACAACACAGAACAAGTGCAATCACCACATCAAGTGTTTTGCGGTCACCTGTGTATCTACGTTCTCAAGAGATGGTCTGAAGGAGATCGATTTCAAGACATTCTCAATGATTTACATTAGAGAGAGATTTTTTTTTATAGTATATATAAAGATAAAAAATTATTTTAAAAAAATTTTAATCAAATAAAAACGAAAAATAAAATAACATAGTTCATTTTTAATAAACTGCGTTTGAACATATTTTTCTAAAACAAAAAATCCCACAACAACATGCCAGTCGATAAATTTGGTAGAAGTGACGATGAAAAAGTCAACCCAAGAAAGAAGAGGAAGACGTTCGAAGTCGACGATGGTTACGACGTTGCCAACTTGGACGAACGTTATGTTCGGAGATATGAACCTCGAGAAGAACCTTTGAACATGAACGATAAGAAGCTCTACAATCTTCCTGAGCCGATAGATCTCGCAGATGCTGCGACTAAAAAATACGTTGACAGGGGGAACGCCGATTTCGAACGAATCATGCTAGATAATTACATGGATAAAACAATGACCGACGATCTTGATCTGAAATCCAAACGTTTGGTGAACATCGCGAATCCCATAGATCCCACCGATGCCGCGACCAAGAAATACGTGGACGACTCTCACGCGAGATTCAGCGAACACCTGAGAAATAGATACGTTCAAAAAATGATGCACTCGGAATTGAACGCCAATTATAACAAGATAATGTGGCCACTCCCACGAATCCCAAGGACGTGGCGACCAAACACTACATAGATCTGGAACAGAGAAAGTCTGACAGACGAGAAATGAAATCGGATCTGAATGCGGGATTCAACAAGATATTGAATCTGTCGAAGATTGACGACACGGATGCGGACTCAACCGCGGTCAACAAGGGCTACGTAGATTCTGCCGTGATACAATGACAAGAATACCTAGAATCGCAAGTGAACGATCTCTACCTGAACAAACAATCTGGCGGAACCATGGAGGGTGGTATCGACATGAACGGTAAGAATTTATTCGGACTCAGTCACGATCCCGAATTCGATTGCAGCGCAGTCAGCAGAAAGTACGTGGACGACAACTCGGTCTGTAGAAAGGGTGACATCATGGAAGGTAAACTAGACATGGGTGGACACGCGCTCACGAATCTACCGGATCCTGTGAACATGACAGATGCCTGCACCCTGATTTCGGTGGTGGAGAAAGTCAAATATGCTAGACAATTGATCACTGTGTGGGCTGAGGAAGCTGGCACCTTAGATGAAGGAAAAGCTGAGTGGTCTTTCCAAAATGGAGGTAGCAGATCGAAACATGGTCAGGTGGGATATCCCATGCCGTTGGGAGGTGAAATCCTTTGAATGAGTCTGGCTTCCTCGGATTTGAATAACAGAGCGGTCGTCAATCTCATGGTGAATGGTGTAGAGAGCGATAAGAGATACAGCGTCGAAACGACTGAGAATCAACACGCGAATGTTAACACGTTCGGCACGCCTCTCAAAGTGAACGCCGGAGACAGGATTAATTTCCTTACGAAAACAATAATCCCGAAGCCACCACTTCCGTGGTGAGTCTACTGATCAAACTAGATTCTTTGAACAAACAGTGAACGCGTGGAAAATAATGAATTAACAAAAATAATGTGTAATTATTAAAAACAAAAAAAACAAAAAAAAAAAGTAATGAGATTTAGAAAGATGTTCAGTCTCTCTAGATCACATTACTTTATTTATTTTTTTTTGTTTTTTTTTGTTTTAATAATTACTCATTACTTTTTATTTTATTTTATTTTATTTTTTTTTCACACTCGTCTCTCATCGAATGATCGACATCTTATTTCCATCCTATTCGAATTGTAATCCTCTGTCCGACAGGACCAGGGTGAAGGCTTCGGTTTTTCTTGGCACGTTCCTATCAAATTGCATCTTGATCTGAATGTCTAAGACGCTACTCTTGAGTCGTTCACTCTGTTTACTGACGTCGAATACGAACATGGGATACATCGACTTGTATTCGCTGGGAGACATGTTAGGGTTGCTCATCAATTCGTCTAGACCGTGATACTTCTTTCTAAAATCAGCGGCGTCGCCGTACAGTCTGCAGAAATCGTTCTTGTCGAACGACGCGTTGTAATCGATTGCTGGATATCTCGTGGCATTCAGAAACACTTGCATGTTTCTCAAATGGCAGTGATCGAACAGCGACACATTCTTTTCCTGAGACCCATCCCTATCGGTCTGAAACGCAACCACGATGAAACGCGGTCTCTCGGAAGCGGATTTCACTGTCAATCTCCAATTGAAGTGATTTGTGGAGGGAGGAATGCTTGCCGTGTCGCACTGTCTCACTGTCTCATTCTAAATCCCACGGGTAATTTACTCTTGGATTCTATGATCTTGTAGAGACGCGCTTTCTCAACGATCGAAGGCTCCACGTGCGGAACGAACCACGATATCTTGTGTATAGTTAGTCGCAGTGAGTCTCACTATTGCGTCGTCATTTCCATTTCGAATCAACGTCAGATTGTGTTTGAATCCGTACATGATCTTGTTGTAATCGTCCGCAAATCCGAAGATGTGTTTCAAAGGTATCCTGAACGAAAACGTTCCTTTAGGTCTGGACGTCTTGACGACGTAGTTGAATATCAAGGCGGCGCCGGCGCTAGCAGGACCTACGGTGTCTTTCACCCACAACTGATTAAGTCCTCTGGATTTCGAAAAATCATCAGGATACGTCAAGAGTCCGAACATCGTGGTGGCCTGACCGGGATGAAAAACAGATTCTATCTCTTGTCCGGATAGCATGTATTTTATGTTACTGAATAGATGCATGATGCCATTATTGGCTAGAGTAACCGTGTCATCGTCGGCGTAGTCGCTCCCATCTTCCTTGGTGAGACGTCCCTGCACCACTATGTAACTTTCGCTAGGATGTACGAATAAATCTTGAGTTTCAACGTTGATTCTTATCTCTCCCGCATTGTTCAAACTCGTTCCGGTTACCGGTTCGTATTCGTGAACCTCATATTCTTGAATACTTTCATCTTTCACTATGCTTTGTGCTATATCTAGTATATTTGTCATTTTAAAGGATTTTTAGTTTTTTGTTTATTAATTAACTTGCTTTCTTTATCTAAAAAATAGTTTTTAATTATTTTTTATCATTATTTTTTTCTCTCTTATATATATGTGTGTAAACAAGAAAATGTTAAAGAGAGTAAATAAAAAAAAATTTATTTTCTTCATCAAAACTTCGTCTTCTGTAATTGTTGTTCGTAAAACTTTCCGATGATCTCTTCTCCATCCAAAGCTTCGATTTCGTAAGTCACCGGATCGGTGTGAAATATTTTGATTATATCGAAGATTTCCGAGGTCCATCGAGGAGTATAACCCTTTTTGAAGTGCTTCTTATAAGCGTAGATTCTCGCTCGATCACTGACCTCAAATTTCGGCGTTCTAGACTTCTTCCTGATCTTAGATCTCTCAGGATATAGATTCGTGTAGACCCGTTTTTCGTTTCGAGGATCGCTAGCTTCCGTGGGAGTCATCTTGATCGATCTGTGTCGCGTGTTGTTGTAATCTTTGACCAGACCGTATCTGTGCATCTTTTCCTTCATCGTTCGATTCCAACGTTCCACCACGCTGGCTTTCTCTTCATTTTCGATCGAGTAGAGGTCTACCAATCGACGAACGTGCTTGTTGTAGAATTCCTTTCCCTTATCCACCCACAATTTACTCGGTTTTCGAGAAGACGAGTCGAACACGCTCTTCAGAGCCTCGGCAACGCAAGGTCCCGATTTATTCTTCAAAGCTCTGATCCAACCGTATTTGGAAAACATGCCGATGACTGTCAATAGATATTTGACGCCCTCGTTCCACCTCGAAAACGATCTCATGTCGACCAAGTCGGCAGACCAAATATCATCCAAACCCTTCACGAACACCCTTCTTTTTCGAAATTTACGCACTATGGGTTTGTGTAACTCCTCGGCCAATTCGCTCGTCAATAATCGTTTCTTCTTCTTTTCAGATGCGCTTCTTTTTTTTGAACGCCCCATCCGAATCGACGTTTCGCACCGATCAGATTGCCGACCAGTGAACGTTCCATCTTCTCGCTCCTGGTCGGATTCGATATGCCTCTCAATTTCCCCAACATGTTTTTATCGCAGACGTCATTACGAGTCATGGTGTCGGGATGTTCGGCGTAGCACAGACCGTGATTATACGCAGCTGCGTCCACCCTATTCACAGGTTTGCTCCAAGATTTGGGAGTCAGATCGGCGTTGAGTCTCTCGTTCAATTTCGTTCCGGGTCCCGTGAAACTGTGACCGGGCAGATGCATTTCGAAAGGTAGATTGTTGATCATTTTATTCATGATGCCTTTACCTTTGCTCGTGTTCTTTTTTTTAACAAATCGTGTCTTGACAGAACCACACACGTCGCAAATTCCGCGAAGCATCTGTCTGTCATTTTTAGTTCGCACTTCTCGAGAATTACTCGTCTCGGTAACTCTCTTACACTTTACGCAATACATTTTTTTAAGAGTTATTTAAATTAATTTCGTTTTTTTATTTTATATATAAATTTAATAATGAATCAATTCTGTTCTTATATATATTTTTTTTTTTCAATCACTGCTCTTGAGTTCTATCATCTTACTGAATTCCTCCCTGGCCTCTTTCCTCCCCTTTTCCACGAGAGAATCTTTCATCTCTTCCTTGATGATCTGACGAGTCTTGATTCTCACGGCTTCTTTCATGGCATTGTATTTCGTTTTCTCGCTCAATATCACGAAGTATTCACCGTCCGATATCCTACTGTCTTTCAACGCCATAGAGATCATTTCGGATATCGTGTCGATCTTGGAGTCGGCCAAGACGCGAATCTTGTGTTTCCTCGCTTTCAGATATAATTTCCTACTCAAAAAGTTTCCGAGCGTGCTAAACAATCCGGCGGTGATAGCCACTCCTTCTACGGTCAACACGATTGGAATGCCGACCGCGGTCGACAACAATCCGATGCCGGCCGCGTGTAAACCCATGGAAATCGTGATGAGTGTCATGTCGATCGCGTTGACGAATTTCACAAAACGCGAATACTTCCTCTTGAGGGAACGACGAGAATCTCTCTCTCGAGTTAGATACTCTTGGATTCTACTGATTTGATTGATGCGATACCTCTCTCCTCTTTCTCTTTCTTCTAGCGACGGTGCCGTCGGCAAAACATCGATCGGCTTCTCATCCTCGTCGTCCACTAACGTCAGATACAATTTATTTCTGGTTCTCATTTTTGTGTTTTTTTTCTTTCTAATATTAGATAAAAAATTTATGTGTGTATTTATTTTATTTTCTATTCTCCCTTATTTTATATCAACTAGAAACTTAGACGTATGCTTCATTGAACAATAATTTCATGATGCATCCCTTATCTCGTAAAGTCAGACTTTTACGCGCCAATTTCTGTTCTTCCGAATCTGTGGGCTTGCTTCGATTCTTACAGTAGAGTAATCTCTTCCAAAACGCGATCACTTCATTGATTTGAACGCGTTCGAACGCCGGTTCGAAATACTTGACGACCATATCTTCCCTTTCCATCCACAGACACGAATGATTCTCGTGATCGAAGTCTAGGTGATCCCGACATCCGAAGCATCGTTCTAACAAGAGACGACCTAGTTGTTCGTTCACGCAGAATGCGTAGGCTCTCATCAGCATTTTTAAAAGAAACCTTACTCTAATAGCCTGAGAATCGCTCATGATTTACGTTTTTATTATCTATTCGATTTGATATATTTATTTTTTTTAAATAACTATTTATTTATAATTTTTTTTTCTCCCCTATATATATCAATCAAAAACGTGACAGCGGGCTCGCGAATTTCTAACACACCGACAACAACACTCTTCGTTCAAAACATTTCCATCAAGTGCTTGTCAAGATCACCTCGCAATAACGTGCGCTAGTCTCACTTCGAGAAATGCGACAGTGGGTTTGAGAGTTCGAACTCAATCTCTTCACACATTTCCATCAAGTGCTCATCGTGATCACCTCGCAATAACGTGCTCTAGTCTCACTTCGAGAAACGCGACAGTGGGTTTGAGAGTTCGAACTCAACCTCTTCACACATCCACATGCCGATTCTAACAATCGGCAAGTGGATCTCCGTGTACGCCCCATAGGGTTTCAGTGTTAAAATCGGACGCGGATTATTAAAATCGGTAAGACGATGAGCTCGAATTCTCAAAACGTTTTTTTGCTCGCAATTTAACACTGAATCCTATGGGGAAAACTCATCTGCCGATTTCAATCAAAACGGTACATGTACGTGTACGTAAAACTACGGATTCCTCCCATAGGGTTCAGTGTTAAAAAATTCGAGCTCACCCTAAAAAACCGTTAAAATCTTGTACACGTACACGATTTTAACACTAAATCCTATGGAGGTGTACATGTACACGTACATGTACAGGTGAGCTCGTATTCTCACGTATCACCTACTCAAAGCATTGGGACTCAGGCTGGTGATTCACAAGGAATTAGTTCAAAATAAGTTCAAAAGTATTGAAAAGACTTGAAAGGGCGTCCC
The DNA here is from genome assembly GCA_031216915.1 of Pictodentalium vernedei. NCBI lineage: Eukaryota > Metazoa > Mollusca > Scaphopoda > Dentaliida > Dentaliidae > Pictodentalium > Pictodentalium vernedei. The sequence continues at coordinate 289,487,145 of CM062297.1, read as the reverse complement.
CACCCCCACATCCAAAAAAGTGGGACGAAGACACCTGCCAATCCACAGACACTTGCCATGGCCTCTAGCGCTATAACCACAGGAACCGCTGCTACGTTGGCCAACAGTCCAATACCACTAACGCCGACTCCTACACCTGCCGCGGACATAACTCTGTCAATGTCATCTGCAATATTAACCCCTCGCTGGTATTTCTTACCGAGGGAATACCTGCGGTCTCGTTCGGCCATGAGACATCCTCTAACATCACCGATCTCCTGGATGCCTAAAGTATTTGCGTCACCGTTTTTGTGGTTTGGATACAGACCCATTGTTATTAGTCATGCTCCATTACCTTTAAATCATCGTCCGCCAGTGTCTGTCTGGTAAACTACACGCGGTTGAGCTTAGCTGGGCCAAGATATAGGGTATTGAGAGTGTCAGTTGGAAAGTCATCATCTGTGACCTTGTGATCAACTCCACTCAACGAGAGCAACACATCTTTGCCACGGATAATGATGACAAGTCCTTTGCCGTTATGTCGCCGACCCCATTTTAGGGCAAGCCCATGTAGCACTGGTACGAAGTCGTTGGGTGGTGGACCCATGACTATCTGTACAATGGTGTTAGTATTCTTGCCAGCAGTAAGACGATCAAACTCCGAAACGAGCTTCATCATCACGCATTGTTTTTTGACCGCACCCAGCACATACCCCACTGAGCTTTCGTGAACGTTAATAGCACCTTTCGGGATGTAAGAATACAACACGCGGCCACTGTCCTGAAGTTTATGTAGCCTGTGTCCATGGCCCAGCTGGATGTGATGTAACATGGTGGATGACCCTGAAGTCAAGTTCCCACCCACTGCGTACAGGGTGCCTATACAGAGACGACTGTCTGGCAGCATTCTGGAGGAGTTCGTAGTTCCTTCCAGGTTCAATCCACGCAGCTCGATAAGGGAAACTTGCTCCACGGAAACAGCAGATGGGAGGTCCGTTCTCTTATATAACCCATTAGAAAGTTGAAATATATACAGTTTGTCCTTCTCACCTGGTTCTCCACAGCACATTGTATCCTCAAGATCAGCCAGCGAAATGGTTGTACAAGGCAATACATCATGAGCTCCTGGTCCTCCGCTATCCACCATGTCTTTACACAGAAGATATATTTCGAATATGTAATGTTACTGATAGGTGCTGTAATTCAATAGGGCCGCCTCTGCTATCTACAACGCTTACTGTGATATTACCTATAGGAGCTGGGACAAGCCTTTTGTATTGCAAATGAGAGAAAGCTTCTGTTCTGTCACTGGCACATTTTTCATTTGCTACAGGTACTGTTCTGACCAGTGTGCTGGGTAGCCCGTTGTAAACATTGTCCGTGGTGCTGACTTCTGACAGATGAACGAAGAGCTCACGGTGGGCCACAAGACTAGGTAACTCACCCCATCAGCCTCCCTCCCCCAGAGATTTTGGTTGTTGTAAATCCTAATGTGCGTGCCAACTTTCCCAGTTTCAGAGACTTATCTGTCTTGAGTCGCAGACGACCCGATGGTTTGTGAAGATCCAATATAGCCCCAACTTGACTAAACACCTCGTCATTTAGCTCGCATACATTGTAATAGCCATCTGGGATTGAAATCATCTTTCGCTCGTCATCATTCTCAGACACAAATCAGCGCTGGCCAAAGTGTTATTATTACAATGCGAATAGTATTGTTGCGTTTCCGCGAGCTAATGTTGTACCAAAGAGGGTAGTATGTTACTTCAGCAAGCGCACACTCATATTGCTCTCCAGCAGGGAGCGCCCTTGGTAGGTCCGTGGTTTGAATGTCGGATAGTGTCACGTACATTTATAGTTTTATAATAAGATAAGACTCCTCCAATATGGGTCAAATTAGTCTGAGTCAACTGTAAACCAGAAACGTTTAAAAGAATTGATAACCATAATATTGTCTTCAAGGGTTTTTATTACTATTAACAAGACCATTATTGTATATACATTTCACCGCCTCGTGAGACCTCCGCAAATCGGTCGCTAATCTATTTGGCACCCAGACCACTTACCCCTTGCCCATTTGTGTAACAAGGGTGAGGATCATGCCATCTGGAAGATTCTTTTCTTCCAAAAGTTGGTAGGTGCCTATGGGCAGGTATCTCCATTTCGAAGCTTTGCTTTTCTTGAAATCCTATTTTGTTGGCCAGCTCATGTCTGTGACTATTGCTTTGTGTACTTGTTGGATACTTAACACGTGATAAATCTTCAATTGTGCATATTAGAGGCCCAAAGGATGCCGGTATACCCAAGAATGGACAGCAAGTTTACAACAAAGTTGGTTTCAATCTACTACAGCCCCAAGGGATACTGGAAGGTCTCTGAAGATGTGGCTCGGGCATGGCTCAAGAAGCAGGCCATCTGGCAGATATACCTGCCCCCTCCGCGACACTTTCCGCGACCCACATTTGACGTGTCCGTACCGAATGAAGTCCACCAGGCCGACCTGCTCTTTCTACCACACGACCGGGCGGCCCGCAAAACGTACAAATACGCGCTCACTGTTGTTGGCGTAGCCTCCTGCTATAAAGAGCAGAGCCCCTGGCCACGAAAGAGGCCAAAGAGGTCGCGGGTGCCCTTGATAGGATTTACAGGCGGAGCCCCCTTGGATGGCCGCAATTGTTACAGATCGACCCCGGCCGCGAGTTCATGGGCGCAGTGAACCAGTTGCTGGCCAAACACGGGGCAGAAGTGCGGCGTGGCCGTGTGGATGTCCACCGGGATCAGGGAATTGTGGAGCGTTTCAACCGCACTCTGGCAGAGCGACTCTTTGGGCAGCAATACGCTCAAGAGATGTGACTTCCACCCGGCAAACGATCAACCTAGTGGGTGACTCGACTGCCTGCCGTCATTGCGGTTCTGAATGGTGAGGTGACCCGCCAACCGGAAAGAAGCCCTCTGACGCCATCAAGGCCAAGACTGTAGCACGAAAGCCCTCCTCTGTGGTTGCCGTTCGCCCTGTTGGCATCTGAGAGCAGGAGCTCCCCTCTGGCATGGGTGTTCGCTACCTCTACTAGCCGGGCGAACTTGAGGGTGATCGCCGTCGTGCAACTGACCCTGTATGGCCCCTCCAGGTCTACCAGATTGGACGCTTGGTCACCAAGCTCGGCGAACCTGTGCTTTATTTGTTGGATGGGCCACCACGTGGGTTTGTCCGAGAGGAGCTCCTCGTGGTGCCTCCTAACACCCAGTTGCCCCCTTGATGGGGTTCTTACTCAGTTGTAATTGCAGCACCCCCTCTTTTTCTGTTGCACTCTAGACAAGTCACCCGTACGTTACCTCTACAGTGTCCCCTGCTATTGTCCAGCAGAACTGCTGTGTGTCTTTTGGGGTATACGCCCATAGCAACTCGATGTTGCATGTCGTGCAGCGGTTCTGTTGGGCTTCTCTGAGCTGCAAGATGTAGTCAACCTTCAGGTTAAACCCCTGGAGACATTTGATCCGGCCCTGATGCTTGTATGCCACAAGTTTCTTTTGGATTTGCTTGCGGAGTTGCTTGTCGCTCTGTAACCTGACCTCAGAACCCTCGTCTGGGGGACAAGTTACCCTCTCAAATTGATGCATATACTCCACACATAACACAGCGAGGTAGGCAAGATTTGACCACTGGAGATAGTCATCGATAATCCAGACCTTCTGCGGGTCGCTGACGGTGAGACCCTGACTGGAGTGTACCGTCATCGCGTAGCTGAGAGCCCAATCATAGCCACACTTACCGCCAATGACCTCCTGGGCGTATCGAACAGGTACCTCTACGACATCGTTAAGAGCTAATCCCTGCAGGTCGGGTCAGCCGTTCTGGACTATTACAGGGCCTGGGATCGTCACCAAATAATTTTGCCGCCGAGTGTCCTTTGGTCGGTACAGCAGGGGAACAGGCTCGTTTGGGAACGCCTTCTTGTGGCGATGGAACAGAATACTCTGGGCACGATCTCGGATTTTTGGGCGGCTGGTAAGGATTAGGTCCCCGGGCTTTCACTGCTCTACAAACCTGTCCCATCCCAGGCATTTTAGGAGAGCCCTTCGCATCTCCTGGCACTGGACCTTGTCAGTCTGAAGACGGATGCGCCTTTTCAGAGCCTTCAGTGCGTCATCTTTTGCCCTATGGCCTCTTCGTAGTAGTCGACGGCCTGGCACAGCCAATAGTGCGGCATCTCGCCTGCAATCGGCGGCTGGCCCTGATCTCCACAGCAGACGACTTGGACACCCCGTTGCGCAAGCCGCCATAGGAAGGTCTCAAGGATTGGTCGGGGCACAGTACAGACCTTGTACCAGATGATAACCCCCTGGAATGAACTCTTGGCCGATGCGATCTGGCGTCCACTCATTTTGTCCACACCACCGGAAGAAGATATGGTAGGTCTGGGCCCTGACTTCTCTACCTCGCATCTTTTTAGCAAGGCGGTGAGTTGGAGTAACGACAAGCGGATCTTGCACCCTGAAAAGGTCGATTGCTCTCGTTGTCTTGCCGCTACCACCCCTACCGTTGAGGTCGCTCAGCCGTTGGTGGGTCGTCGTACTTTGGAGTTGTAGAATCAGGAATCAGGGATGTCTTTGTCCCGGCACCAATACGCTCGCTGTCTTTGGAGGATATGCGGCATGATCCTGGGGCATGTAGAGAGTTTCCCCCTTATCTCGCCATTGAGCTGGCAGGACATTATGCTTTTTGGGAGGCTGTAGGGTGGGTTCGTCATGATAGAGGCAGCACGTTCTGCAAAAACCCTCAGGGTGAACTTCTTGTGGTACGTAGACTTGGACACCGTCGAGTTTATGGAGTATTGCTTTCTTGATATATATATGCTGCCTGTCGCCACCCGAACCGCCTCTTCTTTGTCGAAACGCTGTAACATACTGATAAGGTTAATATGGGCGTATGCTAACATAGAGGCCCTTAGGTGGGTGTATTGGGTCTGGCTTCCATCGTAGTAAGTTAACATATGGACCAGGGGACACCTTTCTGGGGCTCCGACAAGAGTGCCACTTTGGCGAGTATCTCTCACAGGATAATTTAGTTCACCATGATCCGTGACCAGGCGGCGCGTCAATCGTTTACCATCTGCTTTTGCGCACTGAGTGAATTTCCCGATGATGCTGCAGCCCTGATCTCTATCTTCGGGGAGCCACACTTCATTCTTCTTTCCGAAAGCGATGATGGCTTCTCCTACATCTAGTTCGGTTAGGATGCTGGAATCCGTGAGATATGAGAGAAGGACCGTCAGAGCCAAGCCCTGCACCTCGAAATATCCCCCGAACTATGCCGGGATGACAGGGTGGACACTTGGATCGAAAGCCCACTTGCGTATTTGGGCGAAACCGGTACCTATGTCTTTGGGCAAAGCACCATTGATTGTCACTCGGGTCATGTTGGCCTTTGGATGACCGAAACGTTCGAAGAAGTGCTCAGCCTCACCCAGACCTTGGAAGCTTGAAGGATAGCACGCTTTCATGTCGATGATTATGATGTCATTGACGTGATACCGTTCTGCGTTCCAGAGGCCACCGTGGCCATGTTCGACACAAGCCTTTTGGATGTCATCCAGGAAAGATGCTGAGGTCGGCTTCCAGTCATTCCTTTCCTTTGCGACGATGCTGTCTACGTGGTTTACTCCGAAGGCCCTGTCGGCAAGAGACTCATCTCCTAGATCGGCGCAGGCCGCTTGGAGTCTCTCGTAGGTTTCCTGAGTTCTGAAAGTACGGCCGTCTTGTAAGACAAACTGGTCAACGCTGAGCTGTCTATCCTTGCCTCCTCCGAGTAGCCAGACAGCGATTTGCTCATTTTGGGTGGCCTGTCTGATAGCTTCCCAGACCTCACCCTCGTATATGTGGACCTGTCTGGACTAGGGGAAGTGCAGGTCGTTGGGCCAGGCGTGGCCGTTGTGAATGATGAGCTCTACGGCTTTCCATCTACTTGCCTGGTATTTGCCACTGTTAAAGACACCCTCGCCCGCTACATCTTTCACGATGATGGCCCGCTTGAGGATTTTCTCGAGGTTAGCAACGTCATCAACTGTGGCACCAGTTATTTGAACACTCTCCTCCCACTTCTCGGTTTTCTGGCGCCTGATCGGGGTCAGGCCCTATCCTCTAAGAGCGCAATCAAAGTGTTCAACCACTCTCCGGGCGACGCAATTCAGATTCCCCTACTTTCATTGATACTAGGTTTGCAGGCCTGGCTCTTTGAGAGGATAGAACCCGTAGACCACAGCTGTAACAGGGTAGGCATTTGTGTAGTACGGACTGTCAATCCCCGCCAGGGCGCCTGGTTTGGTGTTTTGTGTGATTTCGACAACGCCATGGCATTTTTTCCTTTCTGCCTTCACAGGGTCAAACTTGTCTTCGACTACCCAGTCTCTTTCGTTATACTCCCGGAGAAAGTTGATCCTTAAGATGAATTCCCCCACCGGTAGAGCCCCGAGAAGCCGTACTGCCTTCTCATCGGTCATACGAGCATCCAAGGCCATTCGGCCAGTGTGCAAACCATCTGCGCCAATGGCATCTACTTCCACTCGCCAAGTAGAGTAGACCGCAACAGCGCCGTCGACTTCAAACTCATATTTGACGTTGTTCAAAAGAGGCACCCATGCTTCATCATCTGGCAGCCTCTCCGGATGAGGGACTTCGATATCTAAGTCGAATTGTCGCCTTCTCGTAATTCTTTAAGGATGGCGGGTCCCTCTTGAACGATTTGATTGGCAAGGGTTACAGGCCTTCGCCGACGTTGGGCAGTTCTTTTAGCGGGGTTTCTTCGCATCTTTTCCTCAACAGCTTTAGCACGAAGTGCCGCCGTGACCTCGGCCTGAATCTGTTTGATTGCATGCATTCTTTGACCACGCTTGTTAGAATTCTGTACATCTTCCCGAAGAGCCAGGAACCGCCCCGTTTCTCTATCCTGCCGGTCTTTTTATAAATTCTCCCGCGCGAGCAGTGGCGATCAATTTAATCAAGTCATTTTTTCGGAGCTTTGCATACCTCCTAAACCCAAATTGTTTCGCTTGAGCACGTAGATCATTCATAGTTGTCATGATGTGTAATGAGTATATCTATAAGTTATCATTTCTGAAATAGGAAATTTCAAAAGTGTTATCTATCGCGGCCAGACGCCGAAACTCGTCCTTAATTTTAGATTGCCCTTGTCACCATTTAGCCAGCCGAGCGTACCCCACGCCACAGTTTTTTACAAAGGGCTAGCGCTGGTTTGACGCCCTTACCTCAGCCTTTGCAGGATAGTGGGCCTCCACCCTTCTTTAGACGAGCATTGTGGACCTTACAAAAGGTCCCACGGCACGACCGCCCACATACGTCGGTAGACCCTAGAAACAGCCACGCACAAGCGTTCATTGTATTAGTCCTCAAGTGTATGTCAAGTATACCTATGTGTTTCTCAAATCTCTAAATATATTATAAGCAGCAGGGAGGGGTGCATATATATTTGACAAAACAAGAGAGCCCGGGCCGTCCCATGGGCTCTCGCCGTTCATGGGCTCGAGTGGGTTTTTTTCAAGCTGTCGAAATTAGTATGCTGACCCTCCCTGCTGCTGGCCCAGATTGATCTTGGTCGAAACGGCCTAGATTTTGAGACAGAACGGCCCATATTTCGAGACAAAACGGTGCACATTTTTGGACACAACGGCCCTCATTGAAAAATTTATTTCTTATGCCGCCATTATTTCTTTTTCTCATAAATTTATTTAGATTTAGAAAAAACATTTATCATTAGAATGGGGTCGGAGTTGTGCCCGCTTAGATTTTGCCGCGAATTATAATTCACGAAATCGGTTCACACCATGAGGACCTACTAACCGGGACTTAAGTGAACCATCGGGTTCCAGACAAGTGCCCCCTCCCCCTCCGGAAAAAAGCGAAATCTAAGATAAAATATCCAAATAACAAAGAGAACAACTTGTAAGTAATGTATTCGACAGTAAGCTTGGAGTTTTTGTGAGTCGTCTTAAGTCTATTATGCCATCACTCTAGGTCGTTGTTTGTTTTGATGCACCATCCATAAACACACTACGCCTGCACTGGCCATACTGTGCTGTCTATCAACGTACGTTCCACATATTAAAAAAATCTCGCCATTTCATCTGCCTCTGGGTCTACTTTTGGGTAGTAACTCTTCAAATGCGAGTCTAATGTCATCGACAGGTAACATGGACAAAGCAAAAACTTTTCTTAAAAGTTTTTTACATTGTCTCTGGTATAATAGGCACTCCGCAAACCAGTCTCCCGAACCTTTTTTCCACAATGCCTGCCCAAAACTAAATCACACCCTGTATTGATGTACATATATCTGAACTTGAAAGTAGGGGGAGGATGTCCTCCTCCCTTTTAGACCGGCTTCGCCCTGACAAAACTTGACCTCAGTCCTTGCCCTAACCCAAATTTAAATTCAGCAACAGATGTGTTCACTTCAGTTGACGGCAAAAGTTCAAGTATCGCTTGAAAAAAATCTTTAAAATTTTAGTGAAAATGTTTCATTCACCCTTTCCATCCTTTTGCAAATATAACATTATTAAAAAAAAATAACAAAAATAAATAATATATCGAAACGGGATCAACAAATTTCAGCTCATGGACCAACATCAATCAATTAAATACTCAAAGCACGATATGCTTTAACAGTAACAAAGCAATTAATCTACTTCATTTCCTTCTTCGATAATTGTAATTGACTCTGAATATTGTAATAAAAACACAATTCGAAAAATGATAATTGTTGCTGCTGATATTACCCACAAAACACTAGATTACAGTACCATTCGAAATAAGTTGTGGAATGACCACAACAAAATATTCAAGTCATAAGAGACCTTCAATCAACTTCAATATAATAATATACTTCAGTACCGCCGTAAGTACTCTTGTAAAAAAAAATAATGGGGACAAAAGAAATATTTTTTAATAAATGAGTTTTTTTTTAATAAGGGCTATTCTGTCCAACACTGCGGGCCGTTCTATCTCGAAATCTGGGCCGTACCGTCTCAAAATCTGGGCCGTTCTGACCAATATCAGTATGGGCCGTTTCGTCCATGGGCCGTTTCGTCCATCATTCTATCCCATACTGTCCTATAGCAATTGTGGTGATCTATGTGGGGAACAAAAAAAGGAATAATATTTTCACAATATTTGCTTTTATTTTTAACACTTCCTTCGAAAAGTATACAAACATATTATATATTGTCAACAAAAATTTTCTGAAAAATATAGTAACATATAATACATTTGATAACATAATGATATATTTATGAACTGTCGTTAGGTTAGATATGAATAATTTTAAATAAATTCTAAGTTGTCGGAGCGACAATAATTTAAGTTTTAATTTTAAATAATTGTCGGAGCGGCGTTTATAAATATTATTTTACTACCAGATGTTGAATATTTGGTAACGAAATGATATTTATGAACTGTCGCTAGGTTGGATATGATAATGTTTACTCAATAACTACTAGGACAATACAAACAAGTACACAGAAATAACGAGAGGCAAACAACTAGTGATAAGTAATTATCGAAAACAAAGATGAAAAATGATTTTGAAAAACTCTCAAACATTCGAAAATAACTTATTATTTACTCAAAATAATAAAAATTCAGTTTAAAATATGAACAAAAGATGGGAATGAATAATTTTTGTAGAGGACGGTCTGGAACCATTAGTGGCCGGTTTGGGTCAAAATATAGAGGCTGGTTTGGGTAAAATTGCAGAGGACGGTTCGGCCAGCAGACGGTTTGGGTGAAATTCAGGATAAAAAAATCAGAATACTAAAATGTAGGCTACAGACATTTCCCGACTTGGGGGAAAATATTCATGCAGACATCCTATCTAATATAATCGAGGGTGGCTGTATCCAAACAAAAATGGTTTTAAAAAGTACTTCGAAGTTTGAAGGTGGCATAACACAATAGGAATGTTGGTAACATTGCATACGGTGAATCCCAGGTAAGTAACGAATTCCGCATATTAATGGATCCAGTATATATATGGTTCCATTTTTCATTGTTTTACAAGTCAATTGAATCGACCTGGGAATTCAGTTCCACGTGAGTTGGAGCAATAAAACCATACAATCCGAGTAACGTAATGAAAAAAAAGAAATGCACTGTAAATGCCCAAAGAGACTGAAACAAAACGGTAGCGAAATGCACCTTGAAGAGGCCGAGAAAAGAAAAACAGTAGCGAAAGTAGCCACCCCCTCCTCAAAAAAGCCCTCTAAATCTGCCAGGTTTTATACTTGCCAGTCCCAAGTATGGGTAAAAGATGTGGGGAGTTGATAAATTATAAAAGGAAAATAAATAAATAAATAAATAAATAAATAAATAAATAAATAAAGTCACTGTAAAAAAAAATTATAGACCTGAAAAGTTTTATAATTGCCGGTCCCAAGCCCGGATAAAGCCTGAGGGGAGTTGATAATTTAAAAAGAAAAAAAAAACAGAAAAAAATTTCTAATTCTGCCAAGTATTATAGTTGTCGATCTTAAGCCTATATATATATAACCTAGATATATTTCAAGTCAATCTCTTAAGTGGCTCATTTCAGAGAAGGGTTTCCACTTTATGTCTGGTAGAATTGAGACCGAAAAGTGATTTTCTATCAGGGTTTAAACCTAAAATAAGAGGGTGAAATCAAGATATTACCACCATATTTGGTCTAAATTTATATATAGAATATAGCGTATACTTTCGCGTTTATTTGATATTTTCAAGACTAATAATTCACTTGCGGGTCTCATTTTCCCTGCTTGCGAAAATTGAGACCGTGAATCGGAACTCGCGCTAAACATTAAAAGTGTAATTTCAGGGGGTTAACCGTCAATTAGGAACAAATATGTAATGAAGTTTGCATAAACAATGAGCGACCGATAAACACGTTTATTTGAGGAAAATAGAACGAGAAGAGAATGATGGATACAGAACATGGAATTGAGAAAACGTAATAATTAGCAATGTGGCGCAGTTGCTTCCTTATCTCTAACGTCCATAATTTCTTGATATTGACCAGCAGTCATATAGGAGTAATATAAAATTACATGTCATATAGGGAAGGTCATAATAGGAGTATTAAAATAACAGATGCAAAGAAATGTCAAAAGTATACAATACACAAGGGCAATCATTCTTCCGACTTACTGATATAATTATATTCATGTAATACAGTTTGTGTTAACCAGAAGATAAGTCCCAGTCTTCAGAAGTCTGCCATTGCGGTGGCCGACGTCTGCGAGACGAGCGACGGAGGCCTGCATCATTTTCAGCAGGGGAACTGAGGTTGGGAGGATGAATAGGCGATTGTTGCACCGATGAGCTCTCTACATGATAAGGAACACTGGATTGAGCATGGGCGTTGTCAGTTGAAAACGAATGCAGTGGTATATCGGGTTCAGAATCGGTGTCGGAGTCAGACAAGGAGTAGGGGTCATTCTGCGGTTCTAGTCTGAAAGAATTTTGAAAGCTTGCACATGGAACTCTGTATATATCTGTACGTTTAACGCGATACTCTTTGGAACGAAACTGTGACCCTCTCAGTTTCCTTAGGTGTACAAATCGGTTATCTAGAGATGTGACGATATATTGATCTCGTGGTGTGTGTTTATCTCCATCTCCCTTAATGAACACCAAATCACCCGGTTTGACAAGTTCTGCTATCGCGGTTTTTCCACGAGGGGCTTTTGATTTAGCGCTGGGAATGTGATTTTGTAAACGGATGTCGTGTTGTTGATTAGCCAAAAGAGCGTCAGTGAAATTTAGCTGTTGGTGGGTCATGTGATCCCTTTGGAACAAAATCTCTCGTGCACTCAGACCACGGTTCCTTACGCGACTATTGAGCGCAGCGACGACTGTAGCAAGGGTAGTAGACGTTATCGGGCCACCTTCGGGGGAGTGTTTCTTTAACTCTACTTCTAACTCTTGAATGGCTTTTTCGGCAATGGGGTTTTTATTACAGTTTTTTAGATTCCCAACTTCCAAACTTAGATTATTTCGATTTAGAATGTGATCTCCCTGTAGGCTTTGGAAAGCGGACGCTCCATCAACTCTAATAACAGACCCGCCTGGAAACTTTAGTTCGGCAGTAGTTTCTAAAATTGCGTTACGTAGTGTGTCTTTCTGCTCGTTGGGTATGAGCTGAGCTGAAGTAAAAGAAGAGAAACAGTCTCTCATAACAAAGATTTTCTGTCTAGCACGGCAAAGAATGTCACAGGCAAAAGCAGCCGCGGGTACAGTCGGGGGAACAGATGTGGTGAATTCGACAATTTCGCGCGGTACTTGCGCCAACGAAGCGCACTGCGGACAACAACTGGAAACCTCAGCAATTTCTCTATCAGCATCGAGGGCATAGAAATAACGATGGAACACTTTCTGAAGTTGAGTTTTGGTAGGGTGTTTCAAGCGCAAGTGAATAGCTGTGAGTAAACCAGGTAAGACAAAACGAGGAACAATTGTAAGTTGCCGTGTGGGGTTGAACGGACTGGATTGCTGGACAATAAGTAAATTATTGTTCCCGATGCTCGCCACTTTGAGAATGCGCTTCACATCATGAATATCGGTGTGCTTTTTGGAGGGACGTGTGCCTTGAGATAGATGGGCATATACCCGCCTTAAAGTTGGGCAATCTTGTTGTGTTGTCCGCCAAGCAGAAGCGTTGAGAAATGGCATGCATACAGAACCTTCTAAAACATCGGAGACGGTTATGTTATTGACAGAGCTATGTTCATTTTCTGCTACAAATTTGCAGATTTGACAGTCCTTATTATCACACTCCATTGGGTTGCGGCTGAGGTAATTCGCAGGAAGATTGGCGGACCCAGGGATGTGTTGGAGGCTAACACAGGATCTGCTGAGAGAAGAAAGAAACGTTGATACACGAGCACTGGCTGAAAACTCACCGCGGACAAGTTTGGCGAAAGCCTGGATGCAAGGGCGCGAGTCGGTTAAAATTTGAGTTTGGTGTTCTGACTGCAACATGTAAGGACCCCAGTGGTTTACAGATGAAGTTATGGCGAGAGCTTCGACCTCACACGGCAGCCATTTCGCCTGATGAGGTTTCAGTTTAGCAGAGAAATAACCACCAAGTAAAATTCTGCCATTTCTTAGTAAGTACAAGATTGATCCAATTCCACTGTTTCGAACAGCGCCATCATTAGTAATGATGAGCTGATCGCTGGGTATAGGAATGGTAATTGTCTTGGGATCTTTCAATGCTGTTTGAGCTGTACGAAAAGTTGCAGACAAGTGTTCATCCCATGTGATCCTTTCATGGGATTCTTTGCCTGCACAAACATTTTCCAGTGGGGAAAGTAACATTGAGTACTGTGAAATACAAGATTTTAGGTGTTTGAAAGAACCAATCCAGGAGCGGAGAGATTTAACTGTTGAGGGCAGTTTACATGTGATCAATGGGTTCAATTTGTGGGGTGATGCACTAATACTCCCACCAGACCAAATCCATCCCAAGATTGTAGTAGTGATCGGGCATATAGAAGTTTTTTTCTGCAGATAGGCGTAGATTGTTTGCGTGAAATTGTTTCAGGACCCTTTCCCAGGCGGAAAGTAATGCTGATAGGGAGTCACCGCCTACATACAGATCATCAGCAATTTTCATGACTAAACCCTCATGAACTAAATTACCTACAACCCTAAACATCAATTCATCCAGCTGCTCGGTCGATCCGGGCATGCCCATTGCTGCTCTAGCATATACGCGAGTGCCTTTGAAAGGAGTGATAACCCCAAGGTATTTCATGGATGATTTTCGCACAGGCAATTGAAAGAATTGCTTTGTCATGTCAGTTTTAATGATGTATTTGGAAGAAGCCAAGAAGCGTAATACATCATCGGAGGTAGTTACGGGAGATGGAGTGGGCTTAGCATAACTGGCAATGTTGTTAAATGCAGTAACAAGTCTGTGTCCACCCCCAGTCTTTTTGACAAGAAAACTTGGCGAGACGTACTCAACGGTAACGCCAACATCTTCGGGACGAGCAAGAACACCAAGTTCTTCAAGCTCATCCATTTTCTGTTGTAGCTCATCTAGATTTTTGCGGTCATAAACAGGAATTCTGCCTTTCTGTTGAGGAGGGTCTCCAGGGCCCATGTTAATATAAGCTCGTAATTTTCCCGAAGTGTCATTGTATTTCCCAATTACTGGGTTGAATACAGTATCATAGGTCTGATGGAGATCAATGAACGTTTGTCTCTCGTGAGCGGTCAGCTGGCCATCGGGATCTATAGATATGGCCGAAGAGAAGGGACCCACTGCCGTAGTGAGATGTGTGTTGCTGTGTAAGGTGACATCTGGCGACAAGGGAAAATTCGTTTTGGCAATTTCACAAATGTACCTAATCTGTGCGACATGTTGGTGTTTTTTTAGGACCACAGGTTCATCTGACAAATTTGGGATCCGAATTGTACCGGCAATAGTATTAGTGATTGCGGGTGTCGGCCAGGAGGGTGTTAGAGAATCACACCTCGGTTCGACTGAGATCTCTATATTGTCCTGCATTGGGATAGGGTTCTGTAGTTCAACAAATTCCCCGGGGAGGACAACGGTGGATTTGTCAGAGCGCAGCAGGAAGGATTGAGAACGGCGAACATGTGAAGTGTCCGAGTCAGTCCTGGGAGAATGTATGTACTTGAGAACATGTCTGTTACCTACAATTATACGATCGTTTGGCATATCGAGCACAATCTGATTTTCCTTCATGAAGGGCACGCCAGCCAAAATATCACAATCTAATTCCTTCACAACGACGGCATTTAAAGCAAATTTCAAGGAACCGTGACACAATGTTATATGAACCTCCCCACAAGCTTGAAGGTGAGTCTTACCATCGGCTTGACTAGCTGAGTGTGTGGTTGTGGAAATTGGTGCCTGAATTTTAACTGCAAATGAATGCTTGATCAAAGAAGAAGTTGCGCCAGAATCATATGTAACAACGACGGGATGATGATTGAAAAATGCATGAAATGAAGGTGAACTAGCAGTTTGGACCCTACTGATAGTATGTGGAATTATCTCGGGGTCGGAGTCTCGGCCTAGTCAGGAACTCTCATGTATAGTATCATTGATGCAACAATCCTCCATTTCTTTTGTGAGAAAGTCCTCACTGTCGTTCTGATCGTAAATGCCGGGTAAGTCTGAATCTACGCGAAATGCGCGAACCATTTGGCGTTTTTCAGCTCGAGAGAGATAGTCGCAGTCAGTTAAACAGTGGCCAAGAAATTTTCGCCCTTCCGACTTGCATAATCTGCATTCTTTTGGCGTACGAGATGTGAATGGAGGTCGACGCTGAGACACTGATGTACGCGGAAATGTCGGCTTGTTTTGTTGTTGACGAAATTTATTTTGAAAGTCAGGTAGTTGGACGCGAGAAGCTTTTATATCATCATTTTTGAGTTCTTCAAGGAATCCATCAAGGGCATCCACAATTTGTGGTTGAAGGTCTTTTAAGGTCATGCGCTGTAAGTCATATGCAAAAGTTCTTTGTACCAGAGATGGCAATTGAGGGTGTATTAATTCCATCCATCTGAGTACTGCGAGGCGCTCCACGGTTGGGCTCATTTCTTCATCCTTTGATACTTTTTGTCCGTCATGAAGTAGTTTGCTATCTTTCACCAGTAAATTATCCTGGAGATGGGCAAGGACGCGTTGATAAAGCCGTTCTGGCCGTTCGCCAGTTTCCCAAGTGATGGTAGAAAACTTCATGAAGTGAGATTCACTCTGTTGAAATCCATAATATTTACGAATGAAGTTCCATATGCTACTAAGGCATGTACTATTCTTGACAATGTCTGTACTAAGGTAGTGGGGTACCCACTGGGAAATTAATCCCAACATTTGCTTGAGGTTAGCTGCTTTCTGAGTAGCTGATTGCCCAGATTCAGTATCCGCGTCATCGGTAAAACCTCTGTGTGGTGTTGCATATGAGTCCTTTTGCCAAATAGCACCTTCTTCCAGAAATGGTCTGAAACTAGAGTCCTGTCTGAGAGTGTAGACAAGATTATGCTGCCACGAAGTGAAAGAGGAGAACGATTCTTCTTCTGTTAGTTTCCACTGTTTTGGTACGCGTGAAGACATACTTAAGGTCTTAATACGTTTCCGTAGATTGGAAAAAACAAAACGTAATGCCGGCCCCAACTTTATTTACCCAATTTGTGATACTCTCACCTCCGGAGATGTGTAAGTTCGTAAACAAGCTGCCACCACGTCAATTAGGAACAAATATGTAATGAAGTTTGCATAAACAATGAGCGATCGATAAACACGTTTATTTGAGGAAAATAGAACGAGAAGAGAATGATGGATACAGAACATGGAATTGAGAAAACGTAATAATTAGCAATGTGGCGAACATTAAAATATCAATATCAAAATTCGGATATACATTGAATATACCCCAAGTCACCAGATAATGTTCATTGTGGTGTTTTGGAGCCCAAAAGTTTTCTTGCGGTCTCTCTGTCCTTAGTTGCGGAAAAGTGAGATCACAAATCGGATATCGCGCGGTACATTAAAAGTACATTTTTATATATTTGGTCCCCATGTAACCAGACAATGTTCATTTGGGGACTCTAGCCCCCCCCCCCCCCCCCCGTACTTTGCCTGTGGCCACTTGCGGACTAATTTTCTACCTGCGGTATTATTTTAGTACAGTCGGTCTCATTGTTTTCTGCCTGCGGTTTTATTTTAGGTATCGCTGAACTAAATATTTGAATTAGAGTCACCCGCCTTGAAATGTTGCACTCGGAAATGATACAATCTCTAAAAATAAACAGCCTCGGGATAATATATTGTCTCGATAAACGTTTGAAACATTCTATTGACATCTTGCATTATTGTTGAATGTTCCTGATGAAAAAGAGGTTGATTTGATGACTTTTGGACCTAAAAAATACAATTTAATTTTTGAGTGTTTTTGTTGGGACTTCTCTGAAAAATATGTCCACGTGTCCGGTACTTCGCTTCGTGCCAGTTTTCTCTTATTTGTTACATGACCCCTTGTTTTCAGGGCAGAAAAAGTTGTCTGAAGGGCTATACTTGACAAAGATATTTGAATGCCAAAATTAAAGTGATGCGATCATATATTTTTCGTCTGAACTTTGTAACGGTGGCCTATGGGAAAATATTTAGTTCTGTGATACCTTTAGTACGACTGGGAATTCAATGTCGCCTGCAAAAATGTGGATCGGACTTTCTCATCGTATTGTTTTCGTTTTACTGTTGCTAAAACACTTTAGCGGACAGCATGGACGCGTATATTACAAATTTCGTTGCTTGTATAAATCAAAACCAAATGAAGAAGAATTACAAATACTTGTTTAAGGTTTTTGCAGAGGTCCATTTTTCATCAACTTAATTCAATCTTCCTCACAGATGTGATAATTCTCTCGATCATGGTCTTTGTCTGGCAGAGGTTGGACAAGAAATTATGAAATACCAAATTAGGCAGTCATCCTTGCTTGCCAGGCCTGCAACCACGGGTGGGGGCCCTCCACTGGAAACATTTTCGCCCCCCTCCCCTAGAAAAATTTCAGACACTGTTTTTCAATTTTCACCATTTTGATCTATTTTATCTACCAGTGACTTAAGGTGATTCTAAACTGAAGATTGTCGTTTGAGTGGACAGGTCGAAAACATGATGTTTTTTTCATTACTTTTCAATAGTAATGGTTATTTAATACATGAATGATTGCTTCCTACCTAATAGATTACAAAAATGTGATAAAAATTTTTAAAAAAAGAATTTACTCACCAAAAAAATGCTTTTGAAAATCCCTAACTCACGGTCAACTTCCTGCCACAAAAACTTAAAATATGAATCTCACATTGAAGAATATGTTTTCTATGTGCACTAGAGAACAACAGTTGAGTCATAACTTTTTAAAAAATAAATCCAATTGTATGTTTATTTAAATTTTTGATGGACCACTGCATGCACTGATCCAGCCATTTTTGCACAGGGAACTATTTACAGTTCAAAAGTATGGCACACTGCACTAATCAGTAATCTAGTTGACCGCCCCTGGAAATATTAGCCATACAAGTGATATATCTGTTCTGCCCTCTTCCACAAGTAAAAGTGTCTTGACATGAAATGACCCTGTTGAAAGTGTATCGTCAAATCCCAATAATAGAAAATAAAAGACTGCGTGGCCACACCTCCCCCCCCCCCCCCCACAAAAAATGGAATTTTTCAAAATTGAAAAAGGGACATAATTCTGGCAAAAATTGTTGGATCAAACCCTGATTTGACTTGACCTGCATTTTATGTTGCTGAACCTACACAACAAATTTTATTTGATTCTGCCAATTACAGCTCAAGTTATTGGTTGGAAACTAAAAAAAGGAGTTTTCAAAGTTGAAAAAGTGTGACACTGGAATCACCTACCAGGACTACATGCAGGCTCGAAGGGAAGTTATGGAATTGAATTCTGCCAAAACGTCGTATCGATTGACCAATACTTACAGTGCTCAATGTATAAAATATTCGTCCAGATATTGAAAAAATCCGATAAGGTGGTTAATGTATAAAAGTGTTTTTAATGTGTTAAATGCCATGTTTTGGATCATGAATAAACTCATGTTGCGTCAGAAACTTACCTTGTATTATTTTTTCGGTGGGAGTTGACCCGTGGCGACTTGACCCGGTAGCGAGTTGACCCGTTCCCAAAAATTTGAAGCTCGATTGTGCCTTGTGTGTGTTGCCATACTTCACTTTCGTGGAGAATTTCTATGCAACGACTAATAAAATAATTTTCTAGAGAAAAATTTCATGTTCACACTTCTGTCATATTTTATTTGGGATAGGGGGTCTAGTGGGGTGGATAGAAAGAAAAAAATATTATTTTTCGCACTTTGAACAAGCGCCTTACCAACGCATGTGGCTTTCCGGTGACAACAACTTCGATCAACAAACACTTGCAGGCATGAGTCTAATAGCCCACAGATTATTCGAAATTATCGATGATCTTTGTGGATTGCAAACAAATTTAATGAAATGCATCGTTTACAATGATTCGCAATGTAAATCACACCAGATCGCAAAATTAGGAGCATTATTTCTGGAACTCACCGAAACCAGACCGAAACGGGTCCGAATGACAGACCAATAAAGTTAACCATCAATATTACATGACGAAGAATAGTTCCCCCGATTTGCGATTAAAAGTAGTGAAAAATTAACCAGTTTACGAATATTTCAACAACGAAAGAATACAACATGGGTTTCTAATTCCACTATATGTCACCGTTTTGTTAATTAAAGAAAATTGAAATTTTTGTTCTCTATTGGTAATTTTGGCGCATGAATACAAACTAATGGCAAGGTCGATCCATGTAAACAAATTAATTGCTTCAGTTGGTGAGGGAAGAATATTTACAAAGAACAGACAATCAATGCAATTTGCCTCTATTAGTCTGCCTCCCTTGAGATATATCGACAATCAGAATTTCAGCAGTGGCATTGTCATGAGAATTTACGGGACATGTGGCGAGATCTTTTGTCGCAATGTTGCCCACAACCTTCAGTGTTTTGAATTTCCCACCGTAAACATGGCGGACACTTTTGAGACTGAAACGACCCAGGTTGACAACGTGCTTAGTCCTATCTTCGATGTGTTTTATTAAAAATTAAGACTCAACTGCTGCAGTACATTACTGATAGCTCACGTTGGTTGTTCGTTGGAAGGTGAGGCGTCTCGCTATTTTTTGAAAACCTGTCCACGCCATTTCCGACTTTTTGACAATACACATTTTCTAATGTCTCCAAATGACTCGTAAATTTGTTAAATCCATATTTTGCGGGTCCCATCACGTTCTATGTGACATGACCATTCCCCCCAACCCTGGTATCCAAGGGCAAGGCTGTTTCGTTGCCAAGTTATTGTTCAATGAAATGTTCACATTTTTCTGTGTTTCTGGCTTCCATGTTGGCAGCAGACATGTTAACCTTCCAAAAATTTTTTCAGGGAGATTGAAGAAAATTTTCAGGGAGATGACATGATTTTCAGGGAGATTTTTTTTGCGCGTAGAAGCCACGTGTGGACCAATTTTAAATACAAATTAATACCAAATACCCCCCCCCCCCCACCCCCACACATACAGACATAACAGGAAACAGTCCAACAACAATACATCAAAGGAACATACGCCAACGTTCTACTAACCGGTGGTGAGTGACCCAGACCTGTTAACCTCTCGAGGTGACTGTCAGTGAGATTTTGATGAGCTCCCAGTGAGACTCGGATGCTTGTCAGTGAGATTTTTGCACGTGGGCAGCACATCAATAATTTCCATGTTACCACCCCGCCCACCCACCCCCCCCCCCCACACACACACACACACATACATTAAACATTCCACCATAATGTGTTTTATTTGAACAATTTGTCCTTTCAAAAGCCAAAACATAGAAATATAGAGAAAAACAGAAATCAAAAATATGGATGTGGTCATGTGCCAATATCTGAGTTGTTCCAATGCCATCCATATTTCAATGGTTTTATGTACAAAATGTTTGGAGATATTTTCGACCTTTTCAGCACTTTATCAGTTTTGACACTGTGTTGAAAGTTTTGGATCTATTTGGGAAATTATGGGTACTTGCGGCGACCTGCGGTAACCTGCGGCGATCTGTGGTGTTTAGGCACACCCCGAGCCCGGTTGTTGTGGTAATTCGATCTGCCAAAGCCCAGCGCCCCACCTAACCACACTGGGTACTCACTGGAAGTAGTTGGTCATTTACGAAGGGGATTTGGAATGGGGTGATCATTTTTCAGTGAAACGTGAACATTATGCCACAGCCAGCCCAGGACGAAACATCTCCGGGATATTTAATTTATTTTGTTGTCCATTTATCACAACGAATGAAAAAACGTCCAAGTGCCGTAAATTAGCAACTTTTTAGAGATTTTTTTCACCAAAAACATAATTTTTTTCACAGCCTGCTTTAGGAAATTGCGAATCGGAAATTTTTCCCAATATATTGAAAATTACGGCAACTCATATGTTTGAGCCGTTTGTCTGCAAAATTGGCTATAATTATCTGAAGTGAAAGTGAAATCCAGAATGCACAATAATAAATTTGTGCGTATTTTTGCACATGTTCGATTGGACAAAATTTATGCGTATGGAACTTATTTTTCGATTTGACTGCTACCTGTATACAAGCAAAGGTGTGCCTTTAATGTATAATCAATTTCAGCAATTATCCTGCATCTCAAATTCATTTAATCCGCCTGTCAAACGTGTTGCAAATAACCACAACACGGCCATTGACAGAAATGAGATTGGTCACCAGTTCTTACGTAAGTGGTGACGTTTCACACAAACTTAATGACCTTGCCATTGAGAGTAGAGCACATGCTTTTGTATTTGTAAACAAAAGCTGGTGGATTCAATTTTTGTCTGGTATGTCGACTTTCCGGGAGATTTTGGCCCAAATTGACTCCCGGGCGGGAGGGCGGGAGGGGATAGCTAATTCCGGGAGAATCCCGGGCATTCCGGGAGAGTTAACATGTCTGGTTGGCAGCCAGGACTTTAGAATCACCTTAACTCAGAGTTGTCAATTTACACCTGTAATTACCATTGAATATAATCCCGTGACTGAGTCTCTATTGTTATGTTTGAGGTGTTTATTCAACACATAGATTATACACAACTATGACAATACGAAACATTAATTAATTAACAGAAGAGATGAGTGGTTACCGGTAACTGAAAGCAGGAGAAATGCTCTCGCAAACAGAGGCTTTCCACAGGACAAAGACAGGAAATTGCTCCTTTTAATGCCAAATTTAAAAAAATTTACACACCGGGTGGAACCACGTGTGCTTGGCAAAGAGTATCCAGATTAGTGGAATTTAGTCACTTTGTGGAGGTGAAGGGGGTGGGGGGGGGGGGGGATAAACTGATTTTGAATGGTCCTTCAAAAGTTATTTGAGCAGAAAAAATAAAACTTTTTGGGGTATGTTGAAGCAGGATTTGTTCCTTCAGAAGACATGAAATTGCTCCTTTTAATGCCAAATTTTAAAATTTCCCCATGACGGGTTGAACCATGGTCGACCCAGCACACATGTGCTTGGCACGGTGTATCCAAATTAGTGGAATTTAGTCATTATTGTGGGGGGTGGGGGGGTGGGCTGGGGGCTGTAGGGGGTGGGGCGGTAAATGATTCTGGATGGTCGTTCAAAAGTTAGTGGACAGAAATAAAAAAAAATCAAATAATGAATCTTGTTATTTGTGCAGAAAAATAAAACTTTTTGGGGTATGTTGAAGCAGCAATTGATCCTTCGGAAGACAGGAAATTGCACCTTTTAATGCAAAATTTTGGGGTATGTTGAAGTAGGAATTGATACTTCAGGAGACAGAAATTGTTTCTTTTAATGCCAAATTAAAAAAATTTCCCATGCCGGGTCGAACCGGCGCACATGCGCTTGGCATGGTGCATCCAAATTAGTGGAACTTAGTCACTATGAGGGGGAGGGGGGGGGGGGGGGGGCGTGAAATGATTAAGAATGGTAATTCAAAAGTTAGTGGGCAGAAATAAAAAAAATCATACAATGAATCTTGTTATTTGATCAGAAAAAATAAAACTTTTTGGGGTATGTTGAAGTAAGAATTGATCCTTCAGAAGACAGGAAATTGCGCCTTTTAAAGCAAAATTTTAAAAATTTTTCCCATGCCGGGTCGAACCATGGTCGACACAGCGCACATGTGCTTGGCACGGTGTGTCCAAATTAATGGAATTTAGTCACTATGAGGGGGGGGGGGGGGGAAATGATTCAGGATGGTCAATTCAAAAGTTAGTGGACAAAAATAAAAAAATTAAAATAATGAATCTTGTTATTTGAGCAGAAAAAATAAAACTTTCTGGGGTATGTTGAAGTAGGAATTGATCCTTCAGAAGACGGAAAATTGCTCCTTTAGTCACTTGGGGGGGGGGGGGGGGTAGGGGAGGATAAAATCATTCTCGATGAAAAAATGATGGGATTATGTCCAGGTTGGGGAGGTGCCCCCTACATGACCCGCTGCCCCCCCTCCCCCTCGTTGCCCGACCCTGATTGCAGGCCTGTAATGCTTGCTCGACGAAAATATACACGCGCTTTGGAGTGCTAGGTTGGGAAAAATCTCTTGCTTGCCCGACAAAAAAGTAAACACAAACAAGAGAAACAGAATTTACTGCAACCTGTAAATTCGACTCTGAGTGGAAATTGTGAAAGCATTCGAATCAAATTATATAAAAAAAGAATTTATGGAGACTTATTTTCAGGACTAAAATATCTTTACAGAATTTAGAAATAGGTTTTCGTAAATAGCATTTAAAGATTTTTATTCAGGATTCAGATACAATTTTCAAGAAACTGGAAATAACTTCAGTGCATAACATTAAATGTGTTCTATAAATGGAAATTACACAGGTAATGATGTTTATGCCTCAGCTGGGGAAAGGTCGACTTCAGTTCAGTGTGTCTTCAATTTGGTCATTTGATCCCCTGGAATTAGTAATTAAAATGGCCAATGAAGTGAATCCGCGATTTTTAGAGAGCCAATCAAAGAGGTGCCAGAAACCAGATCGGCACAGCTGCCAGCTTAACGCGTCCTTTGTTCTCTCAACTTCCAAAGGAGTAAGGCGTGTGGTAACAAAACTTTTCCCTCCGTCCCACCCTTGTTTATTTCTTAATTTTGGCTGATTATGATCATTCTTTCTCTTCTGCTTTGGGATTAATTGTTTATATTTTATATTATAATGTGTATCATGCACCTGGTTATTCTATGCTTTTCCAGAGTGTTTTCATCGAATTTTTGCCTCTGGTTTTTAATGCAGGAATACTGTCTGTGGGCGCTTTACACCCACTCATGGCAAATCAGGTTTTTATACTGTTGCTTTTCATTCGGAATTATATCATTTTACGTAGAGCTGTGTCATCCGTTAGTAAAGTTTAATTTCCTCAAATATATACAAGTGTCATCTGTTAGTACATTTATCTGTTAAACTATATACAAATGTCATCCGTTAGTAAATTTAAATTTGAAAAACTGTATACAATTTGTCAATTTCATCATCTAGCAACAGTATAATAAAATGGTAACATCAAGTGATGCTGCCCAAACGGGTAAATGTGTTTCGTCCAAGTTTCTTTTGCATGCTTCCCTTCCCAAGCTACAGCATAAAGGAATCACCAATGGATGGTAATTTACTATTTTTCGAGTAAAAATGCAGGTATGAACTTCGGAAATGCATTAGCGGATTAAAAAAATGTGACTTCCAGCAATTCTTAAAATACACGCAAGGACCCGTGGGTGGCCTCAGTTACCTTGACCTATATTTTGAACCTCCATTGAGTTTTGACTCATTTGCTGTTAGTCCCAGGTCCATAGGTCATACCATGCCTGAGATATGGGTGTTACCCACTTTCAAAGTTTTGGCCATGCCCACTTTTTTCGTGTAAAAATGCACATACGTATGAACTTTGGGAATGCAATAGGGGGGGGGGGGGGTCAAAAAATGCGATTTCCAGCAATTCTGAAAAATGCATTCAATGACCCCTGGGTGACCTCATTGACCTTGACCCATATTTTGAAACTCCATCGAGTGTTGACTTCTTTGGTGTTGGTCCTAGGTCCATAGGTCATACCATATATGGGTGTGACCCACTTTCAAAAACCATTAATGACACCCCTAATGCCCCAGGAATATGAAAAACATAGGATGCCGACAACCTGTGACTGTCTATCAGTGTGCCAAAAAATCAACGACATAGGACAATTCGTTTTCAAGTTATCGTGTGGACAAGGAAGTGCTCAGAAGACAGAAGACACGAGAATAAGAAAAAGAACTGGAGAAACAGAATTTATTGCATCCAGTAAATTCAAGTCTGTGTGGCAGGGGCTAAAGCATGAGAAGTAAACAAATTAGAAAGAGAATTTATGGAGGCTTATTTTTGGGGGTGAAATATTTTTAAAGAAATCAGAAATCGGTTTTCGTTAATAGTATTTTAAGATATTCATACAGGAATCAAATAATTGTTTCCAAGAAACTAGAAAAAGCATATATGTGCACAGCATTCAAAGTGTTCGATCAAGGAATCAGAAATGGACATTTTTTAAAAATCTTTGGAACTCACATTGAAGTCTTGAGAGGGTTAAAAGCATTGAAATGAATAATTTATACTTTATTTCCTTGCAGAGCAAAGTGTTTCTCTCATCTTGGTGTGGAGAGCTGACATATGATTAAAATAGCAAGATAACATTTAATGTTTGACTTCTAACTCAACTTACGTAATCCAATTGTTTACATTGTCTCTAGTGTGAATAAATGCAACAGTATTGCTTCGAGATGATTTACTGTTACAGGAAATTAGAGGCTGTGAAAACCCTGTGGCCGCTTGGGCCACACTCAAGGGCTTGAGCAACCAAAAAAAAAAAAAAACAACAGAAAAACATAGGATACCAAGGACTTGTGACTGTCTATCAATATGCCAAAATCAGTGAGATATGGCAATTCGTTTTCGAGTTATCATGCTGACAAGGCTGCATAGAAGACAGGAGAATAATAATAATAATAATAATAATAATAATAAGAAGAAGAAGAAGAAGAAGAAGAAGAAGAAGAAGAAGAAGAAGAAAAGAAAAGAAAAAGAAACCATGTAAAAAATTCACACAGACTAACTAGAGAAACAGAATTTACTGCATCCAGTAAATGCAAATCTGTGTGAAAGGGGTTAAAGCGTCAGAGTAGATGTAACTTGGGCATTTCGAGCTCACTGAAACATGTATTTCGAGCTCACAATGGGAATTTCCATTGAAACATTTTCGAGCTCAGCTAAAATCGGACTTAGTCAATTTTTCACCTGAGCACGTATTTTGGTTAAGGTTAATCAAATGGGGGAAAATAAAAAGAAAATAAACTCAAAGTGAGCTTGAAGGAGACAATCTTTTCTCAGTGTTAAATTTCCATAGGAAACACAATACAGTGCAATTTTCCCATAGGGATTTGTGGACTCATTCCAAGGGAGCTGAAAAAATCTCTTCAAGTGGAAAGTTCCCAATGGAATTTGTAATGCGTGAATTTTTGCACACTGCCAAAATGACGAGATTGCACACGACTCTGTCTTGCACAATGTTATTCCAATGGGGATTTTGTTATATTTTGCAATTAGTGTTTGATCACCGTTTCCTGAAATATTGGGAGGGTGCTCAATTATTATTATTTTATTTTTTATATCTTATATATATAGAAAAAGAAGAAAAAAAATAATAACTTAAATTTAATTTCTAAAAAAAAAAACAAAACCAAAAAAAGAAAAGAATAATATTTAAAAAAGAAGCATGTCATTGTTAAAGATCAAAGATGCTAAGGAGAAATTGGAAAGTATAAAGAGAAATCTTCTGCGTGAGAAGTTTCTCAGAGATGTCTTCTACAGAGCGTGTGCCCATCTTGCAGATTCAAACATTCCCAGAGCAATGAGTGAGAGATGTCTGGGTTGCATTCAGAGGGGATCTTCAGTCAAGGTGCACACCTGTTACACCACAGAACACAAGGATGCTATAGTCCTGTGTTTTGCATCGGTGTTGGAAAAGCTCGACAAGGAAGAGGTGAAGGAATGGTGGAAGATGATAATCAAGTGTCGAGAACAACTACTACGTTTGGACTTTGAAATCAAGAAGTTTAGGAAAATGCTGAGAAATCTCACGAATTACCATCGAGCAAGTATCTTGGATTCATTACTGGATAGAGAATATCGGACTCAGATCTTGTGAAGGGAGAAAATAATTTCATAATATAATAGGAAATAAAAAAAATCTATATACATTTTTAAAAAATGAACAACCCCCTCCCCCCAAAAAGAATGGATAGTCATAGACAAGATGAAAAAACGGAAAGGAGTAGAGCATCACAGATTTCTCCAAGAAGTGGTTTACAGATCGTTTGCCCATCTTGTGAAAGAAAACATTCCTAGAGTGTTGAAGGAAAGATGTTCTGGTTGCAAGTTCATAGGGGACTGTGGTCACAACTGGCAAGACACTGAATACAAAGACGCGTTCATCACGTGTTTTGTGCTGGCAATAAATATGGTCAACAAGCATGACTTGATGAGCATTTGGATATAGGAGATCCGAGATCCGATGAATTAGAATGTTTGGATTTTCAATTGAGAGCGAGTCATCTCACAACCGAAGAGCGTGAGTATATTTTGCATTATTTACTGTAATAGAAAGAATGTCTGATTTTGCATGAATAAGGAGAAAAAAAATCCCTAAATTAAAAAAAAAATTACAAAAAAAATATAAATATTTATTTATTAAAAATAACTTTTATTTTTTATTTTTTTTTACAAAGTCCCATCTTTTATCTATATGCGAGTTGTAACTTTCCCCTCTTCATTTTTGTGCAGGTGTAGAATGATCATGTCTACTTGGTTAATTTTTTCACATTGTTTAGAGCTTTTTTTGCCAAGTCGATCTACGACACCTTTATCGATTTTCGGATATATTTTGTTTTTGCAGTAGATCAGATTGAACTGTTTAATATTTTCTTCTCCCTGTTCTTTCAAGAGTTTGCGCCACAAATTTTCTAAATCTGAAACAAATCTTCTTGATCATCGTTCAGTGTTAATCCCATGCTATAAGTTTCGTGTTTATAATCAAACTTTATTATATTACTTCACCATCATTCAATTGGATTGGATTAAGTTTCAAATAAAACGTTTTTTTATTATCGTTGTGTGAAGCGATTCTTTTCAATTTGATTTTGTATTCCATTGCCATTTTTTAAATTAGTTTTAATTTTTGTTTATTTTGTAGATATATCTAAAATGGAAAAATGTTTTTTATTAATTTAAAAATTTATTTTTTTACTTTGTACTATATACAGTATGCGGAGAGTTGATTGTAACTGCATCACCTGCAGAGTGGAGTTATCACCCAAAGAATCACTTTCAAATTCTGTACATGTGGACATAAAACACAAGGAATGTTTCAGCCAATGGACCTCCCGGTTTTGATGGTTATGCTTTGCAATAATTTGCAATTATTGCTCAGGTGGAATCTCCACTCTGCAGGTGATTTAATGATAATACACTCTCCACATACTGTATATATAATATGGAATTTTTTTT
This sequence comes from Pictodentalium vernedei, assembly GCA_031216915.1. NCBI lineage: Eukaryota > Metazoa > Mollusca > Scaphopoda > Dentaliida > Dentaliidae > Pictodentalium > Pictodentalium vernedei. The sequence goes on along the minus strand of CM062297.1, from coordinate 289,458,993 downwards.
TACTGATTTTAATCTGTAACTAAAAATCAATATTTTAATTTTTTTTTTATTTTCTAGATATATGTACAATAAAAAAAGAAGTTGGGGATATTTGATAAATGTGAGATATGTGAAGAGATATATTCATATTTTCATCACAAATTCAGTTGAGACATTGCACTGTGACACCTGGTGAATGATTTCAGTGATAGGTGGGTGTCTGACAAGCACACATTCCACGCACTGAGCTGTAGAAGACATGGACGGTCAGTTAAAGAATTTACCACATTTTGTTCAAGACCTCAGTACCTTGTAAATCCTCCTCATTTCGTGAGACAAGTGCGGATCCGACATGGCATACTCCTCACCAAACGTCCAATACCAGCTTGACTGATGTTATTCTCTTCTTTCTGCAGTGCAGCAGTGAGTTCCTGGACATTGGTAGGGGGCTGTTGTCATTGTCATAGGCGCCTTCCAAGCATATCCTAGACATGCTCGATTGGTGAAAGGTCTGGACTTAGTGCTGGCCAAGGCAGTATAGTGATGTTCTGCTCCTGCAGGAACTCTGAAGTGACACAGGCCCTGTGTGCGTTTGAATTGTCATCCTGGAAAATGTATCGATGGCCGTGACGTAATGCAGATGGCACCACATGAGGTGCTAACATGTTGTCACGATAGTACTGCCCCATGACACGCCCTTGGATGACATGTAATGCTGTTCTGCTTGTCATGGTTATGCGTCCCTGCACCATAACTGATCCACGACCAAAACGATCGTGCTGCCTAACGGTTTCATCATGGTATCGTTCGTTCCGCCACTGCCACCACACTCTGTTTTGCCTGTCGTGGAAGTCAAGAGTGAACCTTGACTCATCGGAAAACATGATATTGTTCTATGGACCATTGTTCCAGTGCTATTGTGCTCCACACAATTACGCTTTTCTGCGATGTGGCATTCAGTCAAACGTGTAATTAATTGAGGTCATCGAGCATACAAATTCCAGCTGTGTAGGTGATAGTCTGACCACTGACTCACACATCTGTCACTTGGTACAGCTGCTGTCCAATTTCTGAGTCACTTTGATGGCTGTTACATAATGCAGTGGTTCGGATGAAACGATCCTGGTTAACAGTTGTCACCCTTGGATAAACTGGCTGATGTCTGTCATCAACATTGCCTGTCTGACAGTAGCATGACCACAACCTGCTAATCACCATTTGAGTAACGTTGAGAATTTGAGCCATTGCAGTCTGTCTGTTGCCTGCTTCCAACTTGCCAACAGCATGTAAACATTCGTCATGTGTCAGTCTTCGCATACCTCAAAAGTTATGTTTCGACCAGAAATTATTGATGAACGAGTTTATAGCAAGGAAAGAAAAAGCCTGTGCAGTACAAATGAAAATTTCCAAACGTACCCCACAGACATTAATGCAGCGCTCATGCAAAAAACCTGCATGAAGTTTTCGTGGGCCAGTGACATTCACAATGCACACTAAACTTGGTAACATATTGATGTATCCAATCACACATATCCAATACCATTTTCCGAAAATATCAACATCAGTTTGGATATCCCCTAGTTTTTTTGAATAGTATATAATATGAAAAAATGTTTTTATTAATTTAAAAAAAACATTTTTTTTACTTTTTATTATATATATGTTACAGTCACTGTCCAAAATCAGTCAATTTGAAAATTGCCTGAAATTTTTAGTCACTTTGTAAATTGCCTGTTTCAATCAGACACTTTGTAAATTGACTAAAAATGTCAGTCAGTTTACAAACTGACTGAAACATAAAGCAGATTTCTTGACAGATTGACTGAATGTACTTTTTGTGAGCACAAATTCCTATTTTCTTTGTTTGGCTTGTTTGATATGGTTGTTTTGATAAAAGACAAACAGGGTTCATAAACAAAAGCTGATAGTTTGCAATGTTTTGATAGAAGACCAACAAGTTTAGTAAATAAAAGCTGATTGATGCCTAATTTATTTGTTACACTTGTTTTAATAGAAGTCCAGCAGAGTCTTATTTTGGTAGAAGCCATTGGAATAGAGTGTCATTAGGCTTCAGCTTTCTACCAGGCTATAAAAGAATTTTCAAAATGACGTACATTGAGTAGTGCATTATTATAAGTATGTTCAATTCATTTCAGTTATTATGGCTAGCATTAATATGGCAGATGATTTGACAGAAAGTAATTTTCACGAACAATTATTGAAAAGGCATGAGTCCGACAGTAAATCTTTATTGTTGAAAAAGAATGAATACTTCGACCTACTTGGTGAACTCAAGGAAGCTTATACAGTGATGACTAAGACCAACCGGCAATATTATGGGGTCGGAATCCTGTAAATGGATAATGGCGTATCAAGATCATCTTACACAGTACTGTGTTTCAAGACCTTTGACTTCAAAACGAGCCGCCGAAGTAGTATTTCAGTTGATGGATATATTCCTCTTACTGGGTGCACCTCAGCTTCTGCAGAGTGACAATGGGACTGAATTTATGGCATCAGTTATTTCAGAACTCAAACTGCTATGGGCAGATCTTAGAAAGGCCAGGCATCCAGAGTGTCAGGGATCTGCTGAATGTCTCAACTGTGACATTAAAGATATGCTTTTTGCATGGACGCATGATAACAAAACAAATGAGTGGCTAATGGGACTCCGTTTTGTTCAATTTCAAAAGAACTGTAGCTATCGTTCTGGGATAAAGCAATCTCCATTTAAAGCTTTAGTTGATATGGATGCATGAGTGGGTCTTCAGTCAACACTCTCAGCAACTGAACTTCTTGAACCAATGCAGAGTGAGGATGATCTACATGCTGCATATTCGGTAGAAGAAACATCAGAGAAAAGACAAGAAACAAATGAAAGATCAATGAACATCAGTCCCCTGAATGTGTCAAAGGTAATCACAATTCATCAGAACAACAACAACATCATTGGGGATAATATGGCTGTACCAGAAAAAAGAAAAAACAGAAGATGATCAAATATCAAACATCATAAAAGCTGCGACTGAACTCTGGAAATAAATGATGGTGACTTGACAGACAGCTAGCTAAAGTCATGCGCGAACAACTGTTGCCTACTCTCATAGAATGAGAGCAGGCTGTCAACGGATTTTCCAAAACGTCAAAGGTTTAAAAAGATTTCACCCAAAAATTTCTTGAACGAGATAAAAACTAGCATATTGGATTTATTTCGTTGAATGCAAGGCAATGGTATTAAAACGAAAATAGCATTGAAGTGTCAGATGGAGAAGATCGATATGAACACGGGTAAAGTCATGGAAAAAACTGCTTATTTTCAATCTCACACAAAAAATGTGAACGAAGGCTCTTCCTTATCCGATACCTTCTACAACATGAAAGAAAAAATGATAAAGTTGCTGGAACCGTATCAAAGTGAAGGTAGCAATTGGAGATTCGATGAAGTGCTGAATGTAGAAATTCATGTTGACAAGTCCAATCCACTGTGAATGTCTTCAGATATAAAATTGCCTCATTTCATAGGAAAAAAAGAAGTGTAACAGGAGGGGGTGAGAGGTACTTGAAAATATTACCCCAAAGCACAGTTTTCCTGTCGGAATCAGATTCATGTGGATCTGGTGAGTTGAATCTACAAAGTGGCTCAAAGAAGATTTAACATGGTTTATTCAACAAAACATAAAAATGGTTCAACAAATGAAAAATATCACATTAACAAAACAAAGTTAACCCTAACAGGCTTTACTCAGTCAATAGGGAGGTGGATGAATAGACGACAGTCACAAGGACAGACAACATGTCTAATAATGATCTCCACAACACCCAAATTGGACAGGAGGGGGTGAGAGGTCCTATAAATAAATAAAATAGCACATAAATCACAGCATTTGCACCATCTTTTTACATCTGCACTCATTCTTGTCTATTCTGAAATGGCCAGAAGTCCCGGTATTATGCTGTCAGTTCATATTTTTTTTTCTCAACTCAAAAGGACCCACAATTTGTTTACAGAGATTTCCTTGCGGATCTCTTTCACAAATTCTATAAAGTAGAACATTTTCAATGAATAAAACTGCTGACATTCGACACCAAACTCTGACTTCATTACTTAATTTTTTTTAAAATAGTTTTGGTTGTCTGAAAATAATGCTTATTTTTTAAAGAAATAATTTGACTGATAACTGGATCTAAAGTCTGCTGTTGTTTTAATAAATCAGGAAACCAAGAAGTGACCCAATAAGAAAAATTTTTATGTGAGAGATCTTTGTCTTGCATTGGCAGCACATTATACCCAATACTTCTGTTAGACATTTTTTGAATATGAAAGTTATAAGTATCAATTATAGAAATCCACCTGGCTAACATACCCTCAAACTCATTTGAAACTTTTTAAGCCGGACCAGAGAAGCATGATCAGTTCTGATTTTAAATTTTTGTTCCCACAAATAATGTTTGATTTTTTTTTAGAAAAGTAACCATTGCCATCAGTTCTCTGTATGTAGTGCAATAATTTCTTTGAGACTTTTTGAGGGAGTGGCTAGCAAAGGCTATCACCTTCTTCTCCCCATTTTGTATCCGTGACAAAACTGCCTCTAAACTTGTTAAACTAGCATCTGTGTCCAACACAAACAAACCTTCTTTTATTGGATAAGACAATATCGAAGCAGTAATCAACAGCTTTTTAAGCTTTATGAAAGACTGCTCACAATCAGTATCCCATTTAATTTGGAATGCTTTCTTGTTAATTTAGTTAAAAGGGAGGCCAGGGTAGCAAAATCCACTATAAACCTATGGTAGTATTCTGCATAGCCCAGAAAACTTTTCACTTCAGAAACTAAATTTGGAGATGGCCAGTTTTGAATGGCTTCTACTTTATGTGGATCACAACTAACTCCTTTACCCAAAACCATATGTCCCAAATAAGATACCTCTGCTGCAAACAATTTATATTTTGATGGCTTCAGTTTTAAATTTGCATTTTTTAAACACTCAAAAACGGCACTCAGATTTTCCAGGGCGATGTCAAAGGATATCCCATATACAATAACATTGTCCAAATAACACAAGCACCAGGATCACTGGAGGCCCCCAAAACCATTTCCATTAAACATGAAAAAGTTGCAGGAACAGTTGAAAGCCCGAAAGGCATGACCTTATCAATATCATCCATACCCACTTGCCAATAACCACTGACTAAGTCAAGGGTACTAAACCATTCAGAATTTCCCAATGTATCCAGCACATCATCTATGCAGTTTAATGGGAAAGCATCCTTCCTAGTCACTGAATTCAACTTCCTATAGACAACACAAAAGCGAACTGATCTATCTTTGTGAGATACCAGCACTATAGGGAAATACTAAGGACTGATACTAGGTTCAATGATATCCTTCCCTAACATCTCACTAATTTCGTCTTCAATTACTTCCCTTCGGACATATGAGACTATCCTAGAGGATATTTTAAAAGGTGTTTCTGAGCTAGTACCTATTTTATGTTGTACTAAATCTGTTTTTCCAAATTTTTTATCTGGATCAACAAAAATATCCTGATATTCTATTAACAAGTTTCTGACCTATTCTACTTGAGATACACTCAGATTTGTTGACATACCTTCTACTAGTGATAATAAATGAGCAAGCAATTCTTTAGAATTTTGGCCCGAGATATTTTCACCATCATCTAAAATTTTCCCAACTGGAGAAATATTTGCTACTTTAGAGTTGCCATTAATTGTAACTTTTCTATCCAAAAGGTTAAGAACCGACATAAGAACATTTTTAGTTTGTGTTTCCACAACAGCACAGGCCATAAGTACCCCTTTTTGCTTTATTAATGAATTAGGTTCTATCAATCCTTCATAAAAATCAATTAACCCATCAATGACACCTCCAATAATGCATTCAGAATCCGGAGCTATAATAAGTGACTTCTCTAATCTTACATGAGCACACCACTCCCATTCCCAGAATATAGACTAACATTCTGATTATTTAACTTCAGTATCTTTTTCATTCAAATAAATATCTCCATTAAATTTCAAAAGAAACTCCATTCCTAAAATCTCTGATATATTATCATCAATTTCAGCTACAACCACTCTATATTCATAATTTGTATGACCTATTTTTAAGTTTAATGAAGTTTCACCCAAAACTGGTAAATTATTTCCAGATGCAGATACTAGCATAATAGAAACGCTTTCTAAACCAGATTGAAAAATGTCTTTTCTTTCTGTAAAACTGCTTTTGGAAACAATTGTCATGGCTGACCCAGTATGAACTAAAAATTTTGTAGGTTTCCCTTCAACAATAATATCTACAAACAGGCAATTTGAGTGAATAGCAGTCAAATTAACTATGTGCCCTTGCTTGAATTTATTTTGTTTATTTTCCAAGGCCAAGTTTTCAGGACCAGACTTAACCTTTCCTATTTCCCTTGTTCTGCTTCCTGTTTATTTTTAATCTTGGGCTCTTGGTTTAGTATTATGCTCATTTTTGTGTTTGTGGTGCCAGTTCCAATCACATTTGTAACATTTTTTTGGTTTTTGTATAACCTTTTCCTCCAAAAATTTCCTTAACTCACGAAATTCATTTTGGATCAAGCCAAGAATGTTGTGTTCAGAAGTGTCCTTCTTTTCAGTATATTTTGGCTTTTTATCCAAAACAGTTAATACTCCAGCTTCTTGTTCCTCATTCGTGTGTAACTGATTCATGCTCCAACAAAGGCTTCAAACTCTGCTGCAAAGGTGATTGCCTCATCCAGAGTTTGGGGACATTTGAACTGTACACGCTTATGTATATCATATAAGCCTAATCCAGGAATAAATTGATCAATTGCATAGGATTCCCTTGCTGAAACCAGTAACTCAGGGAAGGCTAAACTCGCCAACCTCCTTAATTAAGTATCCAGATTCATCAGAAGATTCCATAGCACTACATCTCCCATTCCTAAACCCATCCTATAGGCAGATTCTCTCCCAGGTGGTTTCAATCTTCGAAAAAATACATTCCTTATTTCAACATAACTCCCAACCTGACTAAGGGTGAGGTCACTCAGTATTTTCTGTGCAGATTCTGCAAGCACATTACCAATTGTTAAACCTTTCAGAGTCATCCCATCCATTCCAACCAGCCACTTGTTCAAAGTGAATTAGGTAGTCTTGGAAACTTGTGGTACCATCATAATGTTGTGGTTCTTTGGCTACCTTGTATGTACTCTTATTCCTGCTTGGACCACTAAAGTCAGGGGCAGAATACAAATATTCTAGACCAGAATATCCTAAATAAGGACCCTGAAGATTTGAAGTTTCAACTGTTAATGGGGTTAAATTTGCATTATAACTCTGTGGTATATGAGGCTGTTTTACAGATAAACCATGGGAGTCATGTTTATTCACACCATGCAATAGAGTATGTCTACACCTCTCATCAGGTGTCAAGCACCTTTGTTCTGATATCCCTCTAAAACCTTCTGTGCTGGGTCCACTCACAATACTTCTTTCATTTGAACCCATAACCAAATGTCTGGTACCAGGCATGGAGTGATAATTTTGAGTTGGAACGAATTCCAATAAATTGGAGTTTGTTCGACAAGAAATAAATTCTCACTAGTAAAATGTGATGGTGCCCATGCATCATGACTTGAGGTAAGACCTAAAGGTGCCCAACTGGGTTCCCAACTGACCCTATTTGACTTTAACCCTTTAATTGGATCCCCCAATTGCTCTCCTCTGCTAATCAAAGGGTGAGAGGGCTCATTCATTTCCTGAGATGAAAAGGAAAATCCCTGGAAATCACTGAATGAAATATCCCGAAAATGGACGCCACATTTGGGAGCTGACGGTTTTTCATAATTAAGCAGAACGGGTTTTGGTTCAACTGAGAACTTCCCATAATCAACCCCACTCACAGCTGTCCATAAACTAGCTTTCTGAGTTCCATAAGGTGGTCACTCATGCATCAAAATGTTTTGATCTATTGTATTTCCAAACCTGTATGACGAGGATTTATTGCATTGAACACTGGCCCCAACATTTGATGTTGGAAACAAAAAAATTGGATCAAATTAACTCCACTGCTCATTCTGTGGGACAGTCGAATATGAAATATTTGAAGTTTTTAAACCATCATCCAAACAAAACCCAGTATTTTTCAATACCTGAACATTCACTTTTAATCACTGGTTTATTATCCACAAAGGTGTGACCTGTTAAAAACGGTCCAGAGACGTACTTGATTGAGAAAACTGAGATAATGTCTGATTGTAGCCATATATATTTCCAAACCCATGGGTCTGACCGACCATTGACCTTGCATTGATGGATGAAGAGCTATAATTCTACCAATATAACAGGTTCCTATAGTATGTGTCACAGAAACCTGAGGATTATTCAATCTATTTGTCACCAAACATGTTGTGGCCAGTGATGGTTGAGTGACAGCAGACAACCCACTGCTTTGCACACTAGAAATGCTTGAAATAAACGGACTTACACTCTGACTCTCCATACGTGAACAACTTTTTATTAGATCCTGGTAGCCTCGCCAAATATTGTAACAGGAGGGGGTGAGGGGTACTTGAAAATGTTACCCAAAGCTCAGTCTTGCTGTTGGAATGAGATTCGTGCAGATCTGGTGGGTTTAATCAGCAAAGTGGCCCAAAGAAGACTTAATGTGGTTTATTCAACAAAACATAAAAAAAAATGATTGATTCAACAAATGAAAAATATCATATTAACAAAACAAAGCTAACCCTTACAGACTCTACTTAGTCAATAGGGGGGAGGATGAATAGACAACAGTCACAAGGACAGACAACATGTCTAATAATGATCACCACGTCCCCCCAATTGGACAAAAAGCTTACTTCCCCCAATAAATAGAGTAATACCAGCTTTGGCCAAAGATTCTCCCCTATGGACGACACAGAAGCGCTTCTATGAAAAGGAATGCATTGTAAATAACATTCCTTAACAGAGGGGCGGTTTGGTCAGGTGCAAAAATTATTGGGGTGTACTCTGAATACTATTCACACTCCATTTTACGGGAAAGAATGCAACCAACCTAAGTATAGGTTCAAATTGCTTTGGCTCAGCAAGATTAATGCTTTGATGCCACAATTCAAAGGGGAGCCAAAATAGAAACAGAATACCTCTTATATAGAGAATTACCACAAACATTTTTGAAAACTTGGACCTGATTGGTAGTCTCGACATGGTATAAACGAATCAGCAGATCAGAAAGAGTACTGCATTCTTAACCAATGAGATACATTAGTTCAGAAGCTGCATTGGAACTTAACGGAAATCGGAAGTGAGTGAATACCAAAATAAATATTTATGTTACCAAAGAATACGGAACCAGCCAATGCATTGGGGTAATTAGTTGTTTATAAATATGTGTTTTACTCGTAATTTTCCAATTCCATTACAGAAGCTATAATCAGTTTGGAAAATAAAGAAGACAGTCAGTGCTTCAAATGAGCTGTCACATCGGCCTTGTATCCAATGGGAAAGAATGCAAATAGAGTATCAAACTATGTGTAAACTTCTCAGAATTTAAATTGGATGGGAAAACTTTTTTCAATTTGAAAATCAAAATCCCATGATCACCATCAATGTTTTAGGATATGATGATTTGAAAAAAAACCCATATTTCCTCTGAGGATAAGTTCACAGAAAAAATCATGAGTAAAACATGATTTTATTATTAATTTCAGAAAATGACAATTAACATTATTGTTGGATCAAAAACATGAGTTGATTATTATCAGCACAAACTACCAAACACCATAGTGAAAGACTTCTCTGTTTCAACTCTTTGAATTCCTTTCACAGCAAAGAATCGCTGGAACGTCATGAGGAGTATTACAACTCAAATCAATGCAAGGCCATTGACATGCTTAAACCTCACACTTACATCAAATTCATACATCACAACAGAAGACTGAGAGTGCCTTTTGTGATGTATGGCGATTTCGAATGTTTCACTGAAAACCGACAAAAGATATCAGAGGCACACGCCATCTGGTTATTGTTTTTACATAAAATGTTCTCTTGATAATCGATATTCCTGAGGTCCGTACATCTACATGGAACAGTCAGATAATGATGATGTGGCTCATAATTTCGTGGAACATTTGGAATCTTAAATCAAACAAATATACAAGTAATTTAAAATTCCTGTAAAGATGTTCATCCCAGATGAGCAAATGAAAGACTATGAGAATGCCACTGAGGGCCACGTCTGTAAAGAATCATTCACCAAAAACTTCGACACTCGAATACAAGAAAGTGAGAGATCATGATCACTACACAGATAAATTTCGAGGTGCACAGTAATTCAGTAATTGCAATTTAAAATATGGAGATGCCAAGTTCTTTCTGGTGATATTTCACAATCTGTCGGGTTACGACAGTCATCTGTTCATGAAGAGTCTCAGTGGTGTAAGTGAAGGATATGTAAACTGCATCCCAAAGAGCGATAAACAATACATATCTTTCATGAAATATACTACTCAAAGTTTGCTAAGCACCACATATTTGACACATCATTGTGAAATTTGTTTGTGACATATTTGCGATATTTTTGGTGGATATGATTTAGGAATGTATTGAGATGGTCCTCAGTGTTTACATTAGCTCTCTGGACAGGCAGACTTTTCGTTCGTGACAGTCATGGAAAGCATGTACCCCTTGATTTTCATGATGTTTTCGTGTACTGTCTACATGCACGTGACGTGTAGGGTATCCAATCTTCATTTCAACCCAAACCCTTGTGATTTAATGATTCAATATGGCGAATGCAAATATTAGAAGACATTTGTCCGAAGCAGAAAAGTGGCGGGCTGTAGGGATGATGGAGCAAGGGGTTACCCATCATCAGGTCGGCTAAGACCTTGGTATGCACCATATGGTTATCACCAGTGCCTGGACTAGATTTCAGCAGTATTACACACCAGTAAGACGGCATGGTGGTGGCAGAGACAGGGCAAAGGCTGCAGCTGAAGACCAGTGTTTGATCATTCAGGCCCGTAGGAACCGCTTTGCCACAGCAACCCAGCTTCGTAGTGACCTTCAGAATGCATCAGGGGTAAATGTTTCGACGCAGACTATCCGGTCAAGGTTGCATGAACGTGGTCTCCGATCGAGAAGACCATATATTATCATTCTGCTGTCCCAGAACCACCGCCAAGCACTATATGAATGGGACATGGACCATGTTGGACGAACCAGAGAAGATTTGCGACCTGTTGTTTTTACAGATGTGTCAAGGTACTGCCTAGATTACACAGATAGGCGTTCTAAGGTATGGAGAAGACAAGGGGAGCGATACCATGCCGTCAACATTGCTGTGCATGACCGCTATGCTGGGGGTCAATAATGGTCTGGGGCAGCATCAGCTGGGATGGATTACAGAGCTCGGTGTCCTTGATCGTGGTACATTGACTGCTCAGTGGTATATTGATAAGATCCTGGATGCCAACGTCAGGTTGTATGCAGGTGCAGTGAGTGATAGATTCATTCTGATGGACGATAATGCCCCCATCTCTCATGTTGCCCATGATGTACGGGAGTACAGACAGAGGGGGGGGGGGTAGAGCATATGGACTGGTCAGCAAGATCTTCTGACCTCAGTCCAATCGAACACGTCTGGAATGAGTTGCAGCTTGCGATTTCAGCCCGCCCAGTCCAGCCAAGAAGTGGTGTCCATGAGCTTGGTGCCATGCTTGTCCAAGAATGGTACAGCATCCCATAAAGGACCGTCAGGAACCTGGCTGGGCGCATGAGAAGGCATTGTCAAGCTGTAATTAACAGTAATAGATCTCATACTAGAAACTGAACCCATACCAGTTCGCTGCTTCAATTTTTTTGGCAAATTTCAAAAATTTCCTCTTTTACCAGTAATATTCACTTTCCATGGTTATAGTATTGAAAAGCTAAAAATAATGTCAAACACAATCAGAATCTTAATTTCTGTACTTAAATTATTAAAGATATAATTAAATAATAAATATATATGCTTTTCATAACAATATTTTCAAGGTAGTTGGATATTCTTGGTGCATAGCAAACTTTGAGTAGTATAGATAAAACGAAGAAGTAGAAAATAGATGGAGAAATGTCATCAGGAGAGAAATACGTTTCATAGATAGTTTTAAATTCATGTCGACCAGTCTCGAAAAATTAGTCGGTAATTTAGGAAAGGAGAAATTCGAGATCACCACTGAACATTTTACAAATGAGCGTTAATTGGAGAGTGTCTATCCCAACGATTACATGGACGGTTTGTGTGGATTCGATGAGTCAAGGCTACCTTCCAAAGATAAGTTTTATTCGAAATTATACAATGCTGACATTTCTGACATCATACACGCTAAAAAAGTGTTGGAAATATCCGACATGCAATCCATGATAGGTCATCACGATCTCTATCTGAAAACCGATGTCCTTCACTTGGTTGACGTGTTCGAAAATTTTTCAGACGTCTGTTGGAGACATTACTATCTTGATCTGGCTTGGTTTTACACAGCACATGCTTGGGCTGGGATGCGTTGTTGAAGATGACTGAAATCCACTTGGAATTATTATCTGACATGGATATGTTGCTCATGTTTGGAAGGGGTTTGAGAGGTGGAGTGTTGACAATATCTCACAGATACGCGAAAGTGAATAATTCCTACTTGGAAGATGGACTCGATGCACGAGAACCAAGTAAATACATAACATATCTAGATACTAATAATTTATATGGATGAGCAATGAGTCATCCGTGACTGAAAAGAAATTTCAAATGGGTCGAGAATCGCAAAGAGATGGAGCACTGGAGACATTATCCCTGTCTTCTGGAAGTGAATCTCGACCATCCTGACATGTTACACGATTTGCACAATAATTACCCATTAGCACCCAAACAAATGGAAAGGAATGAAGTTGATAAACGCATTCTAAATTTAAATGACTAACGTAAATATGTAGTCCACCGTGAAAATCTGAAACTTAACATACATTTAGACATGAAATTAATTAACATTCATTACATCATCTGATTTGATGAGAGTCTTAGCTGAAGAAGTATATAGATCTTAACATGAATTTGAAAATGCAGGATGTGACCGAATTCGAGAAAGATTTTTCCAAACTCATGAATAATTGTGTTTATGGCAAAATCGATGGAAAACATCATGAAAAGGACCGACATTTGTCTAGTTATGTCGGATAGTCAAACTAGAAAATACCTTTTGAAACCAAACTATAAACATCGAACCACCTTTCATGAAACTGTAAAGGCCATTCACAATGAAACAGATGTATCGGACATTCAACAAACCGATTTATTTGGGAACATGCATTTTAGACCTCAGCAATCAGTAGAAATATTAATTTCATTATGACTACATCAAGAAGAAATATGATTCGAAGAAAGACAAACTGTTGTTTACCAACATGGATAGTATGGCTTATGAGATAGAGACCGGGGATTGTTACCAAGATATATCTCCAAATATCGATGCATGGTTCAACATGAGCAATTATCCCAGCGATCACAAAGCCAACATTCCTTTAGGTGGGAATAAAAAAGGTGTTTGGAAAATTCAAGGACGAGTTGGGAGGTAGACAGGTCTGGAATTCATGGGTTTAAAGGTGAGAGTGTATGCTTATCACTTAGATGGGGAGGCATTTAAGAAATGTAAAGGTGTCAAAAGAAATGTCACAAATAATGACATCACATTCAAAGAGTATTAAAATGTCTGTTCGAAAATCGAGATGTTTAGCTTATGGTCATTATTCCACATAGTCAATTGATAGTTAAAAAAGGTTAATAAATAAAAAAATTAAATAAAATAAAAATGAATTAAATTATAAAAATAAAATTGGAAAATGGAAAATACAAACATATCTGTAGAAGGTGTCATCTAACCTAACAAACCTCTGTCTAACAGTGATCTGCTGGATGCAGTCAAAACATTAAAAATAAAACAATTTTTGCGGTGTTTTTCCATAAATGCATTGCCCAGAAAACAGCAAAATGGTGACAAATGCGGAATGTTGAACCTGGACGATTTTTCGGGTGAGGGCACACATTGGGTAGCGTGGTTCAAGAATGCGAGAAGAAATTATTACTTTGACAGTTACAGAATCTCACCACCCAAAGAGTTGATGGATTATTTAAGATTGTCGATTCATTGCAATACTGAATGTGTGCAACCTTGTGATCAAGTGTTTTTTGGACACTTGTGTCTCTACGTTGTCAAGAGATGGTCTTTGAAATGTCATTTTCAGGACATCCTCAACAATTTACATTGAGAGAGAGAAAATTCTTTTTTTCATAATGACAATGGGAAATAAAAAAAAAAAAAAAAATAAAATAACAAAAAATAAATTGGATAGAAAAAAATGACAGTCGATAAATTTGGAAGAACTGATGATGAAACTGTGAAAAAGAGAAAGAATGAAGGTAATGGCATAGTGTCCATTACATATTTGAACAAACATTTCATGAAGAGATGCACACCTTGAAGGAAACCGTTAAACATGAATACTCAAAAGCTTTATAACATTCGCAGAACCGATAGATCTCAGCGACGTAGCCACTAAAAAGTATGCAGATCAGACAGTTACAGATTTCGAGCAGTGCGTGAAAGATAATTACCTGGATAAAATAATGACCGACGATCTAGACTTAAAATCTACATTACGTGTACAGTCCCTGTAAAAGTTGTCTTCCAAATTACCCCCAGTTGTTACATATGATTACACAATGCAGTCACTGTTAATCCGGTTCAATTAAGATCTATGTGTCTATTTATAGAGGAACTTTTTATGAGTGGGCGGAGCTAATTGATGGGGTTTTTCAGCACTGGTCTGATAAAGCATAATACTTTTGAGATGTTGTTTATAACCTTTCTGACAACTTTTATTTATCAAATGTTATTAAATATCTTTTTGAAATTTATTCTGTATTTTGTTATATTTTATTGGGAATGCATATATATCAATATATTCAATTAATTGTAATTTGTAACAAAATCACATTAAAATAATCTTGGCATATAAAGTTCAAATGGAGAAATATTCAAGTCTAATTACTGTGTAATATTCATTTTTGCATTTAACACTTTACGTGACATAACTGTAAAAATCGGCCAGCGCTATACACGAAATTCGTCATTCCCATTTTTTTTTAGGTTTTTATCTTAATTTTTTATTTCCAAAGCATATCTTATGACTTCTGATTGAAACGAGTGCGTAAATGGTGGGAAGTCGCCCCCAAATGAAGTCGCCCATGGGGGAAAATAAAGTCAGCAACTGAGGTATGCCCCTAAGTTGGTCCACGGATTAAATCGGCCCAGGGCTTTTTCGTAGTGCTAATTAACATGTGCACGGTTAACTTAAGTGACAGGCCGAATGTTAGAAATTGAATTTTTTCTCATTGTGTTGCAACTATTTGTTGGAAAACACCACACGAGCGCTGTCTTTTCCTATAATTAGGTTCAAAATAATTTCAATATTTGTCGTAGTGCTAATAAAATTGTTAAATGGTAGGTCGAATGTTAGAAACAAAATTTTCTTTACAAGTCGCAGTGCAAATATAAAAGTATATAGATATACATAATTGTAATTCAATTTAACCAGTTTCTGATGTTGGAAATCTCAAAAGAATAAACTTCATAGCAGTAATTTATGCTTTATCTATTGTCACCAGTCAATGTTTTCAGAAACAATCAGTAGCTATTGTCGGCTCTTGTTTTACATCTTTGGAAGGGTAATTAAAGGATTAGTTCGGTTTAGAAAATGTTATTGCTACCAAATTTTATTGCTGCCGCGAGAACTCAATAATTGATCATGTGAAGTGTTGTGTTATATTCAGTTATATTACAACAGCCTGGTTCTACTTTTCTAAGTGGTCCAAAGCAACAAACCTCAAGCTATACGCATCGTTTTTGAACGAAATATAAAATATATGTATATGTTTCTTCTAATTTTGCTGAGTCGTGACGGGAAACTGAAAACTCTCCCAAATTCTGCCAATTTATAATTTTTAACTGATCTCATATACATTCAGACACATCGCGTCCCATCTCGCCACATCAGGGTCTCTGCTAGAACACTCGAGTAGTGAGGATTCCACTCACAAAATATGCTCTCAGCTTCAGTGGAAAAGGGACACCGAACACAACATATTTCTGCAGATGGACCGTAGGTTGTCGTTCAAAGGACCCTTAGTTCAATGAAGTGGGTTAAGACGCTTGCATATCCCACTTGATGCTGCGTAAGATTCCCACCCCACCCAAGTTCACCGGGATTTTTTTTAATAGGCCTAGGCCCACAAATAGTAAGCTTACAGCAACACTGAACATTAGGAAACGGAAACACAGACATTAAATGTTTATGGGGTTGGCTTACGCAACTGCACCCTCTGATGGCAAGATGACATGCCTATATAACAGTTGGCTCTCTGCCTCCATTGAATTTCTACTAACCCCCCCCCCCCCCAACCAACCAACCAGTCAGATGATATCTATACCAGACTGGTCTTCCACTGCCTTTTTTTTTACCAAGAACATTTTTTTGGGGGGGGGGGTGGGGGTGGGGGGGGGGGCAGATTAACATTCTGCACCCGTCTTCTGGGTATTCTTTTTATATTTTTGCCCCGCCACATTGAGTGGGAACTTCGCCTTGTAAAACATGGATGCTTTGCCGCGTCACTGGGGCGAGTTCGCAATGGACCGGCTCGTTCTCTGCACACCTTGAAATCCAACATTACCCGTTGAACGCTTATTTTTTTTTATTGAGAAATGTATATCACCCTTGGATTTATTTATTATTACGTCATTCGGAGTTGCTGTGCATCCCGCCCCCGGGTCCCACTGCCTAGTCTAACCACAGACATCTGGAGTCCTGATTAATATCACATCATCCCCAAAGTCATACCTCCTTATATATGCGCCCCCCCCCCCTCCCCACACACTTCCAAAATAAATAACACACAGATCTGTGTATTATATATTTCGGGGTGCATATAAGAATGAGGTGTTTTGAGGTAGGGTTGATTTAGATCAGGTTTCCAGACGTCAGTGGTCTAATAACTCTGGCAATTTGGCCCGTTTAGCGGGTAACGAAACTACGTTGTTCTCAACCTGTTATGTCGACGTCAGCTGTCCTTCATGCGAATACCTGGAAACGCAACCAAATTGTGTAAAGTTCTTTTTCATTGCCCGTAATATGTCTACCACTGCAGAATAAAAAGGTGTGTATTTGAATGACTCTTTTCGAAGGGTTCTTCAACCTGTTACAAATGAGATTCTTTTATTATTTCCATTTTTGGTGTAACTTCGCTAATAATAGTCGGATTGTAAAAATTCAAGGCCGAAATCGCACTGATGTTTACTCAATATATTCGAAACGAAACGCGTTTTTAAATTTTCCCTATGATATTAAAAATAGTATTTGCCCGACTGGTTGGAAAAATGTGCTAATTGGTATCCAAAAATTACGGGATCAAAGAAACACCGACATCGACAAAAAAGTAATGAGAAGGTCTTCACAAATATTCATGCGAGATCGAAACTGCCCTCAAAAGTCATTTTGTACGATATTTCGAAATAAATTTTAACGATTTTATTTTTCCCTAATTATCAACGGTCGTTTTGCAGAGAAATGATGTTTGGAGGTACTATTTTGGGTCGGAAGCATAACCTTGTCACAACATTGGGAAACACTTCGTGCTAACTATAACCGTTAGTACGTCTTATTGAAGTCACGTGGTTGGGGTTTGATACCCCGCCTCATAGAGGAGTTAGTGGGGAGTCGATTGGCAGTGTTTTACAGGGAGCGTACAGGTAATGTAAATGATTAATGGTCGTGGCAGATCCTGTGGATTCGAGTGATGCAGCCACGAAACTTTATGCTGACGATTTGCACAGACCTTTCAGGCAACATCTGAGAGAACACCACGTTCGAAAAATCATGAATTCTGTAGTGAATGTGAATACTCACAAGATATCGAATCTAGGAGACACGGACCATCCTAAAGAAGCTGCCACCAAACAATACGTAGACTTTACAGAGCGAAAAATCGTCTCTCTTTTGAACAATGAGAAGAAAAGTGAAATGAAAACTGATCTGAACGTCCGGTTTAATAAGATCGTCAATCTAGCACAAATCAGCGACGAGGATACCGAATCGACCGCACTCGGGAAAGGCTACATGGATTCTGAATTTACCAAATCTCAAACCTATCTCAAAGAGCACGTGAATGGTCTCTATCTCAACAAACAATTGGGAGGAACGATGGAATCCGGCCTCGACATGAACGGTAACAAACTATGCGGTCTCAAAGAGGATCCGGAATATGATTCAAGTGCAGTCAGCAGAAAATACGTGGATGACACTAAAGTCGAGGAAACAAGCGATGTGATGGAAGGCGATCTGGATATGGCAGTTAATCAAATCACGAATCTACCCAATCCCACGTTGATGAGAGATGCTTGCAGTATGATTTGGCCGTGGAGAAAATAAAATATGCGAGACAGTTGATAACCATGTGTGCAGAAGAAAGTGTAGCATTTGATTCTGGCAAATCAGAATGGTCCTTCGGAAATGTAGAAAATGGAACACTACTCAGTCAGATTGGATATCCAACCGATGCCAATAGGTGGACGCATCCTTTGAATGAGTCTGTCTTCTACCGACACGAAGAATAGAGCCGCCATCAGCGTGGTGGTAAATGGCATAGGAAATGATTGATATAAAGTTGAGAAGATGAATCAGTATGCTAATACAAGCTAATACGGAACACCTTTGAGAGTTGAAGAGGGAGATGGAATTAATTTCAACATGAAGATGACTAGTCCAGAAGCTGCTTCTTCTATTTTATCTGTGTTGATCCAATGCGATCCTTTGAGTGCATAAAAATTAAAAAAAAAAAAACTTTTATTCAATCGAATTGAACACGTGAAATACTTGAACGATAAAAAAAAAATAGGGGAGTCCGAGAACTTATAAAAGCTCTCAAACTTCGTATTTTTATGTTTAAATTTTTTTTAATGTGTTTTTTTTAAAGTTCTTTTAAGCTTTTTTGAAGTTCTTTTAAGTTTTATTGAAGTCCTTTTAAGTTTTTTGAAGTTCTTTTATGTTTTTTTTGAAATTATTTTTAATTTTTTTGGATTTTTTAAAAAAGTTTTTTCCATGTTATTGAATGACAGACATTTTACTTCCACCCGATTGGAACGTCAACGCTCTGTTGGATATGACAACTGCAAAAGCTTCAGTTTGTATAAGTACATTCCTATTTATTTATTTATTAAAGTTTAACAGCACTTTAACAGCCAAAGTCATATCGTGTCAGTGACAGTTTTACGGGTGGAGGAAGCCGGAGTACCTGGAGAGAACTATCAAGAAACGACGCGCAACTGCCAGCTCTCCAATAGTGTAACTCCGCACTGCAGCACAGGCAGGGTTAAATTGGCTGAAGATATGCGCACCGTCGACGTGCAGTACGCCTTAGTACACAGCATCCTCGTGCCCCCATGTGGACAATCGGGGTTAAGTGCCTTGCCCAAGGACACAATACGTGAGTCCGAATTAATCGCTCAGACGGGCACCCATCCAAGGACTAACTGGGCACGATGTTGCTTAACTTCGGTGATCTGACGAGAACCGGTTACCACAATGCTACCGCGTCCCCTAAATACATTCCTATCGAACTGCATCTTGATGGTGATGTCCAGAATGGTGTTCTTGAGTTTCTCACTCTGTTTGCTGACGTCGAACACGAACAGGGGATAGAGCATCTTGTATGCAGTGGGTGTAACGTTTGATTTGCTTATCAATTTATCCACATGATGATATTTCGATCTACAGTCTGCTGCATCGCCATACATCCTTGAAAAATCGTTCATCTCAAACGAGGAATTGTAATCTGTGGCCGGATATCGCGTGGAATTTCGAAACATCTGCATGTATCCCATGTTACAATGATCGAATAGAGATGGATTCTTTTCTTGAGATCCGATCCCACTATGATGAAATGCGTTTTTTTCTGAAGAAGATTTCACAGACGATCTCTAATCAAACTGAGGCGACGTCGGAACGTTTGTTACCTCGCACTGTCACATTCTAAAGCCAACAGGTAATCTGTTTTTTGATTCGATGATCTTGAAGAGTTTCATTCTTTGCTCATCATTTGGTAGTGCGTGTGGCATGGACCAGGACACTTTGTTTAGATGCACTTTGTCTGGATCTGTTGCGGCAGCTCTCACGGTGATATCACCATCATTTTAAAACAAAAAATGGTTTCCCTCCTGGATTTTAATTCTTTTTTTTTAAATGCCGTCTTTTGCAACTGCTGTTCATAAAACTTCCCCGCGATTTCTTCAGCATCTAATGCTTCTATCTCTTAAATAATGGGATCAATGTAGAACACTCGAACCACCATAACACTTTCTCCCGTCCATCTAGGCGTATAACCTTTTCAAACAGTTTTTTCCACTTGTAAATTCTCACTCGATCACCCATGGTAAATTTCGGTCGTCGTTTTGTCGCCGCCGCCATCTTTAATGGATAGAGAATCGATCGCGTGGACTTCTTATCGAGGATCGCTAGCTGCCATGGGTGTCATCTTCATGGAACTGTGGCGCGTATTACGTAGTCATCAACTAAATCATTTAAAACATTCAAGTATTTCTTAGTTGAGTTTGCCGTGAAATATCTATGCAGCTTCTCCTTCATGGTTCTATTCCATCGTTCGACCACGCTCACCTTCTCCCAGTTTTCTGTGGAATAAATGTATACGGTGTGACGAACGTGAACGTTGTAGAATTCTCGACCTTTATCCGCCCATAATTTCTCAGGTTTTCGCGAAGAAATAGTGAAGATATTTTCCAAAGCTTCAGCCACACTTGTTTCCGATTTATATTTCAATGCTCTCGCCCGTCTGTATTTCGAAAACACATCTATGACCGTCGATAGATATTTCACACATTTGTTGTGTCTAGTCAACGATTACATGTCCACCAGATCGGCAGCCCACACCTGATCGAATTCTTTGATGAACACTCTCCTCTTTTGAAATCTGTGCGCTATGGACTTGTGTAGTTCGTTCGCTAACGCATTAGTGAATTTTTTTTATTATTTCCCATTCCGAATCGACGTTTCGTGCCGATCAGTTTACCAACTAGAGAGCGTTCGAATTTCTCTCTCCTCGTAGGATTGACTATATTTTTCAAATCTGTCAACATGTTATTATCGCACACATCGTTTCCAGTCTTCGTGTCGGAATGCTTAGCATAACAGAGATCGTGGCCATAGACTGCTCGATCCACTCTATTGATGGGTTTGCTCCACGATTTGATTTCGATGTTAGATCTTTATTCAATCTCGTGTTTAATTTCGTGCCCGGTCCTGTAAATTGACGTCCAGGAAGATGCATTTAGAAGGGAAGATTATTGATGAGCCTTTTCACGACTGTTCCTCCTCTTTTGATGAATTGAGTTTTGTATATATATATGTTCCAGTAAATATGTAAAATCAGTAAATATGTATAATTCCTGAAAATTCCAGTAAATATGTATAATTACTAAATTGATCAGGAATTATACATATTTACTGAAATGTTTAGGAATTATACATATTTACTGAAAGATCAACTGATTTTTTATACTTGTTTACTGAAAGTGTGGTTTGGGTGTGTGACAATATGTTAACAGCTCATGTGGTGCCATTTTCGCGACCTCACGGTCCTAACCGTTAGGAAGCAAGCTCGTTTTAGTGGTGGATCGGGTATGGTGTGGGGAGGCATAGCCATGACAAGCAGAACAGCATTACATGTCATCCAAGGGCGTGTCACGGGGCAGTACTTCCGTGACAAGATTTTAGCAGCTCATGTGGTGCCATTTGCGCGACGTCACGGCCGTCGATGCACTTCCAAGATGACAATGCACCCCCACAAAGGGCCCGTGTCACTACAGAGTTCCTCCAGGAGCAGAACATCACTACAATGCCTTGGCCAGCAATACGTCCAGACCTTTCACCAATCGAGCACGTCTGGGATATGCTTGGCAGGTGCCCACGACGACGCCAACAGCCCCCTACCAATGTTCAGGAAAGCGCCGCTGCACTGCAGGAAGAATGGAATAACATCAGTCAAGCTGATATTGGACGTTTGGTAAGGAGTATGTCACGTCGGATCCGCGCTTATCTCGTGAACCGAGGAGGATTTACAAGGTATTGAGGTCTTGGACTGAATGTGGTAAATTCTCTGACTAACCATCCATGTCTTCTACGGGCCAGTGCGTGGAATGCGTGCCTGTCAGACAACCAACTATTGCTGAAATCATTCATCAGATGTCACATTGCAATGCCTCAACTGCCTTTTTGATGAAAACATAAATATATTTCTTCATATATCTCACTTTTATCAAATGTCCCCTATGTTTTTTGAATTGTATATATCGACTTGATTTCACTGATCAGGAAAAATGGGGTTTTGACATTTTTTCAAAATCCCCCCATTACTTTAGCACTGGAAATAAAACCAAGAGGCGGAAAATTGCATCACATTAGAGACAGACGTTCCAGGTTAATTATCAACACACTCGATACATTTTTATGATTGAAATTTACATTGCGAGAAACGGTTTTGTGAAAAATTTCTGCAGATCCCCGAAGCGATTCAGAAGCTTACCGTATCTCCATTATCATCCTGCGAAACAATTCGATGAATTCGCCGACTGTGCCACAACCGGACGATCCCGGAATTTTTAAAGATTTTATTTTCGCTCAATCTCCGAGATTCGATCGACAAGACGGGCCACATCCTTGTAGTCTCTATCTTGGTAATTCGATTTCCCATCCAATTTCTGACTCGAAAATGCCGCTTTTCGTCGCGAGGCATACTAGCTCACTTCAGCGAGAAGTCTGGAGTGAGCCAGTATAGGACTTTGGTGATTTCTCGAGAAAATAAGCTTGGAAATCGCGAGAAATTACCCCAGGGCTTAGTGAGACAAAATGCCCATTTATGTACTCGAACACAGTACCCTTTCCGAGAACCGATGAACGGAACTGAGCCTGGGACCCGATGATTGCCCAAACATATATGTTTTGGCCGTCCCTCCGGCTCTGCTATTGTTCTCGTAGAGTTTTTGAATTTCCCGCCAGTTGTTAAGTCGCATGTGCTTACCAGAATGGGGGTTAGGAGCAGCGGGAGTGGGGGGGGGGGGGGGGGGGAGGGTCGATGAGATCCCAAGAACAGGTCTGTTCGCTCATGCTGCTTATTGGCCCCTGTTTGGGAATAGAGTCCCAAAGAGTGAAATCACTTACCTTTCGTAAATAATCATACCGTACATCATACTCATCACCAGTGTCGCTGGTCTTTTTCTCGACAACGCAGAGATAGTAAGTTGTGGGCCGTTCTCTTGAGTAGTAGTATAGGATATTTGTTACCTAATCCGACCATCAAGAAAAAGTGATGTTTTATTTGACTCTACCATGTAACTATTTTATGAACGTGTTTCCCGAAAACCCACTAACTACGCACACCACCCAGTTATCACAAATAGTAAATCTCACGGGGGAGTTGGATGTGGGTTTTGTAGAGATCCAGTATCCAAACACTTGATTCAATATTCGCGGGGAAGAAGCTTTCTTTACAGTATTCTGGACTTCAAAAAACCATTATCGTCTCACTCTGAAAGAAGGTCGTTAATCGGAACCACCTGATGTGATACGGGGTATCAATGGTGTTAAAGAATTACTATTGCCTCGCCACGATAAAGTAGGATTTGAATTAGATGAAGGTGTCTTGTAAATTTGGGATCACGGTACGAGATGGAGCCGTGATCACACTGAGTCCTACTCTCTAACACATTTTGGGTTTTAACACACCATAGGAGAGTATTTCCACAAAGAAGAAGAAACTGTTGAACCAAATAAAAGAAATTAGAATGTTAAAAAATGTGTTGTTATTTTTTTACCATACCCAACATATGAAAGCCTGGATGTGAAGGAGAAGGACTTCATGCCCCTCCTGTAGTGGAAGTGGTCCCTCTCCTAGTCCTTGTATGAGAACATGAGGGTTTAGACAAAGTACGAACCCGCCTATTATTGGAAAAAGGGACATTCTGGGGTGTCCGTTTCGGTAGTTGTTTTGGTAATTTAGGGTGTGGTCGGTTCTGTTTGGGCAGGTAGACAAGGATCCTGGGTAATTAGATTGACTCTTATACAAAGGAACGCGTCTATTGGAGAAAAAACGAGACTTCTGGGGGAATTCCGAACCCATTTCGGTGATTTGGGGTGTTTTGTGGTGATCTGGGGGGATTGTCGGGTCAATTTGGGTAATTAGATTTACTCTTATACAAAGGGACGCACCCTCCGAATATATCCCCGATCTATTGCAAGACTTTGGAACCACGTGCTACCATAGAAATTAAAATAGCGGCCTCCAGTATACAAAATGGACGACGGGTACGTGTCACCTTAACAAGCGCTACGCATGCGCACTAAGACCGCGTATCACTATTGGTATGACGTCATAGCATGGCAGCTCACGCAGGCTACCATGTCAACTAACATGACATAACTACGGCACATATGAGATCCACCATGAAATCCATCTGAATTGGCACGATCCATCCCTCTCCTACTACTATCGAACCTATAGCCAAGTTCTCACGCATTTTGCCACGGTCATCATTCCTACTCTCCTCGTTAACAATACCACCAGGATCATGTCCACCGTTTGCCTCTTGGATGGCAAGACATCGACGTCGCATAGACTTGATAAGTCTCTGGATGTCACACTGTGGTATTGCGTCCCACTCCTGCCTTAGAACATTACGTAAATCGCCTAAGGTCTGAAGATCATGAAATCGTAACCGACAGTTCAACTGATCCCAAAGATGCTCGATTGGCGTCGAATCTGGCGAAAGTGGGGGCCAGGGAAGAAGTTCGATGCTCTGCTCCTCAAGAAAGTCACGACGGATATGCGCCACGTAACATCGGGCATTGTCTTGCTGGAATAACTGCAACCCGACGTTAACGATGAACAACGGCACAACAACAGCGTTATGAATTTCGTCCCTATATCGCTTTCCCTTCAGATTACCATCGATGAAGATCAACTGCGTTCGATGGTGCAAGGTAATTTCTGCCCAAGCCATTACACTAC
Organism: Pictodentalium vernedei; assembly: GCA_031216915.1. Classification (NCBI taxonomy): domain Eukaryota; kingdom Metazoa; phylum Mollusca; class Scaphopoda; order Dentaliida; family Dentaliidae; genus Pictodentalium; species Pictodentalium vernedei. The sequence goes on along the minus strand of CM062297.1, from coordinate 289,433,848 downwards.
CCCCGCCAAAACGGTCGCATTCCCGTACGCAAGCATCAGAAAACCGTTCTCCTTGTCGGCGATGCACTCTTGCCCTACCATCAGCGCGCCGTAGACAAAATCGTGATTCATCACTTAAAAGAACTGTGCTCCAACGCTGCTGAGTCCAGCGAACACGTTGACGTACCCATTCCATTCTGACGGTACGATGACGTTGTGTAAGGACTGGTCCGTGGTATGGACGTCTATTACGGATGCCGTGTTCAGCGAGTCTGTTGCGCACAGTTTGTGCCCTGATTCTATTGTTAGTTCTACCAGGAGTAATTGCTGCTGTCCTCGTCACCGGAAGGAAGCGATCCCGCAAGTGAGACGTCCTGATGTGTCGGTGTTGTGCAGGGGTCGTAACTCTTGGTCGACCTGAACGCGGTCGGTCGGCAACAGATCCAGTGATTCTATACCTTCCAGTGAGACGGTAAATAGTGGCCGTAGTGACTCCGAACTCGGCAGCGAGCTCATCTGGAGGTATCCCAGCCTCATGCATACCAATGGCACGCAACCTCTGATTTTCGGTTAACCTTGGCATTTTTTAAAATGTCCGAAGACAAAAACTAGCGTGTTTTCTCAATAACACAGGCTCTCTAACACAATATAACACAAAGAAAATCGTCGGTCACCCATTCAGTTTGACATTCTCGGGTAGCACGTTCTATTTTGAAATCCGTAGCAAATTTGTATACGGTTGGGTGGAAAACAACAACATGTCATTAAACTCTTTGAATGACTTCTTGTCCACAGACATGTAACATTAGAATTATTATATTTCATCCTTCATGCTGTTTTGTCACATTTGTTTCTATTATACTTTCTTTTTTGACTCCGTATATATATATATCTTTAAAATACAAACATGGGAAGTGGTTAGAACGATGAAACTACAAAAATGCACTGTATTGTACATAAGGGTAGTCTGAACAATATGCCAGAAACTCCACATGGCAGTAGTGCCTTTAACCTGCAACTCCAAATAATATGAGAAAAGAAAATTGAGTCCGTCAGTATTGCAGTAAGGAGATCCGAACATTGACTATAGTTGATGAGTACGCAAGGTCTGGATGCAACAAGGACTGTGTGATTTTATTTTCGAGAGGAAAAATCCCTTCACAGAAACAAAACATGAATACCCTTCTTAGGGTCAGATGCGATAGAACTCTGTCCGATTCAAGCATATTACTGGCGCTGCAGAATATGCCGTATCTGAGAAGTAGTCTGTGCAAATTATTGTAGCAAACAGTAAAACCCCGCGTGCTCTTATGGCTGTACTGTGCCTAAAGATGACAGGAATACAGAGGGGATATATATTTCTCAAATAAGAAAGTTATCACTTCTGAAGTACAGTTGGAAAACTCCCGAACCAGCCGATTGGATCTGACACATATTGCTCGATATTGCCTTTCAATGTCTAGATTTATGTATTTCACAGATGTTTATATTATGTGACCTACATATTTAAAAGGTAAGTTCAGAGCCACTGAGAAGAACTTTCCGAAATGATATTTTTGAGAACAACCGCGGGATGAATGACAAACTGACTATTTTCTTGTTATAGATAATATCTAGACTCTCCTCCTCCTGTTTACAAATTCTTAATAGAATGCGGAGACCTTTCATTGTTGGAGCTACGAGGCACGTAAAATTGGATTACAGACCATAGTGTTTCTTCAGTAGCCTCTAATTACCGATCTGAAAATAGTCGTGTTTGATTAGCAGCCGTCACGTAATATTTGGTTGGCCGGGTGATGTGGCAATTTAAGCAAAATGTACTCAAACCAGCCTTCAGCGAGTCGTTGTACTTGAACGGACCGCCGCTGGACTTCGAAGCCACGCAGCCGATCATTGCCCGGGTTAAACTGGTTGTTGGGTAACCGAGTGAGTCCGTGACCACAACAGCTCCTGGTTTGCTTTCTCCAATACAACACCTCATCCGATGGTGGCGAGGTAGTACGCCGGATTGGTTGTGAGAAAACGAGGAACCAGAGCTCAATATGGCCATTCCGTCCTCCACCTTTCGCCGCCAGAATGCAATCTTTAGAAAGGACCTCAATATTGATGCTTCAGTGTTTTGAAGATCGCGTTAACTTGTTTAGGACACTGTGTTGACGAATATGTCGCCGGAGCGTATGCAGTCCATGATAGACTTTCGATATAAAAGACTAATTTACTAAGTTTCTCAAAAAAGGGGGAGAGGAACTCTGTGAAAGCCTAACTGCCCTATTCAATTTAGCCATAGAAAAACAAGAGGTCCCAAAAGAGTGGAGAGAAAGCAAAGTGACGTTTATTCACAAAAAGGGGAAAAAGACGATTTGGACAATTATCGAGGGATATCTGTCAGTAGCAACATTGGAAAAGTTTTCTGTAAAGTCCTCTATGTTAGATTAGAGGAGGTGATTGAGGAGAAGGGTTTTTGAAGAGATATTCAGAATGACACCAGGAAGGGAAGGAGAGTCACTGACCATCTTTTCACGCTATCCCAAATCCTAGAATCCACGAAAGCAAAAAAGAAAAAGATGTTTATGGCCTTTTTGGATGTTAAAAGGCATACGATTCTGGAGGAGAGGCGAATCCTTAACCAAATGGAACTTATAGGGAAAAACAGTTTCAAGGTTTTTGTGGGGAAAACCATTTGGGAAATGGTGGGTCAGCCAAGTGTAACATATGGTACGGAAGTGGTATCCCTAAACCAAATGGCTGTAAAGAGCTTGGAAACCCCGCAGAACGATGCAGGTCGATGGATGACGGGGTCGATTAATGCCGCAGCACTAGTAGCAATCAGGGGTGAGTTTGGGCGGATGAGAATCAAGGACAGGATAAACTTATTGAAACTTGGTTATCTTAATTATTTGGTAAATCATCCCGACAGCCGATGGCGTAAAGTAATGTTCCAGAGTATTTTCAACTCACATACCAAGACAGGGTGGATGGTACAAGTGAGGGCGCTAATAGAAAACTACCCATTGGAGATCTCGGACCTAGACATAGGGGCAACCTAGGGCAAGAAAATCGTCACAGAAAGAGTCATGGGGGATGGTAACCTTAAGAAGGTCTTTGGTTGGCCTGCGTGATAAAGAGGAGCCTGGTTTTGAAGAATACCTTCATGGCACCTTTGGGGGGTCACTGTTGTTCAATCTGATGTCGCGGTCCCTAGGGCTAGGGGGAAAATTGGGGAAAACAGTGAAAAGGAGTGCCAGATGTGTAATTTAGGCGTGGTGGCGACCCTAGAACACTTCCTTCTAGAATGCCCAAAATACCAGTCTAAAATAATAAGATTCACTGGGAGTATAATGGGTAAGTGGGGTGGGAGAATGAAGAACATGTGGGTAGTGAGTGACTCAACGTATAGGGTTAATATGCTAATCAGAGAGATTGGGAAGAATGGGGCAAGGAATGTCATCAAGCAGTTCGTCTCCGAGAGACGGGATGAGAGAAGAAGCATGGGAAAGGGAGGCAGTTGGGAGCACAAGGGTAACCAAGGCCTTCTCATCCGAGAACCGCAACAAATCAGCGGTCGGCCAAAGTGTTATTATACTGTTGTTATTTTGCACTGACAATCTATACTATTCGCAAAGTGTCCAAATTAATTTCAATTATTTCAAACTTGGCATATTTTTTTATCCGGCATATAACAGCAATCCTCTCTCATAACAGTTGTTAACAGGTTGTCTATTTATTGTTTCCCTCCATTGTTTATTTAAGCTCTACCCAGAAAGTTAATCAGGCATCTGATTTAAGACGTGGTGAAAGCTTACTTTAGTCTTTATATTCAGTAAACTTGTTGTGAGATGACTCTTTTATTCCCGTTTATATAAAGATGTACAGAATGAACTCACCCTGGGTAACATAACAACAAAACGTGTGCCTGTGGCCTAAAACAGGGGTGTATCCTTTTTTGCATTGCACATCAAACGTTTAGGAGATAAACTCCTGCGTAGCGACGAGGGGTTAGCAATTGGGGATTTGAAGATCCCAGTGCTATTTTTTGCAGACGATATGGTAGTAGTGTCAGAAAGCGAAGAGGGGCTAGCGAAAATGCTGGGAATTGTTGGGAAATTTGGAACAAATGGAGACTCGAACTAAATGAAAGCAAAAGCAAAGTTATACGCGTGAGCCGTAAAGTGGACCCTACTCGAAGGTGGATGGTGGAGGAGTTTTGTATTCCGGAAGGTGGCAGAAAACATCTTAGTGTATGAGAGACAGGTGACTACGAGTATCTGGGGGTAAATATAAACATCACAAGAAGAGGCTTCTACCGAAACCACACAAATAAATTGATTCTGTAGGGGAAGCGAATCCTTAACCAAATGAAACTTATAGGAAGAAACAGTTTCAATAAGGTTTTCGTGGGGAAAACCATTTGGGAAATGGTGAGTCTGCCAAGTATAACATATAGTACGGAAGTGGTACCCCTAAACCAAACGGCTGTAAAGAGCTTGGAAACTCTGCAGAGCGATGCAGGCCGATGGATAACGGGGCCGAGTAATGCCGCAGCACTAAAAGCAACCAGGGGTGAGCTTGTGTGGATGAGGATCAAGGGCAGGATAGACTTATTGAAACTCGGTTATCTTAAATATTTGGTAAATCTCCCCCACACCCGATGGTGTAAAGTAATGTTCAAGAGTATTTTCAACTCAAAATTCAAGCCAGGATGGATGGTCCAAGTGAGGGAGCTAATAGAGAACTACTCATTGGAGATCTCGGACCTAGACGTAGGGGCAACCCAGGGTAAACAAAATCGTCAGAGAAAGGGTCATGGAGGATGGTAGCCTTAATTAGCGAGGGGGGGGGGGGGGCAAATCAAAGAGGTTTTTGCGTGGCCTGCGTAGGAAAGAGAAGCCTGGTTTTGAAGAGTACTTTGATGGCCCCTTTGGGGGGTCACTGTTGTTCAGGCTGAGAACTCGATCCTTGAAGCTGTTGGGAAAATTGGGAAAAACAGTGAAAAGGAGTGCCAGATGTGAAATTCAGGCGTGGTGGAGACCCTGGAACACTTTCTTCTAGAATGCCCAATGGCAAGTGGGATGGGCGAATGAAGGACAGGTGGGTAGTGAGTGACTCAAAGGAGAGGGTTAATATGCTAATCGGAGAGATTGGGAAGAATGGGGCAAGGGATGTCACCAAGCAGTTTGTCTGCGAGTGTTGGGAGGAGAGAAGAAGCGTGAGAATAGGGAGGCAGTTGGGAGCACAGGGTAACCAAGGCCTTCTCGCCCGAGAACCCGACCAAAGTGTTATTATTATGATATAGCATTGATCAGAAGTAAGAGTTCAGTTATAGTTTGGATTTCCAAACGTTACTCTGCTTCATATATTATTAGAAAATCCCACGAGCTATTGCTGTAATATTTTTTAGATACCCAACACGCCCAACTAAATGTGAGAATTCTCATAATGTGTGCATATGTCTTTGCCTTGGTGTAATTTATTGGTTGTAGCAGGGCAAATGCATACAGATAAAATAATTTCACCTCAGGTACTTATTACCTAGCAGAACGCAAACAGCTCCAAATGCTCAATATTACCACATCACCATCAAAGAAAAAGAACTTCCAGGCATTTTGACACTGCAAGCTGTTCAAAGTGAATATGCTTTACTTGACTCTTCCCTGCTATAGATATTAACTGATATTCTAAATCAATACTTACCCGACTAGCCCACTAACGTCAAAGACGTTGTTTAACAATCTATTTGTTAACAAAGTTAGCAACGATTTACTTTTCTATCTTTCTATTTTCTTAACCTTCTGTTACTTATCTGTATATAAGTTATTATTGTCGTCTCACTGCACAACAGTATTCTTCAAATATCAATTGCGCTATGTGCCAGCTTGAATACAATTTTGTTTCCGAAGATAATTGTTTATCTACATCAACGGGTCACATAGTAGTTGATTATGTGTTCCATTGAATCATATCGTGCTAGGATAGGTACTTACAACTTCAAAGTTTATTTTAGTAGTTTAATATATTGTTTGCCGAAGGAGAGACCCATTTGTGTCTTAATTTACTTGCTTCTGCGTCTCAGTTGGGTAGGGCTGCAAGAAAGCTTTACCGCTGCGGTTGCCTTGTTCCTTGAGTTCGCCACTTCTCATTTAGTAAATTCTCTGGGTGAAATTTCATATCCATACAGGGACGTGAAAGTTTCGAAGTTTGCGCTCTCACTGAAAGTACTGATTTCAGCTTTCGTCGTCATTTCGTTCTTCCATTTGGCCTTAAGCTTATTATTGACCATTGACATCGAAACTAATCCTAGCCCAAATTCTTTTAACTCGGATCACAACCAGAATACTTTAGAATTGTCCATCTTAACATCCAGAGTCTAAAAACGAAACTAGATATCATACAATATGAATTCGCATCATTTGACATTGTGGCTTTGTCTGAGACATGGCTGAATAGCAACGATCCCACATCCGATGTCCTTCTCCACGGGTTTCAAGAACAATTCAAATTTAAAGGCTCGGCAAGGGGAGGTGGGGTTGCCATTTACATTAAAAACGGTATCTCATATCGACCAGGACCGGACCTACATACGTTGAATACGGAGTGCCCATGAGCGGAAGTATTTACAAAACCGACTAGATCGTTACTGTTAGGGTATTCTACCAGCAACCCAACAGACCCCAGATACATGGAAAGCGATATCAGCATCCATCGAAAAAGCCAGAGACATGACAATTGCCGACATAATTGTCACTGGTGATTTCAATGACAACCAAGTGACCCCCTCAAGGAGCGGCTATTCTGAAATATTACATTATTTTAATGTAAGGCAAGTCGTACATGAGCCAACTTGTTTTACCGAGTCGTCGGCTTCATTTTTAGATCTCTTTACTCTTAGTGACACAATCAACATGGGAACTTGCGATGTCCGAACTGATTATCCCAGACCTGATCTGCTATCACTGTCCAATTTCACTCGAAACTGAATTTTTAAAACCACAACCCCTCTTATTTAAGAGGACAATATGGCTCTACTCCCAGGGTAACTATGAAACGTTGAATGAGGTTTTCTCTAACGTCGACTGGAACTCTCTATTCGATACTCCATGTCTTTATACTATAGTTTCTAATTTTACCGACAAAATACTCGATACTGCATCCATCCACATACCCAACATATTTATTACCACGCGAATAGATCAACCGAAATGGATGCATAATGAAATAAGATCACTGATTAGACAAAGAAAATATTTGTATCGTATTGCTAAACGTACCGATATTCCACATGCCTGGGCAAAATATATACTAAAACGGAATGGAGTTGTATCGGCTATTAGGAAGGCTAAAACGTTATCCTTGACCAAAGTCTAATCCACTCTGAGAAGTAGCGAAACACCACCATCACGGTTGTGGAAGATCCTGAAATCATTCATCGGCAGCAGCATCGCAGTAGGAATTCAGACTCTCATCCACTCTAACAAAATATACTCCTCAAGTGTTGAGAAAGCTGAAGTGTTCAACGAATATTTCAGTTTTATCTCAACAGTTGATGACTCAAATGCTTCCTTGCCATACCCATCACTCCATGTTTCCGAAAGTAATGATTGTATTACTTTACATTGTAGTGGAGTATATTCTATAATGAAGTCGATAAAAGTGTCCAAGGCGTCTGGTCCAGATCTAATAAGCCCGCGTCTCCTTAGAGAATGTAAATCCTCTTTATGCGAACCACTCTCGATCTTATTTAATATACTAATAAATAACTCGTATTTCCCGTCACTGTGGAAAAAAACAACGCTCCAGTTCTGTTATTAATCATCGCCCATTATCTCTGATCAGTTGTGTTGGTAAAATATTTGAAAAATGTATATTCAAAAGTTTGTGGGAGTTCCTAATTGACAATAATGTTCTCAGTCAATTTCAGTCAGGTTTTACACCCGGCGACTCAACTGTCCCCCAACTTACTGACATATATGATGAATTCTGTCGCGCCCTTGACGAAGGAAAAGAAGTTAGGATTGTTTTCTGTGATGTTAGTAAGGCAATTGACAAAGTTTGGCATGCTGGTCTTATCTATAACCTTGGGAGTATTGGCGTTTCGGGTGAACTGCTGCTGTTCATAAAATCGCATCTTGCAGATAGGTTGTAACGAGTAGTGATATCGTCGGAGACATTTTCATGGAGAACCATTAATGCCGGTGTTCCGCAAGGATCAATCATCGGGACCTTATTGTTCCTTATATACATTAACGACATAACCAAAGACCTACTAAGCAGTATACGCCTCTTTGCAGACGATACTTCCTTATATCTAATTATAGAGAACCCTGAACAAGCCTCGACCCTTACCAATCATGATTTGGCCAGAATTAAACATTGGGCTAAAACATGGTTGGTGAAGTTCAATCCGAACAAAACAGAAAGTATGCTAATATCGCGTAAAAGCAGCCCCATCTCCCATCCACCCTTATTCTTAGGCGGTTCTCAGATATCCGAAGTCTCTAACCATAAACACCTAGGGGTCATACTGAACAGCACTTTGTACAACGTCGGCCATGTCGTCCAAGGGCAACAACTACTGACCAGGATCGTTTCATTCGAACCACAGCATTAGCATTACGTAACCGCCATCAAAGTGCCTCAGAAATTGGACAGCAGCTGCACAGAGCGACAGATGTGCGAGTCAGTGGTCAGACGATCCGAAATCGCCTACACAGCTGGAATTTGTACACTCGACGACCTCGAATAATTCCATGTTTCACTGAACGTCACATCGCAGCAAGGCGTAATTGGTGTGGAGCACGACAACGGTGGGACAATCATCGGTGGAGCAACATCATGATTTCCGATGAATCGAGGTTCACTCTGGACTTCCAGGACAGGCGAAACAAGAGTGTGACGGCGGCGGAACGAACGATGGCTTGACGTAACCGTTAGGCAGCACGATCGTTTTGGTGGTGTGGGGAGGCATAACCACGACGAGTAGAACAGCATTACATGTCATCCAAGGGTGTGTCACAGGGGTTACTACCGCGACAACATGTTAGCAGCTCAGTTGGTGCCATTTGCGCGACGTCACGACCGTCGATTCATTTTCCAAGATGACAATGCAAGAGCACCCAGGGCCCGTATCGCAACAGAGTTCCTCCAGGAGCAGAACATCAATACACTGCCTTGGCCATCACTAAGTCCAGACTTTTCGAGCACGCCTGGGATATACCAAGGCGCCTACGACAACGCCAACAGCCCCCTACCAATGTCCAGGAACTCGCCGCTGCACTGCGGGAAGAATGGAATAACATCAGTCAAGCTGATGTTGGACGTTTGGTGAGAAATATGCCACGTCGGATCCGCGCTTGTCTCGCGAGCCGAAGAGGATTACAAGGTATTGAGGTCTTGGACTGAATGTGGTAATTTCTCTGACTGACCGTCCATGTCTTCTACATCTCAGTGCGTGGATTGTGTGCTTGTCAGGCACCCAACTATCGCTGAAATCATTCACCAGATGTCACAGTGCAATGCCTCAATTGTCATTGTGATCAAAATATAAATATATTTCTTCATGTATCTCACTTTTATCAAATATCCCCTACTTAAGTTTGAATAGCATAGATACACCAAGAAAACATCGTAAAACATGAAAGCAACGAAAAAGACCAGTTCGAACATGTAGTCATTCCAGGAGGTCGTATAAATTTCCCACCTCTCCGTATCGGTTCAGGAAGTTTGTATAATTATGAAAACCCAATTTTCTCCTCAAATATTTGATGATAATGGCCAGTGCTATTCTATATCAAAATATCAGTCATCTACACGTGCATTTCTGTAGGTACACAGCTTAAGAAGTGAATACTTCAGAACATAATCAGCTTTTATCTCCTGTAAAGTTGGGAAATGATTGACTTTACGACGCCTTCAAATCTCACCGACGATAGGTAGTTCCCTATCGTCTTGGGCGTGGATTGTTTTTCTTACTACCCTTGGGATGGTTAGGTTTTATGGCTGTGGTGGAATCTGGTGTAGGTTTGCCGCCGCGTTTAGTTTCACCAAATGGAGGTGTCTTGTGGTGGGTTGTCTTGCATCCCAACTTCCTTTGTCAGATTGACGCTCTTGTCCTTCACTTGGAGAGCCCAAGTGAGAGGAGAAGCGACGCTCGATGCTAACAGGGTTTTCATAATTGCTGCAGGAAATTCCAGAGAAGCAAGAGCTGTTTATTAGAATCCTCACACTCTGAGATAAAGGTGCGAATTAACCGGAAGAGGGGGAAGGGCTCGATGAAATTCTCTGTGTGCGTCCAAAGGAACGCAGGGACGACATTGAGACAGAACAGCCCATTTCGACCCTTTTAGAATTTTAATTGTAGATTCTTCTGAAATGTGTAACCGAGGTCAAGGAGGATAAGTTGGAGAGGCAGACTTATGCCGCTGATTACCGCCGTTTGGAATGTCTTTGTCTTTTTCGAAGGTGATGATTTAGAGCATATACACTTGCTCCCGGCCATTTGTTAAAAATGAAAATGCTGAGAAAAATACCACTACCTATATCATTAACTATAGTCTATAATTAATGATATTGGTCAGAATATTTGTTTCCAGCTGTTTAATTTCATAAAACGGCCGTGTGGCAAGCTCCTATATTTAGAGGGAGGAGATGTTGTTGTTTTTTAGATGTTTCTAGCTGATTAATGATGGCCTAAGGTTTACCATCAGGCAAATCCAAATCGCCTCTAAACCACCAAGAAGTAAACAGAAGAAGACAAAATAACAGAAAAAAACATTCCAAACGTCGTTAGATCCTCAACTCTACTCCCATTTTCGACCAGGCATCATTCACCATAAAAAGACACCACCACTAGGGTCGAAAGACTAAACAATCCCACACCATCCCTGTGTAACCTTTGGCGCGCTGAAACATTGGGGGGACTGTTACAAACTCCCGAAGGGCACAGGAACGTACCTTGATGAGACCTGAGCCAGCGGCTCGGTCCTCATTTTCAACCCTGGCACAATGTAAATGTATTCTGCGTATTTAACGTTGGTTAACATAATCTAAAACGTGGGTTTGAACCAGACTGCGCCCTATCGGAATTTACTATTAACATGTTTGCAAGAAACATGACATTATGCCAGGCTGCACCCTTTGGGAATTTACTATAGGCATATTGGCAAGAAACACAATCTCTCCTGCTACTCGTGCAGTGCGCATACCAAGGTCTAACAAGGGACACGTACTACCATGGTATACTACTATTGGCATTGTTTAAACACAACATTTCCCCGAGTCTGTTAATTGTTTATATAGTTTTGCTTTCGAAAACATAGATTAAGACCCTTCACTGGAAAAAACTTGTCGTTGTAGAGGATAAATTGAATATTTTACCAAGTTGACCAACAGATTTTTTTTTTCCTTTTTAAGTGTTGTTTGTGTTGGGTAAGAGGTAATGAAAACATTCGGCTGAGTGAAAAGTCGACAGAAAATGAAAAGGAAAGCGGTTGAGGGGATGTTTTGAGTTCGTTCTGACCTGGACCGTTTTCTTTTACCTGTTGTTTTGGCAATTCTGGAGGTGAAAGGTACAGCATACGTACACTAGCTTAAGGATAATTTTTTGGCTTGGATATTTTCTATGAGAAATATTTGAAATTATTTATCATTTTTTCAATTTTTGATATCCACTTGTAACTTTCGTACTTTCGTAATCATTAACACTCCAGCGAAGTATATAACTTACAGACCCATATATTGCAGGTCGTAAATCTATGATCTCCAACCTGGTTACAGAAATAAGCTCAGGTGTTAACCCACTATTTTTGTAACTCATTTTTTTACAAAAGTCCAGGGGACATGATATTATCCTGGATAGCACATAGATATCAACTACACAAGTTAGTAGGCTCCCATGTATCATCAGGGATTATACCATATGTATACTCCATCATACAATACACCTCCTGCGCAGGTCTTCTGTTGAATGAGCCATTGTAAATTGTTTTTCGACGACGAGAGACGTGTGGAATATTCAAGAATGTAAGAACATCAAATGTTCGTATCTTTCGTATCTTTCGTGAAATTTCAGGTGCAAAATATTTTTTTGACCAGTTACCCAATAATAATTTGATGGCGAGTCACGGAGATGGAGCATATGACCGACACCCGCCCCCTAATAATTACACCTCCGTTCTCGATTGAAGTTAAAGTTAGTGTTATTTTTAGAGATTAAACAATATGTAATATTTTATCATATATGATATAGTTGAGGAGTGTGTGATTCAATCCAGCCTGAAATTCTAGCTTTGATAATCTCCCTTGATATGCAATGCAACTAGACATTTTTCGAGGCGCGGACGGGGGTATCCGTGTTGGGACGGGTGGGCCCGCTAGATATTTTATAAATGTCGATCACGTATTAGGTTTCTTGTAAATTAAGTTCAATTGTTGTAATCAGTCCGGCCTGAACGGACTGAACCTCAACGTGGCGTCCAAAGTTTTTTCTCGATGGAATGTGCAAGAATAACATCTCTTGACGGCAAACATTCCGGGCGCATACCAGATGTTGCATCCGAGCTTTCAGTACGCGTAGAGTGTATTAACACTAAATCACCCCCGGATTGGAGATTCCAACCAAGCAATAATTTCAAATTTGTTGCAAAACATAACAAGCACAAGCAAAGTTCCAGCCAATGGACGGGTTACTTTTCTTCAAAACTTTCATTGCTCTTGCGCTTTCGGCATCACAATCATCTGGGTCCTATGTAATACGAAGAGCCGATCTAGCTCCCAGTCTATCCGCTAAAATCTTGGCTATACCTGGCGGGGAAAGGACTAAAATGTTGTTGCCTTACCTCTCAGCAAGCTTAGCAACAAAAAACTGGACGGGATATACAAGTATCCCCACACTCACCACACAATTTGAACAAGTCGACCGGATTCCAAGTAAGGGATTGAGCATTCTCATGAAAGCAACCACCAATTTCAAAGCTTCGGCATCGGGATTTGAATCTGTTGAGGTATTGTCAACGAACTGCTTTGCTGCGGACGCTACAGATGTTGGACTCATACAAGTAACTCCACAGACCCAGTGATAACGAGCGTCTGCCGCATGCAAATCACTCGTAGCACCTAGAACACTCTACCTAACCTCTTCCCCGCATTTATCTTTTCGCTACTCACAAACCCGGAGTATCTCATCCTCTACGAAGAACTACTGCTGGTTCAGGATTCACTACCTGACGGAAAATATAAGCCTCTGTCAACCTTGCCGGGTTTTAGGGTCTTTTGTCACAACACAATTGTAACCACAAAATAGACAGTGTCGTTTAAAATCAAACACAATTTGCACCTGACATCGCCTAGATCTTTTCGAGTGGTGCCTCCGCCTCGGTAGGAATATCTCTGCTTGATGTAGCTTGTTTGACACTTTTCGGGTGAACATATTTCTCTACCCAATATTTGTGACTTCTCAAGACTAATTTGGGACCTAAATCTAGCAGCGATTGTTAATCATCATGAAGAACATCATTATAGAGTTTGCTGCATCTGATTATGTTCTCGATTCGCTTCGATGCCACGTTTATCAGACGATCGCTTACCCTACCAACTTCCAATGCGTTTTTCGGAGAAAAAAGCAACGATCGGCCATGGCAGATTCTGAACATAAAGCGATAGAAAAATTGTCGGACAAAAGAAAAATAAAATGACAAAAGAATGAGGCAAGCCTTTCTGTCGAATGCTGTTCGTAAAACGCTTGTTTTCAAAACAAAACAGCAGTTTTTCTTTTGCATTGAATAATGTCATTTGTGTCTATATGAGTAAAAACTTTTGTCTAGTAATGCCGATTTTTTTATGAGAATTTCAGCACCCAGGCTAGCTATGAGAATTGAAATTGCGTGCCCCTATTCATCGCCGAATACCTCAAATTGCTCAATGTTGTCAGACGTCCAGTAAACTCTTTCTGAATCAGATATACCCCTATCAGAAAGCACCGAGAAAAAAAAAAATTGGACGCGACTTTGAGGTTGGGCAGAAAGTTGGTATTCAGCGGCCGGACTAAATTGGTGAAAATATATTGTTGGATCCTTGTTCCGTCACGTTACGTAATATTGATAATGACTCGAATGACTTTGCAGCCTAATCAGTCTACCCAATTATTCTTGATTCTTTCCCCTCTCAGCTAAGCAAACACTAGCTCTCTTCCGTTTTCTGTTGAGCCAGGTGCAGCATTTTTATAGTGCAGGGGCGTAGAATTTCCAGTTGGGGGGGGGGGACAATTTTTTAGGGGTAGTAGGTCGATATATGCTACAGGCATATCCGAAGGCCTGAGGTGGGTGTGGGTATGGCCCTCCGCCATACCCACGCTCCTCCCTACGGTATCCCCCCCGCCCGTTGATGGGGATTCGGGGGAAGGGAGACTCCAGACCAAATTTGAAAATTCAATACCCTCAGACTGAATCTGGGACCCTCTGTTGCTTTAATTTTCCCATTTTTAGGGGGTCATTGCCCCTCTAGACCCCCTTGGCTACGCCACTGGTATAGAGTCTGGCGAGTAATTAATCATGATCTACTGGATTCAGCAGGCGGCACGCAAAAGGGTTAGTTCAAGAAAGAGAACTCTAGAGAGTATCGAAAGTCCCGAGCCAGCTATCCGCCATGCAGCGTTATTGTTTATTATCTGAGGATCATCTACCGGTTAGTGTTGTTCCCTTAAACATCTATTCCTCTCGTGATACTATAAATATTGTGTCGAGGGGTGGTGACTGTCATTTGCAAGAAAGGGCTGTCGCTATTAATGACCAAGCTGATAACAATCTGAGTTCACGCTCTCGATGAAAATCACAAGCGGTCCACATCTATAATTTTTCCCCCGGTGATAATTATTTCACATTTTTGTCCTTTATTCGAATATATATTGATCTTTCGTTGTATATGAGGAAAATATAAATGTTTACAGATTTAAAAAAATGTTAGAAATCTCGTTTCAAAGGTACATGTAAAAATTTGTTATTTTTTCCTGTTCACAAAGCCAAACGCACTTAATCATAAACACGCCTGATTAAACCAATACGGAACTCGTTGGATATTTATTTAACCGTTTTCAGCAGGTTCGGCCAGTGGCGGCGCCAGGAAGTATTTCCCATGGAGGGGAGGGAGTGTAGGGAACAGGTTCTCCACGAGGGGCGATTCCACAAGAGGCCTTTTAGGATCGTTGCATTGTATTTCAGATGTTGTACACGTCTGCGTCTGCGCAGTTTTAACAACCAGTGCAGATGTCTACAATATCTGAATGCAATGAACAGCCATAGGTTTGTTTAATGTTTTTTTAGGGAGAAGGGCATTGAAATATTGAATTGTGCTTTCAAATGATGCCTTCTGGTGGTTTTTGTGTATGTGTGTGTGTGTGTGTGGGGGGGGGGGGGGGTAGGTCTCCATTTTTTGAACGCGGAAAATGAAGAAGCGTGAGTACGATAGCGCAAGTGTCAGATGAAGATTTGTCTGAGGGCATGAAAAGCAACATGAATCCAAGTTGGCTCAGTGGGCTGAGGGAGTTTCCCCTTTCAACAATAGAAATTTGTTCTAAATTTATAAATATGTAACATTGCATTCTGTATAAGTGGTTAATGTTAAGGTTTTAGAGATATTTCACTAGCTGTTAACCCTTTACCCAACGTAACGGCCAAAACCGGCCAGCGCTATTCTCAAAAATCGCCAATTAATTATCACTATATTTTCATTTTTTGTCTCAAAAACATAGGTTATGACCCCTCTTTGGAACGAGCTCGTCGAGCTCGTTCCAATGAGGGGTCATAACCTATGTTTTTGAGACAAAAAATGAAAATTATTAGTTATTCAAGAATTATATTTGCAAGTGTCGTCTGCTTTTCATGTTAGGTAAAGGGTTAAGTCTTCCTCTAGTATATGGCTTGGCGACAGTTTGGTCGAAGTGACTGATCCCCTGCTAATCGAGCCTATGGTCGACATGCCGCCACCACTGTATTAGACTTTGTTGAGATAAAGAGATCTGCAGTGTTTGTGTGTGTGTGTGTGAAGGTGCATGGGTGAGTGTGTGGTGGATAGGTGAGTGTGTGGTGGACAGTTTGGAGTGGTCAAGGCCCATGTTTAAGGGCAAATGCCCCTATAACCTCCTCCTGTGCCACAACTCAGTTGGGCATAATTTTTCGCGTGAAGAAAAACATGAACAACTATCAGATGACACTATAAGTATCAAATTACCAAGGGTAAGTAATAATTAACCCCCTGCACTCTGATGTAAAAATGGCAAAGTTTTCAGCGGCAAATATTTTCCATAATTCAGTTTCATATTTAACCAAATATACCTTGTTTGACAGAGCTCAGTCAGCTCGTTGAAACAAGATATAATTGGTTAAATTCATAGTTAAACAAGAACAAATAGAGTGATTGGATAAAATTCTCTTCCACTACCAGAGTGCTAGGATTTAACTCATTCAGGCCTGTGGGGCTGTATGATTAAATTATTACTCTGGCACCAACTTATTATATCCTTAAATTCAAACATGGTGCGCTTTGGCTGTACAAAATTGCAAAATGCCTTATGGAAAGAGGTACGTCTTAATACCCGACTTCAATAATTCTAGAGATTCCATTTCTTTTAAACGGGATTGAAGAGAATTCCATAGCTTTGACCATGCATCAGCAAATCACCTATCGCCAGCAGAACGTAATATATAGATGAGGACTGAACCAGATTAAACTTAAATGGTAACCGATGACACGCGGGCATCTTGTACAAGAGGTAGCCGGTGTCTATGTGTTATTGAGGATAATACCGTACCCCAAGCACACAGCTATATCCCCTACCCGGGTCCGCTCTGTGCCGTCATAAATTGACTTCCCTTTTTCAAAATTGAAGTGATTCTACATACATTTGCGTGGGCATTTTGTCTGGAAAATATTGTGTTAATTTTTCAGGGAAACCACCGGAGATCCATATTGACCTTGCATTTTATCACATATTCTCTGGAAAGACCCCCGGACCTTACCGAATACGACACTCCCTACGAGCTACGCGCGTCGAATAATGCTTAGCAAAATATGACTCATGACTCGAAACATTCTGAAGACACACAAAAAAGTATAGTGAGTACGATCTTTAACTGCGATCGAACGTAAATCAACACAAGAAGCACCAGTGCTAACTTTTCTGTCTGTCCGCTTGTCCGTAATCAAATGTTAGAAAATTAGTTCTCTCCCTCAGATCAGTGGCTGGTAAACGAGTCTCAGGTGCCCTGGCAATCACTCTTGTTAATTCCGAAGACACTAGTTGTACATCTGGGGTGTATTAGACGATCTCATGTGACATCATACCGCGATGTATGCTGGATGTCACGTGGCATGTCATGGTAGCGCGTGTGTGATCATGTTGTAGCATCATCACCATGGTGATGTGGGGTGGTAGTGCCATTCGCAGTAGACTTGTCATATTTCCTTCGTCCATGTTGTTAGATGGAGGCAGCCATCTTGGTTTCTATGGTGCCACGCGATTCCTATTGATCGAGTGACCTCTAATCATGCATGGGAGTGTTCTTGTTGTGTGTTCGGTTGTTCCGGAGTAATATGGTACTAGGTCTATAGTATTTGTTCCGTGCATGGTCCAGTTTAGCATAGAGAACACGTGTCAGTGATTGTAAAACACTAAACTGCACAGTCCTGTTCGGGTTGTTTCAACAATAATACTATAGCATTGTGTTTTGTGAGCATGTTCAGTAATTCTGGGTGTTCTCCGGTAGCACAGAACGGCTTTTAACTCGGGAGAGAATCCGAAATGTGTAACTATTTTATGTATTTTGGCTGTTTCCAGCACTATTTCTGACCATACTCCATCAAATTCTGTTCCTTTTCCGAATACTCAAAAAGCATGAATCTTTACCTAAAAATTAGATCGACTAAATCTTAGAAGGTGCAATCAGGTCGCTCCATTACCTAATTCACCCGCCTATACAGAGTTGTATTCCTTGACCAAGTCAACGTGAGTGCGATACCTGTCGACTAATTCTCTGTACGGCACAACACATTCAGCGCATGGTCACATACCACGAGTGCACAGATCATGATGTGCGTGTGTGTGTTTTTCAAATGACACAATCATGTTTTAGAGGAATTTGGAATGTTGGTTTCTGATCCCCGGCCGGGATTCGAACCCTCGGCAACACCGCCTGGCAATCAGGAGTCCAGCGTCTAAACCACTAGACCATTGCACACCGGCAAAAACGATGGCTGGAATCTAGCTTTTTAGATGAAGTCCTCATGATTGCTTGGTTCATCTTCCTTTCGGCAGCAGCATGAAAGTGTGGAACGCGCTGGCTACAGTACGACGAAAGTGCTGTGGATGGCCTCAGACGAAGACTGGCACGGGCTTGTGTGTGTTTTTTTCAAATGACACAATCATGTTTTAGAGGAATTTGGAATGTTGGTTTCTGATCCCCCGCCGGGATTCGAACCCTCGGCAACACCGCCTGGCAATCAGGAGTCCAGCGTCTAAACCACTAGACCATTGCACACCGTCAAAAACGATGGCTGGAATCTAGCTTTTTAGATGAAGTGCTCATGATTACTTGGTTCATCTTCCTTTCGGCAGCAGCATGAAAGTGTGGAACGCACTGGCTACAGTACGACGAAAGTGCTGTGGATGGCCTCAGACGAAAACTGGCACGGGCTTGTGTGTGTTTTTTTCAAATGACACAATCATGTTTTAGAGGAATTTGGAATGTTGGTTTCTGATCCCCCGCCGGGATTCGAACCCTCGGCAACACCGCCTGGCAATCAGGAGTCCAGCGTCTAAACCACTAGACCATTGCACACCGTCAAAAACGATGGCTGGAATCTAGCTTTCTAGATGAAGTCCTCATGATTACTTGGTTCATCTTCCTTTCGGCAGCAGCATGAAAGTGTGGAACGCGCTGGCTACAGTACGACGAAAGTGCTGTGGATGGCCTCAGACGAAGACTGGCACGGGCTTGTGTGTGTTTTTTTTCAAATGACACAATCATGTTTTAGAGGAATTTGGAATGTTGGTTTCTGATCCCCCGCCGGGATTCAAACCCTCGGCAACACCGCCTGGCAATCAGGAGTCCAGCGTCTAAACCACTAGACCATTGCACACCGTCAAAAACGATGACTGGAATCTAGCTTTTTAGATGAAGTCCTCGTGATTACTTGGTTCATCTTCCTTTCGGCAGCAGCATGAAAGTGTGGAACGCGCTGGCTACAGTACGACGAAAGTGCTGTGGATGGCCTCAGACGAAGACTGACAGGGGCTTGTGTGTGTTTTTTTCAAATGACACAATCATGTTTTAGAGGAATTTGGAATGTTGGTTTCTGATCCCCCGCCGGGATTCGAACCCTCGGCAACACCGTTAATAGTTTATTAAACAAACACACACAAAAAAATATAATTTTGTTTGCAGAATAGGAAAATTAACAATAAATGAAATAAGTAAAAAAAATTAAAATTATAAAAAAAACCCAAAACAATGACGAGATACTTAATACAAAATGTAAACTTATCTGAAGGTCAGGAAGACAAACTTCGCAGAACATTACAAAATCGAGGAGAAGCTGTGAGATTGAAATTAAGTCATCAAAGCTTGAGCAATGGGCGCGACAAAATCGCTTGGACCAAAACGCAAATTAATAGAATAGCCAAAGCGCATCATAATAGAAGTGGTTTGGCCGTGAGGCTGAGTCCTGCGCAGCTGAGATATAATTTGAAATGGAAAATTGATTTCTTAAGATTGTTGGCGGGATTGGCCACCAAGGCATTACCCATTCTCACCAAAACTGTGTTGCCGGCTTTGGATATAGGAGCTCTGTCGGGAATGGCCAGTTCTGGTGCGCAGATAATAATGGGGAGCAGATTGTTTCTGAATCGAGGAGGAGTCGAAACGGATGATAAAAGATTATATCTGAAACAAACGCGCAAAGGGTGTCGGCGTATTTCCAGCTCGTGGAGACGGTCTCTATGTAAAGAGAGGAAAAATTTGATCGACGGCCGAGAATTGTTATTGGGTTCTAATTCGCCTTTTAAATACGTGCCCATTCTCAGTATGTTATTATGATATGCTGTTTTGTGATGAGAAAAAAAGAACATAATATTATAATTGTTTTTATATATTAAATAAGGTAGGAAGTAAAAATAAATAAACAAATAAAAAAATAAAAATGGAATTAAGATGTGGCAATCTAAATCCCGACTTACCGGCGACTGTATTACCGATGGCACCTCCTTCGGAGGATAGAGCAACACATTTTGCATCGATCAGATCAATAAAGTTCAACATTATTTAATGATTAACGATTGAAAGAGATAAACATCAAGCGCCCAACAAAACGTATGGGCGAATGACTAAATTGGTGGACAGTTTTGATTTTATTTCATTAGTTTTTTTCCATTTACATGGAGTAAAGTACAAACGAATAATATTTCAATATATATGAGTTTATGTTACATGTCCGTGGTGAGTATTTACAAATTATACATGTTCTATGTCTCCCCCCCCCCTCTCTCTCTCTCTCTCATCTGGATCTCACTCTCATCACCATATCCATGGGTTTGGGTGCTGCTGGAGTGCGTCTCATATCGACCGTGACTACCATTTCAGCCGTGTTGTCGATAGATGACGTTGCTCTCTAGACAGGATTCTTGAGCCAGGTTGGAAAATTAGTGAGTAAAAAATTATCGCTCAAGGCCAAGAAACACAAAAATATCAAAGTGGTGGCCGACGCAAAAATCGATACCGAAAGCGACATGATATCCACTTTTCTGAAAGACGGAGGGATTTCCAATGGTGAATATCGCTTTTTTCTCGCGGAAAGGAATAAATTCGAAGCGTAAAGAGAAGGTAACAGAAAAAATCAGTCAGATTCTCAAAGAGGAGTCGAAACATAATTTGATAGCAAAAGTTCGAGAAGAAGCCAGGGAATCATTTTGTAAAGTCTACGGATATGCATAACTTTCGAAAGTGCAAACTAAAAATAATAGGCAGATGCTTCGCGGCACTTGTAAAGTGTGCGGTTCGACTCAAACTCAAATCGTCAAAAGAGGTGGGGTAGGAACAGCCAACAGTCTCATCAGTAATCTTCCCTTAGAAATGCATCTGCCTTTGACATCAACTGACGGGACTGGGCACAAAATTTAACAGGAGATTGAATAAAGATTTTACCCCCGAAATCGTGGAGCAAACCCATCAGTAGAGTGGATCGAGCTGCCTACGACCACGATCTCTGTGGTGATAAGCATTCGACACGAAAACTAGAAACGACAAGAACATGTTTCACAGATGTGAAAAAATATAGTTAATCCCACGATGAGAGAGAAATTCGAACGTTCTCCAGTCGGTAAACTGATCGGCACGAAACGTCGATTCGGAATGGAAAATAAAAAAAAACAATCACCAATGCATTCGCGAACGAACTGCAAAACCCCATAGAGCATAAATTTCGAAAGATTAGAGTATTCGTCAAAGAATTGGATCGGGTGTGTGCTGCCGATCTGGTGGGCAAGTAATCGCTGTCTAGAAGCAGCTACTGACAAGCCCCAATAAAAAAGGTGTGAAATATCTATTGACGGTCATAGATGTGTTTTCGAAATACGGGTAGATGAAAACACTGAAAAATAAATCGGGATCGAGTGTAGCTGAAGGTTTGGAAAATATCTTCACTACTTCTTCACGAAAATCTGAGAAATTATGAGAGGATAAAGGTCGAGAATTCTATAACGTTCACGTTCGTCAACTCGTCGACATCTATTCCACAGAAAACGAGGAGAGGGTGAGCATGGTCGAACGATGGAAGGATGAAGGAGAAAATGAAGATATTTCAGGGCCAACTCGATTAAGAAATACTTGAATGTTTTAGATGATTTGGTTGACGACTATAACAATACGCGCCACAGTTCCATCAAGATGACGCCCGTGGCAGCTAGCGATCCTCGAAATGAAAAGGAAGTCTATGTGAATTTCTATTCATTAACGATGTCGGTGATAAAACGACCGAAATTTGCCGTGAGTGATGAGTGAGAATTTACAAGTGGAAAAAACATTCTGAGAAAGGTTATACACCTAGATGGACGGAAGAAATTTTCGTGGTGGGTGGTGTGTTCTACTCAGATCCCATCACTTATGAGATAGAAGCATTAGACGGTTAAGAAATCACGGGAAGGTTTTATGAACAGCAATTGCAAAAGACATCATTTTAAAAAATAAACTACAAACAAGGAGGAGAACATTTTTATTGCATATAAATAAGTAAGACATGAAAAAAATTAAAAATCAATTAAAATAAATTAACTAAACAAAAATTAGAGGGGGAAAAATGAGAAATATGTCAGACATAATGGAAGGTATAATAGAGACGAAAGTATTCAAGAGTATGAAGTGCACGAATATTACCCGTGGCTGGAACTGAGCTCAATAATGTAGGAAAGATAAGACTTAATGTTGAAATGTAAGATCTCTTTCTCCATCCGAGTGAAGATAGAAGGACGATTGATGAAAAAAGGATGGTATCGATTACGCTGATGATGACATCATCACATTAGCTCATGACGGCATGATGCATCTTTTCAACAGTATATCATATAAATTCTGAGGTCAAGAGATAGAAATCATGTTCCATCCCGGCCAGGCTACCACACAATGTTGGGACTTCTGAAATATCCAGACGATTTTTCCAAATCTAAAGGACTCAAATCAACTGTGAACGGAGCACTACCGCGAATGTGGGTGCAGGCGCGAGATTTAAACACGTCGTTCAAGCGTCTTTGCCTAGAGGAACGTTCTCGTTTAGGATTCCTCTGAAACACGTCTTTGGATTCGCCGAAAAGTACTACAAAATCGTCTATGGATTAAAACACAGTCTCACACTAGTTCGTAAAAATGATGATGATATCATCATGAGAGCTGCCGCAATAGATCCGGCAAAGTACATCTAGACAAGGTGTCGTGGGTCATGCCACATGTACTACCGAATGACGAACAAAGAATGAAACTCTTCAAGACCATCGAATCAAAAACTTGTTGGCTGTAGATTGAGTTCGATTGGAGATTTCGCGTTTCATCGTAGTGGGCTTTCAGATGGACATGACCGGATTCAAGAAAGGAATGCATCTCTATTCGATCATTGCAACTTGAGAAACGTGCAGGTGTTTCTCAATTCCACGAGATACCCGGCCATAGATTACATTGCCTCGTTCGAGAAGATTTTTCTAGGATGTACGGCGATGTCGCAGACTTCAGATCGAAATATCATCACGTGGATGAATTGATAAGCAATCCAAATATAACACCCACCGAATACAAGACGTTCTATCCCCTGTTCATGTTCGATGTTAGCAAACAGGGCGAGAAACTCTAGAACACCGTTCTGGACATCATCAAGATGCAGTTCGATAGGAACGTACCTGGACAATTTGAAGCTATTGCAGATGTCATATCCGAGAGTGTTCACGTACCAATCGGATGGAAGAAAAATGTCTGTCATTCAATAACTTAAAAAAAACAAACTTAAAAAACTTAAAAATAATATAAAAAACTTCAAAACAATCTAAAAAAAACTTAAAATAACTTCGAAAAACTTAAAATAACTTAAAATAACACATAAAATTTAAACATAAGAAAGGAAATTTGAGAACTTTAGAAGTATTTAATGAAGTTCTCAAACTCCTTTATTTTTTTTCCTTTCAAATATTTCACACATGTTCAATTCGATTCATAAACAGTTTATTTTTTATGCATTCAAAGGATCCATTCGATCAACAAAGGTACTATAGAAGAAATAGCTTCGGAATTAGTCGCCTTTGTCTTGGAATTAATTCTGTCTCCCTCTCCAACTCTCAATGATGTTTCAAATTTTCCCGTATTGCAATAT
The DNA here is from genome assembly GCA_031216915.1 of Pictodentalium vernedei. Classification (NCBI taxonomy): domain Eukaryota; kingdom Metazoa; phylum Mollusca; class Scaphopoda; order Dentaliida; family Dentaliidae; genus Pictodentalium; species Pictodentalium vernedei. The sequence continues at coordinate 289,409,983 of CM062297.1, read as the reverse complement.
TGGCTCGCCCTCTTCTCGATTTATATCTATCGTTTTCTATACCATTTACCACCGAGTCGACAACGGATCTATTTTCGAGTCGCTAGCAGTCAGACTCATTCAAACAAAGCATTCACCTATCAGCATAGGACATCCTACATGACCATGTGACCATGTGGTGATCCATTTCCTCCCTTCCTGGGGGACCATTCCGATTCTCCAGAATCAAGTGCACCATTTTATCTCGCTGATTTTATTTTTTTCATGACCCAAATCATAGTGCAGGCGTCCATAATCAACTTGGGATTGGGTAGATTCGTGATTCGATTCCCATCCATATCTAGATCGCCTTCCATCACATCGCCGGTTTTCGGGACATTAGTGTCGTTTACGTATTTTCTGCTGACTGTACTCTAGACCGAATGGTTTGTTATCGTTCATGTCGATGCCGTAATCCACCGTTCTTCCCGATCGTTTGTTGAGATAGAGATTGTTCACATGCTCTTTGAGATAGGTTTGAGATTTGGTGTGAGCAGAATCCATGTAGACTTTGTTGACTGAGGTCGATTCGGTATCCTCTTCGCCGATTTGTGCCCGATTGACGATCTTATTAAATCTGGCGTTCAGATCGGTTTTCATTTCATTTCTCTCATTCAAAGTATCGACGATTTTTCATCTCGCGACGTCTAGGTATTGTTTGGTGGCAGCATCACGCGAATCCACAGGATCTGCCACATTCACAATTCATTTAGATTTTAAATCTAGATCATCGGCCATATTTGTATCCAGGTAATTATCTCTCACGTGGTGCTCGAAATCTGCAACTGCCTGACCTGCATACGTTTTAGTGGCGACGTCGCTGAGATCTATCGGTTCTGGAACATTATGAAGCTTGTGATTATTCATGTTTAGTGTTTCCTGTCAAGGTTCGTATCTCCTCACGAAATGATCGTTCAAATATATGTAACAGACAAACCGCCATCACCTTCAATCTTTCTCTTTTTTTTCACAATTTCATCATCAGTTCTTCCAAATTTATTGACTGTCATTTTCTTTAATTTTTTATCTAATTTATTTTTATTATTTTATTTTTTTATTTCCTATTGTTTATATGATTTTTTTTTCTCTCTCTTTGTCTCAATGTGAATCATTGAGGATGTCTTGAAAATGATGCTTCGAAGACCATCTCTTGAGAACGTAGAGACACTGGGTGGTGAGATTCTGTAACTGTCAAAATAATAATTTCTTCTCATGTTTTTGAACCACGCCACCCAATACATGCCCTAACCCGAAAAAATTCGTTCTGGTTCAAGATTCCGCATTCGTCACCCTCTCGCGGTTTTCTAGGCAATGCAGCTCTGTAAAATACACCGCGAAAATGTTTTATTTTTAATGCTTTGACTGCATCCAACAGATTGATGTTAGACAGAGTTTGTTAGGTAAGAGGACACCTTCTACCAATATTTTCGTATTTTCCATTTTCCAATTTATTTTATATTTTAATTTATTTTGAATTTTTTTGTTATTTATCTTACATTTCTTGGCCATTAATTGTCTCATTTTATATTTCCTATGTCTTATTTTCTAGATTTTCTATGTGTTTATTAATCTGCCTTGTCGTGTAATCATCCAATGCTTCTTGCTTTTGAGAAATGATTGACTTTGTGGAATAATGACCGTGAGCTAACGTGTTTATTCCATTCGATTGCACGATTCTCTTATCGTCGTCAGCCGATAAAGCAATTTTATTGATTATTTCAGTGTAGAGAATGTGCTTGTCAGTTTGAATCATGTTCATCGTCTTGTAGACATCTCGATTTTCGAATAGATATTTTTTTATACTCTTCGAATGTGATGTCATTATTTGCGACGTTTTTTGACACCTTTACTTTTCTTAATTGCCTCTCCATCTAAGTGGGAGGCATACAGTTTCGCTTTTAAACCCACGAATTCCGTGATCTGTCTTCCTCCCACCTCGTCCTTGAATTTTTCCACCACCTATTTATTTACACCAAAGGAATGTTAGATTCGTGATCGCTGGAATAAATACTCGTGTGGAACAATGCATTGACATCTGGAGATATATCTCTGTAAAAATCCTCGGTCTCTATCTCATAAGCCAGACTATTCGTGTCGGTAAACAACAGTTTGGCTTTAGAAGCATATTTCTTCTTGATGCATTCGCAATGAAATCGATACAGTTTGCTGATGTCTAAGATGCACGTTCGTAAATAAATCGGTTTGTCGAATGTCAAACGCATTTGTTTCATGTAAATGGCCACTAGATTTTCATCACAGATGGTTCGATGTTTATAGTTTGGTTTCGAAATGTAATTTTTAGCCTGACATACATCGTCACCAGACGAATGCCAGTCCTTTTTTGATGTTTTCCATCAATTTTCTGCACACACAACTATTCATAAGTTTAAAAACATGTTTCTCGAATTCGGTCATGGCCTACGTTCTCAAATTCGTGTTAAGATCTACATACTTCTTTATCCAAGGCTCTTCATCAAATCAGATGATACAATGGATGTCAGTTAATTTCATGCTATTATCTATGTAAAGTTTCAGATTTTCACGGTAAACTATGCATTTATGTTTGCCATTTAAATATGGAAAGAGTTGATCCACTTCATTCATATTCATTTGGTCTGGTGCTAAAGGATAATCATTGTGCGAATCGTGTAACGTTTCGGGATATTCAAGATCCGCCTCCAGAAGACAGGGATAATGTCTCCAATTTTCCATCTCCTCGAGATTCTTGACCCATTTGAAATTTCCCGTCGGTAACGAATGACTTATGGACCAACCATATACATTATTAGCATCTAGATATGTTATGTATTTACTCGGTTTTCGAGAATCAAATCTCTCTTCCATGTATAAGTTACGTGCTTTCGCATGTCTGTGATATATTATCGACACTCCACCTCTCACACCCTTTTCAAACATGAGCAACATGTCCACGTTGGATTATAATTCCTAGCGGATTTCAGTCGTCAAGTCGAGAGCCGTGTAATATCAAGCCGGATCTAGACTATAATGTCTCCAACAGAGATCTCGAAAATTTTCGAACACGTCTGCCAGGAGAAGGACGTCAGTTTTCAGATAGAGATCGTGATAGTCTCTTATGGATTTCATGTTGAATATTCCCCACACTTTTTTAGCGTGTTCATAGTCGACGTCGGAAATGTCAGCATCATATAATTTCGAATAAAACTGATCTTTGGAAGGTAGCTTCGACTCGTCGAATCCATGCAACCCGTCCATGTAATCATAGAGATAGATTCCTTTCCCCAATACGCTCTCCAATTGACATTCATTTTTAAAGTATTCAGTCGTGATCCTGCATTTCTCCTTTCCAAAATTACCAACTAATTTTTCGAGACTGGTCGACATGAATTTAAAACTATCTGTGAAACGTATTACTCTTCTGACATTATTTTTTCTTGTTTTCATCTACGACTATCCATTTTGCGAAAGATATGTATTGTTTACCACTCTTTGCGATGCAGTTTATATATCCTTCGCTCACACTACCGAGATTCTTCATGGACAGATGACTGTCTTAACCTGACAGATTGTGAAATATCACTGGAAAGAACAAAGCATCTCGATATTCTTAATTGCAATTACTGTGAGCGGAAACTCGAAATTTACCAGTGTAGTGATCGTGCTTTCTTGTATTCGGGTGCCAAAATTTCGGTGAACGATTCTTTACAGATGTGACGTTCGGTAGTACTCTTTTGGTCTTTCGTTTGCTCGTCTGTGATGATCATCTTCACAGAAGTTTTAAATTGCTAATATATATTTTTTTTTATTTCAGATTCCAAATCTTCCACGAATTTTCGAGCCACGTCGTCATCGTCCCATGGTTTGGTTTAGGTGTATGGACCCGAGAAATATCGATCGTCGAAAGAACATTTTATGTGAAAACAATAACCAGACGGTGTGTGCTTCTGATATTTTTCAGTATAACTCTGCCGATCGACGGGTTGACATGAACTTGTTTTCACCATGAATCATTCGAAATTGGCATACACCATAAAAGCACTCTCAGTCTTCTGTTGTGATGTATGAATTTAATGTCAGTGTGAGGTTTAGGCGCGTCAATGGCAACATGTTGATTTGAGTTGCAATCGTGATGTTCCAGCGATTCTTTGCATTAAAACTGAAAACTCTTTCTTTCTGATGTCCACTGGTCTATGCTTACAATAATCGACTCATGTTTTTGATTCAACAGTAATGTTGATTATCAGCATTCGAAATTAATAAATAATAAACTAAAATTTTTATCGCGATTTTTTTCTTTGAACTTATCCTCAGAGAAAATATTTTTTTTTGTCAAATCGTCAAATCCGAAAACGTTGATGGTGACTGTAAGATTTTGATTTTCGAAACGATCGATGTCACTTAATTGAGTCAGAAAAAAATTTATTCCCGACCAATTTAAATTTTTAGGAGTTTCGACATACTTTGATACTCTCTGCAGATGCTTTTCTATGGGATATAAGGCAGATGTGACAGCCCATTTGAAGCATTAACTGTCTTCATTATTTTCCACCTTGATTATAGCTTTTTCATTTTCTATAAAAACGCAATTTTATATATGAAAACGTTCGCATGGATTGAACCTGTCGATATGTATTTCTTGATTCAATACTTCGCCGAGTCTCCAATTGCTACCTTCGTCTTGATACTGCACTAATGATATCAGACAAGGAAGAGCCTTCAGTCACGGTTTTTGTGCGAGATTAAAAGTAAGCAGTTTTTTTTCCATGACTTCACCCGTGTTCACATTGATCTTCTCCATCCGACACTTCAATACCATTTTCGTTTTAATACCATCGCCTCGCATTCGACGAAATAAATCCAACACGCTAGTTTTTATCTCGTTCATGAAATTTTGGGGTGAAACCTTTCTGTACCTTTGACATCAAACGTTTTGAAAAATCACTTGACGGCCTGATCTCGTTCTACAGGACTGGGCAACAGTTGTTCGCACATGACTTTAGCTAGAATTTCTTTTTAGTCATAATTTATCAAATATCTGGGCAATTTCATGGTTAATGAATTCAATGAGCTTTATTCTTACATTCACTCTCCCATTTCTTTTACAGTTAACTGGTCAGGTTGGCAAACAAATAGTGGAACATCTCATGTTGATCAATTGTCTGACAAACATAACGGTATACATCCGGGTGATAATAACAATCAAACAATACCCCGACAAAATCCAACTGTTTGAGGAAAATATCGATGAAGCTACACTTTCACGCATCAAAAATAAACTATTTACTCTTGAAAATGTTGAAGATGTGACTTTAAAAGACATAAATGAAAAAAATAATCTAATATGCTCTGTCTACATTGAAGCAGCAAAAAAGACATTTGACACAGGTTTGGCGAGGGAATGCTCCAAATAAAACTAAATAAACAAAATAAACCATGGTTCAATGTTGGGTATGTCCAGTCAAGAACAAACCTACGAAGAATTAAAAAGCGTTACCAAAAACATAGGTACCAACAAAATAAACGACAGTTGAACTCATGTCTAAATCAGTATAAAAATCATTGAGATTAATAAAGATTCGGTATGATGTAAAATTAAGGGAGAAATTACGAAAACTTCAAAATGCAAATGTGAGTGAATACTGGAAAATTCTAAAATCCCTAAATAAGATTAGGAAGCAGGAAAACACCCCGCCGCTGAACACCTTTTATGAGTTCTATAAGAATTTGGAGAAAACAGGTGGATGGGATTAACTTAGGTCACATTCACCCCCTTAAGAAAACCCTATTGATACTACTATCTTAAAAGAGGACATAACCCAAAATGAAATAGCTAAAGTCGTAAATGATCTTAATAATAACAAAACACCCGGAATCGACGAAATAAAAAATTAATATATTAAAACTGCTTTCTCAAAACTAGATGCAAATTATGTAAAGTTCTTTAACCTAATCTTGAAAAGCGCTATTCTCTCACCAGAGTGGACAGTTGGTGTCATAAAGCCAATATACAAAAATAAAGGCTTCAGTCCTGACAACTACAGAAAAATTACACTTGTAAAAACATATCTAAGTTGTTCACAGGTATTCTGAGTAAATGTATTACAACCTTTCTTGATGACAAGGGACTCCTATCTGCAAACCAAGCAGGATTCAGACGTGACTATTCAACCCAAGATCAGATCTTCTCTCTTAATGCTATCAGAGAATTGCTGGAATTGAGAAAGGAAACCCTCTACTGTGCATTTATAGATTTTTCCGAGACGTTCGACACAGTCTGGAGACCGGTGCTTTGGTCAAAATTACTGAAAGGGCATATTGATGTGAAAATGCTGCATGTCATAAAAAATATGTACTATGATATTAAATCAACCATTATGATAGGACACCAAAGATCTAACATTTCTATCAGTAATGTCGGTGTAAGGCAAGGGGAAAACCTGTCGCCCATTTTATTTGCAAAGTATTTGAACTATCTTGAAACATTCCTATACCAAAACATCTACACGTGCATACGAATAAAGGATTCGCCCCCTCCCCATACACAAAGCTATCTGCAACTCCTAATCCTCCTATATGCAGATGATACAGTGCTTTTAGCAAACTCCAGTAGGGAGCTGCAGATTATACTAAGTGCGTTCAGTGACTACTGTGACCAAACGAAATTAGACGTTAACATATCCAAGTCAAAAATTATAAAATTCGGGTACAAGGGGTAGAAAAAAGACAATTTTTTTCTTAGGATCAACCCCAATAGAAATTGTAAACGAATAAAAATATCTGGGAGTCACATTTTCTAAACGAGGTCTATTCAGCAAAGAAAAAAAACGTTAGATGTGTAGAAGCTAAACAGGAAATATTTTCCCTTATAAATAAAATGAGGCAGAATCAGTTCCCAATAGATGTGGTCCTAGAAATGTAAAAAAAATCCATTAATGCAGTTATGATATATGGCTGTGGAATCTGGGGATATAAAAACAATAAATGTATCGAAAAGTTAGAATTTTGGTTCCTAAAATTTCTCCTAAAGATAAAAAATCAACTGGGAATAGCTTTATATTCGGGGAGCTAGCTTTATACCCAATAAAGATTACAATAAAATTATATTATCTTAATTTCTGGGCACAACTTGTTTCACGTAAGGCTAGCAAATTCACTGTTCTCCTTTATTCACATCTATTTAATAGATTCATCTCTGGAACGCATTCAAGTCCGTGGATTCTGAACATTATCTTACTCTTAAATAATATTGGTATGACTGATATATGGATTAAACAGTACATAATGGGTAGAAAGTGGGTTGATCTTACAATAAAGCAAAGATTATTCGATATTTATGAACAAGACCGGAGAGCAATTTTAAACAGCTCCAGCAAATATGAGTTTTACTCCTTAGTAAAGCCAAGATTTTTCATGGAGGAATACCTTAAACAGCTCCCCAAAGTCCCTTGCGCTTCTACAATTTAGAGTAAAAAATCATAGATTGTCAATCGAAATAGGCAGTTGGCGATCTATTGATAGCTCTTTAAGAAAGTGTGAGCTTTGTAACCGTGATATAGGTGATGAATGTCACTGCGTGCTTGTTTGTGAAAAATTAAATGAAATACGGTGCTTATACATCAGGAAGTACTTTTATTGCCGCCCTAACATGTATAAGCTATAAATGTTATTCAACAACGAAAACTCCAAGATAATTAAAAACCTTGCCAAGTTTATTAAAAATCTCAATTTAATTCTGAAACCTTCTCGAGGATGACCTCAGATTTCTCTCCGACGTACTTACTAGAAAACGATAGTTAACTGGCTGTGTGCTGAATTGGAAGACCAAATGGGTTGATAAAGAACAGAGGGACGAAGACTCCTAATAATGCTAGAGCACGGCTTGCTTGTGGCCTGGTTTGGTGTAAGCGGTGTCAGCGGGCTCCATGCAGGGATCGAGCTTCGCTCGCACGAAAGATGGATGCCGACGATGACGGGTATACCTGGCTGGGCCGTAATCTCTTTTTTAGATTATCTCTTTTTTAGCTAACAGTAATGTCAACAAAATAACTGCTTGACGTAACTGAGTGTGTATGTATGTATGTGTGTGGGGTGGGGTGGGGGTTATGAGGGACTTGTGAGTTTGTGTTTCACCTGCAGGCAGGAACACTCCCCCATTTTATTTTCGGGTAAGGGGATTCTAACGCCTTGCCACTTTAATGTGTTAATGCTCTGACATAAGGTGGGAGGCTCGACTCGGGTAAATGCCGTGTGTGCTTAAATATATATTAAGCACACTAAATGCGCAGTGACCAGTCAATACCGTGTAATAATCATCCACATGCCACACACCATCAATGCCTTGGGTATGTCGTGCATCCCTCCACTTCCGACCCATATTTTATGGAAGATACGCATGGTTGGTCAGTCTATGCCACCAATGGGGGAAGGATGAGGGCGGGGGAGGGAGTAGTTGTAATGCCTTTTGTTAAGATTGCAGTTTATTTATATTTTAGATTTCCACACCTCAATTTATCAAAAGTAGGAAGCTTCAGGAGGATGAATGGCATAACCCTGCCCTTTGTTTCGGTGGCCTAAAAGCGTGCATGTATGAGTGCTGGGAAGGAAAGAGGCATAGAGAGAGAAGGATAAAGTGAAAGACATAGAGGAAGAGAGAGAGAGAGAGAGAGAGAGAGAGAGAGAGAGAGAGAGAGAGAGAGAGAGAGAGTGTGTGTGTGTGTTTATCATTGTGCTGTACTGCTGATATGTTGATAGGTTTACCACCACTTATTATTGTACTCTATCGCTGACACTGTTGATATGTTGATATGTTCACCACCAAGGCCATGCGTTATTTATTCATTATTTGTCAGTTTTCTATGTATAAAACTGTAGGCCCATTCATTTGGAACAAACAGGAGTTGATTAAATAAAAAAAAAACATTTTTTTCTCGAGTTCAGACATCGCTGCTTTTACGATGTTTGATATTCGATCATCTTTTTTTTATTTCTGCCCATTGAATAGGGATGTTTTGTTTTTGTTTCCTCTTTCCATCCGATGTTATTTTTCTCATCTCATAACCTCCTTCAAGCATCGATTTTATCAACTCATTTTTATTTTGTGACTGCACACCTTTCAAACCCACCCGACACGCTTTAGATCTGAATTCTGGCACCTTTTTCTCACGAGACTCAGCCTTGATGACTAGGATCATTTGTGGTTTGGTTTTATAACTCAACGAATTCGCGATAATAATGACATTTTTTTTTAATAGTTCGAAATTGTTTTTTAAATGTTTTATTTTTAATTTTTTTTTATTTCCTATACATATGAAATATGTTTTTGGCTGATTTTATTTTCTTTGATAAGAAACCAGTTTTTCGTGTTGGGTAACTTCTTACAATTTTTGAGTTTATTTTCTTGGGAAATCAACAGCAAATTCTGTTTTTTCCACTAAGTTAAAAAAAAGTTTTTAATTAAAGAGATTAGAATCAGTGAAATGTTTTTCCCTGTATATATCGGAAGTAAAAAAAAAAAAAAAATTAATAAAAACATTTCTTCATATTTTTATGATCTCTACCTTCTCATTTATTTTTACATCTCACTTTATGATTACTGTTTGTTTACTTTGCACACCTTTTTTAGTATTTATATATATATATATATATATACACTTCATCAAATATTTTATATAACTTCGTCAAATTGCCGTCATGCTCGGAAGTTTACTTCCTTCTAAGCGGCTTTCATTTTTGACTAAAACTTAAAACTCGCTTCTGCCTCTGTTACCAGGGCGAGGTTGAGATAAATGATTGAATGTTTCTAAATCTAAGGCTGAGAACAAAAAAATGCGCGTGATAACGCGGAATATATCTCCACTCGTTACCACCTTAGGAAGATATGATACGGTCTTGTTTGTCCATAATTTACAATTAAAAACAGTGAACAACGTGTAATGCGGAACATATCTTTACTTGTTGCCACCCAAGGAAGATATGCATCGGCGATTTTATAGACGGGTTCGTGATTAGGAGCTAGGCAGCCACTTGCCAAATAATAAATCGATCTGTAAGACGTACGCGTATCACGATCAATTTTGTAGTTCCCGTTCGGCAGTTGGGGTCGGCGTGACGCTGAATTTTACGTTCCCGTGGCGCGATACACATTGGTACGGCACTTAACGTAACGGAATAAGTTTTAGTCAAAAATGAAAGCCGCTTAGAAGGAAGTAAACTTCCGAGCATGACGGCAATTTGACGAAGTTATATATATATATATATATATATATATATATATATATATATATATATATATATATATATATATATATATATTCTTGTGTGTTTATATATTTTTATATATAGTATGAGTTTGATAAATAACACCTTTGATAAATAAGTTTAACTTATTTGTGGCAAGAAAATAACTACAGCAGACAGTAACATCTTCACCCCTAGAGAACAATTTAACTGCCGAAGTAGAGATATTGTGTATCTCATAACTTGTGCGTGGTGCCCCAGTGTTCAATCTATCGGCGAAACCTCACAGGCGCTATGCAGACGAATCATGGGACACCAACAAAACATTATCAATCACGATGATTTACCGATAGCTAATCACTCCACGTCTGACAACCATTCGGCAAAAGACATTAGCGTTCAAGTATTAGATGGCTGTCTACAAGACATTCACCGGAGAAGAATAATTGAACAAAACTATATTTCATCTCTTCATAGACTTAATATCGGACTTAACAGAGATGCATAATTCATGTCTTTCTGACTATAATTTTATTCTTCCTGAGACTTCCATACTAATGCCCACATGTCGTGTGTGTATCCCTGAGACGTGAAAACGGAGGGTGTGAGATGAAACTGGCAGTAGTAGAAAACAACAATGAAGATTTCCGCATTGTTGATGGTCGTAAGAATCAATAGTAATGGGGTTTGACAGGAGTAGAGGAGAAATAGCTGATGATGGTAGCAAGCAGTACTGGGGTCAGGAGTAACTGCTATGAGTAGAAGGAATAGTAGAGTTCGTGGAAGTAGGTAGCAGAAGTCGACAGTAGCAGAATTTCTCGAACTATAGTACTTTATCTAACAATCATATAGATTTTGGCCTGAAAATCACGAGAAACGGTACGTATCACATAAAGTGTTCCGATTCCATATCATATAGATGACTCATTCTGATTCCGTATCACATAGACGACTCGTTTCCGAAACCTCGGGCTATCATAACAGGCGCATGGATACATTCTATGTGCGTTTCAGTGATCGACCGAACATTATGTCCCAAAAATGTTTTAAAATAATTTAACCCTTTACCTAGCATGAAAAGCAGACGACACTTGCAAAAAAAATCTTGAATAACTAATGTTTTTCAATTCATTTTTTGTCTCAAAAACATTTGTTATGACCACTCATTGGAACGAGCTCGACTAGCTCGTTCCAACGAGGGGTCATAACCTATGTTTTTGAGACAAAAAATGAAAAAAATAATGAAAATTAATTGGCGATTTTTGAGAATAGCATTGGCTGGTTTTGACCGTTACGTTGGGTAAAGGGTTAAGATTTAATCTGTTTATGTGACAGAATTGTTAGATAAATGAATTATCATGATAATGTGCATGTCCTGTGATTTGTATCAGATTCTCGGTGGTGTCCAAAAATGGGTCACAACTCGCCGGCAAAGCCGGCTCGTTGAGATCCCATTCTGGACACCACCTCGAAGCTGATACAAAACACAGGACATGCACATAATCATGATAATCTGTATTTATCAAAAGTATCTGCGCCAGCGGTCTTCAGCAGTGGGTCGTAATCAACATTAGCCTTCGGAGTGTATTTCTGAAACAGTGAGATTCAAATGCCTTAGTTACCCATGAGCTGTATGTATGTTTCGAGGCGGTCTGTGATCTGGCCGTCAGGCATAGTTGGAAAAATCACATGGCCTAGATCCATACAGATATGACCTTTATGGTCACGTGGATGGGATGAAATGGCTTGACAGTAGAGAGTCGTCGAAAACGTAAAAGAATCACAAATATGAAGCGAACGATGTGCATCTTCATAAAAACACAGTGATGATTCGTAGGATTAGTTCTAGAGTGCGTTCTCGCTATCCTGATGTTAGCACAAAGCAAAATAACTGTTACATGCCACGCCTTAGGTTCATATTAGGTTCAAGACTGCTCATTATTATCTTTGTCGTGCGTGAATGTTTCTAAATTTATGGTACAACCATTTTTTACCAATATGTCAAGATATATCAGATAAATCAAATCGTGTGCACATGCACCATTTGATAAGAAAAATATGGATGATATAAAAGACCTTGTTATCGACAACGTGCCAGTTGGCAAGAACCAATCATGAAGTATATTTTGATTCTTTTCGCAGTTTGCGTTGCTGTTGGTAAGTATTCCTTTTGTTCTATGATGTAGGTATTGGGCGGAAGTATGAACGGCAGGCCACTTGGGCGGCGTGGCCAAGGTAGTAACCTTGTCGTCCAGACCTTGTCAGGGACTAACAGCACAAATTGCAAATTAAATTTGAGTGAAAACATGCCAGTCAAATACAGACGGAAATTGGGGAACCACATAAAAAAGCTTCTTCTGTTTTCTTCATAATTTCAATCATTACGCACATCGCCTGGAATAATTCAGTTGGCTAGAAAAGGGAACCGTAAATTGCTTTTTCGGACCAACCGAGATATTCCAGATGAGTGACTCTAAGCAAATTGTAGCAAGGTAAATCCCCACAAACTTAATAAGTTCAATTCAAAGACTGGATTGTTTTGAAAGTGCAAAGTTTGCAAAGCTGATCTCAAGAAATAATTCAACGAAGCACGGCCCAGACCGTCCCAGTTGATGTTTAAGATAATAAAACGTTTCTCTCCACAAAAATGTTAATAGGCCTCCTGAATGTACGAGAAATAAAAACGTTTGAAAATGTAGTGGCGTTAACAATTTCAATTTCTAAACAGCGACTACATGGCCATGCAATAAAGACTCGAGAGTATGTGAAGTTCTATAGCTGTATCATCAGTAAGTACGGAACTATGCGTGTCACAAAATTAGTGCATTAGTTTTCAAAAATGTCAAAACCTCAAGTGAGGAAAAAAACAACGTCGAAAATGGCGGTAAATCGAGAAAATGGAAACTAAAGTATTTATATTTTTTCGGCGTGTACAAAATGCAAAATTTTCATGAAAATTGGACACATTTTAATATTTTGAACGTTGTCAACTCGGCTCTATCCATTCGGAATTTGGGGTAAAGGCAATAAACTTTTAAATGTGATTTTCGTGGATAGTACATTATCGGAATATCAAAAGAATGCTCCTCATTAGTCAAGAGATATCGAAGAATTTAAAACAAACGTTTTTAGCGTTGCACCATAATAAGTTATTGTGATGAATTGACGGTAACATGGTCTGCGTCAACCGAGAAGTGAAGTGTCGAGGTTGAACATACGCTCCAAACCACAAACCACAGACCATGTGCGAAATGAACAAGGCTACCTCAACGATAACAAATTTAGTAGATAAACCTCTCATATACCCCCACGACGTCACTGGACAACAAAAAATCAATAACTAAGATAAAGGTCGAAGTTACTCCATTTCAGTTCAAATAATGAACAAGTTAATGATTTGAATTAACACGGAGTAACCTCGACCTTTTTATAAGTGAGTTGTGGGTATACATAGAGAGTAATCGCTTGACTGGACTGGTTACGTGAAATAATTCATGAGAGGTGAGGGACGTAGTTCAAACACGAGTGTTTCACAATATAGTCCCACGCCTCGAATGAATTATTTCACGTACAATGTAACCAGTCCAGTCAAGCGATTATTCTGTTTATTACTTTTCATTATTAACGATAATTATATTATTTAACCCTTTACCTAACGTAACGCCCAAAACCGGCCAGCCCTATTCTCAAAAATCGCCAATTAATTTTCATTATTTTTTCCTTTTTTGTCTTTAAAACATAGGTTATTAGCGCTACTTGTCTGGTAGGGTTTAAGAGTTATTAATCGATTTCACCAGAAAGTTATCGCTAATTTTTAGAAGAACTGTGGGGCGTCACCTGTTAACCGATACATAAATCATTGCCAATCTGTTCTCATCATTGCCAATCTGTCTATGACAGCAAAAGTTGATAATCTCCTAAACCTCAGTCGGACATTTCAACACAAGATAATAATCCCATTTACCGTGTCAAATTCACACCTGTCTGTTGTGTAATAAGAGAACATTTTCGGAAATTTTAAAGAAGTTCATTATGCGAGAGTGTTATACAATTTCCTGCAGAAAGTGCTTATAACCAGCCGCTTGGTCTTCCAAGATACGCATTCAATAAAGAAACATCTTAGAGTAAAATCGTATTTTCATTTAAGGTAAGAATTTATGTATGTATTATGTTTAACTTTTATAGTGTTTTAATGTGTATTTCCATTTATATATGAAGGGCCGTATTATTTTCATAACTTATTATTAAATATGTAGAAGTGTTATTAATCATAAACGCCGACTGGTAAGCTCGCTTAGTGTTGTAGGACATGCCAGCTCTCTTTGCGTGCTTTCCCAGTTAATTCTGAACTCGCCTAACCAAAGACTTCTACCAGCATTGGTGCTTCAGTCTAAAGTAAAGGAACCATGCAATTAATAATAAATATATTAATTGTTGTAACGGCCGATTTGGGGGCGCGGTGGCTCAATAGGTAGAGGTGCAGGCTGCAAGCCGAGAGGTCCTCGGTTCGAATCCCACCTTCGGCGACCGCGCCGTGTCCTTGGGAAAGATATTTCACCCCCATTGCTCACGTGGGGGCACGGTGACGTTGCGCACTAAGGCGTAGTGCACGTCGATGGTGCACTGTCTTCAACTAATACTACCCCTGCTTGTGTGGAGTAAGTATGTTGGGGAGCTGACAGTTGCTCGCCGTTGCTCGGTGGTTGTCTCCAGATACTCCGGCTTCCTCCACCCGTAAAACTGTCGAGGTCATGATTAGTCAATCCATTGTGCAGAAATATGTGACCTTAAACACCAATAAATAAATAAATAAATAAATAAATAAATAACGGCCGATTTAGCGCATCCAGATATCAGCTCGCTGCTAAAAGCGCTGTTCGTACTTTAGCCCATATATAGAGTTCGTTCATAGCGCTGTCATTCACTACTTCGCGACCTCGTTGAAATGTACGGTTAGAGAAAATATATTACATATCGAAGAGACATAATTAAACGGAAAAAAGAAGAAAGTATTCTATATGCAAGTCTGTCCACTTTGTAAATACTTATTAACTTGATTTGTTTTATTTGCTAGTAATTTTTATGCACGTTATTACTTGAGTTGCTCGCCCCCAGTACCCCGAACACATTATTCACATTCTGTAGATGATCCTTTACCCAACGCAGACGATATCAAAATTTATTATTTTAAATATCATTTTTTTCAAATTTTTCAAAAAATTTCAACGAAACCATATCATGTGACCCCTCGTTGGAACGAGGGGTAGCATGATATGGTTTTGTTGGAATTTTTTGAAAAATAATTTTTTTTTCAGCTGCTGAATTTGCATATTACGCGGGCGGATGCGGACGATTCGTTGGATAAAGGGTTAAGAGAATTTCCTCGGAAGTCAATAATTTATATCTCGGTTGAACGAGCTCTCCGAGCTCGATCAATCAAGATATAAATGGCAAGTCTTCTATCGATGTGAAAACTATTGTGGCGAAACGTTTTTATCGCGAGAGGGTGCGCGGTGGCTCAGTTGGTAGAGGTGCAGGCTGCAAGCCGAGAGGTCCTCGGTTCGAATCCCACCTGCGGCAACCGCGTTGTGTCCTTGGGCAAGACACTTCACCCCGATTGCCTACATGGGGGCACGATGACGCTGTGTACTGAGGCGTACTGCACGTCGATGGTGCGCATGTCTTCAACCAATCTAACCCTGCCTGTGCTGCGGTACAGAGTTCAGAGTTACGATGTTGGAGAGCTGACAGCTGCTCGTCGTTGCTCGGTGGTTCTCTCCGGGTACTCCGGCTTCCTCCACCCGTAAAAGTGTCACGGTCACGATTAGCCATTGTGCATAAGTATGTGACCTTAAACACCAATAAATAAATAAATTTATCGCGAGAATTGTGGAAATATTATTTCTATTATACCGAAATAGAATTTAATATTTCGTTTGAGCGAGATCACCGACCCCCGTCAGACGAGATATAAATGACGAAATTCTAATGAACATGAAACAGTATTTCGTACCTCTCCATTGCCTTGCGAGTATGTAATCCCCAGTGTAATACATTACATGATATAATACTGCACATTATTTTTTATATTTAGACGCATTCAATAAAGGAACATCTTAGTGTAAAATCGTATTTTCATTTTAAATCACACCCAAAAATATGACCAAGCATCCCGACCCGCAAAATGGCAATATTATACTCTCGTCAAATCAGAGGGCGAGGATTTTAGTGTTATTCGAACATTGAAACTTTTAAGGCACCATCACTGATCCCTGTATAACTGGAATGCTCATTGGTCATATAGAGAAGAAAGGTGTCTCCATAGCCGCCATCATAGGAGGGCGTGGGTGTGGGCGGATGTTGCTATAAATAAACAATTCTCAACAACACAAAATTTCTCGGAGGTTCTCAGATTTCCAACGTCTCTCATTCGATGCGCGCCTTTTAAAAAATATACTCTGAGGCCTGTGGAAAATGAGAGTGTTGATGGTCTGCGAATTGCGTTGCGACGTTTTTTTTTTGTTATTGTCGTTCCAGCAATCGAGTTGTATAGAGATCAATGGGCAGATGCGGCGGAACAAGGGGGTGGGAGCTCAAGGGACACGCGCGCCCTACACTTTTTCCCACAGATATGTTGCGCGGTAACACAATGATTTAAAATGGGCGCAATCAAACGTATCAATATACAGGCATTCCTGTAATATACTACTCAAAGTTTGCTGAGTACCACATATTTGACACATCATTGTGAAATTTGCTTGTGACATATTTGCGATATTTTTGGTGGATATGATTGAGGAATGTATTGAGATGGTCCCGGTGTTTATATTAGCTCTCATGACAGGTACACTTTTTGTGACAGTCATGGAAAGCATGTAACCCTTGATTTTCATGATGTTTTCGTGTACTGTCTGCATGTACATGATACGTGTAGGGTATTCAATCTTCATTTTAACACAAACCCTTGTGACTTTATGATTGAAAATGGCGAATGCAAAAGTAAGACGACATTTGTCTGAAGCAGAAATGTGGCGAGCTGTAGGGATGGTGGCGCAAGGGGCTACCCATCACCAGGTTGTCGAAGCCCTTTGTGTGCACCATACAGTGATCACTAGAGCCTGGGCAAGATTTCAGAAGTATGGCACACCAGTAAGACGGCATGGTGGTGGCAGAGACGGGGCAACATCTACAGCTGAAGACCGGTTTTTGATCATTCAGGCCCATGGGAACCACTTTGCCACAGAAACCCAGCTTCGCAGTGACCTTCAGAATACATCCGGGATAAATGTTTCGACGCAGACTATCTGGGCAAGGTTGCAAGATGGTGGTCGCCGATCGAGAAGACCATGTATTCGCATTCCGCTGTTCCAGAACCACCGCCAGGCACGATATGAATGGGTCATGGACCATGTTGGATGGACCAGAGAAGATTGTCGACCTGTTCTTTGCACAGATGAGTCAAAGTACTGCCTAGACTACACAGATAGGCGTCCTAGGGTATGGAGAAGACCAGGAGAGCGACTCCATGCAGCCAACATTGCTGTGCATAAGCGCTATGGTGGGGGGGGGGGGGGGGTCAATAATGGCCTGGGGCGGCATCAGCTGGGATGGACGTACAGAGCCATGTGTCCTTGACCGTGGTACATTGATTGCACAACGGTATATTGATGAGATCCTGGATGCCCACATCAGATTGTATGCAGGTGCAGTGGGTCACATTCGGAGAAAAACTTAGTCTAAATTTTAACACTGTAGCCGAGAAAATATTTTAAACATTTATTACACAAAGAACAGGTTGAGTGACAATATTTTACGTGTTATGTCCATTCAGTTCAATATTTCTAGTTTCATGTACTATGCTTATGTTAATTATTGCGTCATTTTGTTTTGCTTCCTTTTTGGATTGAAAATTGGTCCTAAAAATCGTGTATAACATAAGTAAATTTTACTAAAATAGTCGACCCCAGGTGTGTTAAGTTCATTTTTTGACCTTTTTGAATGTCTGTTGAAATTTTTACGTGTTATTTTAGTAATCTGTAATGGAGACTGAAGACAATAATGTAGAGATAATAAGTATGCACTAGTGTTTTTTTTGTTTCCTTTTATCGCTAAAGAAGAGCATTTTGGGATATTTTTCTAAGTGAACAGCACTGTTTTGCTCTGTAGAAAGCGACAAAAGCTTAAAATGAATGATTTAAAAAAAAATAACCACTATTTGTAGTCCATCGAATGTTGGATATCCTATCGAATTTATTTCGTGAAAATTTCCCGATATTTTTTTCTAAGTCAGGAAAATTATGGGTTTTTTTGATATTCTAATTTAAAATCTCTGTGTATACCGACTGAGGACAGAAAACGTGCATCTGACAGTACATTAATAGCTGTCGGTATTTGTTCATTGTACCACTACTGACAGTTATCTTCTCTCAGTTAGTTAATTCTCGGAGGTCAGTTAATGTATATGTATGAAAAGAGGATTATTGAATTAATGCAGCCAACTCTAAGTGCTAAACTCTTCCCTAATGTCGCTATTGAAGAGACAGATATCCTTTCTTTCTATTTCTGAAAAGGGTTTTGTTAATCTTTTAAAAGTTTTATTTTAATATCAGAGAAGTAAATAAATAATGTATAATTACTATCCAAATACATTATTTACTTGTTCTACCTGATATAAGAAAATCATACATCCATTATGTTTTGATTTTTTGTCCCCAAAAACATAGCGCGCAAAACAAGCAGACAGATTGAGGCTAAGAGGCGTCCGTTAAAAGTGCGGGGATGGATTAATCACAATTTGATGTGGGTGTGTGGGTGGTTGTGAGCAACGTGGTAGGAACAGTGACCGGGAGAGGACGGGGAGGGGGTAGGGTGGTTAGAGAAGTATTTACCCCCACCACGATATTTTCCAAAGATAAGCAATCCATTTTTTTTGACACACACTCAGGTGGGTTTTGATGTTTGAATGTACTAACACCAACACAAATTTACCCCCCCCCCCCCACCTCTCCGCGATCTTTTCCAAAGATTAGCAAAATTGTCCCTAAAATCGATATTCTGATAGCCAGCCAGTGTGATTCTATATTTGCTCAGCTTCAAAAATAGTTTTGGTCAAAATTACTATGGGAATTTACCCAGTTTAAGCTTTCATTTCATGAAGATTCCCCCTGGGGAGGCCCCCAGGGACCCAAGAAAAAGAGAGGTGGTAGTAACGAGCGCGACGTGTTAGTTCCAATAAGGGGTCCTGACCCAAGTTTTGAAAGCAAAAGAAAAAGTAGAAAAGAAAAAAGTCAATGGCGATTCTTGTGTATAGCGTTAGCCGTTTTTTGGATGTTACTTTAAACTTTTGCGAAAATGAAATTTATTTGTCATATGAGAATATTTGTTGTGAGGACTTTGACTATTATATTCAATGAACGAGCTTAATCAATCAGGCGATATCCAATTAAATGAGATCCTACGCGGAATTGCACTTCTATTCTCCCGAAAGTTCATGCTACACATATATAGTTCAGTCAGTGAAAAGATAACTACAATCTTCGACAATTCGATGCCTTTAGCGATCGTTCACATCAGAATTTCGAGTTAACTCCCACGCCCATTCCGGTAGAATTGTTGGTAATGTGATAGATTCATTCTGGTGGACGATAATGCCCGTCCTCATGTTGCCCATGCTGTGCGGGAGTACCGACAGAGGGAGGGGATTGAGCGTATGGACTGGCCAACATGACCCCTGACCTCAATCAAATCGAACATGTCTGGAATGAGTTGCAGCTTGCAATTTCAGCCCGTCCAGTCCAGCCAAGAAGTGTCCAGGAGCTTGGTGCCATGCTGGTCCAAGAATGGAACAACATCCACAAAGGACCACCAGGAACCTGATTGGGAGCACGAGAAGGCGTTGTCAAGCCGTAATTAACAGCAATGGGTTTCATACTCGATATTGAACCGATACCTGTTCGCGCGGTCAACTTTTTGGCAAATTTGAAAAATTTCCTCTTTTACCTATAATATCCATTTTTCATGGTTATCGTATTCAAAAGCTAAAAAATAATGTAAAACACAAACAAAATCTTAATTTCTGTACTTGAATCATTAACGATATAATTAAATAAAAAATATATACACTTTTCTTCACAATATTACAACTAAAACGTAAAACAGGTAGATGGATATACTTGGTGTTTATCAAGCTTTGAGTAGTATATATTATTTGAAAATCCAAGCAACATTTGGCAAAAGAATTCCACCTTCGGTCGGCCCGGTCCGTTTATTTCGCTTCATCCATCTTCCAACCCGAAGGCTAACCTTCGGGTTGGAAGATGATTGAAGTACTAGAAATGAACAGGACAGTGACCTCACCGCGGCATACTCATCTGAACGAGAGACTATAGTATTTCTCTGTACATTTTCTGATATACGATTGTAACTTTTCTCCCACTGGGCCGAACTATGGTAGCCCTGAAAGGTTGTGTCCTTCCCATTTTATCGAGCTTCCGCTGCCTCTGTCAATGGGTTTCGCGAATAAAAAAAATATGTGCGCACCATTTAAAATGCCAAGAAAAAAAGCTGTATCTTTTATAAATATGAGTTGTGCAATGCGCAAAATTAGTGTTTGTGAGCGAAAATGTCACCGAAACGAATTGATGGAAAATGGTCAAAATAGCGATAACTGGGAAAATGACATACTTTTTATTTGCTAAAAGCTGTAACAATGGAAATACAAATCTAAATTGACCATGCCTATCACTCGACCACTAACAGATCCTAAATTGGGAATGCTAGTTAACCAAAGATATACGGTGCTATCTTTCCTCTGTGCAAGCTTACCTCAATCCCAGGTTGAAGAACCCTCTAATTTTGGAACTTCGTGTGAAGTTGAATACTCTCATGTCTCTCCAATATGATATCGTGATTTGCTGGTTACCTGGACATGTTGGTATCTCCGGTAACACCATGGCAGACAGTATTATTGCGGATAATTACTCGTCTGGTAACACGATGTCATGTTGGTCATACAAGACTTACACATTCCTTTTTGTTAGAGGGTAATTCGCCACCAGAATGTGTTCCCTGACAGCAGGGGTTGACTGTGGAACACATTCTTTCGGACTATACATATTTTAATAATTTCAGACGGCAGTACTTTAATGTTGTGTCTCTTCGAGACCGATTTTACAACACCAATTCTCATTAAATTCTGTCGTTCCCTCAGAAAATGAACCTCTTCAATAAATTAAAAATTGTTATTATTCTTATATCTTCCTATCTATTCAACAGGATGTTTAAACATTATTCTTTTAGCCAGTGGTCTCAGTTTCTCATGACCGTATTCACTAATTATTTATTCCACATATTCTTTCCTAATTTACTGAATCGTTTTATTTCATGGAAGATTACGGCTTTTTTTTATACTACAAACCTTTTTCTCACACGATATAGCCTTAGATGCTGTTGTTACATAAAGCACCAATAAATAAATAAATACGGTGCTAGTCCAGAACACACGGAATCCTCAATATTAGTGTCAGAATATTGCATCACTTAATTCCACATTGTACCATGATAACCTTTTCTCCTATCTATGAAAAGCCTATGACATAAATTTTAGCTTTACACACCAACCGTGGTGACCACGCCAGCAATGGGATTTCAATAGTTAAATTTTACACCCACAGTAGAATTACATCCAAGTTGACCTTTGGCTTTGGTGACGTCGACCTGAATGCAAACTTTTCTAAATTTATCGCACGTCGTCTCGCGAAGAGTGAAATGAAAATGGCAATTATTTATTACGTTTTTAAATGGGTTTACCTCATAAGATAACAATTAACAAACATGCATGGTCTCAGGTTAATAAAGCACCCATAACTCGAAAAAGTATGTTGTTATGGTAGTAAAATGAAGAAGGCTCCGTTTCTTTTTTCCATTTCGTTTCGACGATAACATTGTCTGCGCCCACCGATGCTCATGTAAACAAAAACAGATTCGCACGTATGTACGTCTGCTGTTCAGTAAAATGGAGAAAAAATAATAGCGACTCTTAATAATCTGACGATCATGGTATAAATAAAATATAGCGATAGTAGCTTGATGTACCAAATGTTCACCACGCGTGGTGAACGAATCTAGGACAAAACCACCTCATGTCAAAACCCACTCAGTCAAAACTCCCTCGGACAAAACACCCTCAAGACAAAACCCCCTCACCTTAACTGAAACAATGGACAAAACCCCCTCACTCAGAAAAACGACATGCAGACATTACCCCATGGAGGGGTGGATATTCTTCCATGGAGGCATACATACCCTATGTAACATTTTCCTATCGGACACTTCCCCATCTGACATAAATGTTGGTTTTGTGAATGAGAAACAACTAACTCTTGGCAAGTTTTAATTTTTTTTATTCATATATTTCAAACGTGAAAAATTATTTACACAACACTGAGGACAGAGTATATTTTAGCACATTTTAAGCACTTTTGTAAAACAATTCTAGTAACAAAAGAGCACATGGCATATTTCAGTCGCACACACATTTGTATAATTCTATTGACAAATTAGAAAAATACTTTTAGCACTAAAATAAATCATAGAAAAAATTAAGAATTTCAATTTTGTAGATAAAATTATACAAATGTGGTTGTTACTGGAACAAGCCCAAGGAGCTTGTTTCAGTCGCACACACATTTGTATAATTCTATTGACAAAATAGAAAAATACTTTTAGCACTAAAATAAATCATAGAAAAAATTAAGAATTTCAATTTTGTAGATAAAATTATACAAATGTGGTTGTTACTGGAACAAGCTCAAGGAGCTTGTTTCAGTCGCACACACCTTTGTATAATTCTATTGACAAAATAGAAAAATACTTTTAGCACTAAAATAAATGAATAGAATAGGGGCGGTACATGTAATATCATTGCCCTTTTACCCTTTTACTGGTAACCAAGACAGAGTGGATTGTTTTAAAATCGAATACAATAACCAATTTGTTTCAGAAAGTCCCTAACACCTAGCATTCCATTATTTCTTCGTACACATAGTTTTTGAAGTTTCTCTTGAAGTTTTTTGGTGCTTTTCCTCTGGCGCTGTGATGGAAGCGCACCTCTTTCACTTCTCAAGAGTGCTGTTGAGACCAACATCTGATCTTTTTTCAAACTGTCAATTGTTCTCCAAATGGTTGGATGTGCATTTCCAACTAGCTTTTTGAAACCATTGAAATGGAAAAAAGAAACGGAGCCTTCTTCATTTTACTACCATAACAACATACTTTCTCGAGTTATGGGTGCTTTATTAACCTGAGACCATGCATGTTTGTTAATTGTTATCTTATGAGGTAAACCCATTTAAAAACGTAATAAATAATTGCCATTTTCATTTCACTCTTCGCGAGACGACGTGCGATAAATTTAGAAAAGTTTGCATTCAGGTCGACGTCACCAAAGCCAAAGGTCAACTTGGATGTAATTCTACTGTGGGTGTAAAATTTAACTATTGAAATCCCATTGCTGGCGTGTTCACCACGGTTGGTGTGTAAAGCTAAAATTTATGTCATAGGCTTTTCATAGATAGGAGAAAAGGTTATCATGGTACAATGTGGAATTAAGTGATGCAATATTCTGACACTAATATTGAGGGTTCCGTGTGTTCTGGACTAGCACCGTATTTATTTATTTATTGGTGCTTTACGTAACAACAGCATCTAAGGCTATATCGTGTGAGAAAAAGGTTTGTAGTATAAAAAAAGACGTAATCTTCCATGAAATAAAACGATTCAGTAAATTAGGAAAGAATATGTGGAATAAATAATTAGTGAATACGGTCATGAGAAACTTAGACCACTGGCTAAAAGAATAATGTTTAAACATCCTGTTGAATAGATAGGAAGATATAAGAATAATAACAATTTTTAATTTATTGAAGAGGTTCATTTTCTGAGGGAACGACAGAATTTAATGAGAATTGGTGTTGTAAAATCGGTCTCGAAGAGACACAACATTAAAGTACTGCCGTCTGAAATTATTAAAATATGTATAGTCCGAAAGAATGTGTTCCACAGTCAACCCCTGCTGTCAGGGAACACATTCTGGTGGCGAATTACCCTCTAACAAAAAGGAATGTGTAAGTCTTGTATGACCAACATGACATCGTGTCCAAATAATACGGTGTTTTCTACACAGGTTACCAGACGAGTAATTATCCGCAATAATACTGTCTGCCATGGTGTTACCGGAGATACCAACATGTCCAGGTAACCAGCAAATCACGATATCATATTGGAGAGACATGAGAGTATTCAACTTCACACGAAGTTCCAAAATTAGAGGGTTCTTCAACCTGGGATTGAGGTAAGCTTGCACAGAGGAAAGATAGCACCGTATATCTTTGGTTAACTAGCATTCCCAATTTAGGATCTGTTAGTGGTCGAGTGATAGGCATGGTCAATTTAGATTTGTATTTCCATTGTTACAGCTTTTAGCAAATAAAAAGTATGTCATTTTCCCAGTTATCGCTATTTTGACCATTTTCCATCAATTCGTTTCGGTGACATCTTCGCTCACAAGCACTAATTTTGCGCATTGCACAACTCATATTTATAAAAGATACAGCTTTTTTTCTTGGCATTTTAAATGGTGCGCACATATTTTTTTTATTCGCGAAACCCATTGACAGAGGCAGCGGAAGCTCGATAAAATGGGAAGGACACAACCTTTCAGGGCTACCATAGTTCGGCCCAGTGGGAGAAAAGTTACAATCGTATATCAGAAAATGTACAGAGAAATACTATAGTCTCTCGTTCAGATGAGTATGCCGCGGTGAGGTCACTGTCCTGTTCATTTCTAGTACTTCAATCATCTTCCAACCCGAAGGTTAGCCTTCGGGTTGGAAGATGGATGAAGCGAAATAAACGGACCGGGCCGACCGAAGGTGGAATTCTTTTGCCAAATGTTGCTTGGATTTTCAAATAATATATACTACTCAAAGCTTGATAAACACCAAGTATATCCATCTACCTGTTTTACGTTTTAGTTGTAATATTGTGAAGAAAAGTGTATATATTTTTTATTTAATTATATCGTTAATGATTCAAGTACAGAAATTAAGATTTTGTTTGTGTTTTACATTATTTTTTAGCTTTTGAATACGATAACCATGAAAAATGGATATTATAGGTAAAAGAGGAAATTTTTCAAATTTGCCAAAAAGTTGACCGCGCGAACAGGTATCGGTTCAATATCGAGTATGAAACCCATTGCTGTTAATTACGGCTTGACAACGCCTTCTCGTGCTCCCAATCAGGTTCCTGGTGGTCCTTTGTGGATGTTGTTCCATTCTTGGACCAGCATGGCACCAAGCTCCTGGACACTTCTTGGCTGGACTGGACGGGCTGAAATTGCAAGCTGCAACTCATTCCAGACATGTTCGATTTGATTGAGGTCAGGGGTCATGTTGGCCAGTCCATACGCTCAATCCTCTCCCTCTGTCGGTACTCCCGCACAGCATGGGCAACATGAGGACGGGCATTATCGTCCACCAGAATGAATCTATCACATTACCAACAATTCTACCGGAATGGGCGTGGGAGTTAACTCGAAATTCTGATGTGAACGATCGCTAAAGGCATCGAATTGTCGAAGATTGTAGTTATCTTTTCACTGACTGAACTATATATGTGTAGCATGAACTTTCGGGAGAATAGAAGTGCAATTCCGCGTAGGATCTCACTTAATTGGATATCGCCTGATTGATTAAGCTCGTTCATTGAATATAATAGTCAAAGTCCTCACAACAAATATTCTCATATGACAAATAAATTTCATTTTCGCAAAAGTTTAAAGTAACATCCAAAAAACGGCTAACGCTATACACAAGAATCGCCATTGACTTTTTTCTTTTCTACTTTTTCTTTTGCTTTCAAAACTTGGGTCAGGACCCCTTATTGGAACTAACACGTCGCGCTCGTTACTACCACCTCTCTTTTTCTTGGGTCCCTGGGGGCCTCCCCAGGGGGAATCTTCATGAAATGAAAGCTT
This sequence comes from Pictodentalium vernedei, assembly GCA_031216915.1. NCBI lineage: Eukaryota > Metazoa > Mollusca > Scaphopoda > Dentaliida > Dentaliidae > Pictodentalium > Pictodentalium vernedei. Next base: position 289,383,714 of record CM062297.1, on the reverse strand, counting down.
AAACTGGGTAAATTCCCATAGTAATTTTGACCAAAACTATTTTTGAAGCTGAACAAATATAGAATCACACTGGCTGGCTATCAGAATATCGATTTTAGGGACAATTTTGCTAATCTTTGGAAAAGATCGCGGAGAGGTGGGGAGGGGGGGGGGGGTGGGTAAATTTGTGTTGGTGTTAGTACATTCAAACATCAAAACCCACCTGAGTGTGTGTCAAAAAAATGGATTGCTTATCTTTGGAAAATATCGTGGAGGGGGTAAATACTTCTCTAACCACCCTACCCCCTCCCCGTCCTCTCCCGGTCACTGTTCCTACCACGTTGCTCACAACCACCCACACACCCACATCAAATTGTGATTAATCCATCCCCGCACTTTTAACGGACGCCTCTTAGCCTCAATCTGTCTGCTTGTTTTGCGCGCTATGTTTTTGGGGACAAAAAATCAAAACATAATGGATGTATGATTTTCTTATATCAGGTAGAACAAGTAAATAATGTATTTGGATAGTAATTATACATTATTTATTTACTTCTCTGATATTAAAATAAAACTTTTAAAAGATTAACAAAACCCTTTTCAGAAATAGAAAGAAAGGATATCTGTCTCTTCAATAGCGACATTAGGGAAGAGTTTAGCACTTAGAGTTGGCTGCATTAATTCAATAATCCTCTTTTCATACATATACATTAACTGACCTCCGAGAATTAACTAACTGAGAGAAGATAACTGTCAGTAGTGGTACAATGAACAAATACCGACAGCTATTAATGTACTGTCAGATGCACGTTTTCTGTCCTCAGTCGGTATACACAGAGATTTTAAATTAGAATATCAAAAAAACCCATAATTTTCCTGACTTAGAAAAAAATATCGGGAAATTTTCACGAAATAAATTCGATAGGATATCCAACATTCGATGGACTACAAATAGTGGTTATTTTTTTTTTTAAATCATTCATTTTAAGCTTTTGTCGCTTTCTACAGAGCAAAACAGTGCTGTTCCCTTAGAAAAATATCTCAAAATGCTCTTCTTTAGCGATAAAAGGAAACAAAAAAAACATTAGTGCATACTTATTATTTTTACATTATTGTCTTCAGTCTCCATTGCAGATTACTAAAATAACACGTAAAAATTTCAACAGACATTCAAAAAGGTCAAAAAATGAACTTAACACACCTGGGGTCGACTATTTTCGTAAAATTTACTTATGTTATACACGATTTTTAGGACCAATTTTCAATCCAAAAAGGAAGCAAAACAAAATGACGCAATAATTAACATAAGCATAGTACATGAAACTAGAAATATTGAACTGAATGGACATAACACGTAAAATATTGTCACTCAACCTGTTCTTTGTGTAATAAATGTTTAAAATATTTTCTCCATTGGCCACAGTGTTAAAATTTAGACTAAGTTTTTCTCCGAATGTGACCCACTGCACCTGCATACAATCTGATGTGGGCATCCAGGATCTCATCAATATACCGTTGTGCAATCAATGTACCACGGTCAAGGACACATGGCTCTGTACGTCCATCCCAGCTGATGCCGCCCCAGGCCATTATTGACCCCCCCCCCCCCCCACCATAGCGCTTATGCACAGCAATGTTGGCTGCATGGAGTCGCTCTCCTGGTCTTCTCCATACCCTAGGACGCCTATCTGTGTAGTCTAGGCAGTACTTTGACTCATCTGTACAAAGAACAGGTCGACAATCTTCTCTGGTCCATCCAACATGGTCCATGACCCATTCATATCGTGCCTGGCGGTGGTTCTGGAACAGCGGAATGCGAATACATGGTCTTCTCGATCGGCGACCACCATCTTGCAACCTTGCCCAGATAGTCGGCGTCGAAACATTTATCCCGGATGTATTCTGAAGGTCACTGCGAAGCTGGGTTTCTGTGGCAAAGTGGTTCCCACGTGCCTGAATGATCAAAAACCGGTCTTCAGCTGTAGATGTTGCCCCGTCTCTGCCACCACCATGCCGTCTTACTGGTGTGCCATACTTCTGAAATCTTGCCCAGGCTCTAGTGATCACTGTATGGTGCACACAAAGGGCTTCGACAACCTGGTGATGGGTAGCCCCTTGCGCCACCATCCCTACAGCTCGCCACATTTCTGCTTCAGACAAATGTCGTCTTACTTTTGCATTCGCCATTTTCAATCATAAAGTCACAAGGGTTTGTGTTAAAATGAAGATTGAATACCCTACACGTATCATGTACATGCAGACAGTACACGAAAACATCATGAAAATCAAGGGTTACATGCTTTCCATGACTGTCACAAAAAGTGTACCTGTCATGAGAGCTAATATAAACACCGGGACCATCTCAATACATTCCTCAATCATATCCACCAAAAATATCGCAAATATGTCACAAGCAAATTTCACAATGATGTGTCAAATATGTGGTACTCAGCAAACTTTGAGTAGTATATTACAGGAATGCCTGTATATTGATACGTTTGATTGCGCCCATTTTAAATCATTGTGTTACCGCGCAACATATCTGTGGGAAAAAGTGTAGGGGCGCGTGTCCCTTGAGCTCCCACCCCCTTGTTCCGCCGCATCTGCCCATTGATCTCTATACAACTCGATTGCTGGAACGACAATAACAAAAAAAAAAACGTCGCAACGCAATTCGCAGACCATCAACACTCTCATTTTCCACAGGTCTCAGAGTATATTTTTTAAAAGGCGCGCATCGAATGAGAGACGTTGGAAATCTGAGAACCTCCGAGAAATTTTGTGTTGTTGAGAATTGTTTATTTATAGCAACATCCGCCCACACCCACACCCTCCTATGATGGCGGCTATGGAGACACCTTTCTTCTCTATATGACCAATGAGCATTCCAGTTATACAGGGATCAGTGATGGTGCCTTAAAAGTTTCAATGTTCGAATAACACTAAAATCCTCGCCCTCTGATTTGACGAGAGTATAATATTGCCATTTTGCGGGTCGGGATGCTTGGTCATATTTTTGGGTGTGATTTAAAATGAAAATACGATTTTACACTAAGATGTTCCTTTATTGAATGCGTCTAAATATTAAAAATAATGTGCAGTATTATATCATGTAATGTATTACACTGGGGATTACATACTCGCAAGGCAATGGAGAGGTACGAAATACTGTTTCATGTTCATTAGAATTTCGTCATTTATATCTCGTCTGACGGGGGTCGGTGATCTCGCTCAAACGAAATATTAAATTCTATTTCGGTATAATAGAAATAATATTTCCACAATTCTCGCGATAAATTTATTTATTTATTGGTGTTTAAGGTCACATACTTATGCACAATGGCTAATCGTGACCGTGACAGTTTTACGGGTGGAGGAAGCCGGAGTACCCGGAAAGAACCACCGAGCAACGACGAGCAGCTGTCAGCTCTCCAACATCGTAACTCTGAACTCTGTACCGCAGCACAGGCAGGGTTAGATTGGTTGAAGACATGCGCACCATCGACGTGCAGTACGCCTCAGTACACAGCGTCATAGTGCCCCCATGTAGGCAATCGGGGTGAAGTGTCTTGCCCAAGGACACAACGCGGTTGCCGCAGGTGGGATTCGAACCGAGGACCTCTCGGCTTGCAGCCTGCACCTCTACCAACTGAGCCACCGCGCCCCCTCTCGCGATAAAAACGTTTCGCCACAATAGTTTTCACATCGATAGAAGACTTGCCATTTATATCTTGATTGATCGAGCTCGGAGAGCTCGTTCAACCGAGATATAAATTATTGACTTCCGAGGAAATTCTCTTAACCCTTTATCCAACGAATCGTCCGCATCCGCCCGCGTAATATGCAAATTCAGCAGCTGAAAAAAATATTATTTTTCAAAAAATTCCAACAAAACCATATCATGCTACCCCTCGTTCCAACGAGGGGTCACATGATATGGTTTCGTTGAAATTTTTTGAAAAATTTGAAAAAAATGATATTTAAAATAATAAATTTTGATATCGTCTGCGTTGGGTAAAGGATCATCTACAGAATGTGAATATAATGTGTTCGGGGTACTGGGGGCGAGCAACTCAAGTAATAACGTGAATAAAAATTACTAGCAAATAAAACAAATCAAGTTAATAAGTATTTACAAAGTGGACAGACTTGCATATAGAATACTTTCTTCTTTTTTCCGTTTAATTATGTCTCTTCGATATGTAATATATTTTCTCTAACCGTACATTTCAACGAGGTCGCGAAGTAGTGAATGACAGCGCTATGAACGAACTCTATATATGGGCTAAAGTACGAACAGCGCTTTTAGCAGCGAGCTGATATCTGGATGCGCTAAATCGGCCGTTATTTATTTATTATTTATTTATTTATTTATTTATTTATTTATTTATTGGTGTTTAAGGTCACATATTTCTGCACAATGGATTGGCTAATCATGACCTCGACAGTTTTACGGGTGGAGGAAGCCGGAGTACCTGGAGACAACCACCGAGCAACGGCGAGCAACTGTCAGCTCCCCAACATACTTACTCCACACAAGCAGGGGTAGTATTAGTTGAAGACAGTGCACCATCGACGTGCACTACGCCTTAGTGCGCAACGTCACCGTTCCCCCACGTGAGCAATGGGGTGAAATATCTTTCCCAAGGACACGGCGCGGTCGCCGAAGGTGGGATTCGAACCGAGGACCTCTCGGCTTGCAGCCTGCACCTCTACCTATTGAGCCACCGCGCCCCCAAATCGGCCGTTACAACAATTAATATATTTATTATTAATTGCATGGTTCCTTTACTTTAGACTGAAGCACCAATGCTGGTAGAAGTCTTTGGTTAGGCGAGTTCAGAATTAACTGGGAAAGCACGCAAAGAGAGCTGGCATGTCCTACAACACTAAGCGAGCTTACCAGTCGGCGTTTATGATTAATAACACTTCTACATATTTAATAATAAGTTATGAAAATAATACGGCCCTTCATATATAAATGGAAATACACATTAAAACACTATAAAAGTTAAACATAATATATACATAAATTCTTACCTTAAATGAAAATACGATTTTACTGTAAGATGTTTCTTTATTGAATGCGTATCTTGGAAGACCAAGCGGCTGGTTATAAGCACTTTCTGCAGGAAATTGTATAACACTCTCGCATAATGAACTTCTTTAAAATTTCCGAAAATGTTCTCTTATTACACAACAGACAGGTGTGAATTTGACACGGTAAATGGGATTATTATCTGGTGTTGAAATGTCCGACTGAGGTTTAGGAGATTATCAACTTTTGCTGTCATAGACAGATTGGCAATGATGAGAACAGATTGGCAAAGATTTATGTATCGGTTAACAGGTGACGCCCCACAGTTCTGCTAAAAAATAGCGATAACTTTCTGGTGAAATCGATTAATAACTCTTAAACCCTACCAGACAAGTAGCGCTAATAACCTATGTTTTAAAGACAAAAAAGGAAAAAATAATGAAAATTAATTGGCGATTTTTGAGAATAGGGCTGGCCGGTTTTGGGCGTTACGTTAGGTAAAGGGTTAAATAATATAATTATCGTTAATAATGAAAAGTAATAAACAGAATAATCGCTTGACTGGACTGGTTACATTGTACGTGAAATAATTCATTCGAGGCGTGGGACTATATTGTGAAACACTCGTGTTTGAACTACGTCCCTCACCTCTCATGAATTATTTCACGTAACCAGTCCAGTCAAGCGATTACTCTCTATGTATACCCACAACTCACTTATAAAAAGGTCGAGGTTACTCCGTGTTAATTCAAATCATTAACTTGTTCATTATTTGAACTGAAATGGAGTAACTTCGACCTTTATCTTAGTTATTGATTTTTTGTTGTCCAGTGACGTCGTGGGGGTATATGAGAGGTTTATCTACTAAATTTGTTATGGTTGAGGTAGCCTTGTTCATTTCGCACATGGTCTGGGGTTTGTGGTTTGGAGCGTATGTTCAACCTCGACACTTCACTTCTCGGTTGACGCAGACCATGTTACCGTCAATTCATCACAATAACTTATTATGGTGCAACGCCAAAAACGTTTGTTTTAAATTCTTCGATATCTCTTGACTAATGAGGAGCATTCTTTTGATATTCCGATAATGTACTATCCACGAAAATCACATTTAAAAGTTTATTGCCTTTACCCCAAATTCCGAATGGATAGAGCCGAGTTGACAACGTTCAAAATATTAAAATGTGTCCAATTTTCATGAAAATTTTGCATTTTGTACACGCCGAAAAAATATAAATACTTTAGTTTCCATTTTCTCGATTTACCGCCATTTTCGACGTTGTTTTTTTCCTCACTTGAGGTTTTGACATTTTTGAAAACTAATGCACTAATTTTGTGACACGCATAGTTCCGTACTTACTGATGATACAGCTATAGAACTTCACATACTCTCGAGTCTTTATTGCATGGCCATGTAGTCGCTGTTCAGAAATTGAAATTGTTAACGCCACTACATTTTCAAACGTTTTTATTTCTCGTACATTCAGGAGGCCTATTAACATTTTTGTGGAGAGAAACGTTTTATTATCTTAAACATCAACTGGGACGGTCTGGGCCGTGCTTCGTTGAATTATTTCTTGAGATCAGCTTTGCAAACTTTGCACTTTCAAAACAATCCAGTCTTTGAATTGAACTTATTAAGTTTGTGGGGATTTACCTTGCTACAATTTGCTTAGAGTCACTCATCTGGAATATCTCGGTTGGTCCGAAAAAGCAATTTACGGTTCCCTTTTCTAGCCAACTGAATTATTCCAGGCGATGTGCGAAATGATTGAAATTATGAAGAAAACAGAAGAAGCTTTTTTATGTGGTTCCCCAATTTCCGTCTGTATTTGACTGGCATGTTTTCACTCAAATTTAATTTGCAATTTGTGTTGTTAGTCCCTGACAAGGTCTGGACGACAAGGTTACTACCTTGGCCACGCCGCCCCAAGTGGCCTGCCGTTTATACTTCCGCCCAATACCTACATCATAGAACAAAAGGAATACTTACCAACAGCAACGCAAACTGCGAAAAGAATCAAAATATACTTCATGATTGGTTCTTGCCAACTGGCACGTTGTCGATAACAAGGTCTTTTATATCATCCATATTTTTCTTATCAAATGGTGCATGTGCACACGATTTGATTTATCTGATATATCTTGACATATTGGTAAAAAATGGTTGTACCATAAATTTAGAAACATTCACGCACGACAAAGATAATAATGAGCAGTCTTGAACCTAATATGAACCTAAGGCGTGGCATGTAACAGTTATTTTGCTTTGTGCTAACATCAGGATAGCGAGAACGCACTCTAGAACTAATCCTACGAATCATCACTGTGTTTTTATGAAGATGCACATCGTTCGCTTCATATTTGTGATTCTTTTACGTTTTCGACGACTCTCTACTGTCAAGCCATTTCATCCCATCCACATGACCATAAAGGTCATATCTGTATGGATCTAGGCCATGTGATTTTTCCAACTATGCCTGACGGCCAGATCACAGACCGCCTCGAAACATACATACAGCTCATGGGTAACTAAGGCATTTGAATCTCACTGTTTCAGAAATACACTCCGAAGGCTAATGTTGATTACGACCCACTGCTGAAGACCGCTGGCGCAGATACTTTTGATAAATACAGATTATCATGATTATGTACATGTCCTGTGTTTTGTATCAGCTTCGAGGTGGTGTCCAGAATGGGATCTCAACGAGCCGGCTTTGCCGGCGTGTTGTGACCCATTTTTGGACACCACCGAGAATCTGATACAAATCACAGGACATGCACATTATCATGATAATTCATTTATCTAACAATTCTGTCACATAAACAGATTAAATCTTAACCCTTTACCCAACGTAACGGTCAAAACCAGCCAATGATATTCTCAAAAATCGCCAATTAATTTTCATTATTTTTTTCATTTTTTGTCTCAAAAACATAGGTTATGACCCCTCGTTGGAACGAGCTAGTCGAGCTCGTTCCAATGAGTGGTCATAACAAATGTTTTTGAGACAAAAAATGAATTGAAAAACATTAGTTATTCAAGATTTTTTTTGCAAGTGTCGTCTGCTTTTCATGCTAGGTAAAGGGTTAAATTATTTTAAAACATTTTTGGGACATAATGTTCGGTCGATCACTGAAACGCACATAGAATGTATCCATGCGCCTGTTATGATAGCCCGTAGCGCTATCGGAAACAAGTCGTCTATGTGATACGGAATCAGAATGAGTCATCTATATGATATGGAATCGGAACACATTATGTGATACGTACCGTTTCTCGTGATTTTCAGGCCAAAATCTATATGATTGTTAGATAAAGTACTATAGTTCGAGAAATTCTGCTACTGTCGACTTCTGCTACCTACTTCCACGAACTCTACTATTCCTTCTACTCATAGCAGTTACTCCTGACCCCAGTACTCCTTGCTACCATCATCAGCTATTTCTCCCCTACTCCTGTCAAACCCCATTACTATTGATTCTTACGACCATCAACAATGCGGAAATCTTCATTGTTGTTTTCTACTACTGCCAGTTTCATCTCACACCCTCCGTTTTCACGTCTCAGGGATACACACACGACATGTGGGCATTAGTATGGAAGTCTCAGGAAGAATGAAATTATAGTCAGAAAGACATGAATTATGCATCTCTGTTAAGTCCGATATTAAGTCTATGAAGAGATGAAATATAGTTTTGTTCAATTATTCTTCTCCGGTGAATGTCTTGTAGACAGCCATCTAATACTTGAACGCTAATGTCTTTTGCCGAATGGTTGTCAGACGTGAAGTGATTAGCTACCGGTAAATCATCGTGATGGATAATGTTTTGTTGGTGTCCCATGATTCGTCTGCATAGCTCCTGTGAGGTTTCGGTTTCGCCGATAGAGTGAACACTGGGGCACCACGCACAAGTTATGAGATACACAATATCTCTACTTCGGCAGTTAAATTGTTCTCTAGGGGTGAAGATGTTACTGCCTGCTGTAGTTATTTTCTTGCCACAAATAAGTTAAACTTATTTATCAAAGGTGTTATTTATCAAACTCATACTATATATATAAATATATAAACACACAAGAATATATATATATATATATATATATATATATATATATATATATATATATATATATATATATTAAAATAAGAAGTTTAAAAAATTCACAAATCCATTTTTTTTGACAAAATAGAAAACTCTAAATAATATATCAAAATAAGAAGTTTCAACATAAAAAATGCCGAAAACAAAATCGTCTAACGTGGAAAAGTTATATTTCTCTACCGTATCCGAGTTGGAACAGTACTGTAGAAATCTAGGAATTAAAAATTACAGCCGCTATATGACCAAAGGAGAATTGATTAGCCTAGTGTGATCAAACACTGGTTAATTTACAAACGAAAGTGCGTCAGTCATCGAATTTGAAAGGTGTTAAACACCTGAAAAAAGACATGCATTGATCATTTCCTCTATGGGGAGGGGGGTGGACGAAAAGTCTACGACGGAGGCAAAAACTCGAACCGTGGCAAGAAATGAGAAGACGAAACAACCTCAACAAACGACTGTGAACAAGAAAAAGACTGTTAAACGAACAGTAAGCCCGCAGGTTTCGAACGAGAATGAATAAGAAAATTGGACAGGGATGCGGTTCGAGATGACAATTCGTTACAAAAAGCAATGGATGCAGTCGTGGGAGCGATGGAGGAAGACGAGGGACTGGAAGCGATAAAGGGAATCGTGACCGAGGCACTAGAGAAATCGTTGATTCCTACAAAACAAGACGTTGCCATTAAAGGATATTTTAAAACTTTTTCGAATTCTCGTCTCACAAATCTCGATCCCGAATTGTTCATGGAACGGGTGAAGGGTGGAGTGTTGGATGTATTTCGAAAATATCTAAAAAAGGGTTTAAAAATAAAAATGATCTTGCATTGTCTGATGAAAAACATCGATGCGAAAACGAGTGAGAGCGTGGTACGAGATGCCTATTTCCAATCTAAAATGGATACTGTGTTCGGGGACGACGAATTATCCGATGTTTACGGAGTGATAAAAGACAAGATGTTGGAATTTATGGCTATTTATCAAGACAAGAGAAGTGGATAGACGTTCGAGAAGATGTTGTGTCTCGAGATTCTCATGGATAGACATGACCGTTTGAGAACGTCTTCCTATATAGAATTGCCTCCTTTCCTATATAATAAAAAAGCGGTGGTTAACGTGAAAAATAAAGATGATAGCGAGTGTTTCAAATGGTCCATCAAATCGGCCTTATATCCCATAGACGTGCATAGCGATAGAGTCTCCAAGTACATGCAGACTTGTAAAAATCTCGATTGGACGGGAGTGCCTTTCCCGACGCGATTGGAAGACAGCAAGTGTCTCGAAAAGCTAAATCTCACCTTGGCCGTGAATGTCTTGGAACACGAGGGAGACGATAAAAAAGGAATAGTCTATCCTCTCAGACTGACTTCTCCCAAAGAGATAGAAAAGATTGTTAATTTGTTATTAATTTCCGAGGGTGACAATCAACATTATTGCAGGATTAAAAATATGAGTAAATTGTTGTCCAAGCAGACTTATAAACATAACAGCAGGAGATTTGAAAAATTGAAAAGAGACGCGGTTCGAGATGACGATTCGTTACAAAAAGCGATGGATGCAGTCATGGGGGCGGCGGAGGAAGACGAGGCACTCAAAGCGATAAAGGGAATCGTGACCGAGGCATTAGAGAAATCATTGATTCCTACAGAACGAGATGTCACCATTAAAGGATATTTTAAAAAAATTCGATTCCTCGTCTCACAAATCTCGATCCCGAATCGTTCATGGAATGGGTGAAGGGTGGAGTGTTGGATGTATTTCGAAAATATCTAAAAAAAGGTTTAAAAATAAAAATGATCTTGCATTGTCTGATGAAAAACATCGACGCGAAAACGGGTGAGAGCGTGGTGCGAGATGCCTATTTCCAATCTAAAATGGAGACTGTGTTCGGAGACAACGAATTATCTGATGTTTACGAAGTGATGAAAGACAAGATGTTGGAATCTATGGCTATTTATCAAGACAAGGGAAGTGGTTGGACGTTTGAGAAGATGTTGTGTCTCGAGATTCTCGTGGATAGACATGACCCTTTGAGAACGTCTTCCTATATAGAATTGCCTCCTTTCCTATATAATAATAAAGCTGTGGTTAAAGTGAAAAATAAAGATGATAGCGTGTGTTTCAAATGGGCGATCAAATCGGCCTTATATCCCGTAGAAGAGCATAGCCATAGAGTTTCCAAGTGCGCAGAAACTTGTAAAAATCTCAATTGGACGGGAGTGCCTTTCCTGGCGCGATTGGAAGACATCAAGTGTTTCGAAAAGCTAAATCTCACCGTGGCCGTGAACGTCTTGGGATATGAGGGAGACGATAAAAAAGGAATAGTCTATCCTCTCAGACTGACTTCTCACGAAGAGAGAGAAAAGATTGTTAATTTGTTATTAATTTCCGAGGGTGACAATCAACATTATTGCTAGATTAAAAATATGAGTAAATTGTTGTCCAAGCAGACTTCTAAACATAACAGCAGGAGATCTTTCTGTCTCAACTGCATGAATTGGTTCTTTCAACGAGAATCGTTGACGCGTCATCAGGAATATTACAACGAAAAGTCAAGCGTTGCATTCGAAATGCCTAAACCTAACACTCAAATGAACTTTTACAACTGAAAAAAAAAATTAAATTGGAGCCGCCATTCGTCGTCTGCGCCGATTTCGAATGTTTCACCACGAAAATAAATTCTTGCCAGCCAGACGAGCATAGGAGTTACGTCGAAAAACATCAGAAGCACAGACCTTCAGGATATTGTTATTACGTGAAATGTTCTTTCGACGATCGAGAATCGTTAGGTCTATTCGCCTACAGTAAACGTTCAGATGACGACGACGTGGCTAAAAAATTCGTGGAAGCGTTAGAATCGAAAATTCAAGAATTATACGACAAATTTAAAGAATCGAAAGACATGAGCATCACGCCAGGGCAACGGGAAGAATACAAGGACATCATGTTGAGGAAATGTGTCTACCCTTACGATTACATGTGTGATCTCGAAAAATTCGACGACGTCGCTCTACCTCCTAAAGAACATTTTTATTCGAAAGTTTACCAGTCTCACATTTCTAATGACAATTCCAAACACGCGCAAAAAGTGTGGAGATTATTCGACATGAAATCTATGAGAGAATATCACAACCTCTATTTAAAAATTGACATGCTTCTCTTGGCCGATGTGTTCGAAAATTTTCGTTCAGTGTGTCGTCGACATTACGAACTAGATCTGGCTTGGTATTCCACTGCACCCAGACTTGCTTGGGATGCTCTCTTGAAGACGACCAAGGTTCGATTGGAATTATTGACGGACGTTGACATGTTGCTCATGTTTGAAAAGGCTGTGAGGGGTGGTGTCTCTATAATTTCCACCAGATATGCTAAAGCTAATAATTCTCACATGGGAAAGCATTTCGATTTGAAAAAAACGAGTAAATACATACAGTATTGGGATGCCAATAATTTGTATGGTTGGGCCATGAGTCATCCTTTACCGATTGGAAATTTCAAATGGGTCAAAACGTTGAAGGAAAAACAAAATTGGAGACATTATCTTTGTAATTTAGAGGTCGATTTGGACTATCCGGAAACGTTACACGATTCACAAAACAATTACCTGCTGGCTCCTGAACGAATAAATGTGAACGACATCAAAAACTCATTCCTAATTTAAATCACAAATGCAAGTATGTGGTCTATTCCGAAAATCTGAAACAAAACATCAATCGTGAAATGAGATTGATCGACGTGCATCGAATCATTCGATTCGACGAGGAGACTTGGATGAAAAAATACATTGATCTCAACACAATTTAAGAATGCAGGCCGAGAGCGACTTCGAAAAAGATTTCTTCAAACTCATGAACAATTGCGTGTACAGTAAATCTATGGAAAACATTAGGAATAGAACTAACGTTCAACTCATCACGTCTGAAGAGAGGCCTAGACAATCAATCGTGAAACCCAGTTATAAACATAGAATCATATTCGACGAAAATCTAGTGGCTGTGCACATGCAAAAGATGCATCTGACGTTCGACAAACCCTGTTATCTCGGAGCGATCATCTTAGACATCAGCAAGCAGTTGATGTACAAGTTTCACTACGATTACATCAAAGCGAAATTCGGTTCGAAAGTCAAACTATTGTTCCAGTCTGACTTACGAGATAGAGACTAGGGATGTCTACGAGACATAGCGCCAGATGTGAATGAATGGTTCGACATGAGTAGTTATCCCAACGATCACCCATCTAAGATTCCAAAGGGAGTCAATAAAATGGTGTTGGGTAAATTCAAAGATGAGAGCGATGGAAGACAGATCACCGAATTCGTGGATTTGAGACCTAAATTGTATGCTTATCTCCCCGATGGCAAAGAGATCAAGAGATGTAAAGGCGTTCAAGCATGTGTAACGAATAAAATCATCGCTTTGGACGAGTATAAAGAATGTCTTTTTGAAGGTTCGACGGTGTATAAAAAGATGACTGCGATTCAAAGAGAAAAGCACGAGATGTACACCAAAGAAATCAATAAGATTGCGTTGAAGGCTGATGATGATAAGAGAATTATATGTGAGGATAAAATACACCCTTTTGCACTCGGACATTATTCCGAGATATTTCAACAAGAATATCGAGAGGATGATGAATGCAGTATGACTGAGGACATCGAAATGTTGTAAGTTAAAAATAAAACCTCGCGAGTTTATAAATTAAAAAAAAGTATAAAAAAATAATAAATAAATAAAAAACAAAACAAAACATATTAATGAATAAGAAGAAAATAAAACACATATCCATAGAAGGTGATGTCTTACGCAACGAATCCCTATCCAACACTGATCTGTCGAAAGCGGCAAAAGATTTGGAAATCGAACATTTTCGAGGTGTGTTTTCTAGAGATACCTTACCGAGAAAAAAAGACAACGATTCGGAATGTGGAATTTTAAATCTGGACGATATCGAAGGTGGGGGCACGCATTGGGTCGCGTGGTTTGCAAATAATAAAAATTATTATTTCGATAGCTATGGAATCTCTCCACCGATAGAAATAATGAACTATTTAACGCCAGTTATTTACAATACTGAATGAGTGCAAGCACCTGATTGAGTGTTTTGCGGTCACCTGTGTCTCTACGTTCTCAAGAGATGGTCGTAAGGAGATCACTTTCAGGATATTCTTAACGATTTACATTAAAGGAGGAGAAAGAAAACAAATTTATTAGATAGATATATAAATAAAGAATAAAAGAAAAAATAAAGTTATAATTAAAATAAAAACAAAAAAACATTAAATAATAATAACAAAACAAACATGACAGTTGATAAATTTGGTCATGCTGGCGATAGTGAAGGTTCCTCTAGAAAGAAATGAAGAACGGTTGAGGTTGTTGGTGGTGGTGACATTGCCAACTTGGACGAACGATATGTCTGGAGACACGAACCTCGAGAAGAACCTTTAAACTTAAACAATAAGAAAATCTTCAATATTCTCGAACCGATTGATCAGTCAGATTAATCAATTTATTCGTTAGATCGACACTGCATTTGACAAATTGCATCTTGGTTGAACCACACACTTTACACATTCCGCGAAGCATGGGACTTTTATTTTTCATCAGTACTTTTTCAACAATAACCATATCAGTAACTCTCTTGCATTTGATGCAATACATTTTGTTTTTTCGTATAAATATTTAGTTATTTTTTTTTTGTATGTTTTTTTTTTTAATTTATATATAATTTTTTTTTCTTTTATGTATATATTTTTTTTTCAATTGACTGCTTCCAGAATCTTTTTGGGTTGCAACAATTTACGAAACGATTGTCTCGCTTCTTCCCTACCTTTTTCCACAAGAGAATCCTTCATTTTTTCCTTGAGAATCTGATGACTCATGACTCTTATCTTCGCTTTCATGACTTCGTATTTTTGTTTTTCATTCAATATGTTCACGTATTCGCCATCCAAAATCCTTCTGTCTATCAACGCTAGAGAGATCTTATCCAACATGGTGTCGATCTTTGCATCGGCCAAAATGCTGATGTTTTCGTGCTTCTTGGCCTTCACAGATAATTTTTTAGCGATTAAATTTCCGATCATAGTGATGAATCAGACAGTCGAAGCCAATCCTTCTACTGCCCACACGCCTGGAAGAGTAACAACAACGGCCGTCAATAGACCAATTCCAGCAACATTCAAACCCATAGAGGTCGTGATGAGTGTCAAATTCACACCGTTCACAAATTTCTCTAAACTTGAATATTTTTTATTGAGCGAAAGACGAGAATCTCTCTTTTGCATCAGATACAATTGAATTCTATTGATTTGTTCGATTTGATACCTCTGCCCCATGTCGTCACTACTTTTTGGTGGTAGAAGAGGTGCCGTGGGCTCCAACTTCTCTAACAATGGATAGATGTTTTCACTTCGAAGTTCCATTTTCCTTTTATTTTATTTATTTATTTATATCTATTATTTTTTTTTGTATTTTTTGTATTTTCATCCCCTTATTATTTTAATGAAATTTTTTTTAATGGTTTCTTAACCTTCAACAAGGAATTCATAAAAACGTGATTCCTGTTGGAAATTTTTTTTAGTGTTGGTGGTCTCCCCTTTTCCAACAAATATTCCAAATCGTGCATGAAATACATAGTGACGATGTCTTCCCATTCCATCATGAGACACGAATGATTAATGTGATTAAATTCTCTCTCCTCCCAACAACCGAGACATCTTTCATACAAGACACGAGGAAATTGTTCATTCACGCAGATCGCATAAGCTCTACACAGCGCCCTTCGAAGAAACCAAGCTCTCGATTCCATGGAATCATTGTTTCACTCATATTTATAATTAAATATACAAAAAAAAAAAAATTCTATTCTTATTATTTTTTTTTCTATTATTTGTTTTCGTATTATTTTTTGTATTTTTTTTAATTTTTATATATTATGTTCTTTTTTCAGTAACAAAACATTTACTCTTCTCATCATCAACCGAACGAATGAATACTTGTCATATATTATGATAGGAAAGATATGACATGTTTTTCGAAAGAAGGATTTTCGTATTTCGATAAAACCATCACTTTTTCATTGTCATTAGAATGATACGGGAAATAATCGATAATGATCTATTTGACGCAAACGAGTGCAATCTGCGAATAAATTCGACTCACTTACGAATGGATTTTTCATTACCACCACCACGATCGAATAGGTTAACTACGTTTTTCGTGCAATAAATCATGTAACGATATTTCCCATAATTGTAATGTTCCACAAATGTCACATAATATTTTAAACGATCTATAATCATGTTATAATCTTGGTAAGACACATTTTTTTTGCACTTCATCGTTTCGATATTTTCGAAATAGCTTCAATTTAGGAATATGAATAACAATATTAAAGAAAACAATGTTCCGTACCTGCTTAAACATGCGTCGTGTACGATTTGTTCCAATTGAATTGTTTCTAATGCATACTCGTGAAAATATTGTGAAAAAGCAAAAAGCTTTTCATAATACGAATGTCTTGTTAACACGTCTGTTGGAAGTCGTTTTCTCTCCTTTTGTTTCATTTTTTATTGTTATTTTTTTTATAATGACATACCCAAAAGGAGTATATTCTTAAACGGTGAATTCTGACCATACAAAAAAACCTTCACTGATCGGTTCCACATTCTCTCCTGTCTTCAGATAGAGACCGTCTCCATGGAAAGTATCACCACCACTACCTTTTCTCGTGGGTCCTAGATACAATCCTTTACCTTCAACGTCAATGCAACACACATCTCCTGCCTTCTTCAAAAACAGTCCATTTCCTCTCTTTTTCAGAAACAATCCTCTACCCATTAATTTGTCGACTCCTGAACAAGCGAGTCCCAAGAGAGCTCCCACGCCCAAAGCTGGTAACACCGTCTTCATGAGAATGGGTAATGCTTTGCCGGCGAGTCCCGCCAATAGCGGTAAGAATCCACCTTTCATTTTCAGATTGTATCTCAGTTGAACGGGACTAAGTCTCACCATCATTCCTGTTCGATTACGAATCACTTTCTCCATCCTTTTGATTTGAGTTTTAGTCCAGGCGGTCTGATCGCTACCGCCACTCACCAGGTCTTCGTAACTGAATTTAAATCTAATGGCCTCACCTCGATGACTCAAGGCTCTGTGAAGTTTAGCTTTCTGTCCTTCGGATATGTTCACGTTTTTAATGATGTATCGACTACTCATATTTACTTTTTTTTCCACTGGATTATATATATATTTTTTAATCATAAATATTATAAGTTTTTTATTATTTTTTTTTTTTTTAAATTTTTGTTTCTTATATAAATATATAAAAAAAAATAATAAAAAAAAAAAATGTTTTTTTTTTTTTTTTTTTCAAATTATATTTATTATCATTTCATATCTCTGTGATGTGAAATCGTATAGTCACTCTCTCTCATCTAACAGATCGCCGTTCTGATCCGTTGATGTGGTTTCGATGCTATACAACGTGTCCAGAATCATGGGTAGATAGATGAGATTTCGAGGTCACTTCACGATCTTGTAACCCGGCGAAATGTCCGGAAAGAATGAGTAGATTGTAGGTTGAGTGCTACCATCGATGTAACTTCCCGAGATCACATTGACATTCACTTAAATGCTATTGACCGCAAGAATGTCGGCCATATTGACGGATACGGCGTGACCTCGATACATCTTTCGACCGAATCCCAACATCTTACCGATGATCGAATCATCTGCACTAAAATCCACTCGAAAATTACCTCCCAAGTCTAATATCATCTGTAGAGTACTCGCATTGGGAGTGAGTCTTATCATCTTGCTTCCATGACTGTCGTAACTCCCTTTGGGAATTCGTATCTCGAACCAATCCACTCCGTTGGAATACTTGAATGCGTTATTCTTTTCGGTGACATTGGGAAATGAATAGTAAGTCTCGAGATTAACTAACGCCGTCTCGTATCTCTTTTCCTTCTTCAATTCGATGGAAGGTTCGAATATTGACGTGAATCGAGTCGTGTTGTGACTCACTACAATTCAAAAGGACTGTTTTGCAGCTGTATTCTTGATTATCTGTTCTAATAGATGTTCTGACATTTTTTTTATTATTTATTTTTTATTTATATATTTCTATATTTTATTGATATTTTTAAAAAAATTTTTTTCATTTTTTATTTTATTATAAAAAAAATCTTCGAATCCGCTTCAATAATTTCCGTTGTTAAATTCGCTAGTCAAATCGATCACCACGAAATTGTGAAGTCTTTTGTCCCACACCTTCTTACAAAATCTCCTGAATTCTTCCCTGCTCAAGTTGTAGGCCACCTGATCTCCATAGATGTGATTGAGATTTTTGAGATCCTGACGAAAGAGACACAGAAAATTAGCATTCTCCCTTATCGTCTGTCTAGGCAATAGAAAATAATTCTGAGACAGATAGAAACAATCAATCCGCATTGCTGCGACGTCCTCGAACGTAGTATGATTCGCATTAATTCGGTCTTTCCAACAGCAGATCGTCGAAGATCATGAGATTCTTATTCTCCGACTTCAACTATCTGGGATCGGGAATGTCATCAGCATTCTCGTAAAACAGACATTCCACGTTTGAACACTCAATGTTTCTCTTGGTCAATTCCCTTGCCGCTCCTTCCAATATATTCATAGTCTCGTGTCCTTCGAATTCGTCTCGATTGTCGAAGATTCTCGCTATGACGTCCTTGGGTAATTTACGATTCATGCACTCTCGAAGCAATCTGTATTCCGGTTGAAAGGGACTCTTGCTGAAAACGAATAATCTGCCATAATCCAACCAGCAGGATTGCAACAATAGGTTCATCAAGAGATTTTTTCGATTTTCCCACTATCAGACTTCTTATGCTCTTGGGAAAGAACTTGTCTTTCGACCACTTTGACATCGCGTCATTCCAAGACATGTCTTTGATATCCATTTTTTTCTCCAGTTTGTTTTTTTTACTATGTTTTGAATTATGTTTTTTCCATTTTTTTTTTAATTTTAATTTCTATTTTTATATATATATATATAAAAAGTTTTTTTATCTATAAATCACTTTCAATCCCGATACTTTCATCATTTTAGCTAATTCTTGTATCGGTACGACATCATCATAAAAGTCTCTCCAACTTTTCGGTTCGATTCTCGATCGTTTGGCAGGTTGCGGAGTTATCAATTTATTAATCAACGCGTCGGCACCTCTCTTGCCAGCTTCTGAAGCTATTCTATTGCTCGTTTTGGTCGCAGCTTTCTTACCCGCATCGATCGCCGTCTTCTTTCCACATTTGAGAGCGCTCGATGCGATCTGTTTTGCAACGTCGCTAGTGAATTTACGAGTTAAAAATTGCATCATCGAATCAACGATGCCCGATCCACCGTAGACGTAAGATCTAGCGTATCCCCTGTTATTTATCACTAACATTTTTATTATTGTTATTTTTATTTACTTAATATTTTCTTTGGTTTTCTCTTACTATTTTATTATTTCAAACTATTCATCAACTTTTGATAATCCTTCTTAGTCAAGACCTTCTGCCTCAACAATTCGTCGCACACGCTCACTATCTCATTATCCACTCCGGTGTTACCGGCTTCTCTGCTAGCCATCAACAATCTCAATCTCTCCAACAAGGCAGGGGGATCGCGCGGAAGAAATATCGTGTCTGTCATTCCCTTTCCAGTCGTCGATTTCACGAAATACTCGTTCGCCTTCCATATAGGTTTCACCACGTTCTTCCACTTGTAACCTCTCCTATCCTTAGGTCTCGTCTCTTTGGGATCGTTGTTCTTCTTCATGGCGTGAGTCTGAACCAGAATGTCTCCGTAATTTTTATAATCCTCCTCAATGTAATCGTCGGGTCTCTGGTGAGAGAGCAGAGTATACAACCCGTCGGTCATTTCGTACCTGTTCGAACCGACGATCAAATAGCGACCTTCAAGCGATACTTCCGTGTCACCCACGAAAGTTTTATCGCCTTCGTCACGAAATCCGTACATTGGATCTTTCACGATTCCACTTCCATCGTCAGTTCTGATGCTAATCATGCTCGAAGCGTCGTTATCGACGCTACTTGCATCGGTCTTGATTCCCTCCGGAGTGTATTTGGACAAAGTTCTCGGCGTAAAACAACCGACGCTACTCGGATCGATCTCGATTCTCACCCTAGTGTAACCGGACGCAAAACTACTGGGATGCGAACCCATCCTCAGAGAACCTTCTTTTATGGGTCTCAGTTCCTCGACGATCTCTTTCCTGGCTCGTTCCTGAACCTCGGTGACGGGTCTGAACAACTTGGTCGCCTCTCGTCTCAATCCCATCTTTCCCAATCGCCTGGCCCTATCATGCGCCTGAATATTCTCCTAACTCCGTATTAATTCGCGAACCTGCTCGTCCCTTCGCTTCGAATCTCCGATGGGCAGAAACATTGTTTTATTTATTTATTTATTATTATTATTTTTTTTTCTTTAATGAAAAAACAGTTATTTGTTTTTGTATTCTTCTTTTCTTTTTTTGAATGTTGTTTTATATATATATATATATGTGTAAAAATCAGTGTTACAATTGTCAAAAAATAGAAATATCGGTGTTAAAATTGTCAAAAAAGCGGGTTTCTAAAAACCCGTTTTTTTAGGGTTCGTCAAATTCACCTTAAAGTGGTCCAGAAATGTTAAAATTATAAACATTTTTGGGGAAAAATTGAATTATTTCTGGAAAAACCCAACAAAATCAATTTTTTAGACGGAAAGATTCAAGTTTTTTCTAAAAATAACTGACTTTTCTGGACTACTATGTGGTCCAGGAACCGCACATATACGCTTCTCATATTCACTGATAGACCACGTACTAGTCCAATCAAACAGAGAGGACTCTGCTGTGAAATATGAAATATTAGATGGTCATGCACTAAATACATCGAACCATAGCTCTATTATTTTTGTTTTTGTTTTCATAGACGCGCCCCACATAGCGAAACCCAACGTCTGCAAAACAATCTACAAATGGCCTCGTTTGAACATTTCGCAGTATTAACAGTCTGTAGAAAACTGCTGCTAAACACTGAACTTGGAGGGGCACTATCTTAGTGAACCCATGTCGCTGGAGCTATTATGTGAAAAAATTGTAAACGTTCTACTTCTTCGGTCGAATCATCTACCCCGAAAAAGGTATATCGTCCCTTTCTAAAACCTTGTTGGGACTCTGAACTTAAATCCTTTCATACACACATCAGGCAGTACCGCGCTGCTTGGATAAACGATAGTAAAATAAGCGACCCTTCAGCCTTCACTGGATTCATACAAGGCCTATATAAAATGCCAAAAGGAAATTTAGACGCTGCCACCATGCCGCGGTTCAGGCTTATAATATCTCTTTAATAAAGAAACTGTTCAAATTGATCAACAGGCATTCTGGAGCCTTCTAAAATCTGAAAAGCCTAGGGCTTGCAACGTACCCGGGACTGAAATCAAGTTTAACAGGGCCATATGCAGATCCAGTTGACATTTCTAAAGGGTGGGCAGATTATTACACAAAACTTTTTCTCCGACTCTCCCAACCAGAACCCAAACTTCAAAGCACATGTGGAAAACTTCATAACAGAAATCCTCAGCCCAGATCACCCAGAGTTTGACTGAAAAATGTTACGCCAACATTTCACAGTACCTGAAATTCGAAAGTCCTTATCAAGCCTAAAGCGGAAAAAGGCAGGTGGCATCGATAACATTGTAAATGGACATCTGATCAACGCTCTACCCAAGCGTTTACTCCATTTGTGTAATTTGTACAATGGTATCCCCAAACTCGAATATATCCTATCAGGACTCAGGTCTGTATTCATCGTTTCCATCTACAAAGGTCCTCCAAAACCACTGGAACTCACAGACAGCTACAGAGCCATAACACCTTTGCCTGTCATTTTGAAGGTTTTTGAAAGTATAATACTAAAACGTCTCATTGAGAGTCCAATGTTTAAGAGCTTCCAGAGTGAAATCCAGAATGGCTTCCAAAAAGAAATACTCTGCACTGTGTCGTCTTTCACGCTGCAAGAGTGCATTCATTATGCAAAGGATATGAAATCCATGCTGTTTGCCTGCTTTCTCGACTCCCAGAAAGCCTTTGATAGAGTATGGCATCAAGGCAATTGTACAAATTGCACCACATGGAAATTAGAGGGAAAACCTTTAGCGTTTTTAAAAACCTTCAAACTAATGTGCAGAGCTGTGCACTACATGCTGGAGCGATATCTCACCCATTTCAACTGGAACAAGGTAACCGAAAAGGAAGTGTCTTGTCCCCATTTCTCTATCTCGTATTCAGAAATGATCTTCTGAGCGATCTCCAGAACTCTAGCGACGGAGCATCAATGGGTTCTGTTCGCTGTACCTCGCCCACAACTGCTGACGATAGCTCGCTAGTCTCTTTTCACAAGCATGGGCTGGACAGGCTAATCCAAATCTACCACGCTTGCAGTATAGAATGGAAATTCAAATATTCTCCCACAAAAAGAAAGTAAGATAACCGTATTCAACGAAACAAAACATGCATTTGATATATCTAGTAGGAAATGGGAACTTGACCTCACTACTCTAGATGAAGCACAGGAATTTACACATCTTGGAATTAATTTAGATAAATACTCAAATAATCGATCAACCCGTCAAGAATCGAGTTAGCTTGTGAAAAGCTCAGGAAGACGCATTTTCTGACTTGGAATACACTCGAGCTCGGCAGCTTAACACCCCTAACGGCTATCAAAATATTCAAGAGTGTAGTGATTCGAACAAGCTCTCTAAGGCTCAGAACTGTGACACAACATATCACATCCCTAGATACTCCAACTCGAGCATGCTTATAGAAAATGTCTTAAAATCATGTAGTCAGTTCCCCAAAGATCAAGCACTATATTGTCCCTTAGTCTATTTGGTGCACTACCTCTGCAAGCAGAGATAGAGATAAGAAAACTTTTGTTTCTTGCCCCCTTAATCCATTTGCCACATAATCATCGGCATGCTCTCTGGTTACTACTAGAATATACGATCAGTTCTTGTTCAACAATCCCCCCTCTGGATTCTTGTGCGACATTTGCTCCTGCTTACTAAATACAACCTTGTGCAACATCTTCACAATTACCTTCAGCATGGTAACTTTCCATCCAATTATCAATCTAAAAACTTTGTGAAGACCGAAACCCGATATTTCCACCTTACTGACAATCTGCAAAGATCACGTGATGAATTCATTCTGCCTTGCGACTGTTGTTAAAGTAAACCCCGCCCCAGTCGCGCCTTGGAGACTGTGGAAACTCTGCTGGGAAAAGCCAAGCGAGCTGTAAAATTGTTTCGTTGTGGCAATTTTCCTTGTTAAAATCTCCTACGACAATAATACCCAGTGTCCCGACTGCTTAAGAGCATATCAGAACCAAATTCGACATGTTCTTTTTTGTCTTCGATTCCCAGTCCAGGCTAGATACACGAAACGACTTTTGGACTTACATAAGGAATGTATATGGCCCGGGTACTTTCCTGTTTCAAGATGGACAATCAGACGACGATTTCCTCTCGTTTGTTATGGGAGATGTTACAAGTATTCCCCCGCCCTTGCCCAATTACGGTCTCGAGGACCAGTTATTGGCAGACTGTATTTCTTTCGTCTGTAACCTATGTCGCAACGCATGAAATGCTCTCCACACAAGCGGTTGGCTGCAGTGCATCGGATCCTCAATCGGTCTGTTGCTGACTGGCTCCCTTTCGTTAGTCCACATGTATCCTTTTTCGCCCCTGTTATGTACACACGCAAAAATACAGTTATTAAATGTCGTTATCTTTTGCTTCAACTTTGTAATATATACTACTAAAAGTTTGCTAAGCATCAGATATTTGACGTATCATTGTGACATTTTCTTGTGACACATTTGCGGTATTTTTGGTGAATATGATTGAGGAATGTATGAGATGGTCCCCAGTGTTTACATTAGCTCTCTTGACGGGCAGACTTTTCGTGACAGTCATGGAAAGCATGTACCCCCTGATTTCCATGATGTTTTCGTGTACTGTCTACATGTACATGAGATGTGTAGGGTATTCAGTCTTCATTTCAACACAAAGCCTTGTGATTTAATGACTGAATATGGCGAATGCAAATGTAAGAAGACATTTGTCTGAAGCAGAAATGTGGTGGGCTGTAGGGATTGTGGAACAAGGTGCTACCCATCGCCATGTTGGTGAAGCCCTTGGTGTGCACCATACGATGATCACTAGGGCCTGGGCAAGATTTTAGCAGTATGGCACACCAGTCAGACGACATGGTGGTGGCAGAGACAGGGCAGCATCTGCAGCTGAAGACCGGTTTTTGATCATTCAGGCCCGTAGGAACCGCTTTGATACAACAACCCAGCTTCACAATGACCTTCAGAATGCATCCGGGGTAAATGTTTCGACGCAGACTATCCGGGCAACGTTGCACGAAGGTGGTCTCCGATCGAGAAGACCATGCATTCGCATTCATCTGTCCCAGAACCACCACCAGGCACGATATGGATGGGCCATAGATCACGTTGGATGGACCAGAGAAGATTGAGGACCTGCCCTTTTTGCAGATGAGTCAAGGTAGTGCCCAGACAACACAGATAGGTGTTCCAGGGTATGGAGAAGACCAGGAGAGCGATTGCATGCAGCCAACATTGCTGGGCATGACCGCTATGGTGGAGGGTCAATAAGGGTCTGTGGCGGCATCATCTGGGATAGACATACAGAGCTCTGTGTCCTTGGCCGTGGGACATTGACTGCACAGCGGTATATTGACGAGATCCTGGATGCCCACGTCAGATTGTAGGTGCAGTGGGTGATAGATTCATTCTGATGGACGATAATGCCCGTCCTCATGTTGCCCATGCTGTCCGGAAGTACCGACAGAGGGAGGGGATTGAGCGTATGGACTGACAAGCAAGATCCACTGACCTCAATCCAATCGAACATGTCTGCAATGAGTTGCAACTTGCAATTTATGTCCGTCCAGTACAACCAAGCAGTGTCCAGGAGCTTGGTGCCATGCTGGTCCAAGAATGCAACAACATCCAACAAAGGAATCTGATTGGAAGCATGAGAAGGCATTGTCAAGCTGAAATTAACAGTAATGTGTCTTATATTCGACAATGAACTCATATCAGTTCGCTCCGTAAACATTTTGGCAAATTTAAAAAATTTCATCTTTTACCAATAATATCCATTTTCCATGGTTATCGTATTCAAAAGCTAAAAAATAATGTCAAACACAAACAAAATCTTCATTTCTGTGCTTAAATCATTAACGATATAATATAAATATAAAACATATACACTTTTCATAACAATATTTTAACTAAAACGTAAAACAGGTAGTTGGATATACATGGTGCTTAGCAAACTCTGAGTAGTATATATGTTATTTGATCTGATGTACTCTTTAAAAGTGGAGGAAATAAAGAACCATCATCATCATAGATAAATACGGGGGGACAAAGCTGTGAAGCATCTTAAAAAAATTGTTTTTATTTATGATTTTGCTGTCTTGTTCCGAGCGTATCCCATCCTAATTCCGCATAGAGGCGATGCTTATAAGCGCTCACCATGGTACCCCCAGTAATAATTCTTGCCCCTTCAATTTGGATTTTCTCCAGTTCATCTACTTCCCCAACTGTACAGTTATTCCAAACAGTATCGGTGTATTCAAGGATTGGGCGGACATATGCGAAGTAGATTTTCTCTAGGGACAAGCCTATGCTTGAAGAGTTTAATCAGGTGGATACGCCGCCAAGCTTTCTCGGCTATTTCAGCGGTATGAGTTCTCCATGCCCCGTTGTTGCTGGGTACCACTCCCAGGTGTTTGTGTTGTCTTTTGATGGATTGTATAAAAAGAGATGCACCAGTTTTTGAAAAGTAACCAGATGAATGATTTGGGGTCATTATTGTTCAAAGTGAAATTCAAGTAACTAAAGTTGAGGACTGATGGAACGTCAGCGAAAAACGTCGCAACTCAATTTGTCCACCCTTCTTCACTCCCACGCACCCCATCAGATAATGTCAAGTCAATTAACGTGATAACTCCTCCTGATAGAAGCCGTTTGATGGCGTGAAAACTGTTACGCTGTGACTGTTGTCACAGCGGAACAGCTTTCACTCCATCAAACGCCTTGTGTTTACCTTACATGGAAACTAGTTACACGGTATCAACTTTGCAATCGCAGCACTTCAGTAATAAATGAAATATGCAGTAAATATGTAATTTGTATTGCCCCGAGATATGTTCCTACCATTAACATATTCAGTTATTCACCTTTCACATGCATCTAAGTATATGTTTTCACCCTTTACATAGCACGAAGGGCAGACGGCACTTGCAAACAAAATTCTTGAAAAACTATTTTGTTCATTTTTGGAGTAAAAAACATAGCTTATGACCCCTGATTGAAATGAGCTCAGTGAGGGGTGATGAGCTACGCTTTTGAGACAAAAACTGAAAAATAATGAACATTGTGTAGTAGACGTGGTCGTACACCACAACTTCCAACAAGGGCCTGATTTTTGTAAATAGCGCTGGTCGGCTGTGACTTCAAGATAAATCAAAGTTACGAATGGAAGTCGTGAAAATACCCTTTTCAATTTCGGCGCGTTTTGGCCACACCCTCATGTCTCCGATATTCCAGTTGTACGGTGCTTGCAATCTTTAAATCAAATGGTGTCGCGTTAAACTTACCAACCAAAGACAGGGCAACCAACGAGATTCATTATTTTTTCTTTTTCCTTTTACGGTTACTCCACGAAGATTATCAGCAAGGGAACAAGACAGATATTATTTCTCGTGTCTACAGTTTTATATATGCGACTTGTTGTTTCCCAGGGTAAACAAATGAACTTGTCATGATGGGCCCCCAACAGCCGGATCGGGTACCACGGGCCCTATTTGTTTGACGGACTGTGTGTAGGACATGAGTACAGTACAGTCGCCGTGGACTGGTCGTAACCCATGCGTGAGCAGTGATGTCGACGCATTCGTTTATCAGCTCATAAAAATCATCAACATAACTTTTTTAATTAATTTTAAATTTACTTTCATTAATTAAATTTTTGATGATTATTTCGGGTAATTAGTGATTGGAATCCAATATTACTGAGTCCGGGAAATATTGCCCTTTCGTGGAAAGTGACCTGTCCACGACGTCCGTACTGTAAATCTTGTTTCGTGAGAAAGTGCTTGATTACCAAATTGACGGAACACAACAGGCCATTTTAAGAATATTTTTCTGTAATTCGGTTTCGTTATTTCTAAATTCAAGAACGAAAATGACTGTCTTGGGCAAGGTTCTTGACAATAGACAGTGTACCTGGGCTTCGAAGCATCACGAAAGGCAAGAGTCTTCGATATGATATAGTAATTATTGCACAGTATGTCAGTGACTATGCCAAAATAGTGGTCTTGGAAAACGAATCGTTCCCCTGCCTCCAGCGCTTGGATATTCTTTCTCCTGACCCACTATTTTGGCATCGTCAACACCAAGCCATGCAATATTTACATTAGTCCCATACTTAACCTTGACGAATGTATACATATTATCGCCACAGCGAAGTGACCTGGGTCGTAGTATCACGTCTCGTTCAGGAAGTTAAATCGCCGGATCAAACGTGCTGCCGCAGGCAGGCAGCTCGTTTGATTCGGCGATCGTACCTACCCAACGAGACGTGATGCGACGTCCCAGATCACTTCACTGTAGCGATAAAAGGTATATTATATGACTTATTGTTCAACATCGTATGCCAACGCTAGCATTAACAATTCCCCCAACCTTTTTTTGGTGAATTGGACTGAAGTGAAAAAGAACTATATTTGTTTACACTTATTTTTGTAACTTGTTGTTGTCACATTCAACTCAAACATTGACAAGTCAATTGACCAGAAACGCTTCTTCAACGTACGTACCGGTCATCTCCACAATCCAGTTTCATTGCGTTTATAAATCGAAAATTGAAATTTTATTTATTTTTTAGAAGCCGGAAGGCATGGCTGCTAGCAGACGAAACTGTCAACAAACCTGGACCGTCGTTTGATCCCACCCATTCCAGCTCGGAGTAAAGTACTCTCTGTGACCGGAAGAGCTAATTATACGAATTCGAAAGCACCCGTACATAATCCCTCATGCCCTAGTGATCTGGAATCGGATTCCACACTGTGCATTTTCCGGGGACCAAGAAAAGATCGTAAAACAGCAGTGATATTTAGCAGTTAAATCACATAGTCGTATAATGAAAAACAATTGCATGTGTAGCACCATGCCGATGTCATACATATCAATGGGCAGGGGTGTTGTGAAGAAGGCCGATTGGGGTGCAAATCTACTTTATCACTTCCCATGGCTCGAGTCCCGACTGATAAAGTATACTACGTTAGTAAGGCACGCCATTGTCAAATATAGCTGGAATATTAGTCAGCCAAGGATTAACTTTCAAAACTCACAGTTCTTGGTAATGGACAGCCCAAATCGGGTCTCACGGACCTCAGTTTGTAGTATCGACTTTATGTGTCGCCAAATTCCAAGTATCAAATCTAGAGAAAGTGAGAAAGTGCATGAGTACTGACAAGAGTGAATCGATATCTATGCCTCGCAATCCAGATGAAAATATCCCGACTGGTATGGGTGTGTCACCCCCCCCCCTCTTTACTCCTCAGTCAGTAGGACAATTATGGATATGCGTTTATGGCCCTATGTCCATTGAAGTTTTCGAGTTTACAAAATTACACGTCTTTAGTATGTGTACGGAACTCTGTTCCTTTTTCCATGTCCGAGTTTTTGACTTGGATCGTAGGGCAAAGGTCCACGGATCTTCATCACACTACAGCTTATCAAAAAGCGTTCTTGTCAAATCAGAGAATATCGTTTGATGACCTCAGTCTAGCTTATAATCGTATCTTCATTTGTGGAGCTGCTGGGTGATCACTCTCAAACAAAAGTGACAAATATCAGACAACAATAGCTCCTTATAAAATAATGACCTAGTTATAAAAATCCGCCGTGTCGTTTGTACGATTGTTTGATTGTTCAAATGTTTTTGGCGTTCATGTGGATTTACTATTTATTGTGTATTGTTCACTGCGGGTGCCACAGCAGTAAACCATAGGATGTTACGCTGAGCTTTGTACCACATCTTATATGCAGTGGTGACCAAACAAAAGCTGCCTACTTCTTATCAACCCCTTAAAATATAAGCGTTAAAACAGTCTGTAGAATGACCCAACATGGAACCCCGTGGAATGCCTGCAACAACATGAAACCACGGAGAATGTATGTCATGGAGCCTGTTTGCAGTTGGTTAGATAATTTTCAATCCACTTGAAAGGGTTACCTGAACTACCATATTTATTCATTCTTTATTTGATATCTATGCTTCTATCTCTTGGAAGCCTTAGAAAAAGGGGCAAAACACAGTGTAGGATGCAAGGTGATGATTATTAAGAGACCGATAGAGGGAGGGGTACAGGTCCAGTAGCTGGGAGATGGCGGAGTGGTCGGGAACAAACTTGACTGGTATTTATATATGAGGTTGTTCCCGTGGAAGTGCTCGCACACGAGTTTTTTTGGTTTCGTTCTTTTTTTCAAAGGCTTTCCCAAGAATCACTAATGAAGGTACAGGTCGCGGAGTCTCCGTTACAGCGGTCAGTCTTTTTTAACAGACGAAATACATCAGTCTCTTTCCATTCGCCGAGGAGTTGTCCTATGGTACGGCCGCCGTGGAATAGTCACCTTCCACTAGTGGGCAATATCTCAACGGACGTAATAATAGTAGATTCCAAACGCTAATTACAGTAATGATCATAAACAATTAATTATTGAAGCACCAGGTACAATCCAGTGCGTCATTAATTAACATTTTTCTGATGATGATTTTTATTACCAGGTAAACGATTGCGTTGACATCACTGTCCATGCTTGGATTACGACCAGTCCACAGCGGCTGTACTGTAGTGTTAGACAATTGTTTTTTAAAAAAGGTGCAGTTGTGTGGTCTGGCTATTGTATTAACTGTCCCTTTGATCATTTCAATACTACGCCACGGTGGCCATGCACTTTGTTGGATTGAAACTACTTAATTGCGTACGCTATTTTCTGGAAAGGCAGAAAATTATTATTTAAAATAATCATGGACACTCTCACCTTGAGTATAACTCTGTCTAACAGGGGTTGCACAAGACGAGAGGCTTCATTCCATAACAGTGGTGCTTTCTCTGACCGCTATCGAATTGCGAAGGTCTAATATTTTAACAAGTTTGTGCCCCCATCGGTTTGGGTTTGTAATTCTCTCTAATAATTGCCCCCTTGTCACTCGCGTGCCCTGCTGTGGTAGTTATATGTAAGTGTTGCCATTACCATGCAATTATGTGTTACCTCTGACGAAACGACTATTATCGGATCAAAACTGCAGAGTTTGCATCCGATCTTGTCACATGTGTAATACTTTATGTGGTCTTTGGCTGAGCCTCATTTTAAAATTCCAACACCTGCTGGTTGTTGGAGTGAATCTAAGCTCCATCCATGCAGCTCCATGTGCTCAATTTTGACAAAGTAGTGTAAATTTTATACCTTGGGTATGTAGGATTTTTATGTGTCTATGGGTATATATTACAGACATCTTACTGAAGCTCACTGATCTCCATACAGCAACGTCAGCGAAAAAACGTTTCCTTGACGACCAAGGCTGCGTGTTTAAAAACCGACATCCAGGTATAAAATCTCCATACACCATACATGTTGGCGGAGATAACTTATATTACTATACGCTAAACGATAGATTATCTAAGAAATTGCGGAAAGATAGAAATCGTTCACGGTATCAATCTATTTATTTATTTATTTATTTATTCATTGGTGCTTAAGGTCATATACTTATGCACAATGGCTAATCATGACCGTACGGTATCAATCAACATGGAGGCTTTCAAAGCATCACTTCAAGGTTAATACGAGTCAAATTATTACTGGAAATGATCAATTTGTTCTAAAAACATACAAAGAAAAGAAAATCTAGTGTTTTTGATTGGATACCGATCATTTCCAGCAATAATTCACGTATTCACCTTGAATTGACGCATGAAACCTGCTAGTCCAAACATGGCCTGAAAGTCCGTAATATAAGTTTTGGGTTTGGTACGTCCTCGCAAAGGACGTACCAAACCAAAAAACTTATATTACGGACTTTCAGACCATGTTTGGATTAGAAACCCGCCAGCTGAATCAGATTGCAAGACGCTACCTGTTCCGAGTATCGATCAAATCACATTCCGCGTATCAGTGATTCAATGCGCTGTTTCCTATCATGCATCAAGGTTGAAACGAGTGGAATTATCAGATTCTTATAACAAACATATAATAAAAAGAAAATCTAGCATTTTTTAGTGGATATCTCTATACAGGAACGTCAGCGAAAAACGTTTCCTTAACGACCAATCGGTGTTTAAAAACCGACATCCAGGTATAAAATCTCCATATACCATACATGTTGGCGGAGATAACTTATAATAGGATAGGCATCTACTGAAGGTCACTGATCTCTACACAGGAACGTCAGCGAAATACGTCGCAACACCTCAACAGATCGAGTGAATCCACACGCGTTACTCCTCCCATCAGTGACGTTTGATGACACGAGTGCTATTACGCTGTACAATTGGAACTTTGCACGCTAGATAGTGTAGTAGACTTGGCCGTACATCACAGCTTCCAACAAGGCCATGGCCAGTGATATTTATTTTCGTAACTATAGAGCCATTGACTATGAGGTATTGCCCCGCGAAGCTTCAATAATTCAATTCGAAGATTGCGTTTCCATTCGAAGCTCGAGATTTGTGAATTCCGGGGGTGAGAGAACAATCGGGTTCACAAACAAGGTGATGTGCACCATACGATAGCATAGCGTATCAACATTGCAGATTGGTGGATGCGCTAGTGAAAGGACATACTAATCGCTGCGTACGACATCTGAGGCTGATGTCCGGTCATAACGCTGTAACTTCCAAACATAAATTTACCAAGACAAACTTCGGCGAATCTGTGTGTGCCGCATGTAGTATTTAGGCGTCTGTCCTTCGTGGACGTGACAACCGTTACTTATTCCCAGTTCCTTATTCAACATTCGTTATCAACCGATAAAAACTGTTGTCACGTCCGTCTGTCCTTCCACCAGCGCAACCACCAATCTTCATCTCAGGTACATACAAAAAACTGTATTTCAATAGTTGTCGAAAAACAAACTTCGCAAAGGTACATGTAGATTGTTTATGAAACTCTCTGCATCCCACCTTTTCGAGTTATTATCTGCACAAATATCTTAGCGTGTACGATGATGTTATGTTCACGGTTTCGGTAAAATGAAAGTTTGGTATGGTGGTAAACTGGGAACGTGAATTTGTGGTACGCTTCTAGGCCACCCATACTTACTTGTGTGCAAGATTGTACATTCCGTCTTCGGTATCAGGAAAGGAGTTAAAATGTTGTAAACACACGGTTATTTTTTGTCGGTTTGCAAGCTCCGAGATTCGATTTGATATTTTTCTTACGCTTTGATTCAAGATTCGATTGTAACAAACATTTGCGATTCGCATGGCCCTAATGTTCTGGCTCTCTCGCTATGTGTTTAGATACCGATGACTGACAATGTTTGTCATTGGAAGAGATTTACAGGAAAGTCAGCTCCCCTTAATTTTTTAAAGCTGACAATAAATTTAGCACTCACGATATGGGAATTTCAGATAAAAACTCATATCTCGAAATGTTAGAGAATTTGTATCATCGATGTACGCATCATTTCACAAACTCAAGGCATTGTCCTATTGAGTAGCATAAAAATACAATAGCTGGCGTTTTGCTATTTTCCCGTCAGTTTGAACGTTTGACTTTTTTTCTTTGTTGAAACTTATTTAAAAACAAAAACGGCGTTTTCACCATCTTTTGATGTTCCGAAACTTTTTTTTACTGTCATTATTTCGACAGTATGGCATATAATACTCATGCTATCATTATCTTCAATTTTAAAGTCGAGGGGGTGAGATTTGCTAAATATTTTCCTTGGAAGATTAAAAACTTGCAAATCACTGTAAAAAACTAGACGGAGTGATTTTGTAGAATCAGTGACTTTTCCCAGCTTACCCTTTGAAGGAATTATGAGAATAATAGTCTACCACTTTGAAACTCTCTATCATAAAATTTTCCTTTTTTGTGTATAACAGGGTGGTGATAGGTAGTTTTTTATTTTCTTCCCAATACTTTCAGAGAGGCGTTCTTAGTCAGGAAAATTCGTTAGTATTAGACTGTAGTCGCACATCTCCAACTGTTGGAAATTACCATGGGAGTAATGGCAGGAGAATGTTTGTATTGAAGAATCACAGCGAGCTGATTTGTGTTCTTTTGTACTTCTGATGGTGGTCTCCTTGGCAATAGCCTAACAGCAACAAAGGGACAACAAAACAAATTCGCAATTTGGAGGTTGTCTATCTGTTTGCTATAATCCAATTATAGCTACATTCAAATTGAAGTCGATTGTCTAGAGAAATTGATGTGAAGGTCCCCAAATAATGCGAACAAAATTTAAGACAAACTCACACTTATTTCCACCTACCCGAAGTCCCCACGCTGTTCACTATTATTCAACTAGATCTTCGGCCCCTGGACTTACTGTGGTTGGAGGATATACCATTAAGGCAACATCAAACGCAATCGTGACCCCTCCCATGTCTCTTTTCTGGTAAAATTACCTCAGGTCACAAATTTCAGCTCGATATTTGGAAATCTAAGAATGCAGCCTGACGTTGTATAAAAGATTTATTAATTGAAGGGTTTAAATAACTATATACCTAAAATACCTCCGCCATGTTATTCCCAATAAAAATACCCCCTAGTTACCAAATTTCAACTCCACGTCTCTAAACACATAGGTGGGCATAGCTGTGTTGTTTTGGTTCAAGTGTTAACACAACGTTGAATGTAATTCACTCGAAACCCTTCAAAACTCATTTTAACGCAGAAAAACGTCACTCAAATAGACTATTACCCTAACCGGGATCAAAGCTGAAATGGAGATTTTCTTCCTTTTCCATAAAATCATTCAAATCCTTCAGAAGTTAGTTTTAAGCCGAAAACATCATAAACGAAGACCCTCACTCCAACCCGTGGTCAGTGGGTATTGGGGGAGGGGGGTTGCAAATACCATTTATCCGTAATGCTTGTATCACCCCTAGCATGCGATAGCCTTTGACTTGACAGGCATTATTAATAAATGGATAGAAAAAGCTGTCACTCAATAAACTAATATCTACTTGGTTTTTTCAAGCCGCCATGATTACCAACAAAAGAAAATCGTATTTCGGGTGATTGAGTGCAAACCAATTTTTCTGAATTCAGAAGTTCTTGTTGTTTCATGACCTTATCCCCAAGGACAGGCTATGCCCCTGAAAACTCTTTTTGGCAATAACCACATAGCATCAAAGCGTTAACAGAACAAACATACAATATGCTGCCTGTCTATCAATTATCTATAATCCAATCACAGCTGCATTCAAGTGAAAGTCGGTTTTCAAGAGAAATTGGTGTACCCGTATCCCCATATAGTGCGACCAACACAAAACACACCGTATTTAAATATCTACAAAATTTGGATAAACTCGCTCTTATTTACAACTAGCAGAGATCACTGCGCTATGCACGATCATTCCACCAGTTTTCCAGGCTCCTAGAGCTGCTGTGTTTGAAGGTTTTACCAGTGTGACAATTTCAGCTCGATATCTGTAAATGTATGAGTGCAGGACGGTGTTGTACGAAGGGTTGATGAATGAAGAGTTAAAACAACTTTGTACCTAAAACTCCCCTGTCATGTTAGTTCTAATAAAAAACATTTCAGTCCCAAATCTCTGAACATGTGGGTTTGCATACCGGTATTGTCCTGACTGAAGTGTTAACACAACATTAAATGTAAAAACCACCCAACCCATGCAATTCCTGATAAAATATAAACCCTACGCACAAATTTCAGCGCAATGTCTCAATATCTATATGTTTGCAACACGTTGTTGCTCTGCATGAATATTTCATGGTTTAGGATTAATGGTACGTTGCACGGCATCCGTGCCAAAGCAAATATCTGAAATTTCAAAACTGCCCATAATCGTGGATGATGTGTCAATAACACCATGCTCTTCTGTACGAAACCTGGGATTCTTTATGGATGAAACTCTGTCGGCCGAGCGACGTGTGGATATAAGGCTTATAAAATTAATCTCTGTAATCTCTCATAGAAAACTGGCCATGTCCATGTTATTCCTGGTAAAACATTACCCCTAAATGTCAATTTTCAACTTAATGTACGTGAAAATTAAAAGTAATTTTTGAGGCGTCCTTTTTTGTAAACTAACGCTAACAGTTTGTGATTGTTAAGTTTATTTCTGATCAACCTGTCAAACAGCTGACATATACTATGCCTTGTTCCCCCACCCTAACTGGGGTAAAAGGATCATAAGTAATATGACAATTCTCTTATTTTTGCATAAAATCATTTAAAACTCATTTTAATGCAGAAAAGCAATACCCAAATAGACACTTGCCCTACCCTGGGTTCAACGGGTCATAAGGGTGAGATGATGATTTTATCTTTTTTTTGTAAAATCCCTTGAAATCCTTCACAACACATTTTAAAGCAGACAAAACATCACTGAAATTGACCCTCACCTAACTGGGGTTAAGAGGTCGTAATATTTATGGTGAGTGTCTTTTTTTCATAAAGTCCCTTGCAATTCATGAAAACTCATTTTAAAGCAGAAAAACATGATTCAAATAGACCCTCCCTAACCAGGGGCAAAAGGGTCAGAAAGGTCATATGGCGATTTCCTTCTTTTGGCAAACAATTACTCAAAATCCTTCAAAACAAATTAACCCTCGCCCTAACTGGTGTCAAAGGGTCACAAGGGACATGGTGAATTTCTTTCTTTTTTGGCACAAAATCACTTGAAATATGCCAAAACTCATTTTAGAGCAGAGAAACATCATCTAAAAGCCCCCCCCCCCCCCCCCCCCCCCCCTCCATCGTGGTTCAAGGAGTCATAAGGGTTATATAATGAATTTATTTTTTTTTGCAAGCTATCACTCGAAATTCTTCAAAACTCATTTTGTAGCTGAAAAAACACCCAAATTGACCGTCACCCTAACTGGGACAAAAGGATAAAAAATGCACATGCTGAATTTCCTTTTTTATAAATCACTTGAAATCCTTCAAAAATTATTTTATTTTAAAGCAGAAATCATCATTCAAATAGACCATCCCCAACCCGGGGACAAGGGGTGATAAGGGTCATGTGATGATATTCTTTTTTTGCAAAAGAAAAGAAAATCTCAAAATCCTTCAATAGTCATTTTAAAACAGTGAAATATCATCAAATCTACCCTTCTCCCAATTCGGGTTCAAGGGGTCATATTGTGATTCTCTTCTTTTTTTGCATAAAATCACTCAAAATCCTTCAAAACTTATTTTAATGCTGAAAAAACAGCACCCCAATCGACCCCCACCCCGGCTGAAGGGATCATAAGATTTCTTTTTGCAAAAAATCATTCAAAATCCTTCAAAACTTCTTCAAAAGCAGAAAACATCACAAAAATATATCCTCGCCCTAACCCGTGGTCAAGGGGTCAAATGGATTGAGGCGGAGTGAGGGGAGAAGATGGTAGAGTGCAAATACCAGTCCTCGGAAATGCCTGCTTTTCATCTAGCGTGCAACAGCCTTTGATTTGACAGTCATTAATCACGAGGTAGCAAAAATGTTTCTCTTTTAACTAAAATCTTGGCACTTCTCCAAAGCAGTTTAAAGCAGACCTCATTCAGGTCATTGAGTACAAACCAATTTTCTGAACAGGAAAATTCTTGTTGTTTCATGTTGCCCCCAGCTCATGTCTATACTAATCAAACTGATCCTAAAGAGGATAGCCCAGCATCTTTATATATGTCATTTCACTGAGTTCAGTAACCCATCATTTTACAGTTGTGAGATCTAAGATTTTAAAAATGATTACGTTTATCGACCATTTTGGATTCATTGTAGATAAAATCGATTTTTTTTTACATTAATGGTAATGATACATTGCATTATTTCTGTTCCGTCCATTACTGGTGTTCAGCTGATTCATAGTCCCGAGATTGTAGGCCAAATTATCCGATTTTCATTTCCATTTTTGATGTTTCGGACAATTTTGGCAGAAAAAATAATTTTGGTAAACTTTTGTTTTCAGATGGTTATGGAAAAGTGTATTTGTGACAAATTTGTGAACATTTCAGGTCATCGCCCTTTTGGGCCAGGAGATCTTGGTCAATAAAAACGGGCGTTTATGGGCAGGGTCTGGATGAATAAATATTAAGTGAAAAGCTTGTTGTCGGAAAAAAGTTTAGCCGTCTATGATCTTACGAAGTTTTAACGAAATCTACAAGAGTGTTCTCGAGAATTCGGCTCTTGAAAAGTGTTGGAAAAAAGAAAGAAAGAAAGGACGAAGAAAGAAAGAAAGAATGAAAGAAAGAAAGAAAGAAAGAAAAAAATGTCCCGTACAATAACAATTGTCTTATTAAAATATTCGCTTAACAAAGAGCCAAAGTGAACGCTTAATGTTAGTAGGTATGATACTGATAGATATTCTTAATGATGGATTATCTGCGAACTAGTTGCTTTTAATTAGTGTGCCGTAAAAATACAAGTTTCCCGTTGTTGCTTTTAATAAATTAAAACAACAGCCAGGTCCGAAAACTGTCTGCTGTTTTCGTTTTTTAAAAATAACAAAGGAAACATGTCTTCTGCTGATGTGATGCGTGTTTTCCAATAATTACTTGCTTCTTAATTGGACTTTCCTCGCTCGTATAATAATTTCAAGGGAGATAACCTTATCGAAAGTCGATTTTCGTGACGATATAAATCATGGATAGCTACTAATAGCAACATAACAAACAACTCCTGACGCAACACCTTTATCATTTCCACCACTACCCTTGCCGCCTTCTCTCACTACTATTATTATTGTCTCTAACATACTACTACAGTGGATCCCACTTAATTGGATATCTCTTAACTGAATAACCCTGTTAATTGAATATAATTTTCAAACACAAAACCATTAACCATACCTCCAGTACAAAGTTTACCTGTTAATTGAATATAGGGTATAGAGTAAACTCCTGTTAATTAAATAAAAATTCTTACAACCAGTCGAGAAATTACCCTGACTCTCCACAGTTTTTGTTTGTTTATAGACCTAATAGGCATCGGCACATCCAATACACTCATTTAATCAGTTATATCTTGTTTGACAGAGCTCATGGATGAAACAAGATATAACAGAATAAATGCTAAGTTTATCTCTAGAATACTCATGATACTGATAGATATTCTGAATGATGGATTATCTGCGAACTAGTTGCGCCTAATTAGTTTGCCATAAAAAAGACCAGTTTCCCTTTGTTGCTGTTAAAAGATTAGACAGCTCCGAAAATTGTCTGTTGTTTTCGTTTTTTAAAGCAACAAAAGGAAACATGTCTTTATTTTTTGCTGATGTGATAGGCGTTTTCCCAACAATAACTTGCTTCTTAATTGGACTTTCCTCGCTCGTATAAGGGAGATAACCTTATCGAAAGTCGATTTTCGTGACGATATAAATCAGGGATGGCTGCTTATAGCACCGTAACAAACAACTCATGACGCAACACCTTCATCATTTCCACCACTACTCTTGCCGCCTTTTCTCACTACTATTACTATTGTCTCTAACATACTACTAGTAACAACACCTTTTTAGAATTTACATTAACAACTGTTGCCTTCTACAATTATCAACCCGAGCAACTACACCTAACATTGTTACTATCATTACCATTAATCACTTATAACGGGATTCCTCGAAACCCAATCTGACACACCCACCCCACCCCCACTCAAGATGGTGTCTAGTCAATCAAAGCAGCAATCCTCCCATAGCTGACATTAATTTTGACGACGTGAAAACTGTCACGCTGTAACTCAAGTCACAACGTAACAGCTTTCACATCATCAAACATCAAACCAAGCTTAGCACTAAACTGGTAGCATGTACCGACATTCCAATGTCCACACTCTTTTCATTTTTGTTGTAAATATTCAGTTTGCATTTTCGGGAAAAGGGTAAAGTGTGCCTATTATCAACCTGTGCGTAGACATCAAAGTATATTTTAAAAATCAATGACTCGAAAATTGAAAACTATCAAGAGAAACAATTTTGTTGAGCGTTCTCTCTCACCACTCACTGATTATTGATGACCTATGTAACTCTTAGTTACCCAAATAATCAACGAATCAAATAGCTTTAATGAATTCTCAGATGTGTTCATATACCATGACACAGTGTGTCTCAAGGACACATATCGCATGGACACATTGGGGTATTCTAAATCTGATGTACCACAATCTAACTCCGAGTGGGAATCGCTATTGGTGGATCCCATCAAAAGTTCCCATGAATTCTATGGTTTCTTATACAGGTTTCCCGCGTGTTTGGGCACGTTGCCCAGCTAACACACGTACCGCATGGGCACTTATGGGTACCACTGAGATCAGGATTGGGTGAAAACTGCCGGTAGGCAACTTTTCAGGAACAACTGGGGATCATGACAGAAGACAACTGTTGAGTACCATCGTCGCAGATTGCGTTGTATGAGGTCGCCAGCTAACAAACACCTTGTGCTGCATACAAACATTCCTAGCTGTATTAATCCCACTGCTAGCCACGATCGTCATTTCTCTAGTGTTCTGTTTCTGGGTTCTGTCGCTATCCTAACATCACTGTAATTGGCAACCGAACTAGCTACTGCTACCAACCATAATTTGCTTTTTGACCACTGGTACTACCATTTGGGATAAACATCTATCATTCTTTCGGCTTCCACTGCCCGTAGCTTGTGTGCATATTTTGTCACAGCACACACAATACGGGTTTATAAAATTGCCAAAGCATAACCAGTTCTGAGATGCAAAGCCAAAAGTTGAATATTGATATATGTTATGATATAATTTATTACTCGCCTCTTCCTTGAAATCCCCATCTGCAGCAACACTAAACCGTGCGGAAAATAAAAATCTGTTCCGCACCTGTATGGAACGGAAATCGTTGACGCACTATTTTTATAAAGAAGCGAAATTTCACTGAAATTTTCTACAAATCGTGTACCGCAATTACAATTTCAATCCCTAGCGATAGCTGAAAGTCGTCTCATGAGTTCCAATGTGTTCTATGTTCCAGTAGACACATAGAACACATTGGAACTCAGAGGGCGAAAGAGTAACACAGGTTCCCCTCGCAAGTTTGGTTGGCAAAAAAGGGTGTTCTTTTTGGTGATAATGATAAATGAATTGTTGAGTGTCATTCTAATAATTGTTTTATAGACCCGAAGGCGTGTACTGAACACAGAACGACACGCGTGTGTGAATGGGTGAATCGATATGGCAATTGCGCCATCGCGGAAGGATAAAACACGAGGCCTGTGGCCTCTCGTTCTATCCCTCCGCGCTGGCACTCGTGCCATATCGATTAACCCATTCACACACACGTGCCGTTCTGTGTATGTTCAAGTAAGACTAAAATCCTCACTCTCTCATCGGACGAGAGCCCGCGTAGTTTCTTCTGTGTATACTTGCCCATTATCACGCTGTGTCCTGGTACATAAACACATCTGGGAATTCATAAAAGTAGCGTATGTCACTGTTTGACGTCACCAGGCGAATTGTGTGAAATAAGTTTACCCGTTTCACAATTCACTCAACGGAGTGACTTGCAAACCGCTTCATTTTTTATAGATTTTTCACAAGTGTAGCAGACGATGGGCCGTGTTGTTTAAATTTCGGAGATGTTCACGACTTGAACAAGATGTAAAATGGAATGACCTCGACCTGTATCTGATTTATTGATTATTTGTACAGTGAAGTTGGGAGATATTCGAGAGGTATATTTACAAAACTTTGATCGTTGAAAGTGTCCTTGTTCATTTCAAGATGTGGGGTCTCGTTTGAACAAAAGCTCCTATCCGCAACCCCAGACCATGTAACGATCAATTTATTACCTTAACATATAATGCGACAATGACTCATGCAGCCCATAAACACATGTGATGAAATCAGGAGCGGAAAACCCCAATTAGTTTTAACCCTTTACCCAACGCAGACGATATCAGAAATTATTATTTTCAATATTATATTTTCAGATTTTTCAAAACAATTCAACAGAACAAATGTTTTTCAACTGCTCATTTTATAAATTACACGAGCAGATACGGCCGATTGGTTGGGTAAAGGGTTAAGGGGGAGGTCTATTTGAAAGTGATGCATACGTGATCCTTTAATCCCCAATCATCTCCAAATGAAGCACTGGAGCAAACACTGTGTCGCCTGCTTCGATGTGTACTGTCATTGGATCGTGGTGTTACTGGATGAAGACCTGGGGGAAACCAATTGAAATATTAATGCTATCAGAAGGTTCACGTCAGATCACTGAAGTTAAGCAACGTCGAGCCCGGTTAATCTTCGGATGGGTGACCGTCTGAGCGATCGATTTGGACTCCCGCGTTGTGTCCTTTGGCAGGGCACTTCACCCCGATTGTCCACATGGGGGCACGATGACGCCGTGCACTAAGGCGTACTGCACGTCGATGGTGCCCCTGTCTTCAACCAATCTAACCCTGCCAGTGCTGCAGTGCGGAGTTACAATGTTGGGGAGCTGACAGCTGCTCGTCATTGCTCGGTGGTTCTCTCCAGGTACTCCGGCTTCCTCCACCCGTAAAACTGTCCGGTCACGATTAGCCATTGTGCATAAGTATGTGACCTTAAACACCAAAAAAAAAATAAAATAAATATAATGCTATCAGAAGCAAAGAAAACAAATTAGTAAACGTGATAACGGAGGTGTAAGATGAAACTGGTGGTAGTTGAAAACATTAATAGATATATTCGTTTTGTTTATATTCGTAAGAACCAATAGTAGTGGGGCATGATAGAAGCAGTGAATGTATTGTTGGGAGAAATAGCTAATAGCTAATGATGGAAGCTTGCAGTACAGGTGTCAGGAGTAACTGCAATCAGTAGAAGAAATAGTTGTGCTTGTGGAAGTAGGTAGTAGAAGTCAGCAGCAGCAACAACAACAACAACAGAGTTTCGCGAACTAAAATACTTCATCAGTATCTTCGCTAGCGGTCTTGTGGCTTTGGAGTGTGGTCACTATTTATTTGACACTGTGATCTTTAAATGTTTTAATTGCCCGTGATCTGTGTGTGTGTTTTGAGGCGCCCTGTGACCTGGCAGTCTGACATAGCTGGGAAAATCGTAGGGATCTAGATCCATGCAGATGTGATCCTCAGGGTCACGTCGGCGGGATTCAAAAGGCTGGACAGCGGGCAGTCGTCGAAAACGGAAAACAATTACAAATACGAAGCCCACCTACTACGATGTGCATCTTCATAATAACACAGTAATGATTCGCATGTTCAGTTCTGGAGTGCGTTCTCGGTAACCTGATATTAGGACAAAGCAAAATATCTATTCTATGCCATGTCTTAGGTACATATTGGGTTAAAGCCTGTTCATAATTATCTTTGTCGTGCGTGAATGTCTTTATTTGTTGTGCGACCAATTTAACCGATATGTGAAAACTATATCAGATAACTCAATTCGTGGGTACACGCAGGTTTTGATAAAAAAAAAAATATCGATCATATAAAAGACCTTGTTACCGACAACGTGTCATTTGGCAAGAACTAATTAGTCATGAAGTATCTTTTGATTCTTTTCGCAGTTTGCGTAGCTGTTGGTGAGTATTACTTTTGTTCTATGATGTAGATATGGGACGGAGGTGTGACCGACAGGCTACTTGAGGCGGCGTGGCTCAAGGTAGTAACCGTGTCGTGGACCTCGTCAGTGACTATGAACACAAATTGCAAATTACATTTGAGTAAAAATTTGCCAGTCGTTTACAGACAGAAATGTCAGATGCCTTAATTCCAGTCGGGTGAATCTGAGCAAAGGTGATGAACTATTTAAGGGCTAGACTGATTCCAGGCCATAACAGCGTGGACGTCCTTACAAAATTTGACTGGTGGCTTGAGAGCTTGCTTTCCTGCTCCCGTCTCCCTCGACTATAGAGAGTAAATCTCAAGTGAATGCACAATAATTTGTTGTCGATTTCGATGGATATGAGTAAACTATTCAGTTTAAACAATATTTATTATGTTATTTGTATACAGTACGCAACAGGTACAAAGAAGAACAAGCAACACAATGTACAACAGTACACAAAATAACAAAGGTAAACGAAGATAGATCGCTGTATATGAGAGAGATTCGACGGAAAGCTATCAGCTTATGTAAGTCGTCTCCCTCTTTCGTTTATCAATTCACTCGGCAGGTGGTGTCAGTCAGTAGTTACACGTACACATCATTACCCGCGAGCCCAGCCCACCCCACGGAACTAAAGAAAAAAAAAACCTTTCTGATGCCATTTAGGCATTTTTCTGTCTTCAAAACACAGCTACCAATTGGGGTCGCGAGCCAGGTCTCCAGACCCAGACCGAATACGCGAGGCAAGGGTGGGAGAGGGCAGACCCCTGGGCAAAGATGTGCAGGAATGTATCAACTACAACAGTAATATTTTAAGAAAAATTAGAAAAGAAAGAAGCAAACGAGAAAAAGAAGAAAACATCGAACAAGAAAAGGAAAAAAAAAGAAAAAAAATGTAAATGACGGCCAATCTGAATGCGCAATGCATTAGGTGCACTCGAGAAATACGTAAGGCAGTATCTTATTTCATCAAGTCTTCTGGTAAGGAGATATATATATGAATCCAAACTACGAAGACAGTCCATCTGAAGGTGGGCTGAAATGAAGTTTGATAGGTGTTGAGGGGAATATACGTGATGCTATGCTAGTTTGATACTATTTTTATTAGTTAGTAATATTGGATTATTGGGTGGCCCAATGTTATGTAACAAGTCATGCGAATCAGTTATTGGAGTCGCTTACTTGATAAGATAAGTCATGTACCACTTCAACGATGACACGATTGTCTTCGTTATTCAGGAATTCTGAACCAAAAAGAAGAGTGGATGTGTCTGTTGCAAAAGGAAGAAGGTTAATCGTGTAATTACGTGCGTCTGAGAAGATTGGACAATGGAAGAAAAATGACCAGGAGTCTCTTGCTCGCCACACTGACACAAAGGG
Organism: Pictodentalium vernedei; assembly: GCA_031216915.1. NCBI lineage: Eukaryota > Metazoa > Mollusca > Scaphopoda > Dentaliida > Dentaliidae > Pictodentalium > Pictodentalium vernedei. Next base: position 289,339,300 of record CM062297.1, on the reverse strand, counting down.
TTTGGTGATAAATGGTTATCGTACAGGTGGGAGTTGAAGTTACTACACTGTAGACGTAGCCTGCAATGATATATCTGAGCCTTGCGAGATTTCGCATTGCTGTTGAACCTTGGGGGTCGTTGGATTCCCTTGTTTAGGAAGGTCTTGAAGTTGATAAGTGACGAGTTCTCGCGAACAGGGAGTGGCAGATTATTCCATTCGTCCGTAACACTCGGGATGAAGGAAAACTTGTACAATTGAGTCCGACAAAAGGGAACTCGATGGTTATGACTTGTTCGGAGACTGATTGCTGAGTTGGTTAAAAAGGTAAGAGGGGTCACTTTATTGGAGATGTATGGAGGTAACGTGTGATGATACATTTTAAAAAACTGAATTAGCTTGTGTTTGCGACGTCTTTCATTAAGGTGGTCCCATTGCGTTTCACGATAGAGCAAAGTCTTCCTGGCACTGACTGTTGCCTCCGTGATGATCGTTGCTGCTGCATTTTGTATTTGTTCTAGTTCGTCCACTTTGGTTACAGGACAGTTATCCCAAACGATATCAGCATATTCAAGAAGAGGTCTAATGAAGGCAAAGTATATTTTTTCCAAAATACTACGATCCAGAGTAAACTTATGCCACCTCAGCAAGTCTAAACGGGACCAGGCTTTAGAGCAAATATGTTCGATGTGATCGTTCCATGTACACGTGCTATTCAGTATGACTCCTAAATGTTTATGGTTGGAAACTTCAGATATCTGATAATTGTATAAGAATAAAGGTGTATGGGAGGTGGGGTTGTTTTTACGCGAAATTAACATGCTTTCTGTTTTCTTGGGATTGAACTCAACCAACCATGTTTTAGCCCAATGTTCAATTGTGGCAAAATCATGATTTATTAAAATTGACGCTTGTTCAGGGTTCTCTATAATTAGATATAAAGACGTATCATCTGCAAAGAGACGTATACTGCTAAGCAGTTTATCCGTTATGTCGTTGATGTATATAAGGAACAGTAAGGGACCGAGAATGGACCCTTGAGGAACACCAGCGATGGCGGGCCTCCATGGAAACGCCTCCGACGCTATCACAACTCGTTGTAACCTATCTGCAAGGTACGATTTCAAGAACAACAATAGTTCGCGCGAGACGCCAATACTCTCCAGCTTGTAGATAAGACCAGCGTGCCATACTTTATCAAAGGCCTTACTGACATCACAGAACACCACCCTAACTTCTTTGCCTTCATCAAGTGCGCGACAGAATTCATCATAAATATCAGTTAGTTGGAGGACAGTTGAGTCGCCAGGTCGAAACCCTGACTAAAACTGAGTGAGGACATTATTTTCAATCAGAAACGCCCACAAACGCTTAAATACACATCGTTCGAGTATTTTACTAACACAGCTGATCAATGATATTGGGCGATAATTAACAACAGAATTGGACGGTTGCTTTTTCAGGGCTGGAGAGACATTTGCTTTTTCCACAGCGATGGAAAGTACGAGCCGTTCATCAGTATGTTAAATAAGATCGAAAGTGGTTCGCACAAGGAGGAATGACATTCTTTTAGTAGACGTGGGCTTATGAGATCAGTAAACTATTTAAAATAACTATTGAAACAACAGCATGAAGAAAGTATAAACCAGTCAAAATCCAAAACAAAGCTAGCATTTTCGCGTTTCGACATGCAGAGTTGGGGGTAATTTGTCATTGTCTCCCTTACATATTAAGCCGACCTACACGTTATTCATATTATCATTCCCAGTTTGGGCAGGCATGGGATTGGGAGACCCATACTCAACTAACCGGCCAATGACGCGTTAGTGACCAAACCAAATTGTCATATATCGTTCCCCGAGTCCCAAGGCGTTCTGTGTGCCAATAGACACATAGAGCACGTTGGAATTCAGTGAAGGATATGGGCGCAAGAAACAAACAAACAAAAGGTGACCAAACTAAATTGTCGCATCTCGTCCCCTGAGTCCCAATGCGTTCTGTGTGCCAGTGGACACACAGAGCACATTGGGGCTCAGCGAGGGATATGTGCGCAAGACACAAAAAAAAAAACAAAAAAAACAACAAAAAACAAAAAAAAACAAAACAAAACAAGCAATCAACAATAAAAATAAACCCCCCAGAAAAAAACCCAATGATAGTAATTACTTGGGCCTCGGTAGCAACAGCGAATGCATGGGGTTATTATTGTGATGCCTACCCTCCTATGTTTCCAATCCTTTCTACAAATAAAGCACGATGATCATGGTACTCATTTTCTTATCAAGCAAACTGACGAAGCTTAGGTTGAATAACTGTGGAAACGAAGTTCTCTGTGAAAGATATTCATCTTACTGTCACTAGAAACACATAGCCGTTAAACTTCCACGAGCTAAATTTTAAGTGTGTCATGTCTGCTTACTATGATTAGTCCAGTTATCATCTCCTCTTGATCAAATTCCCGTTGCATGGACACTGTCAATGGATCGAGTCGTAGGGTGGGGCACGGCTCATCAACCATAACTGTGCCATCCTTACTACCCTCCTTAATTTTCGTCTTTTTTCGACCATTACCCCCCCCCCCCCCCATCTCTCTCTATCCACTCTATCCTTCTCTCTCTATTTCATGCTTGAACCCTGTGACTTACTTCTCGCCCGTCTCTCTCAGAGTGAATTCGTAGGGATTGTTCACACTTTTTTGCCCCCGATTAGCGACCAGTCACTTCTTGTAAGCACGTAATTCCCCTCTTCATGCGCCGTAGAAACCACATGATTTTTATCTTTCTTCGAAGATAGGTTGTGTTGCCCAATTTCCATGGGTTGTGTTGCCCAACAGCTCATATACATATGTGGGTGTATATTTGTATGTGTGTATGCATGTATGTGTGTATATGTATATATGTATACGTACGTATATGTATATGTATGCATGTATATGTGTTATGTATTAATATATACGTGGTTGCTAGGGGGCCTACCACCTCTTAATGACTCGTGCCCCTGAGCCCATCATGCATATGTGTTACAAGAAAGTTTGGAGGTGAGCTTGTTTCGGCTAATCCTGAAATGCCCCTTCGAATATGAATGATATGAACCACCATTGTTTGCTGTTGTGACCTTGGGTCCATAGTGAGCTAATGCTACCGAATATAATGCAAAATGCGCCGTTTGGGCCGTGTTTACATCCTAAAAGTGACAGGTCTACTGCACTGATGCTAAACGGTTGCTGGGCCTTACACCCAACAGTATTGATGCCAATAAATAGCATCCTATTTGTTTTTATAATATGTTCAGTTTTATCAGTTCTCACTCAATACACTTCTATTTTTTCCTGTCTCTCTCACATAGCGCCTTTTCACTGTCAACAGAAGTCTCCAGAAGCCTCATGTGTACCGAAGCAAACAGTGGTGCCACCATGGCCATCGGGTGATGTGGTTGATGTCAACAGTGTACCATGTGACCCACTCCTATTGATGATTATTATAGTTTCGGTCTTCTGTAATGGATGACATAAATATTTACAGAATGCGTGTGGGTCTCTTCACTGTTCGTGCGCGTAGCGGTGCACCGGGAAAACGCAGACTGGATATATCATGCCTTATACTTGTTAACCTAATACTTCGGTTCAGTTGCATGGGAGTAACCCTAATGCTATCTCTGATGCTTGTCGAATCAACATTAAAAGAAGTTCTATCCAAAACACAAAAATACTTGTATAATGGACTTGATAGCCGCCTGAAATATGCGTGTTCGAACCGACATTTCGGCTTAAAGTCCCACATTACAATTAATACACCAAACGCGACCTTACCAGACGGTGCGTCATTACATAACTTACGCAGTCTAACTACGATTGTGCTCCCTATGTTACAAATATTATGTCTTATGTTTTCGTGTGCTTTAATGTTTTTAATTCTCTCCGGTGATATTGAAGTAAATCCTGGAACTTCAAGTGAGATTAGTACAAACGATAATACTTCATCAACAGGAACGCGGATTTGTCACTTGAATATCCAAAGCCTAAGGCCTAAACTCGATATATTGCAATGTGAAATGTCTGCATATGATATTTGTGCTCTTACCGAAACATGGTTAGGATCTTCCGATAACAATAGTGATATCCATCTAAACGGGTTTCAAGAGGTACTGCGGAAAGATCGTCCAACAAGGGGAGGCTGTGTTGCGGTTTACATTAAGATTGGCATACCATTCAAACCAAGACCAGATCTCGGACTGGCTGCGCTTGAATGCTTATGGGTCGAAATATACACTCCCAGTGGCTCGTTTCTACTTGGTATCTTCTACCGACCTCCGAATAGTGATAATGAAGTCTGGGAAATGATCTCTGCCTCTATTGAGAAAGCGAAAGACTCTGGAATCTCGGACCTCATTATTACTGGTGATTTTAACGATAATCTACTCTCTCAGAGAAGGGGAAAATTTAGTGACGTTGCTGACTATTTTAACCTTAAACAGGTTGTATCAGAACCAACGTTTTTCACGGAGACATCAGCGACATTGCTCGACCTAATTGCAGTTAGCGATTCCATCAATTTGCTATCAACTGAGGTAGCTGATCCATTTTTACCAGATTTAACCAGGTTTCACTGTCCTGTGTATATCGCGGTTGACTTTAGGAAAACGACTGTAAGGAGTTTGAAACGTCGGGTATGGTTATATAACGAGGGCGATTATAATGGGTTGAATAATGCATTGGTAAACAATGACTGGGATAACGTTTTCTCACATACAAACGTAGATAATATGGTTAACAAGTTTACTTCCACCGTTCTTGAATTAGCTTCTAAGTTTATTCCCAATAAAATCACAACAATTAGGAGAAACGACCCAAAGTGGATGCACAACGAAGTTAGGCATCTGATTCGCCAACGAAAACGCCTTTACCGTACTGCCAAGTCGAAAGGTCGACCTGAGGCTTGGGAGAAATATCGTTCCAAAAGAAATCAAGTTGTTTCAGCCATAAGAAATGCAAAAAACAATTACTATAACAGAATGCAGGCCACTTTAGATAGCCCTGATACTAATTCTTCCATGTGGTGGAAGACCCTCAAGACGTTTTTAGGGAACAGGAAAACTGAAATTCCGAATATTAATTACCAGGATAGGATAATTTGTTCTGACAAAGACAAGGCGGAAGCGTTTAACGATTATTTTTGTAGCATAGCAACTATTGACGACAGTCACGCGTGCCTTCCATCGATGCCATTTCCAGAAAGTCCAAAACTCAGAACTATAAAACTTGACCAACATGATGTGCGCCCCGCACTGAAGTTACTGAAAGTATCGAAGGCACCAGGTCCGGACCTAATCAGTCCGCGTCTTCTCAAAGAGTGTTCCGCCTCCCTAGCCCAGCCTCTCGCCACCCTTTTCAATATCTCAATGAGCCACCCCAAATTTCCTGAACTGTGGAAGAAGGCAAACGTGATACCGGTTTCTAAAAAAGACCCTGCAAATCTTTTATCAAACTATCGACCGATCTCACTGCTGAGCTGTCTCGGAAAAGTGTTAGAACGGTGTATCTTCAAAAAACTGTGGTCCTTTTTAGACGAAAATAAAATACTAAGTCCATTTCAGTCCGGGTTTACTCCATGTGACTCAACTGTACAGCAGCTTACGGATATCTATGACACATTTAGTCGTGCACTTGATGAAGGAAAAGATGTGAGGGTGGTATTTTGCGACGTCAGTAAAGCTTTTGACAAAGTCTGGCACAAAGGTCTAATCTTCAAACTTGAAAAAATTGGAGTAACCGGCGAACTTCTCGACTTCTGTGCATCATATCTTTGTGATCGGATGCAAAGAGTGGTGGTCAACTCCGAGGAGTCCTCTTGGAAACCTGTGACGTCGGGGGTTCCTCAAGGATCTATTCTTGGCCCACTGTTGTTTTTTATTTATATTAACGATATAACCTTAGGTCTAACCAGCAGTATTCGTCTTTTTGCAGACGACACAACCTTATATTTAATAATTGAAAACCCTGACCAGGCTGCTGTTATTTTGAACAATGATCTTACTACAATCGAAAACTGGGCACACACGTGGTTGGTGGGAGCGCGGCGGCTCAGTTGGTAGAGGTGCAGGCTGCAAGCCGAGAGGTCCTCGGTTCGAATCCCACCTGCGGCAACCGCGTTGTGTCCTTGGGCAAGACACTTCATCTCCATTGCCCGCGTGGGGGCACGATGACGCCGTGTACTAAGGCGTACTGCACGTCATTGGTACGCATGTCTTCAACCAATCTAACCCTGCCTGTGCTGCAGTGCGGAGTTACGATGTTGGGGAGCTGGCAGCTGCTCGTCGTTGCTCGGTGGTTCTCTCCGGGTACTCCGGCTTCCTCCACCCGTAAAACTGTCACGGTCATGGTTAGTCATTGTGCATAAATATGTGACCCTAAAACAACAATAAATAAATAAATAAATAACACGTGGTTGGTAAAATTCAATCCCATTAAAACCGAAACTATGACAATTTCACGCCGAACAGATCCCGCACAGCAGACACCCCTTGTAATGGCAAATGTTCCCATTAAATAAGTAACGCAGCACAAGCATTTGGATGTCATTCTCAATTCAAACTGTTCGTGGGATGACTACATAAAACATATTTCCTCAAAAGCATGGTCACGTCTGGATCTTATGAGACGAAATAAATTTATCTTAGACCGGAAAATTCTCGAGAAGATATACTTTGCTTTTGTTAGGCCCTTGTTGGAATATGCAGACACGGTTTGGGATAACTGCAACGAAACAAATCTGACAACTCTTGAACGAACCCAAATTGCGAGTGCTCGTATTGTTACAGGTGCAACTTCAAGTGCGAGAAAGGCATCACTCTACGTTGAAACTGGGTGGGAGACGTTACAAGCAAGAAGGCAGAAGCACAAATTAATACAGTTCTTCAAAATGTACTATAACATTTCCCCGCCATATATTTCCTGTTTAGTCCCACCCCCTATTTCGATAACCAGGAATTTCGAACTTCGAACCGCAACTAACCTACGAGTTCCTTATTGCCGAACCACATGCTACCAAAGATCTTTTGTCCCATCCACAACGAATTCTTGGAACGAAATTCCACCTAACGTTAGAGAAAATTGCTCTCTCGCAGAATATTTCGAAAATATTTAAACCATAACCTTGTTCGTCCCCCAGCCTACTTTGTCAAATCAATGTCCGGTAAAGCTCAAGTATACCACTGCAGGTTACGACTTCGATGTGGTCATCTCAATGAGCATCTTTTTGTTAACCACCTGGCAGTGTCACCGAATTGCTCATGCGGTGAGCGTGAGACAACAGAACACATTTTATTAAAATGCCCTAATTATGACCGTATACGAAGTGAGACCCTAGGGCTACTTCCCAGTCAAACTGACTGCAATACATTACTGTATGTATCCGAATTTTATACTCATGACGAAAACCATTTAGTTTTTAAAACAGTTCATAAGTACATTCTTAGTTCTACGAGATTTAGTTAACTACTTTGGGTGACCCTCAGATCATAGTGAATAGTTAGTGTGGTGCTCCTATTATAACCCTATGAATATATTTCTGGAAAAGAATAATAATACAGATTGAATGCATATTCATACACGCATTATGCAACCCAACACCCGTCCTCTGCTTTGCTTCATAATTGCCGTGCGTTCCACCTGGTGTTCATTCCTAATGTCTTGGTGCTACGACACATTGCACCTATACCATATCACCGTGACCGGACGGAGGCCACTGTTGACTGGTGGAGATTACTTCCTATCTTCCTACTGAGCCTTTTACTAACAAAACCTCAAGTGCAAGCCCGACATGGGCTAACTGGAATTATCGGACCTCTCTATGTTTGGACTCCCACTTGCAAGCATAAAGCAATAAAGTGCATCTCGCATCTGGGAATAATACATGGTCCGTCCCCGAAGGTTGTCGCTAATGATCGATGAAAGTATAATTCATCGCCGGAGAGTTAAGTGTTGTATGTACCACTGGGTATCCGGGCGCCGAAATCTATTTATGCTACTATTGTTTAACTGTGAAAATCCACCAAAATATGCTCAGAATTATTGTACCACGATAAACTAACTCCCGGTCATTTCCCCCACTAGAGTACATGTATATGTTCTTATGATAGTCCAACAACGTTAAAATTTAGAATTCGCTTGTTACAGTATCAAGGTACAAACATGGAGGTGGTTCGGTTCGGACTAGGCGCTCCTTACTCTTTCTCTTCCTAAGAACTGTACTTCTATCTTCTTACTCTATATCAGTTAGGGAAATCTAACCAATTTGTATCTTTTTATAGTATTTTCTATTTTTCTTTATTTGCGAATTATTTGTGTCAACAGGTATCTTATTGTACACGTTCTTGATAGACGGAATTGGTCTCACTGTCTTCTCGTTTGCTACCTGTTAAAATTACTATAAGTGGAAACGACCACAGATAAGCTAACAGCTTACTGTCGAATCCACACCCAATGATAATGTAAGCTACGTATTACCATGGAAATTCTTTTGAAATAAATACTGTTTAAACTAAAACAAAGCTACGGAAACCGCCACAAACACCACCGCCAGCACCATAATAATAACACTTTGGCCGGCCGCTGATTTGTCGCGGTTCTCGTATGAGAAGGCCTTGGTTACCCATGTTCTACCAACCGCATCCCTATTCCCGCGCTTCTTCTCTCCTCCCAACACTCGGAGACGAACTGCTTGATGACATCCCTTGCCCCATTCTTCCCAATCTCTTCGATTAGTATATTAACCCTCTACTTTGAGTCGCCTCCTAACCACATGTCCTTCATTCTCCCATCCCACTTCCCCATTATACTCCCGTGAATCTTGTTCGTTTAGACTGATATTTTGGGCATTCTATAAGAAAGTGTTCCAGGGTGTCCACCACGCCCAAGTTACACATCTGGCACTCCTTTTTACTGTTTTTCCCAATTTTTCCCCTCAGCCCCAGGGACCGCGACCTCAGCTTGAACAAAAGTGACCCCCCCCCCAAAGGTGCCATCAAGGTACTCTTCAAAACCAGGCTTCTCTTTATCACGCAGGCCACCCAAAGACCTCTTTGATTTGACCCCCTCTCGCCAATTACGGTTACAATCCTCCATGACCCTTTCTCTGACGATCTTTTTGCCCAGGTTTGCCCCAACGTCAAGGTCCGAGATCTCCAATAAGTAGTTTTCTACTAGCTCCCTCACTTGGACCATCCACCCCGTCGTGATATTTGAGTTGCACCATGCACCGTTTGGGAAACGAGCAATGCTTCGCAAGTGGAAGACACATTATTTTATTAGCGTGCAATGTATTGTTAAATAATATACGAAACACTGCTCCTGGAACCTGAAACGAGCAATGCTTCGCAAGTGTAAGACTCATTATTTCATTAGCATGCAATGTATTGTTAAATAATATACGAAATACTGCTCCTGGAACCTGAAATTTCCACAGTGCTCGCACCCAGCCCCCACCACTGTCACCGTCTATTAGAATGTTTTCCTGATTTATTAGTATAATGCTGTGATCTCCAAGTGCGTCAGTTCTCAAACTGTTGTTGATCAATGTTGGTGTCCTATGCATTCAAGTTGGCTTTTCCAAACGCCCACCGTCTCTTTCACTCGTCCTCTCGTTCTACCTTCTTCGTAGGGTTTAAACAATATCCAACCAACCTACCCGTTTTGCCTGTCTAATTGTAACTGTGTAATCTTACAGACTTGGGAGACGGTTCACGTAAGCTTTCGGCTCTCGTCCGAATCCTTTGCAATCACAACTTAGTTTGATATATTATATGTTAATTGTATTCACTGAACATTACATGTACAAAACATTCAAATAATTTACGCTTGTTCGCATGTGAACAGTTAACTTGCTGTCTTCAATAAATATTGTTTAAACAAAAATCCAAACAGTCATCAAAGGAACATATGTGATGGTAATCACAACACTCACGCACAAAGAAATACCTCTACCTCTAATAGTTGAACATATTTCTGACTTTTATTTTTATATGCTGAGCTCCTTAAGAAATATCATCGTCCAAATGGGGGCGATAGGTTTGATGACGAGTTCAAAGAAAAAGTAAACAAATTTGTTCAAGACAACAAGACAACGTTTAACGATGCCAACTTCAGCCAAACGCCCGAGGACGGGGATGGCCATGAACTCACGGAACCGATAAGCCAAGAAGAAGTGGCTAACACAATTAAAAAATGTAAGTCTTCTTCTTCCCCAGGAGGGGACGAGGTCTCATACAAAATCCTGAAACAATGTCCCAATACTTTTTTCGGTAGACTCACTAACCTCCTAAACTGCTGTCTCTCTAGTGGATACTTCCCAAAATGTTGGAAAGTAGCTACAGGAGTCATGATACCCAAACCCGACAAGGATATGAGCAACCCAGCTAATTACCGCCCAATCAGCCTACTCAGCTGTATTGGAAAAATTTTCGAACGGATTCTCACGACTAGACTCCGCAGCCATCTCCAATCAATCAGCTTTTTCAATAAGTGGCAAAGGGCATACAAAAGCCAAAGAGAGGGCATCGAGCATGTTTATAGACTGGTAGATTATATAAAAACGGCGTTCAGTCAAAATGAAATAGGAACCGCGCTATTACTCGACGCAGAAAAAGCGTTTGACTCTGTCAAGGCACGCGCCGAAGCGCTGTTGAAGACGCAAACTCTTTTGTCTAGTTACCTCGTCAAGGAATCATTTTCCTCAAAGTCTCTTTGAAAAAGCCAAACCAAGCGAAACGCGTCGAGACAGACGGATTATTTTCTACCTTTGCTGAAGACTACAACCAATCCAGGTATCTTCTCTAATAGGTAATATCTAGATTTCATTTTAATTTATTTCATTTCTTCATTTTAATTTCATTTTAAATTCATCTACTTATTCTTCAAATGGCTCAAAAAAGACAGAAGCATCAGGGAAAGAGAGTTGCCCAGTCTGGAAGGGGCCAGGAACAATCGTTCCAGTCCTATTCTAGTTTGGTCAAGGCCCTTTTCCAGGTGATTCAGAGTATGCACCATATTGGGCTCCTAGAGCAGAATTTGGCCAACCGGGATTTCCCGAAACAGTTGAAGAAGAAGGTAGATGAGTTAGGTGGCTTTCTAAAGCCGGCTCTTCCCACCCCACACATTTTTTCTGTTTTTCGACAGATTAGTGTGGGATGGGCCAGCCAAACGTTAAATGCTTTAGTTGAGCATTACAAGATAAATTTAAACCAGTTGAAGTCTAAGATAACTTTGGCTATGCGACCACCTCCTGGACTCGAAAAAATAGACTTCAACAGCGCTTCGGCGCGTGCCTTGATCTGGGCTCAAAAAAACTTTAAAAATAAGTTGACAGATAAGACGATTTCGGCCTATGAGTCTTACATTTCGGAACTTCGCCCAGCGTCTGGAGTAAGGAACAATACGAGAGGGAGCAAGCAAACTCCGGCCCGTGTTGTCCCTCTACCCCAACGCGAAAAGCAAAATAAGAAAAGATCAAGGCAAAGCACTTCTCCCTCTTCTTTTCCTTCTAATTCTTCTTTCTCTCAGAGTAAGCGCCTCAATTTGCAAACATCTCCGGTCCATATTGTGACTGAAGATGCTCGCAAATTGAGTAACGCTGTCTCGCCTCGTCTTGCCAAGTAATCATGAGGACTTCATCTAAAATGCTAGATTCCAGCCATCGTTTTGACGGTGTGCAATGGTCTAGTGGTTTAGACGCTGAACTCCTGATTGCCAGGCGGTGTTGCCGAGGGTTCGAATCCCGGCGGGGGATCAGAAACCAACATTCAAAATTCCTCTAAAACATGATTGTGTCATTTGAAAAAACACACACAAGCCCGTGCCAGTCTTCGTCTGAGGCCATCCACAGCACTTTCGTCGTACTGTAGCCAGCGCGTTCCACACTTTCATGCTGCTGCCGAAAGGAAGATGGACCAAGTAATCATGAGGACTTCATCTAAAATGCTAGATTCCAGCCATCGTTTTTGACGGTGTGCAATGGTCTAGTGGTTTAGACGCTGAACTCCTGATTGCCAGGCGGTGTTGCCGAGGGTTCGAATCCCGGCGGGGGATCAGAAACCAACATTCAAAATTCCTCTAAAACATGATTGTGTCATTTGAAAAAACACACACAAGCCCGTGCCAGTCTTCGTCTGAGGCCATCCACAGCACTTTCGTCGTACTGTAGCCAGCGCGTTCCACACTTTCATGCTGCTGCCGAAAGGAAGATGGACCATCTAGGACTTCATCTAAAATGCTAGATTCCAGCCATCGTTTTTGACGGTGTGCAATGGTCTAGTGGTTTAGACGCTGAACTCCTGATTGCCAGGCGGTGTTGCCGAGGGTTCGAATCCCGGCGGGGGATCAGAAACCAACATTCAAAATTCCTCTAAAACATGATTGTGTCATTTGAAAAAACACACACAAGCCCGTGCCAGTCTTCGTCTGAGGCCATCCACAGCACTTTCGTCGTACTGTAGCCAGCGCGTTCCACACTTTCATGCTGCTGCCGAAAGGAAGATGGACCAAGTAATCATGAGGACTTCATCTAAAATGCTAGATTCCAGCCATCGTTTTTGACGGTGTGCAATGGTCTAGTGGTTTAGACGCTGAACTCCTGATTGCCAGGCGGTGTTGCCGAGGGTTCGAATCCCGGCGGGGGATCAGAAACCAACATTCAAAATTCCTCTAAAACATGATTGTGTCATTTGAAAAAACACACACAAGCCCGTGTCAGTCTTCGTCTGAGGCCATCCACAGCACTTTCGTCGTACTGTAGCCAGCGCGTTCCACACTTTCATGCTGCTGCCGAAAGGAAGATGGACCAAGTAATCATGAGGACTTCATCTAAAATGCTAGATTCCAGCCATCGTTTTTGACGGTGTGCAATGGTCTAGTGGTTTAGACGCTGAACTCCTGATTGCCAGGCGGTGTTGCCGAGGGTTCGAATCCCGGCGGGGGATCAGAAACCAACATTCAAAATTCCTCTAAAACATGATTGTGTCATTTGAAAAAACACACACAAGCCCGTGCCAGTCTTCGTCTGAGGCCATCCACAGCACTTTCGTCGTACTGTAGCCAGCGCGTTCCACACTTTCATGCTGCTGCCGAAAGGAAGATGGACCAAGTAATCATGAGGACTTCATCTAAAATGCTAGATTCCAGCCATCGTTTTTGACGGTGTGCAATGGTCTAGTGGTTTAGACGCTGAACTCCTGATTGCCAGGCGGTGTTGCCGAGGGTTCGAATCCCGGCGGGGGATCAGAAACCAACATTCAAAATTCCTCTAAAACATGATTGTGTCATTTGAAAAAACACACACAAGCCCGCGCCAGTCTTCGTCTGAGGCCATCCACAGCACTTTCGTCGTACTGTAGCCAGCGCGTTCCACACTTTCATGCTGCTGCCGAAAGGAAGATGGACCAAGTAATCATGAGGACTTCATCTAAAATGCTAGATTCCAGCCATCGTTTTTGACGGTGTGCAATGGTCTAGTGGTTTAGACGCTGAACTCCTGATTGCCAGGCGGTGTTGCCGAGGGTTCGAATCCCGGCGGGGGATCAGAAACCAACATTCAAAATTCCTCTAAAACATGATTGTGTCATTTGAAAAAACACACACAAGCCCGTGCCAGTCTTCGTCTGAGGCCATCCACAGCACTTTCGTCGTACTGTAGCCAGCGCGTTCCACACTTTCATGCTGCTGCCGAAAGGAAGATGGACCAAGTAATCATGAGGACTTCATCTAAAATGCTAGATTCCAGCCATCGTTTTTGACGGTGTGCAATGGTCTAGTGGTTTAGACGCTGAACTCCTGATTGCCAGGCGGTGTTGCCGAGGGTTCGAATCCCGGCGGGGGATCAGAAACCAACATTCAAAATTCCTCTAAAACATGATTGTGTCATTTGAAAAAACACACACAAGCCCGTGCCAGTCTTCGTCTGAGGCCATCCACAGCACTTTCGTCGTACTGTAGCCAGCGCGTTCCACACTTTCATGCTGCTGCCGAAAGGAAGATGGACCAAGTAATCATGAGGACTTCATCTAAAATGCTAGATTCCAGCCATCGTTTTTGACGGTGTGCAATGGTCTAGTGGTTTAGACGCTGAACTCCTGATTGCCAGGCGGTGTTGCCGAGGGTTCGAATCCCGGCGGGGGATCAGAAACCAACATTCAAAATTCCTCTAAAACATGATTGTGTCATTTGAAAAAACACACACAAGCCCGTGCCAGTCTTCGTCTGAGGCCATCCACAGCACTTTCGTCGTACTGTAGCCAGCGCGTTCCACACTTTCATGCTGCTGCCGAAAGGAAGATGGACCAAGTAATCATGAGGACTTCATCTAAAATGCTAGATTCCAGCCATCGTTTTTGACGGTGTGCAATGGTCTAGTGGTTTAGACGCTGAACTCCTGATTGCCAGGCGGTGTTGCCGAGGGTTCGAATCCCGGCGGGGGATCAGAAACCAACATTCAAAATTCCTCTAAAACATGATTGTGTCATTTGAAAAAAACACACAAGCCCGTGCCAGTCTTCGTCTGAGGCCATCCACAGCACTTTCGTCGTACTGTAGCCAGCGCGTTCCACACTTTCATGCTGCTGCCGAAAGGAAGATGGACCAAGTAATCATGAGGACTTCATCTAAAATGCTAGATTCCAGCCATCGTTTTTGACGGTGTGCAATGGTCTAGTGGTTTAGACGCTGAACTCCTGATTGCCAGGCGGTGTTGCCGAGGGTTCGAATCCCGGCGGGGGATCAGAAACCAACATTCAAAATTCCTCTAAAACATGATTGTGTCATTTGAAAAAACACACACAAGCCCGTGCCAGTCTTCGTCTGAGGCCATCCACAGCACTTTCGTCGTACTGTAGCCAGCGCGTTCCACACTTTCATGCTGCTGCCGAAAGGAAGATGGACCAAGTAATCATGAGGACTTCATCTAAAATGCTAGATTCCAGCCATCGTTTTTGACGGTGTGCAATGGTCTAGTGGTTTAGACGCTGAACTCCTGATTGCCAGGCGGTGTTGCCGAGGGTTCGAATCCCGGCGGGGGATCAGAAACCAACATTCAAAATTCCTCTAAAACATGATTGTGTCATTTGAAAAAACACACACAAGCCCGTGCCAGTCTTCGTCTGAGGCCATCCACAGCACTTTCGTCGTACTGTAGCCAGCGCGTTCCACACTTTCATGCTGCTGCCGAAAGGAAGATGGACCAAGTAATCATGAGGACTTCATCTAAAATGCTAGATTCCAGCCATCGTTTTTGACGGTGTGCAATGGTCTAGTGGTTTAGACGCTGAACTCCTGATTGCCAGGCGGTGTTGCCGAGGGTTCGAATCCCGGCGGGGGATCAGAAACCAACATTCAAAATTCCTCTAAAACATGATTGTGTCATTTGAAAAAACACACACAAGCCCGTGCCAGTCTTCGTCTGAGGCCATCCACAGCACTTTCGTCGTACTGTAGCCAGCGCGTTCCACACTTTCATGCTGCTGCCGAAAGGAAGATGGACCAAGTAATCATGAGGACTTCATCTAAAATGCTAGATTCCAGCCATCGTTTTTGACGGTGTGCAATGGTCTAGTGGTTTAGACGCTGAACTCCTGATTGCCAGGCGGTGTTGCCGAGGGTTCGAATCCCGGCGGGGGATCAGAAACCAACATTCAAAATTCCTCTAAAACATGATTGTGTCATTTGAAAAAACACACACAAGCCCGTGCCAGTCTTCGTCTGAGGCCATCCACAGCACTTTCGTCGTACTGTAGCCAGCGCGTTCCACACTTTCATGCTGCTGCCGAAAGGAAGATGGACCAAGTAATCATGAGGACTTCATCTAAAATGCTAGATTCCAGCCATCGTTTTTGACGGTGTGCAATGGTCTAGTGGTTTAGACGCTGAACTCCTGATTGCCAGGCGGTGTTGCCGAGGGTTCGAATCCCGGCGGGGGATCAGAAACCAACATTCAAAATTCCTCTAAAACATGATTGTGTCATTTGAAAAAACACACACAAGCCCGTGCCAGTCTTCGTCTGAGGCCATCCACAGCACTTTCGTCGTACTGTAGCCAGCGCGTTCCACACTTTCATGCTGCTGCCGAAAGGAAGATGGACCAAGTAATCATGAGGACTTCATCTAAAATGCTAGATTCCAGCCATCGTTTTTGACGGTGTGCAATGGTCTAGTGGTTTAGACGCTGAACTCCTGATTGCCAGGCGGTGTTGCCGAGGGTTCGAATCCCGGCGGGGGATCAGAAACCAACATTCAAAATTCCTCTAAAACATGATTGTGTCATTTGAAAAAACACACACAGGCCCGTGCCAGTCTTCGTCTGAGGCCATCCACAGCACTTTCGTCGTACTGTAGCCAGCGCGTTCCACACTTTCATGCTGCTGCCGAAAGGAAGATGGACCAAGTAATCATGAGGACTTCATCTAAAATGCTAGATTCCAGCCATCGTTTTTGACGGTGTGCAATGGTCTAGTGGTTTAGACGCTGAACTCCTGATTGCCAGGCGGTGTTGCCGAGGGTTCGAATCCCGGCGGGGGATCAGAAACTAACATTCAAAATTCCTCTAAAACATGATTGTGTCATTTGAAAAAACACACACAAGCCCGTGCCAGTCTTCGTCTGAGGCCATCCACAGCACTTTCGTCGTACTGTAGCCAGCGCGTTCCACACTTTCATGCTGCTGCCGAAAGGAAGATGGACCAAGTAATCATGAGGACTTCATCTAAAATGCTAGATTCCAGCCATCGTTTTTGACGGTGTGCAATGGTCTAGTGGTTTAGACGCTGAACTCCTGATTGCCAGGCGGTGTTGCCGAGGGTTCGAATCCCGGCGGGGGATCAGAAACCAACATTCAAAATTCCTCTAAAACATGATTGTGTCATTTGAAAAAACACACACAAGCCCGTGCCAGTCTTCGTCTGAGGCCATCCACAGCACTTTCGTCGTACTGTAGCCAGCGCGTTCCACACTTTCATGCTGCTGCCGAAAGGAAGATGGACCCAGTAATCATGAGGACTTCATCTAAAATGCTAGATTCCAGCCATCGTTTTTGACGGTGTGCAATGGTCTAGTGGTTTAGACGCTGAACTCCTGATTGCCAGGCGGTGTTGCCGAGGGTTCGAATCCCGGCGGGGGATCAGAAACCAACATTCAAAATTCCTCTAAAACATGATTGTGTCATTTGAAAAAACACACACAAGCCCGTGCCAGTCTTCGTCTGAGGCCATCCACAGCACTTTCGTCGTACTGTAGCCAGCGCGTTCCACACTTTCATGCTGCTGCCGAAAGGAAGATGGACCAAGTAATCATGAGGACTTCATCTAAAATGCTAGATTCCAGCCATCGTTTTTGACGGTGTGCAATGGTCTAGTGGTTTAGACGCTGAACTCCTGATTGCCAGGCGGTGTTGCCGAGGGTTCGAATCCCGGCGGGGGATCAGAAACCAACATTCAAAATTCCTCTAAAACATGATTGTGTCATTTGAAAAAACACACACAAGCCCGTGCCAGTCTTCGTCTGAGGCCATCCACAGCACTTTCGTCGTACTGTAGCCAGCGCGTTCCACACTTTCATGCTGCTGCCGAAAGGAAGATGGACCAAGTAATCATGAGGACTTCATCTAAAATGCTAGATTCCAGCCATCGTTTTTGACGGTGTGCAATGGTCTAGTGGTTTAGACGCTGAACTCCTGATTGCCAGGCGGTGTTGCCGAGGGTTCGAATCCCGGCGGGGGATCAGAAACCAACATTCAAAATTCCTCTAAAACATGATTGTGTCATTTGAAAAAACACACACAAGCCCGTGCCAGTCTTCGTCTGAGGCCATCCACAGCACTTTCGTCGTACTGTAGCCAGCGCGTTCCACACTTTCATGCTGCTGCCGAAAGGAAGATGGACCAAGTAATCATGAGGACTTCATCTAAAATGCTAGATTCCAGCCATCGTTTTTGACGGTGTGCAATGGTCTAGTGGTTTAGACGCTGAACTCCTGATTGCCAGGCGGTGTTGCCGAGGGTTCGAATCCCGGCGGGGGATCAGAAACCAACATTCAAAATTCCTCTAAAACATGATTGTGTCATTTGAAAAAACACACACAAGCCCGTGCCAGTCTTCGTCTGAGGCCATCCACAGCACTTTCGTCGTACTGTAGCCAGCGCGTTCCACACTTTCATGCTGCTGCCGAAAGGAAGATGGACCAAGTAATCATGAGGACTTCATCTAAAATGCTAGATTCCAGCCATCGTTTTTGACGGTGTGCAATGGTCTAGTGGTTTAGACGCTGAACTCCTGATTGCCAGGCGGTGTTGCCGAGGGTTCGAATCCCGGCGGGGGATCAGAAACCAACATTCAAAATTCCTCTAAAACATGATTGTGTCATTTGAAAAAACACACACAGGCCCGTGCCAGTCTTCGTCTGAGGCCATCCACAGCACTTTCGTCGTACTGTAGCCAGCGCGTTCCACACTTTCATGCTGCTGCCGAAAGGAAGATGGACCAAGTAATCATGAGGACTTCATCTAAAATGCTAGATTCCAGCCATCGTTTTTGACGGTGTGCAATGGTCTAGTGGTTTAGACGCTGAACTCCTGATTGCCAGGCGGTGTTGCCGAGGGTTCGAATCCCGGCGGGGGATCAGAAACTAACATTCAAAATTCCTCTAAAACATGATTGTGTCATTTGAAAAAACACACACAAGCCCGTGCCAGTCTTCGTCTGAGGCCATCCACAGCACTTTCGTCGTACTGTAGCCAGCGCGTTCCACACTTTCATGCTGCTGCCGAAAGGAAGATGGACCAAGTAATCATGAGGACTTCATCTAAAATGCTAGATTCCAGCCATCGTTTTTGACGGTGTGCAATGGTCTAGTGGTTTAGACGCTGAACTCCTGATTGCCAGGCGGTGTTGCCGAGGGTTCGAATCCCGGCGGGGGATCAGAAACCAACATTCAAAATTCCTCTAAAACATGATTGTGTCATTTGAAAAAACACACACAAGCCCGTGCCAGTCTTCGTCTGAGGCCATCCACAGCACTTTCGTCGTACTGTAGCCAGCGCGTTCCACACTTTCATGCTGCTGCCGAAAGGAAGATGGACCCAGTAATCATGAGGACTTCATCTAAAATGCTAGATTCCAGCCATCGTTTTTGACGGTGTGCAATGGTCTAGTGGTTTAGACGCTGAACTCCTGATTGCCAGGCGGTGTTGCCGAGGGTTCGAATCCCGGCGGGGGATCAGAAACCAACATTCAAAATTCCTCTAAAACATGATTGTGTCATTTGAAAAAACACACACAAGCCCGTGCCAGTCTTCGTCTGAGGCAATCCACAGCACTTTCGTCGTACTGTAGCCAGCGCGTTCCACACTTTCATGCTGCTGCCGAAAGGAAGATGGACCAAGTAATCATGAGGACTTCATCTAAAATGCTAGATTCCAGCCATCGTTTTTGACGGTGTGCAATGGTCTAGTGGTTTAGACGCTGAACTCCTGATTGCCAGGCGGTGTTGCCGAGGGTTCGAATCCCGGCGGGGGATCAGAAACCAACATTCAAAATTCCTCTAAAACATGATTGTGTCATTTGAAAAAACACACACAAGCCCGTGCCAGTCTTCGTCTGAGGCCATCCACAGCACTTTCGTCGTACTGTAGCCAGCGCGTTCCACACTTTCATGCTGCTGCCGAAAGGAAGATGGACCAAGTAATCATGAGGACTTCATCTAAAATGCTAGATTCCAGCCATCGTTTTTGACGGTGTGCAATGGTCTAGTGGTTTAGACGCTGAACTCCTGATTGCCAGGCGGTGTTGCCGAGGGTTCGAATCCCGGCGGGGGATCAGAAACCAACATTCAAAATTCCTCTAAAACATGATTGTGTCATTTGAAAAAACACACACAAGCCCGTGCCAGTCTTCGTCTGAGGCCATCCACAGCACTTTCGTCGTACTGTAGCCAGCGCGTTCCACACTTTCATGCTGCTGCCGAAAGGAAGATGGACCAAGTAATCATGAGGACTTCATCTAAAATGCTAGATTCCAGCCATCGTTTTTGACGGTGTGCAATGGTCTAGTGGTTTAGACGCTGAACTCCTGATTGCCAGGCGGTGTTGCCGAGGGTTCGAATCCCGGCGGGGGATCAGAAACCAACATTCAAAATTCCTCTAAAACATGATTGTGTCATTTGAAAAAACACACACAAGCCCGTGCCAGTCTTCGTCTGAGGCCATCCACAGCACTTTCGTCGTACTGTAGCCAACGCGTTCCACACTTTCATGCTGCTGCCGAAAGGAAGATGGACCAAGTAATCATGAGGACTTCATCTAAAATGCTAGATTCCAGCCATCGTTTTTGACGGTGTGCAATGGTCTAGTGGTTTAGACGCTGAACTCCTGATTGCCAGGCGGTGTTGCCGAGGGTTCGAATCCCGGCGGGGGATCAGAAACCAACATTCAAAATTCCTCTAAAACATGATTGTGTCATTTGAAAAAACACACACAAGCCCGTGCCAGTCTTCGTCTGAGGCCATCCACAGCACTTTCGTCGTACTGTAGCCAGCGCGTTCCACACTTTCATGCTGCTGCCGAAAGGAAGATGGACCAAGTAATCATGAGGACTTCATCTAAAATGCTAGATTCCAGCCATCGTTTTTGACGGTGTGCAATGGTCTAGTGGTTTAGACGCTGAACTCCTGATTGCCAGGCGGTGTTGCCGAGGGTTCGAATCCCGGCGGGGGATCAGAAACCAACATTCAAAATTCCTCTAAAACATGATTGTGTCATTTGAAAAAACACACACAAGCCCGTGCCAGTCTTCGTCTGAGGCCATCCACAGCACTTTCGTCGTACTGTAGCCAGCGCGTTCCACACTTTCATGCTGCTGCCGAAAGGAAGATGGACCAAGTAATCATGAGGACTTCATCTAAAATGCTAGATTCCAGCCATCGTTTTTGACGGTGTGCAATGGTCTAGTGGTTTAGACGCTGAACTCCTGATTGCCAGGCGGTGTTGCCGAGGGTTCGAATCCCGGCGGGGGATCAGAAACCAACATTCAAAATTCCTCTAAAACATGATTGTGTCATTTGAAAAAACACACACAAGCCCGTGCCAGTCTTCGTCTGAGGCCATCCACAGCACTTTCGTCGTACTGTAGCCAGCGCGTTCCACACTTTCATGCTGCTGCCGAAAGGAAGATGGACCAAGTAATCATGAGGACTTCATCTAAAATGCTAGATTCCAGCCATCGTTTTTGACGGTGTGCAATGGTCTAGTGGTTTAGACGCTGAACTCCTGATTGCCAGGCGGTGTTGCCGAGGGTTCGAATCCCGGCGGGGGATCAGAAACCAACATTCAAAATTCCTCTAAAACATGATTGTGTCATTTGAAAAAACACACACAAGCCCGTGCCAGTCTTCGTCTGAGGCCATCCACAGCACTTTCGTCGTACTGTAGCCAGCGCGTTCCACACTTTCATGCTGCTGCCGAAAGGAAGATGGACCAAGTAATCATGAGGACTTCATCTAAAATGCTAGATTCCAGCCATCGTTTTTGACGGTGTGCAATGGTCTAGTGGTTTAGACGCTGAACTCCTGATTGCCAGGCGGTGTTGCCGAGGGTTCGAATCCCGGCGGGGGATCAGAAACCAACATTCAAAATTCCTCTAAAACATGATTGTGTCATTTGAAAAAACACACACAAGCCCGTGCCAGTCTTCGTCTGAGGCCATCCACAGCACTTTCGTCGTACTGTAGCCAGCGCGTTCCACACTTTCATGCTGCTGCCGAAAGGAAGATGGACCAAGTAATCATGAGGACTTCATCTAAAATGCTAGATTCCAGCCATCGTTTTTGACGGTGTGCAATGGTCTAGTGGTTTAGACGCTGAACTCCTGATTGCCAGGCGGTGTTGCCGAGGGTTCGAATCCCGGCGGGGGATCAGAAACCAACATTCAAAATTCCTCTAAAACATGATTGTGTCATTTGAAAAAACACACACAGGCCCGTGCCAGTCTTCGTCTGAGGCCATCCACAGCACTTTCGTCGTACTGTAGCCAGCGCGTTCCACACTTTCATGCTGCTGCCGAAAGGAAGATGGACCAAGTAATCATGAGGACTTCATCTAATATGCTAGATTCCAGCCATCGTTTTTGACGGTGTGCAATGGTCTAGTGGTTTAGACGCTGAACTCCTGATTGCCAGGCGGTGTTGCCGAGGGTTCGAATCCCGGCGGGGGATCAGAAACTAACATTCAAAATTCCTCTAAAACATGATTGTGTCATTTGAAAAAACACACACAAGCCCGTGCCAGTCTTCGTCTGAGGCCATCCACAGCACTTTCGTCGTACTGTAGCCAGCGCGTTCCACACTTTCATGCTGCTGCCGAAAGGAAGATGGACCAAGTAATCATGAGGACTTCATCTAAAATGCTAGATTCCAGCCATCGTTTTTGACGGTGTGCAATGGTCTAGTGGTTTAGACGCTGAACTCCTGATTGCCAGGCGGTGTTGCCGAGGGTTCGAATCCCGGCGGGGGATCAGAAACCAACATTCAAAATTCCTCTAAAACATGATTGTGTCATTTGAAAAAACACACACAAGCCCGTGCCAGTCTTCGTCTGAGGCCATCCACAGCACTTTCGTCGTACTGTAGCCAGCGCGTTCCACACTTTCATGCTGCTGCCGAAAGGAAGATGGACCCAGTAATCATGAGGACTTCATCTAAAATGCTAGATTCCAGCCATCGTTTTTGACGGTGTGCAATGGTCTAGTGGTTTAGACGCTGAACTCCTGATTGCCAGGCGGTGTTGCCGAGGGTTCGAATCCCGGCGGGGGATCAGAAACCAACATTCAAAATTCCTCTAAAACATGATTGTGTCATTTGAAAAAACACACACAAGCCCGTGCCAGTCTTCGTCTGAGGCCATCCACAGCACTTTCGTCGTACTGTAGCCAGCGCGTTCCACACTTTCATGCTGCTGCCGAAAGGAAGATGGACCAAGTAATCATGAGGACTTCATCTAAAATGCTAGATTCCAGCCATCGTTTTTGACGGTGTGCAATGGTCTAGTGGTTTAGACGCTGAACTCCTGATTGCCAGGCGGTGTTGCCGAGGGTTCGAATCCCGGCGGGGGATCAGAAACCAACATTCAAAATTCCTCTAAAACATGATTGTGTCATTTGAAAAAACACACACAAGCCCGTGCCAGTCTTCGTCTGAGGCCATCCACAGCACTTTCGTCGTACTGTAGCCAGCGCGTTCCACACTTTCATGCTGCTGCCGAAAGGAAGATGGACCAAGTAATCATGAGGACTTCATCTAAAATGCTAGATTCCAGCCATCGTTTTTGACGGTGTGCAATGGTCTAGTGGTTTAGACGCTGAACTCCTGATTGCCAGGCGGTGTTGCCGAGGGTTCGAATCCCGGCGGGGGATCAGAAACCAACATTCAAAATTCCTCTAAAACATGATTGTGTCATTTGAAAAAACACACACAAGCCCGTGCCAGTCTTCGTCTGAGGCCATCCACAGCACTTTCGTCGTACTGTAGCCAGCGCGTTCCACACTTTCATGCTGCTGCCGAAAGGAAGATGGACCAAGTAATCATGAGGACTTCATCTAAAATGCTAGATTCCAGCCATCGTTTTTGACGGTGTGCAATGGTCTAGTGGTTTAGACGCTGAACTCCTGATTGCCAGGCGGTGTTGCCGAGGGTTCGAATCCCGGCGGGGGATCAGAAACCAACATTCAAAATTCCTCTAAAACATGATTGTGTCATTTGAAAAAACACACACAAGCCCGTGCCAGTCTTCGTCTGAGGCCATCCACAGCACTTTCGTCGTACTGTAGCGAACGCGTTCCACACTTTCATGCTGCTGCCGAAAGGAAGATGGACCAAGTAATCATGAGGACTTCATCTAAAATGCTAGATTCCAGCCATCGTTTTTGACGGTGTGCAATGGTCTAGTGGTTTAGACGCTGAACTCCTGATTGCCAGGCGGTGTTGCCGAGGGTTCGAATCCCGGCGGGGGATCAGAAACCAACATTCAAAATTCCTCTAAAACATGATTGTGTCATTTGAAAAAACACACACAAGCCCGTGCCAGTCTTCGTCTGAGGCCATCCACAGCACTTTCGTCGTACTGTAGCCAGCGCGTTCCACACTTTCATGCTGCTGCCGAAAGGAAGATGGACCAAGTAATCATGAGGACTTCATCTAAAATGCTAGATTCCAGCCATCGTTTTTGACGGTGTGCAATGGTCTAGTGGTTTAGACGCTGAACTCCTGATTGCCAGGCGGTGTTGCCGAGGGTTCGAATCCCGGCGGGGGATCAGAAACCAACATTCAAAATTCCTCTAAAACATGATTGTGTCATTTGAAAAAACACACACAAGCCCGTGCCAGTCTTCGTCTGAGGCCATCCACAGCACTTTCGTCGTACTGTAGCCAGCGCGTTCCACACTTTCATGCTGCTGCCGAAAGGAAGATGGACCAAGTAATCATGAGGACTTCATCTAAAATGCTAGATTCCAGCCATCGTTTTTGACGGTGTGCAATGGTCTAGTGGTTTAGACGCTGAACTCCTGATTGCCATGCGGTGTTGCCGAGGGTTCGAATCCCGGCGGGGGATCAGAAACCAACATTCAAAATTCCTCTAAAACATGATTGTGTCATTTGAAAAAACACACACAAGCCCGTGCCAGTCTTCGTCTGAGGCCATCCACAGCACTTTCGTCGTACTGTAGCCAGCGCGTTCCACACTTTCATGCTGCTGCCGAAAGGAAGATGGACCAAGTAATCATGAGGACTTCATCTAAAATGCTAGATTCCAGCCATCGTTTTTGACGGTGTGCAATGGTCTAGTGGTTTAGACGCTGAACTCCTGATTGCCAGGCGGTGTTGCCGAGGGTTCGAATCCCGGCGGGGGATCAGAAACCAACATTCAAAATTCCTCTAAAACATGATTGTGTCATTTGAAAAAACACACACAAGCCCGTGCCAGTCTTCGTCTGAGGCCATCCACAGCACTTTCGTCGTACTGTAGCCAGCGCGTTCCACACTTTCATGCTGCTGCCGAAAGGAAGATGGACCAAGTAATCATGAGGACTTCATCTAAAATGCTAGATTCCAGCCATCGTTTTTGACGGTGTGCAATGGTCTAGTGGTTTAGACGCTGAACTCCTGATTGCCAGGCGGTGTTGCCGAGGGTTCGAATCCCGGCGGGGGATCAGAAACCAACATTCAAAATTCCTCTAAAACATGATTGTGTCATTTGAAAAAACACACACAAGCCCGTGCCAGTCTTCGTCTGAGGCCATCCACAGCACTTTCGTCGTACTGTAGCCAGCGCGTTCCACACTTTCATGCTGCTGCCGAAAGGAAGATGGACCAAGTAATCATGAGGACTTCATCTAAAATGCTAGATTCCAGCCATCGTTTTTGACGGTGTGCAATGGTCTAGTGGTTTAGACGCTGAACTCCTGATTGCCAGGCGGTGTTGCCGAGGGTTCGAATCCCGGCGGGGGATCAGAAACCAACATTCAAAATTCCTCTAAAACATGATTGTGTCATTTGAAAAAACACACACAAGCCCGTGCCAGTCTTCGTCTGAGGCCATCCACAGCACTTTCGTCGTACTGTAGCCAGCGCGTTCCACACTTTCATGCTGCTGCCGAAAGGAAGATGGACCAAGTAATCATGAGGACTTCATCTAAAATGCTAGATTCCAGCCATCGTTTTTGACGGTGTGCAATGGTCTAGTGGTTTAGACGCTGAACTCCTGATTGCCAGGCGGTGTTGCCGAGGGTTCGAATCCCGGCGGGGGATCAGAAACCAACATTCAAAATTCCTCTAAAACATGATTGTGTCATTTGAAAAAACACACACAAGCCCGTGCCAGTCTTCGTCTGAGGCCATCCACAGCACTTTCGTCGTACTGTAGCCAGGGCGTTCCACACTTTCATGCTGCTGCCGAAAGGAAGATGGACCAAGTAATCATGAGGACTTCATCTAAAATGCTAGATTCCAGCCATCGTTTTTGACGGTGTGCAATGGTCTAGTGGTTTAGACGCTGAACTCCTGATTGCCAGGCGGTGTTGCCGAGGGTTCGAATCCCGGCGGGGGATCAGAAACCAACATTCAAAATTCCTCTAAAACGTGATTGTGTCATTTGAAAAAACACACACAAGCCCGTGCCAGTCTTCGTCTGAGGCCATCCACAGCACTTTCGTCGTACTGTAGCCAGCGCGTTCCACACTTTCATGCTGCTGCCGAAAGGAAGATGGACCAAGTAATCATGAGGACTTCATCTAAAATGCTAGATTCCAGCCATCGTTTTTGACGGTGTGCAATGGTCTAGTGGTTTAGACGCTGAACTCCTGATTGCCAGGCGGTGTTGCCGAGGGTTCGAATCCCGGCGGGGGATCAGAAACCAACATTCAAAATTCCTCTAAAACATGATTGTGTCATTTGAAAAAACACACACACACACACACACACACACACACACACACACACACAACACCCACCCACACACACACACAGAGTCTTGTCTACCCTACATACCGAGGTACCCCATTGTTTGTCCTTTGTGTGGACTAACGGTTTCTGCCTCGTTTTGCCGGTACAGTTCTGGGAAAACAACCGAGGTAAAGGGCTTCTTTTGTACCTCGGTAAGGCAAAACACGCAAACTCTTTTGTCTAATTACCTCGTCAAGTTGGTAAGACAACCCCCCCCCCCTCCCCCCCCCCACACACACACACACAACGTTTCAGTTGGACATGTCTGTGCCATATCGGCGGCATATTAAAAGAAAAAAAAACGTTTCAGTAGGAAATGTCTGCGCCTGTGCGATTTTTTAACCTCAAACACACACACAACGTTTCAGTAAGAAATGTCTGTGCCAGTGCGATTTTTTAACCTCAAACACACACAGGCGAGTGCCAGAGTTCATATATGCCCCAAAACAAAATAGGTTCAAATTTCAACCATGTTTATTTATTTACTAAATAAAATTATTTTTATTATTTATTTATTTATTTATTTATTTATTTATTTATTTTATTTATTTATTTATTTATTTATTTATTTATTTATTTATTTATTATAGGTAATATCTAGATTTCATTTTAATTTATTTCATTTCTTCATTTTAATTTCATTTTACATTCATCTACCTATTCTTCAAATGGCTCAAAAAAGACAGAAGCATCAGGGAAAGAGAGTTGCCCAGTCCGGAAGAGGCCAGGAACAATCGTTCCAGTCCTATTCTAGTTTGGTCAAGGCCCTTTTCCAGGTGATTCAGAGTATGCACCATATTGGGCTCCTAGAGCAGAATTTGGCCAACCGGGATTTCCCGAAACAGTTGAAGAAGAAGGTAGATGAGTTAGGTGGCTTTCTAAAGCCGGCTCTTCCCACCCCACACATTTTTTCTGTTTTTCGACAGATTAGTGTGGGATGGGCCAGCCAAACGTTAAATGCTTTAGTTGAGCATTACAAGATAAATTTAAACCAGTTGAAGTCTAAGATAACTTTGGCTATGCGACCACCTCCTGGACTCGAAAAAATAGACTTCAACAGCGCTTCGGCGCGTGCCTTGATCTGGGCTCAAAAAAACTTTAAAAATAAGTTGACAGATAAGACGATTTCGGCCTATGAGTCTTACATTTCGGAACTTCGCCCAGCGTCTGGAGTAAGGAACAATACGAGAGGGAGCAAGCAAACTCCGGCCCGTGTTGTCCCTCTACCCCAACGCGAAAAGCAAAATAAGAAAAGATCAAGGCAAAGCACTTCTCCCTCTTCTTTTCCTTCTAATTCTTCTTTCTCTCAGAGTAAGCGCCTCAATTTGCAAACATCTCCGGTCCATATTGTGACTGAAGATGCTCGCAAATTGAGTAACGCTGTCTCGCCTCGTCTTGCCAAGTAATCATGAGGACTTCATCTAAAATGCTAGATTCCAGCCATCGTTTTTGACGGTGTGCAATGGTCTAGTGGTTTAGACGCTGAACTCCTGATTGCCAGGCGGTGTTGCCGAGGGTTCGAATCCCGGCGGGGGATCAGAAACCAACATTCAAAATTCCTCTAAAACATGATTGTGTCATTTGAAAAAACACACACAAGCCCGTGCCAGTCTTCGTCTGAGGCCATCCACAGCACTTTCGTCGTACTGTAGCCAGCGCGTTCCACACTTTCATGCTGCTGCCGAAAGGAAGATGAACCAAGTAATCATGAGGACTTCATCTAAAATGCTAGATTCCAGCCATCGTTTTTGACGGTGTGCAATGGTCTAGTGGTTTAGACGCTGAACTCCTGATTGCCAGGCGGTGTTGCCGAGGGTTCGAATCCCGGCGGGGGATCAGAAACCAACATTCAAAATTCCTCTAAAACATGATTGTGTCATTTGAAAAAACACACACAAGCCCGTGCCAGTCTTCGTCTGAGGCCATCCACAGCACTTTCGTCGCACTGTAGCCAGCGCGTTCCACACTTTCATGCTGCTGCCGAAAGGAAGATGAACCAAGTAATCATGAGGACTTCATCTAAAATGCTAGATTCCAGCCATCGTTTTTGACGGTGTGCAATGGTCTAGTGGTTTAGACGCTGAACTCCTGATTGCCAGGCGGTGTTGCCGAGGGTTCGAATCCCGGCGGGGGATCAGAAACCAACATTCAAAATTCCTCTAAAACATGATTGTGTCATTTGAAAAAACACACATAAGCCCGTGCCAGTCTTCGTCTGAGGCCATCCACAGCACTTTCGTCGTACTGTAGCCAGCGCGTTCCACACTTTCATGCTGCTGCCGAAAGGAAGATGAACCAAGTAATTATGAGGACTTCATCTAAAATGCTAGATTCCAGCCATCGTTTTTGACGGTGTGCAATGGTCTAGTGGTTTAGACGCTGAACTCCTGATTGCCAGGCGGTGTTGCCGAGGGTTCGAATCCCGGCGGGGGATCAGAAACCAACATTCAAAATTCCTCTAAAACATGATTGTGTCATTTGAAAAAACACACACAAGCCCGTGCCAGTCTTCGTCTGAGGCCATCCACAGCACTTTCGTCGTACTGTAGCCAGCGCGTTCCACACTTTCATGCTGCTGCCGAAAGGAAGATGAACCAAGTAATCATGAGGACTTCATCTAAAATGCTAGATTCCAGCCATCGTTTTTGACGGTGTGCAATGGTCTAGTGGTTTAGACGCTGAACTCCTGATTGCCAGGCGGTGTTGCCGAGGGTTCGAATCCCGGCGGGGGATCAGAAACCAACATTCAAAATTCCTCTAAAACATGATTGTGTCATTTGAAAAAACACACACAAGCCCGTGCCAGTCTTCGTCTGAGGCCATCCACAGCACTTTCGTCGTACTGTAGCCAGCGCGTTCCACACTTTCATGCTGCTGCCGAAAGGAAGATGAACCAAGTAATCATGAGGACTTCATCTAAAATGCTAGATTCCAGCCATCGTTTTTGACGGTGTGCAATGGTCTAGTGGTTTAGACGCTGAACTCCTGATTGCCAGGCGGTGTTGCCGAGGGTTCGAATCCCGGCGGGGGATCAGAAACCAACATTCAAAATTCCTCTAAAACATGATTGTGTCATTTGAAAAAACACACACAAGTCCGTGCCAGTTTTCGTCTGAGGCCATCCACAGCACTTTCGTCGTACTGTAGCCAGCGCGTTCCACACTTTCATGCTGCTGCCAAAAGGAAGATGAACCAAGTAATCATAAGGACTTCATCTAAAATGCTAGATTCCAGCCATCGTTTTTGACGGTGTGCAATGGTCTAGTGGTTTAGACGCTGAACTCCTGATTGCCAGGCGGTGTTGCCGAGGGTTCGAATCCCGGCGGGGGATCAGAAACCAACATTCAAAATTCCTCTAAAACATGATTGTGTCATTTGAAAAAACACACACAAGCCCGTGCCAGTCTTCGTCTGAGGCCATCCACAGCACTTTCGTCGTACTGTAGCCAGCGCGTTCCACACTTTCATGCTGCTGCCGAAAGGAAGATGAACCAAGTAATCATGAGGACTTCATCTAAAATGCTAGATTCCAGCCATCGTTTTTGACGGTGTGCAATGGTCTAGTGGTTTAGACGCTGAACTCCTGATTGCCAGGCGGTGTTGCCGAGGGTTCGAATCCCGGCGGGGGATCAGAAACCAACATTCAAAATTCCTCTAAAACATGATTGTGTCATTTGAAAAAACACACACAAGCCCGTGCCAGTCTTCGTCTGAGGCCATCCACAGCACTTTCGTCGTACTGTAGCCAGCGCGTTCCACACTTTCATGCTGCTGCCGAAAGGAAGATGAACCAAGTAATCATGAGGACTTCATCTAAAATGCTAGATTCCAGCCATCGTTTTTGACGGTGTGCAATGGTCTAGTGGTTTAGACGCTGAACTCCTGATTGCCAGGCGGTGTTGCCGAGGGTTCGAATCCCGGCGGGGGATCAGAAACCAACATTCAAAATTCCTCTAAAACATGATTGTGTCATTTGAAAAAACACACACAAGCCCGTGCCAGTCTTCGTCTGAGGCCATCCACAGCACTTTCGTCGTACTGTAGCCAGCGCGTTCCACACTTTCATGCTGCTGCCGAAAGGAAGATGAACCAAGTAATCATGAGGACTTCATCTAAAATGCTAGATTCCAGCCATCGTTTTTGACGGTGTGCAATGGTCTAGTGGTTTAGACGCTGAACTCCTGATTGCCAGGCGGTGTTGCCGAGGGTTCGAATCCCGGCGGGGGATCAGAAACCAACATTCAAAATTCCTCTAAAACATGATTGTGTCATTTGAAAAAACACACACAAGCCCGTGCCAGTCTTCGTCTGAGGCCATCCACAGCACTTTCGTCGTACTGTAGCCAGCGCGTTCCACACTTTCATGCTGCTGCCGAAAGGAAGATGAACCAAGTAATCATGAGGACTTCATCTAAAATGCTAGATTCCAGCCATCGTTTTTGACGGTGTGCAATGGTCTAGTGGTTTAGACGCTGAACTCCTGATTGCCAGGCGGTGTTGCCGAGGGTTCGAATCCCGGCGGGGGATCAGAAACCAACATTCAAAATTCCTCTAAAACATGATTGTGTCATTTGAAAAAACACACACAAGCCCGTGCCAGTCTTCGTCTGAGGCCATCCACAGCACTTTCGTCGTACTGTAGCCAGCGCGTTCCACACTTTCATGCTGCTGCCGAAAGGAAGATGAACCAAGTAATCATGAGGACTTCATCTAAAATGCTAGATTCCAGCCATCGTTTTTGACGGTGTGCAATGGTCTAGTGGTTTAGACGCTGAACTCCTGATTGCCAGGCGGTGTTGCCGAGGGTTCGAATCCCGGCGGGGGATCAGAAACCAACATTCAAAATTCCTCTAAAACATGATTGTGTCATTTGAAAAAACACACACAAGCCCGTGCCAGTCTTCGTCTGAGGCCATCCACAGCACTTTCGTCGTACTGTACCCAGCGCGTTCCACACTTTCATGCTGCTGCCGAAAGGAAGATGAACCAAGTAATCATGAGGACTTCATCTAAAATGCTAGATTCCAGCCATCGTTTTTGACGGTGTGCAATGGTCTAGTGGTTTAGACGCTGAACTCCTGATTGCCAGGCGGTGTTGCCGAGGGTTCGAATCCCGGCGGGGGATCAGAAACCAACATTCAAAATTCCTCTAAAACATGATTGTGTCATTTGAAAAAACACACACAAGCCCGTGCCACTCTTCGTCTGAGGCCATCCACAGCACTTTCGTCGTACTGTAGCCAGCGCGTTCCACACTTTCATGCTGCTGCCGAAAGGAAGATGAACCAAGTAATCATGAGGACTTCATCTAAAATGCTAGATTCCAGCCATCGTTTTTGACGGCGTGCAATGGTCTAGTGGTTTAGACGCTGAACTCCTGATTGCCAGGCGGTGTTGCCGAGGGTTCGAATCCCGGCGGGGGATCAGAAACCAACATTCAAAATTCCTCTAAAACATGATTGTGTCATTTGAAAAAACACACACAAGCCCGTGCCAGTCTTCGTCTGAGGCCATCCACAGCACTTTCGTCGTACTGTAGCCAGCGCGTTCCACACTTTCATGCTGCTGCCGAAAGGAAGATGAACCAAGTAATCATGAGGACTTCATCTAAAATGCTAGATTCCAGCCATCGTTTTTGACGGTGTGCAATGGTCTAGTGGTTTAGACGCTGAACTCCTGATTGCCAGGCGGTGTTGCCGAGGGTTCGAATCCCGGCGGGGGATCAGAAACCAACATTCAAAATTCCTCTAAAACATGATTGTGTCATTTGAAAACACACACACACACACACCCACACAACACCCACCCACACACACACACAGAGTCTTGTCTACCCTACATACCGAGGTACCCCATTGTTTGTCCTTTGTGTGGACTAACGGTTTCTGCCTCGTTTTGCCGGTACAGTTCTGGGAAAACAACCGAGGTAAAGGGCTTCTTTTGTACCTCGGTAAGGCAAAACACGCAAACTCTTTTGTCTAATTACCTCGTCAAGTTGGTAAGACAACCCCCCCCCTCCCCCCCCCCCCCACACACACACACACACAACGTTTCAGTTGGACATGTCTGTGCCATATCGGCGGCATATTAAAAGAAAAAAAAACGTTTCAGTAGGAAATGTCTGCGCCTGTGCGATTTTTTAACCTCAAACACACACACAACGTTTCAGTAAGAAATGTCTGTGCCAGTGCGATTTTTTAACCTCAAACACACACAGGCGAGTGCCAGAGTTCATATATGCCCCAAAACAAAATAGGTTCAAATTTCAACCATGTTTATTTATTTACTAAATAAAATTATTTTTATTATTTATTTATTTATTTATTTATTTATTTATTTATTTATTTATTTATTTATTTATTTATTTATTTATTTTATTTATTTATTTATTTATTTATTTATTATAGGTAATATCTAGATTTCATTTTAATTTATTTCATTTCTTCATTTTAATTTCATTTTACATTCATCTACCTATTCTTCAAATGGCTCAAAAAAGACAGAAGCATCAGGGAAAGAGAGTTGCCCAGTCCGGAAGAGGCCAGGAACAATCGTTCCAGTCCTATTCTAGTTTGGTCAAGGCCCTTTTCCAGGTGATTCAGAGTATGCACCATATTGGGCTCCTAGAGCAGAATTTGGCCAACCGGGATTTCCCGAAACAGTTGAAGAAGAAGGTAGATGAGTTAGGTGGCTTTCTAAAGCCGGCTCTTCCCACCCCACACATTTTTTCTGTTTTTCGACAGATTAGTGTGGGATGGGCCAGCCAAACGTTAAATGCTTTAGTTGAGCATTACAAGATAAATTTAAACCAGTTGAAGTCTAAGATAACTTTGGCTATGCGACCACCTCCTGGACTCGAAAAAATAGACTTCAACAGCGCTTCGGCGCGTGCCTTGATCTGGGCTCAAAAGAACTTTAAAAATAAGTTGACAGATAAGACGATTTCGGCCTATGAGTCTTACATTTCGGAACTTCGCCCAGCGTCTGGAGTAAGGAACAATACGAGAGGGAGCAAGCAAACTCCGGCCCGTGTTGTCCCTCTACCCCAACGCGAAAAGCAAAATAAGAAAAGATCAAGGCAAAGCACTTCTCCCTCTTCTTTTCCTTCTAATTCTTCTTTCTCTCAGAGTAAGCGCCTCAATTTGCAAACATCTCCGGTCCATATTGTGACTGAAGATGCTCGCAAATTGAGTAACGCTGTCTCGCCTCGTCTTGCTCCTCTACCTCCTACTCCCCCTCAGCCTTTCTTCTCTGGTTCTCCTAGTGCTCTCACTAGAACTCCTCCTCCTCCTGCTTCTGTTTCTTCTCCTGCTTCTGTTTCCTCTCCTGCTTCTGTTTCTTCTCCCCCTTCTCCTGCCTCTAGTGTGGTTCAACCAGGTATATCGTACTCAGAGAAAGTCAAATCACCGAGCCGCAACTCGGGCCGCTCATTTGATTCTAAATTCTCCCAGTTTCGGCATAAAAGCGGAGTTAATTTTGACAAAAGGAATTGGCGCCTTCCCGATGTTTGTAAAAACATCCTTATGATTGGAAGTTCAAATTTAGGACGCATTGATCGAAATCCCCATCTGGACATCCAGGTGGAGTGTTACCCCGGCGCCAAATTCAATCATCTGCGCTCTATGTTTAAAGGGCACAGGGGCCAGTCCAGTCCCCAAAAAATATTATTAAATATTGGCGTGAATTCTCGAAACGATAATTCTGA
Organism: Pictodentalium vernedei; assembly: GCA_031216915.1. Taxonomy (NCBI): domain Eukaryota; kingdom Metazoa; phylum Mollusca; class Scaphopoda; order Dentaliida; family Dentaliidae; genus Pictodentalium; species Pictodentalium vernedei. The sequence goes on along the minus strand of CM062297.1, from coordinate 289,305,098 downwards.
TCTCGTAATTAAGCAGTTGCGGAATATGCTTAGCGATATCAGGGTCAAGTTTAGATCAGCAAAAATTTATTTCGCTCAACTAAACTTTTCGCAAAAACTCCCTCAGGCTGAGAGGAGAACCCTGAGCATCATCAACGAAACCATTCGGAAAGTGAAGGACGTTAACGTTATACCAAAAATTGATGACGCGAAGTTTGATGTTGCTCAGGATTTAATCCATTGGACCACGAGAACCGTCAATATTATGTACGATCACTGGTTGAACCACCTGAATTTAAACTAAGTAAAGGCAAAGGTAACAGCCGCCTAACAGATGTGGGATTAGGAACTAATGTGGTTAACCTGTCTGGCACCAATGACCTAACAACCCAAGAGAAATCTCTTTTAGATCGCGGTTTAACTTTTGTACCAGCACCAAAGCCAAAAACTGATAACCAAACAAATTTACCATCATACAACTGTAATTTTCTTAGGCAAATGAAATTAGCAGACCGCTTTAGAAACTCCAGCGGTCGGAAACTTCCTTTTATAGAATCATCTGGTTGGTCACCTCCAGATAGTGAAGTAGATCCCGAAATTATTGAGGCTAGCAAACGAATCATCAAAAAGGTGTTCAGCATGAACATACTCTCCGATAAAGACAATTTAACAGCTGGTGAACGGAGAGCCATCACGAAACTTCGAAAAAATAAGAAATTAGTAATTAAACCAGCCGACAAAGGTGGGTCGGTAGTTGTTCTATCTCGGGATAATTATATAAAGGAAGCCATGAGACAACTCAGCAGTACTAAACATTATAAGAAAATAGATTCACTTATGTGGCCTAGTAATATCGAAAAATTCAATAAGATCTTAAAATTTCTCCTCGACGAAGGTCACATTACCAAAAAACAATTGAAATATTTAACAGCTAAGCTCAGTGCTCAAACAAGACAATTTTATATCCTACCAAAGACCCACAAGGACCGTTCTTCGTGGACGGATGACTTAACTCCACCCGGGAGGCCAATTGTATCAGATTGTAATTCGGAATCTTATGCGATCTCGGAATTAATTGATTATCATCTGAAACCTATAGCAAATAGACATCCGAGCTATCTAAAAAATACACAGGATTTCCTGTCAAAAATTTCGAAATTGAAAATATCGAAAAATGCAATTCTGGCTACTTTGGATATCGACAGTATGTATACGAACATTGATATTGATAAAGGTGTTAAATCAGTTAAAAAAGCATTTGAAAAATATCCGGATGCAAAACGCCCGGATGAACAAATTTTAGGATCTTTTAGAGCTGAGCTTAAAAGGTAATGACTTTCAATTCAATGGAGAATATTTTCTACAAATAATGGGTTGTCCTATGGGCAAAAGATTCAGTCCTAATTTTGCAAGCATTTATGTAGCGGAATGGGAGGAAAATGCCTTAAGCAAATGTGCAAAGCATCCTCTCGTATATCTCAGGTATTTAGATGACATTTTTATTATTTGGGAACATTCAAAAGAAGATTTTGATGAATTTTTAGAAATTTTGAACAATCACGATCCAAATATTAAATTGAAAGCTACTATCAGTGAAAATTCTGTTGATTTTCTCGATGTGACCGTGTATAAAGGCAAGCAATTTCAGGCGTCCGGTCATTTAGATTATAAAGTATATTTTAAACCAACTGATTCACATCAATTGTTGCACACAAAATCATTTCATCCTCAACATACATTTAAAGGTATCATCAAATCACAGCTCATTCGTTTCCACCGCAATTCAGGTGATAAGGTAAATTTCAATGAGGCTTGTTCTACTCTATTTGGCGCCCTCAGATCGAGAGGGTACTCGCTGCGCCTTTTGCGTAGCCTGAAATCCCAAACCCTGAAAAAGCTCGAAAGTCCAGCTGAAACTACCGATTTCGAACCACTGAAGATTGAACACAACAGACCGTTGCAAAATGGTAGTGGCGCGGTATTTAATTGCAAAAAGCCTCGTTGTAGACTGCATACTTTTATGCCTGATCAGAAAGAGGAATTTTCCTCCGAACAAACGAAAAATCATTATCAGATCCGTAACCCCCTCCATTGTGATTCACCAAACATTATTTACCTTATCACTTGTAAGCGATGTCGGAAACAGTATGTTGGTCAAAGTCAAAATCCTTTCCGAGAACGTGCTACTAGACACAAACAGGATATAAAACATAATGCTGATGCCCCAGTAGCACAACATTTTAACCTTCCTGGCCATTCTTTGGACGATTTCGAAATCCATCCTATTGAACAACCACCAAATAAAGACACATTAGAAGAAACGGATGAATTTCGAAAAAAACGTGAAGCTTTTTGGATCAATACGCTTCAAACCCTCTGGCCATTTGGTATGAACATATCAGAGGGCGAATGCGAAAGGAGGTCCATCATTCCTTTCACTTTAACGTACAACAGAATGAATATCGAAATAGCAAAAATGTTAAAAGATGAATTCAATTTTACCAATGATAAATTAAATGAACCTTTGAATCTTCGACCTGTCATCGCCTATAAGAAAAACAAAAGCTTGCGTAACATCCTTGTAAGGACTAAATTAATAATAATAACTCTTTGGCCAGCCGCTGATTTGTCGCGGTCCTCATAAGAGAAGGCCATCATTCCCATCAATGAATAACATCAATTATTGCCAGTCAGATTTGATGTGCTCGATTCGGAAGAGTCAGAGGAGGGGATGGAGGTAGTTGCAACAGATAGTAGCTTGGGGTCTAGGCCAGGAAAAAGGAGGAGGGATCCGGGAGAAGACCAGGGGAGTAGTCCAGGTAGTTCAGGGCCTGGAAAGAGACGGAGGGACAAGGATAGGAGTAATCCTAGGTCAAAGATACCGATACCGATAGTGATTCCGAGTGGGGCTGTTGGAGAGGAAGAGGACGTTGTAAACAATAGGAGACTAGAGGTGATAAATAGGGCGAGGGCCAAAAGTAAGTTGGTGGTTGCGGGAAGTAGCATAGTTCGGGGGATCGACAAGGTTGTCTGTGGTCCGGACAGTAAAAATAGAACAGTTCTGTGCTTTCCGGGGGCTAAAGTGGAGGACCTGAGGAATAGAGTGGACGGTATTGTAGCTGGGCCGGGGCCTGATCCGGTAGTTTTATTACATGTGGGGTCCAATAACATCAGGGAGAGGAAATCAGTTCGTTTGGTGGACACATACAAGGACCTAATTAGTAAGCTACTTACCAGGAATGCTCGGATCATCGTTTCAGGGGTGCTCCCCGTTATGGGTGGTGGGAATGAGAGGAACTCGCGGATTATGGCACTAAACGAGGAGCTGGAAGAGCACTGCAAAGACTTGGGAATACATTTCATTGACCACTGGGATTCATTCTGGGGACAAGGAGAGTTGTATGGGCGAGACGGATTGCATTTAAGTAGGATGGGTACAGACCTGTTGGGCCAAAAATTTTTACAGGTGGCTGGGCCTTTTTTGGAGAAAAGGGGGGTAGGGGACCACAGCCGAGAACCCAGAGGGGCACAAATCCTGGGAACATAGGAAGAACAACAAACATGCACAACACAGGGACATACCAGGGGTATAATAATGTGCCAGTGAGAACAAAAAACAAAGATTCATTAAGTTTGGGTACTGCAACATCCAGGGTCTGCACAAGAAAGTAAGCGAAATATCAACAATGATGGACGAAGGAGACTTCGATATAATGGGTCTAAGTGAGACGTGGATACGACGGGATGAGCGGGTTGATCAGATGAAGGTTGCGTGTGGATAGGAGCTGGGCGAACTGAGGGTCAGAAACGGGGTGGGGGTGTTGGCATATACGCTAAAGAGGAATTACAGCCCTCATTGATTACAGATCTCACAGAAGCAAGGACTCAGATTCCAGTATCCAACGAAATAGTCTGGGCAAAAATCAAGTTAGGAAGCAGGAGTGTTGCCGTTGGTGTTGTATACTTAGCAGTGGAGGGAAGTAAGCCCGAGTGGAATGATTCAATATATACAACTCTTAGATCGAATATCACAGAGCTTGAAAGCAGAGGGTTCAGTATTGTCCTAATGGGGGACTTCAATGGGCACATCGGGGATAAGGAGGAGGGCATACAGGGAGGTGATAGGAAAATTAACACGAATGGGAGGAAGATGTTGGACCTATCAAAAGAGCTTGGTTTAAAGATCCTGAACAGGGATGCGAAATGTAAGGGTAAATGGACCTGGGAGAGGAACGATAAGAAAACAATAATTGATTATATACTCACTGACGTTAGCGTATGGAGGGAGGTTATAGATGTAGAAATAGATGACGAGGGAAAAAATGACTTGGGTAGTGATCACAACCTGATAACAGTTAAGATTATGGGCAAAAAGACAAATAGAGACAGAAATACCTTCAAGGAAGTTTGGGGACTAAAACAAGGAGCCGACTGGAAGCAGTTTCGGGAAAAACTAAAACCAACTCTTGAATGTATACCTAGGGATGCAAATGTCCAGAGTATTTCAGATGGCATAGTAAATAGCCTAACAGAGGCAGGGAAGGATTGTATAGGAAGGGTGAGGGTCCCAACGAGAGAGCTCGGATACAGGGTTAACGAGGGACTGAAAAAGGCTATAAAAGAAAGGAAGGTAAAATGCGCTGCTTACAGAAGAAGTAGGAAGCTTAAAGGGGTGGATAACAATGACACGAGACTAATGAAAGGAGAATATGAACTGGCACGGAAAAAGGTGAATGAGATAAAGAATAATAATAGGAAGGAGCGCAATTGCAGTCTTGCCAGAACAATAAAGAAAACGGGGGGTTCGAGCTCAAACGTATTTTGGAACTGGGTAAATAAACGGGGGAAAAGTAGTGTGCAGAGTATCAAAGTGGATGGGGAAAGTACAGAAGATAAAGGCCGTATCGCTTCAGAGTTAGTCAAGCACTGGGAAAAGATAAACGATAGGCGATGGGGCAGTGGGTCCCCACCAAAAAGAAATACACTGGTGGAGGAGAACCTATCCAATCGTGTATGTAGCGAAATAACGGCAGAAGAAGTGCGGAACGTGGTCTCGAAATTAAAAAATGGTAAAGCGGGAGGGACTGATGAAATTCCGAACGAATTCCTCAAAAATGGAGGGGAGGCACTTATTGAAGTCCTGACAAACCTTTTCAACCTGGCTCTGCGAAAGCAAAAGGTCCCCAGAGAGTGGAGGGAAAGTAAGGTGTCGTTCATACACAAAAAGGGGGATAAGGAAGTTCTAGATAACTATAGGGGGATATCAGTTAGTAGTAACATCGGAAAAGTATTCTGTAAGGTCATATACGGTAGACTTGAGGAAGTTATTGAAGAGAAAGGATTTTTAGGAGAAATTCAAAATGGTTTCAGGAAAGGTCGAAGAGTCACTGATCACCTATTTACACTCACCCAACTGATAGAATCAACAAAGGCTGAAAAGAAAAAGATGTTTCTGGCATTTCTAGATGTGAAAAAAAGCGTACGACCGAGTGTGGAGGGAAGGTATGTGGCGAAAGCTCGAGGGCATCGGACTGGGGGGTGACTTTGTGGGAATCATGAAAGCACTGTATACAGATGTGCAAAGCCAACTCAGTCTAGGGAGTATCACTACAAAACGAGTCCCTATGGATGTAGGCCTCAAGCAGGATTGTATCTTTTCACCGATTTTGTTTGCATTGTATGTTAAAGATTTAGGGGACGAACTAATTCAGAGTGCGGAGGGGGTAAATGTTGGAGACATAAAGGTACCAGGCTTATTCTTTGCGGACGACATGGTGTTAATGTCTAGAACTGAACAGGGGCTAGAGAAATTGCTGGAAATTGTTGGTAGATATGGGAACTCTTGGCGGCTCGAACTAAATGAAAATAAAAGCAAGGTAATACCCGTTGGACGCAAGGTAGATATGACGAAGAGATGGAGAGTGGGGGAGTTCTCAATCCCCGAAGGGGAAAGCAAACAAATCACTATAGGAGAAACGGGAGAGTATGAGTATCTAGGGGTAAGCATAAATATAACGGGAAGAGGGGTGTACAGAAATTACTCAGCCAAACTGTTTCTGAAGGGGAAAAGAATTCTGAACCAACTAAAACTTTTAGGGAAAAATAGTTTCAACAAGGTCTTTGTGGGGAAAACACTGTGGGAGAGGGTGGGTTTACCAAGTATAACGTATGGCACGGACGTGATTCCATTAAACCAAACCGTTATTAAGAAGTTGGAAAGTACTCAGAATGATGCCGGCAGATGGATAACAGGGTCGAGTAATGCTGCAGCTTTGGAAGCAGTAAGGGGGGAGCTTGGGTGGATGAAAATAAGGACAGGGTAGATTTGGGAAAACTGTGTTACTTTAACTACTTGAGAAACCTGCCTGACAACCGGTGGTGCAAACTGATGCTCGATACCATTTGGAATTCTAATATAGATACGGGGTGGTCAAAACATGTGAGGGAACTAATGGCCAATTACTCTATAGAGGTCACAAACATAGAAGTAGGAATGAAAGAAGGCAAAAGGTTTGTCAAAGAGAGAGTCATGGAAGATTGCAATCGAAACTGCCGAGCAGGGGTTAGCGTGAAAAGATCACTGCAGGGGTTACAATATAAAGAAAAGCCAGCTTTTGAGAAGTACCTAGATGGCACCTTTGGAGGGTCACTGCTGTTCAAACTGAGATCAAGATCACTGGAGCTTCGGGGGAAAATTGGGAGAGATGGAGAAAAGGGATGCCAAATGTGCCACTCTGGAGTAGTGGAGACCCTGGAACATTTTCTCTTGGAATGCCCACAGTATATACCTCATAGAATAAAATTTACTGGAAGAATAATGCAGAAGTGGGGTGAAGAAACAAAGGATAGATGGCTGAAGGGGGACACGAGGGAGAGGGTAGGAATGCTTATTGAAGAAATTGAAAAAGAGGAAGTGAGAGACACTATTAAGCAGTTTATATCTGAATGCTGGGAGGAGAGGAGAGGAGAGGAGGGGAAGAGTGGGTGGGGTGCAGGGGGAATGATGGCCTTCTCTTATGAGGACCGCGACAAATCAGCGGCTGGCCAAAGAGTTATTATTATTACAATGAATAACATCAATTTTTGCCAGTCAGTTTAACCAGTTCCTAAGCTCATCACTTAGTTTAAATCAATTTTTATGTACTTTTTTGGCATGTTTGAAACCAATCAGGGTTCAGTAAATGAAAACAACTTTTCGGCGGCATATTAAAAGAAAAAAACGTTTCAGTAGGAAATGTCTGTGCCAGTGCGATTTTTTAACCTCAAACACACACAGGCGAGTGCCAGAGTTCATATATGCCCCAAAACAAAATAGGTTCCAATTTCAATCATGTGTATGTATTTCCTAAATAAAATTATTATTCATTTATTTATATATTTATTTATTGATTATTTTTAATTTTTAATTTTTTATTAATTTTTATTTATTTATTTATTTATTTATTTATTTATTTGGTTGATTCATTTATTTAAATTATTATTATTTTTATTTTTAATTTTTCATACCTTTCACACAATGTAGAGGTTCAGAAGGTAAAACACGCAATTTCTACGTGGTGTAAAATATTTTCCGTCACAAACCTCCGTCGGGGGATATTCATTCCAACTGATAACATTCGTGAGGCATCATGATCTTTGGCGTTATTTTTTCATTTATTTCTTTAGTCTCAATATATTTTATCAAACCATTTTTTCATATTATTTTCACATACTTCTGAAGCCAGTGAAGCAAACCGCTCCCGATTGGTTTAACTTAAATCAAAGCCAACCAATAGGGCTTCATGGGGTCAGTAAAGCAAACCACTCACTGACTGATTAAAATTCAATGGAAGTCAATCAATAGGGCTTCATCTAATTTGTTTGGACGACACAAACTGAGTTGTGAAAAAGAAACTTGGGACATCTCAGATTGAAAAGAATTAATTAGATGAGTGACATTTGTCAGCTTGTTACCGATTTTAATTATGTACTGAGCTGTGAAAAACACCCCCAGCCCACATATGGATATATACCATGCATGCCCTCCCAAAGTTGAAAAGGCAATTCTGAAAGCCAAACCAGGTAATTATTATTGACAGTCGTACTGATCGGACGTGTCTGTGAAAGCTCCTGACTGAACACATCTCACAGCTTGGATATTAACAAAGCCTATTGTTCTCTGTACCACTTCTGTGCACTCTAGTGTAATTTTGTAAGTGTTTATCTTTAACTCTATCTATTTTCTGTCTGCTTTTCTCTGTTAAAACTGAAAACGAATATTTAAGTCAATACAATTTAAGTCAATACAATTAAATTAAAATTAAAATCTTTAATAACTTAAAAAATAAAATTTAGAATTTTAGAATTATTTACAAATAAAAATAATGGATAAACAAAGTCAAGCTCAGTTAAACAGTTCTGCCTTTAATTCTGGTAATCTGAGTAACAGTGGAAATTCCACTAATACTGATATGACATCGATAATGTCGATGATGTCTGGCTTCCAGAAAGAAATAGCCAGATTAAATGACACCATAGAGGGTTTGCGATCAGAGCTTCAAACCCAGAAGCGACAGGCAGATAAAGAAAAGGCTGAATTGAGAAGGGAATTGGAAAAGGCAATTCTGAAAGCCAAACCAGGTAAGGAGGACCATGCTCCTCCTGTTCCCGAGTTACCATGTATTGACGCTGCTACAGAAATGAGAAGACCTGCGTCCGCCGGCTCACTGCCGGGGATATCTGAAATAGATTCAGATCTAATTACCCCCAGCCAGGATAACTGGCTGCGTTCCATAGTAGAAGAAGCTACCAACACGGTCGCAGTTTCCCCGGCCGTGGCGGTTGAAATTCAATTGGATAAAAATTCAGCTAAAGTCCCCAAATCGCAGCGACAGAAAAAATCACCAAACCAAAATCGATCGAAAAGGAAACTCTCCAATGAGTTCCGTGAAAATGATGAAACCGTGGACGTCGAAGACGAAAATGGTTTCTGTATGACTATTGATCGGCATGTCAAGAAGACAAAAATCATCAAGAAAAATTCACAGAGCACCGCTACTGGAAAGGACTCTGTGGTCACACCAAGAAATGGGGACTCTGTTAACGCAACAGAGTCTACATCACCGGAAATAGTGAATGCGACAGCTAGCCCAACCGATAGAGCGACGTACGCCGATAAAGTAAAAGCCAAAACGCCCCCTAAGGTGATCAATAAAACCAACAAGACACAGGGCCACCCGCAACCAAACCCCTGTGTCGTAATCACACGCGTCCACCCCAAAACGGAAAAAAACTCGATTGATAAAGCCCTTCCAGGATGCTCGTGGGAGAGACTAATCTCCAAAGCCACGGGTAACCATACTTGGAAAATAAAAGTAAAATGCCCTAATAGAGCAACGAAATTCAATCTGATAAGCAAAGGGGTAATTATTAATGGCAAAAAATACGAAACCGAGGAATATCGTGTTCTTCCGCAACCCGTTCAGTGTCACAAGTGTCAGAAATTTGGGCACTTGTCACACAAATGCAACGGGGAGCAACGATGCATGAAATGCGGTGACAAACACATCGCGAAGGCATGTAGTGCTAAAACTCTGAAATGCCCGAATTGCGGTGGTCAACACCCCAGCAACTACCGGGGTTGTAGCCACTTCAAAAAAGTTAAAACAAACATCCAGCTTAAAGCTCTAAATGTAAGTAATGTCGAGAACTCATCTTCCCCTTATTCCACGTGTACTCTAATGGCTGGCTCTATTTTCAGCATAATGAAGAAACACTTGGACACCAGTCTTTCGGACGTTTGCAAAGAGATTAGTAAAACAGCCTCCAAGTTATATAATACTCAAATATCTCACACGCTATTAGAAGCGGCCGTCAACAGAATATAATTATGTAACAATATTACAAATAGTAATTAAACTTAAATAAACTTAGTACAGTTATTCCTAAACCATTCATGGATACACTAAAAATAGTGCAGTGGAACGCTCGAAGCGTTAATCAGAAAAATTTGCAAATGTCACATTATTTAAAAAATACGGACGTAATTGGAATTAGCGAAACCTGGCTTAAACCAAACAAACAATTCTCGTTATGTGGTTTTGATATTATTAGAAGAGATCGCCCCGCCCAAAAAGGCGGCGGTGTCGCTCTGTTAATAAGGCAGGAGATTAAATACAAATCAATACCATGCGACCACCTCAATGCTGAAGTGATTGCAGCTGAAATTGAACTTGACCACAAACACGTGGCCATCATATCATATTATAACAAGCCGCAAGCAACAGTAGACAGTAAAGTATTTGAATTTTTTACCAACAAGTACAAGCACTGCATATTCTTGGGTGATTTCAATTCCAAACACCAGGTATTCGGTTGTCATAAGACTGAGCCTAATGGTGACGCCCTTTTCCATATCATTGAAGAACTCGATCTATTCGTGGTAAATAACGATCAAGACGTAACATACATAAGCAACAACACACTCCATCAATCAGATATCCTAGACTTGATTATCACCAGCAAATCACTAACCAGCCAAATGCAAGACATATTTGTAGGAGACGATGATCTAGGCAGTGATCACCTGCCGGTTCACGCCACTCTGAAATGTAATACTGGTCCCGCAAGGTATCCTCCCGTGAATAGGAGGAACCTATCAAAAACTGACTGGAACCTCTTCAGAAACATTATCGAAGTAAAAATAAAGGCAAATGACCCCTCAAATGTTCATGAACTAGAAAAAGCCTGCACCCACCTTAACGACGTTATCAACAGTACGCTAGATGAAATCTGTCCCAAGCAAACAGTAAAGACGCGGATAAACAGAATAACCCAAACAACTCTTCAAATAATCAAACAAAAAAGAAAAGCCTTCCGGGCTTACCAATCAGAGAATGATCAAATGAAAAGAGCAGAACTTAAAACCGCGTACAATCGCCTTCATGGGGAAGTAAAAAAGGCCATAGCTAACGACAATCGCGTGAGATGGGAAAAAGCAACCGAAAACCTAAATGGGCTGAGAGAACCTAAGAGGTTCTGGGATACATTTAAAACTCTTACTGGCCAAAAGAGCAAAATTGCCAATAATAATGCGCTAAAGACTAGCGACGGATCTATGGCCATAGACGACAAGGCAAAGGCCAGTGCTTTTGCCGAACTTCTAAAGAAGGCACATCGTCCACAAGAAGGGAACAGATATGACAACGATTTTAAGGTACGAGTAAATAAATTTGTCCAAGATAACAACTCAATCTTCAATGAACCGAACTTCGACAAAAGGCATGAAGACGGGGACGACCATGAATTAACCGAACCAATAAGCGTAGAAGAGGTCATGGGTATAATCAGAAAATGCAGGTCATCTTCGTCCCCAGGAGAAGACGAAGTCTCTTACAAAATAATGAAACAGTGCCCCAACATCTTCTACTGCAGACTTACCAAACTCTTAAACTGCTGTCTCTCCTGTGGGTACTTCCCAAAATGCTGGAAAGTGGCCACGGGAGTCATGATACCTAAACCCGACAAAGACCTTACAAACCCTTCTAACTACCGCCCAATCAGCTTGCTTAGCTGTGTTGGGAAAATATTTGAGCGGATTCTCACTACGAGACTTCGCAGCTATCTCGAATCAATCAATTTTTTCAACAAATGGCAAAGAGCGTATAGGAGTCAGAAAGAGGGAATCGAACACGTATATAGACTGGTCGATTATATGAAAACAGCATTTAGTCAAAACGAAATCGGAACCGCGCTTTTCTTGGATGTAGAAAAAGCGTTCGACTCGGTATGGCACAATGGCGTGAGATATAAACTAGCGAAAATGGGATTACCCACTAAAATTCTAAGGATCATATCATCATTTCTAACTGACCGAAAAATCAAGGTGAGGGTTAATCGCGAGGTGTCAGAGGAAGTAATACTCGAAGCGGGAACACCACAAGGGTCGGTTCTAAGTCCGCTTCTTTTCATAATATATGTGAATGATATAGAAAAAGTAGGGAAAAACTTTGTTGAACTATCGCAGTTCTCAGATGACAAAGGCATTTGGACAGCCAGCAAGTCCAGAAACATAATTAAAAATCGTCTGCAGGATACCATTCGCGATCTTGAAAGCTGGTGTGCCCTGTGGCGCATCAAACTCAATGCCGCCAAAACTCAAAAAGTTACGTTCTTCAAAAAGCAAAGGAAAAAACCAGTCCCGAGTATCGATCTCCAGTTATACGATCACAAACTAGAAGCAAACAAAGAGGCCAAATTTTTGGGATTTATCCTAGATAGCAATCTCAGTCTAAACAGTCACGTAAACTCCATTACGGTTAGAGCTACTAAACGTATCAATTTTCTGAAGATGATCAGAGGTAGAAATTGGGGAGCAAACAAAGATGTGCTTCTCAAGCTCTACAAAACATTTATACGTCCGGTACTAGAATACGGTGCCATAATAACAAGCGACCTAAGCAAAACCAACATTCAGAAGCTACAGAGGGTTCAAAATTATGCCCTGCGAGTGGCACTATGCAAACCGAAATGGACACCGATAAAGGAACTTCACGAGCTAGCAAAAATAGAAACTATTGATACGCGATTAAAAGACCTACAAACCAAAACCCTCAACAGACTCCAAGATAGTGAATTAATGGTTGAGTTGAACGAACACCGATCCCTTAACAGAAAAACAAAAAAAACAAAAAAAAAAAATAATAAAATAAAATAAAAATTATACAATATAACTAAATCGCGTGGAGTCAGTGAGGATTGCCTCGCTACTCATTGGGAACTTTAGGATAGAGTCTGTGAGGACTGCCTCGCAACTCTGCTGAAGCGCGATTGAAACGCGTTTAATAAGATCTATATAACAAAACCCTCCACATACTCCAGGATAGTGAATCAATGGTGAAGCTGAACGAACACCGAACCCTAAACAGAAAAACAAAATAATCCACAGTAAATTAAAATTACTCAATAGAATTAAACTGCGTGGAGTCAGTGAGGATTGCCTCGCTACTCATTGAGGTCTTTAGGATTGAGTCTGTGAGGATTGCCTCGCAACTCTGCGTGTTGGGAGTGGACTCCGAAGAAACACACCCCTTACCCCATCCATAGCAACAATCACACAGCAGGCACAATATACAATAGCGGATACCTATCTTTCTCTCTACCTTTTACTTTTCTAACTGAACATTCTCAAATTTTCTTGCAACACTCTTATCAAGAAGACGCATGGAAATGGTAGACAAAGCGTAGGAGGAATTGGTGCAACCTACCTTTCTGCAACATATACAAGAAACCACCAAACGCTAGGCAAGGATTGAAACAAGCTTGTCTGGCTGGGAACGAGTGTACATTTGATATAAATAAACATTTGAATAAAGATTTAACAGCCCTTTTAAGGGCTTGAGGGTGTGTGTCAGTGATTTTTTTTTTTTTTTTTTTTTTTTTTTTTTTTTTTTTTTTTTTTTTTGGGGGGGGGGGGGGGGGGGTTGGGGTGGGGTGGAGGAGGTCATTTGGGATTCCCGAAGGATAACCAGATACCTCAAAATCACATACGGCATCCTATCTCCCAGAAGGCTTGATGGATGACTCCCGGTTTCTTAAAACTAAACTGTTGGAGCTTTCTCCACTTCTTTTTTGTAACCGCTATGGTCATATACCGGGGCCGCTACCAAACCGGCGTTGCTGTTTGGTTTTCTTTTCTCTTCTTCCCTTAAACTTGCCATCGCACAACATTACATTCTGGCTCGCCACCATGGTGGGACTCAAACCTCTACCATCGCCGAACTGGAACCGAACAGAGCTCGCTCTCTAATAGTTTTAAAGGCGTTGGGGGATTGAGTATTGACCATCTAACACTCCAGCTTAAACTGCCGGGTATTCTAACCGCGTGCATAACCCCCTCAGACTCCATTTTGGGCAATAGGAAAGCTAGGCCTGTGTGATCCAAGGAAAAAAATAAGGTTAACCGGGTCGCAAGGGATTTGTAAATCCCACATCGACCCTGCGCGCCTTCGGCGCGCTAAAACCTTTCATTCATTCAAACCAGGTAAGGAGGACCATGCTCCTCCAGTTCCTGAGTTACCATGTATTGACGCTGCGACAGAAATGAGAAGACCTGCGTCCGCCGGCTCACTGCCGGGGATATCTGAAATAGATTCAGATCTAATTACCCCCAGCCAGGATAACTGGCTGCGTTCCATAGTAGAAGAAGCTACCAACACGGTCGCAGTTTCCCCGGCCGTGGCGGTTGAAATTCAATTGGATAAAAATTCAGCTAAAGTCCCCAAATCGCAGCGACAGAAAAAAACACCAAACCAAAATCGATCGAAAAGGAAACTCTCCAATGAGTTCCGTGAAAATGATGAAACCGTGGACGTCGAAGACGAAAATGGTTTCTGTATGACTATTGATCGGCATGTCAAGAAGACAAAAATCATCAAGAAAAATTCACAGAGCACCGCTACTGGAAAGGACTCGGTGGTCATACCAAGAAATGGGGACTCTGTTAACGCAACAGAGTCTACATCACCGGAAATAGTGAATGCGACAGCTAGCCCAACCGATAGAGCGACGTACGCCGATAAAGTAAAAGCCAAAACGCCCCTAAGGTGACCAATAAAACCAACAAGACACAGGGCCACCCGCAACCAAACCCCTGTGTCGTAATCACACGCGTCCACCCCAAAACGGAAAAAAAATCGATTGATAAAGCCCTTCCAGGATGCTCGTGGGAGAGACTAATCTCCAAAGCCACGGGTAACCATACTTGGAAAATAAAAGTAAAATGCCCTAATAGAGCAACGAAATTAAATCTGATAACCAAAGGGGTAATTATTAATGGCAAAAAATACGAAACCGAGGAATATCGTGTTCTTCCGCAACCCGTTCAGTGTCACAAGTGTCAGAAATTTGGGCACTTGTCACACAAATGCAACGGGGAGCAACGATGTATGAAATGCGGTGACAAACACATCGCGAAGGCATGTAGTTCTAAAAATCTGAAATGCCCGAATTGCGGTGGTCAACACCCCAGCAACTACCGGGGTTGTAGCCACTTCAAAAAAGTTAAAACAAACATCCAGCTTAAAGCTCTAAATGTAAGTAATGTCGAGAACTCATCTTCCCCTTATTCCACGTGTACTCTAATGGCTGGCTCTATTTTCAGCATAATGAAGAAACACTTGGACACCAGTCTTTCGTACTTTTGCAAACAGATTAGTAAAACAGCCTCTAAGTTATATAATACTCAAATATTTCACACGCTATTAGAAGCGGCCGTCAACAGAATATAATTATGTAACAATATTACAAATAGTAATTAAACTTAAATAAACTTAGTACAGTTATTCCTAAACCATTCATGGATACACTAAAAATAGTGCAGTGGAACGCTCGAAGCGTTAATCAGAAAAATTTGCAAATGTCACATTATTTAAAAAATACGGACGTAATTGGAATTAGCGAAACCTGGCTTAAACCAAACAAACAATTCTCGTTATGTGGTTTTGATATTATTAGAAGAGATCGCCCCGCCCCAAAAGGCGGCGGTGTCGCTCTGTTAATAAGGCAGGAGATTAAATACAAATCAATACCATGCGACCACCTCAATGCTGAAGTGATTGCAGCTGAAATTGAACTTGACCACAAACACGTGGCCATCATATCATATTATAACAAGCCGCAAGCAACAGTAGACAGTAAAGTATTTGAATTTTTTACCAACAAGTACAAGCACTGCATATTCTTGGGTGATTTCAATTCCAAACACCAGGTATTCGGTTGTCATAAGACTGAGCCTAATGGTGACGCCCTTTTCCATATCATTGAAGAACTCGATCTATTCGTGGTAAATAACGATCAAGACGTAACATACATAAGCAACAACCCACTCCATCAATCAGATATCCTAGACTTGATTATCACCAGCAAATCACTAACCAGCCAAATGCAAGACATATTTGTAGGAGATGATGATCTAGGCAGTGATCACCTGCCGGTTCACGCCACTCTGAAATGTAACACTGGTCCCGCAAGGTATCCTCCCGTGAATAGGAGGAACCTATCAAAAATTGACTGGAACCTCTTCAGAAACATTATCGAAGTAAAAATAAAGGCAAATGACCCCTCAAATGTTCATGAACTAGAAAAAGCCTGCACCCACCTTAACGAGGTTATCAACAGTACGCTAGATGAAATCTGTCCCAAGCAAACTCTAAAGACGCGGATAAACAGAATAACCCAAACAACTCTTCAAATAATCAAACAAAAAAAAAGAAAAGCCTTCCGAGCTTACCAATCAGAGAATGATCAAATGAAAAGAGCAGAACTTAAAACCGCGTATAATCGCCTTCATGGGGAAGTAAAAAAGGCCATAGCTAACGACAATCGCGTGAGATGGGAAAAAGCAACCGAAAACCTAAATGGGCTGAGAGAACCTAAGAGGTTCTGGGATACATTTAAAACTCTTACTGGCCAAAAGAGCAAAATTGCCAATAATAATGCGCTAAAGACTAGCGACGGATCTATGGCCATAGACGACAAGGCAAAGGCCAGTGCTTTTGCCGAACTTCTAAAGAAGGCACATCGTCCACAAGAAGGGAACAGATATGACAACGATTTTAAGGTACGAGTAAATAAATTTGTCCAAGATAACAACTCAATCTTCAATGAACCGAACTTCGACCAAAGGCATGAAGACGGGGACGACCATGAATTAACCGAACCAATAAGCGTAGAAGAGGTCATGGGTATAATCAGAAAATGCAGGTCATCTTCGTCCCCAGGAGAAGACGAAGTCTCTTACAAAATAATGAAACAGTGCCCCAACATCTTCTACTGCAGACTTACCAAACTCTTAAACTGCTGTCTCTCCTGTGGGTACTTCCCAAAATGCTGGAAAGTGGCCACGGGAGTCATGATACCTAAACCCGACAAAGACCTTACCAACCCTTCTAACTACCGCCCAATCAGCTTGCTTAGCTGTGTTGGGAAAATATTTGAGCGGATTCTCACTACGAGACTTCGCAGCTATCTCGAATCAATCAATTTTTTCAACAAATGGCAAAGAGCGTATAGGAGTCAGAAAGAGGGAATCGAACACGTATATAGACTGGTCGATTATATGAAAACAGCATTTAGTCAAAACGAAATCGGAACCGCGCTTTTCTTGGATGTAGAAAAAGCGTTCTACTCGGTATGGCACAATGGCGTGAGATATAAAGTAGCGAAAATGGGATTACCCACTAAAATTCTAAGGATCATATCATCATTTCTAACTGACCGAAAAATCAAGGTGAGGGTTAATCGCGAGGTGTCAGAGGAAGTAATACTCGAAGCGGGAACACCACAAGGGTCGGTTCTAAGTCCGCTTCTTTTCATAATATATGTGAATGATATAGAAAAAGTAGGGAAAAACTTTGTTGAACTATCGCAGTTCTCAGACGACAAAGGCATTTGGACAGCCAGCAAGTCCAGAAACATAATTAAAAATCGTCTACAGGATACCATTCGCGATCTTGAGAGCTGGTGTGCCCTGTGGCGCATCAAACTCAATGCCGCCAAAACTCAAAAAGTTACGTTCTTCAAAAAGCAAAGGAAAAAACCAGTCCCCAGTATCGATCTCCAGTTATACGATCACAAACTAGAAGCAAACAAAGAGGCCAAATTTTTGGGATTTATCCTAGATAGCAATCTCAGTCTAAACAGTCACGTAAACTCCATTACGGTTAGAGCTACTAAACGTATCAATTTTCTGAAGATGATCAGAGGTAGAAATTGGGGAGCAAACAAAGATGTGCTTCTCAAGATCTACAAAACATTTATACGTCCGGTACTAGAATACGGTGCCATAATAACAAGCGACCTAAGCAAAACCAACATTCAGAAGCTACAGAGGGTTCAAAATTATGCCCTGCGAGTGGCACTATGCAAACCGAAATGGACACCGATAAAGGAACTTCACGAGCTAGCAAAAATAGAAACTATTGATACGCGATTAAAAGACCTACAAACCAAAACCCTCAACAGACTCCAAGATAGTGAATTAATGGTTGAGCTGAAGGAACACCGATCCCTTAACAGAAAAACAAAATAAGTTTCCAGAAAATAAATAAAAAAAAAAAAATAATAAAAATAAAAAAAAATAATAAAATAAAATAAAATAAAAATTATACAATATAACTAAATCGCGTGGAGGCAGTGAGGATTGCCTCGCTACTCATTGGGAACTTTAGGATAGAGTCTGTGGGGACTGCCTCGCAACTCTGCTGAAGCGCGATTGAAACGCGTTTAATAAGATCTATATAACAAAACCCTCCACATACTCCAGGAAAGTGAATCAATGGTGAAGCTGAACGAACACCGAACCCTAAACAGAAAAACAAAATAATCCACAGTAAATTAAAATTACTCAATAGAATTAAACTGCGTGGAGTCAGTGAGGATTGCCTCGCTACTCATTGAGATCTTTAGGATTGAGTCTGTGAGGATTGCCTCGCAACTCTGCGTGTGGGGAGTGGGCTCCGAAGAAACACACCCCTTACCCCACCCATAGCAACAATCACACAGCAGGCACAATATACAATAGCGGATACCTATCTTTCTCTCTACCTTTTACTTTTCTAACTGAACATTCTCAAATTTTCTTGCAACACTCTTATCAAGAAGACGCATGGAAATGGTAGACAAAGCGTAGGAGGAATTGGTGCAACCTACCTTTCTGCAACATATACAAGAAACCACCAAACGCTAGGCAAGGAGTGAAACAAGCTTGTCTGGCTGGGAACGAGTGTACATTTGATATAAATAAACATTTGAATAAAGATTTAACAGTCCTTTTAAGGGCTTGAGGGTGTGTGTCAGTGAGTGTTTTTTTTTTGGGGGGGGGGGTGGAGGAGGTCATTTGGAATTCCCGAAGGATAACCAGATACCTCAAAATCACATACGGCATCCTATCTCTCAAAAGGCTTGATGGATGACTCCCGGTTTCTTGAAACTAAACTGTTGGAGCTTTCTCCACTTCTTTTTTGTAACCGCTATGGTCATATACCGGGGCCGCTACCAAACCGGCGTTGCTGTTTGGTTTTCTTTTCTCTTCTTCCCTTAAACTTGCCATCGCACAACATTACATTCTGGCTCGCCACCATGGTGGGACTCAAACCTCTACCATCGCCGAACTGGAACCGAATAGAGCTCGCTCTCTAATAGTTTTAAAGACGTTGAGGGATTGAGTATTGACCATCTAACACTCCAGCGTAAACTGCCGGGTATTCTAACCGCGTGCATAACCCCCTCAGACTCCATTTTGGGCAATAGGATAGACGGGCCTGTGTGATCCAAGGGAAAAAAATAAGGTTAACCGGGTCGCAAGGGATTTGTAAATCCCACATCGTCCCTGCGCGCCTTCGGCGCGCTAAAACCTTTCATTCATTCAAAGTTGGAATCATTTTCCTCAAAGTCTCTTTGAAAAAGCCAAACCAAGCGAAACGCGTCGAGACAGACGGATTTTCTACCATTTCAGAAGGAAAAAAACAAGCCAGGTATCTTCTTGAATCGGTAATATCTAGTTTTCCAATTTCATTTTTTTCATTATTTTATATTTTCATTTATACTTAATTCAGCTACTTTCTTTAACAATGGCAAGAAAAGGGCAGAGGCACCAGAGGCAGAGAGTTGCCCAGTCCGGAACTGGCCAGGAACAATCGTTCCAGGCTTATTCTAGGCTGGTTAAGGCTCTGTTCCAGGTGCTTCAATGTTTCCACCACATTGGGCTTTTAGAGCACCATTTGGGCAACCGGGATTTCCCGAAACAGTTGGAGAAGAAAGTAAATGAGTTAGGTGGCTTTCTAAAGCCGGCTCTTCCCACCCCACACATTTTTTCTGTCTTTCGACAGATTAGTGTGGGATGGGCCAATCAAACGTTAAATGCTTTAATTGAGCACTATAAGATAAATTTAAACCAGTTGAAGTCTAAGATAACTTTGGCTATGCGACCACCTCCTGGACTCGAAAAAATAGACTTCAACAGCGCTTCGGCGCGTGCCTTGATCTGGGCTAAAAAGAACTTTAAAAATAAGTTGACAGATAAGACGATTTCGGCCTATGAGTCTTGCATTTCGGAACTTCGCCCAGCGTCTGCAGTAAGGAACAATACGGGAGGGAGCAAGCAAACTCCGGCCCGTGTTGTCCCTCTACCCCAACGCGAAAAGCAAAATAAGAAAAGATCAAGGCAAAGCACTTCTCCCCCTTCTTTTCCTTCTAATTCTTCTTTCTCTCAGAGTAAGCGCCTCAATTTGCAAACATCTCCGGTCCATATTGTGACTGAAGATGCTCGCAAATTGAGTAACGCTGTCTCGCCTCGTCTTGCTCCTCTACCTCCTACTCCCCCTCAGCCTTTCTTCTCTGGTTCTCCTAGTGCTCTCACTAGAACTCCTCCTGCGTCTGTTTCTTCTCCTGCTTCTGTTTCCTCTCCTGCTTCTGTTTCTTCTCCCCCTTCTCCTGCCTCTAGTGTGGTTCAACCAGGTATATCGTACTCAGAGAAAGTCAAATCACCGAGCCGCAACTCGGGCCGCTCATTTGATTCTAAATTCTCCCAGTTTCGGCATAAAAGCGGAGTTAATTTTGACAAAAGGAATTGGCGCCTCCTCGATGTTTGTAAAAACATCCTTATGATTGGAAGTTCAAATTTAGGACGCATTGATCGAAATCCCCATCCGGACATCCAGGTGGAGTGTAACCCCGGCGCCAAATTCAATCATCTGCGCTCTATGTTTAAAGGGCACAGGGGCCAGTCCAGTCCCCAAAAAATATTATTAAATATTGGCGTGAATTCTCGAAACGATAATTCTGATCTCGTAGTTAAGCAGTTGCGGAATATACTTAGCGATATCAGGGTCAAGTTTAGATCAGCAAAAATTTATTTCGCTGAACTAAACTTTTCGCAAAAACTCCCTCAGACTGAGAGAACCCTGAGCATCATCAACGAAACCATTCGGAAAGTGAAGGACGTTAACGTTATACCAAAAATTGATGACGCGAAGTTTGATGTTGCTCAGGATTTAATCCATTGGACCACGAGAACCGCCAATATTATGTACGATCACTAGTTGAACCACCTGAATTTAAACTAAGTAAAGGCAAAGGTAACAGCCGCCTAACAGATGTGGGATTAGGAACTAATGTGGTTAACCTGTCTGGCACCAATGACCTAACAACCCAAGAGAAATCTCTTTTAGATCGCGGTTTAGCTTTTGTACCAGCACCAAAGCCAAAAACTGATAACCAAACAAATTTACCATCATACAACTGTAATTTTCTTAGGCAAATGAAATTAGCAGACCGCTTTAGAAACTCCAGCGGTCGGAAACTTCCTTTTACAGAACCATCTGGTTGGTCACCTCCAGATAGTGAAGTAGATCCCGAAATTATTGAGGCTAGCAAACGAATCATCCAAAAGGTGTTCAGTATGAACATACTCTCCGATAAAGACAATTTAACAGCTGGTGAACGGAGAGCCCTCAGGAAACTTCGAAAAAATAAGAAATTAGTAATTAAACCAGCCGACAAAGGTGGGTCGGTAGTTGTTCTATCTCGGGATAATTATATAAAGGAAGCCATGAGACAACTCAGCAATACTAAACATTATAAGAAAATAGATTCACTTATTTGGCCTAGTAATATCGAAAAATTCAATAAGATCTTAAAATTTCTCCTCGACGAAGGTCACATTACCAAAAAACAATTGAAATATTTAACAGCTAAGCTCAGTGCTCAAACAAGACAATTTTATATCCTACCAAAGATCCACAAGGACCGTTCTTCATGGACGGATGACTTAACTCCACCCGGGAGGCCAATTGTATCAGATTGTAATTCGGAATCTTATGCGATCTCGGAATTAATTGATTATCATCTGAAACCTATAGCAAATAGACATCCGAGCTATCTAAAAAAATACACAGGATTTCCTGTCAAAAATTTCGAAATTGAAAATATCGAAAAATGCAATTCTGGCTACTTTGGATATCGACAGTATGTATACGAACATTGATATTGGTAAAGGTGTTAAATCGGTTAAAAATGCATTTGAAAAATATCCGGATGCAAAACGCCCGGATGAACAAATTTTGGATCTTTTAGAGCTGAGCTTAAAAGGTAATGACTTTCAATTCAATGGAGAATATTTTCTACAAATAATGGGTTGTCCTATGGGCAAAAGATTCAGTCCTAATTTTGCAAGCATTTATGCAGCGGAATGGGAGGAAAATGCCTTAAGCAAATGTGCAAAGCATCCTCTCGTATATCTCAGGTATTTAGATGACATTTTTATTATTTGGGAACATTCAAAAGAAGATTTTGATGAATTTTTAGAAATTTTGAACAATCACGATCCAAATATTAAATTGAAAGCTACTATCAGTGAAAATTCTGTTGATTTTCTCGTTGTGACCGTGTATAAAGGCAAGCAATTTCAGGCGTCCGGTCATTTAGATTATAAAGTGTATTTTAAACCAACTGATTCACATCAATTGTTGCACACAAAATCATTTCATCCTCAACATACATTTAAAGGTATCATCAAATCACAACTCATTCGTTTCCACCGCAATTCAAGTGATAAGGTAAATTTCAATGAGGCTTGTTCTACTCTATTTGGCGACCTCAGATCGAGAGGGTACTCGCTGCGCCTTTTGCGTAGCCTGAAATCCCAAACCCTGAAAAAGCTCGGAAGTCCAGCTGAAACTACCGATTTCGAACCACTGAAGATTGAACACAACAGACCGTTGCAGAAAGGCAGTGGTGCGGTATTTAATTGCAAAAAGCCTCGATGTAGATTGCATACTTTTATGCCTGATCAGAAAGAGGAATTTTCCTCCGAACAAACGAAAAATCATTATCAGATCCGTAACCCCCTCCATTGTGATTCACCAAATATTATTTACCTTATTACATGTAAGCGCTGTCGGAAACAGTATGTTGGTCAAAGTCAAAATCCTTTCCGAGAACGTGCTACTAGACACAAACAGGATATAAAACATAATGCTGATGCCCCAGTAGCACAACATTTTAACCTTCCTGGCCATTCTTTGGACGATTTCGAAATCCATCCTATTGAACAACCACCAATTAAAGACACATTAGAAGAAACGGATGGATTTAGAAAAAAACGTGAAGCTTTTTGGATCAATACGCTTCAAACCCTCTGGCCATTTGGTATGAACATATCAGAGGGCGAATGCGAAAGGAGGTCTATCATTCCTTTCACTTTAACGTACAACAGAATGAATATCGAAATAGCAAAAATGTTAAAAGATGAATTCAATTTTACCAATGCTAAATTAAATGAACCTTTGAATCTTCGACCTGTCATCGCCTATAAGAAAAACAAAAGCTTGCGTAACATCCTTGTAAGGACTAAATTAGAGCCCATCAATGAATAACACCAATTTCTGCCAGTCAGTTTAACCAGTTCCTAAGCTCATCACTTAGTTTAAATAAATTTTGTGTACTTTTTTGTCATGTTTGAAACCAATCAGGGTTCAGTAAATGAAAACAATTTTTCGGCGGCATATTAAAAGAAAAAAACGTTTCAGTATGAAATGTCTGTGCCAGTGCGATTTTTTAACCTCAAACACACACACACACACACACACACCACACACACACACACACACACACACACACACACACACACACACACACACACACACACACACACACACACACACACACAGAGTCTTGTCTATCCTACATACCGAGGTACCCCATTGTTTGTCCTTTGTGTGGACTACGGTTTCTACCTCGTTTTGCCGGTACAGTTCTGGGAAAACAACCGAGGTAAAGGGTTTCTTTTGTCTTTTGTACCTCGGTAAGGCGAAACACGCAAACTAAACTCGTTGAACTAAACTTTTCGCAAAAACTCCCTCAGGCTGAGAGAAGAACCCTGAGCATCATCAACGAAACCATTCGGAAAGTGAAGGACGTTAACGTGATACCAGAAATTGATGAAGCGAAGTTTGATGTTGCTCAGGATTTAATCCATTGGACCACGAGAACCGCCAATATTATGTACGATCACTGGTTGAACCACCTGAATTTAAACTAAGTAAAGGCAAAGGTAACAGCCGCCTAACAGATGTGGGATTAGGAACTAATGTGGTTAACCTGTCTGGCACCAATGACCTAACAACCCAAGAGAAATCTCTTTTAGATCGCGGTTTAACTTTTGTACCAACACCAAAGCCTAAAACTGATAACCAAACAAATTTACCATCATACAACTGTAATTTTCTTAGGCAAATGAAATTAGCCGACCGCTTTAGAAACTCCAGCGGTCGGAAACTTCCTTTTACAGAATCATCTGGTTGGTCACCTCCAGATAGTGAAGTAGATCCCGAAATTATTGAGGCTAGCAAACGAATCATCAAAAAGGTGTTCAGCATGAACATTCTCTCCGATAAAGACAATTTAACAGCTGGTGAACGGAGAGCCCTCACGAAACTTCGAAAAAATAAGAAATTAGTAATTAAACCAGCCGACAAAGGTGGGTCGGTAGTTGTTCTATCTCGGGATAATTATATAAAGGAAGCCATGAGACAACTCAGCAATACTAAACATTATAAGAAAATAGATTCACTTATTTGGCCTAGTAATATCGAAAAATTCAATAAGATCTTAAAATTTCTCCTCGACGAAGGTCACATTACCAAAAAACAATTGAAATATTTAACAGCTAAGCTCAGTGCTCAAACAAGACAATTTTATATCCTACCAAAGATCCACAAGGACCGTTCTTCATGGACGGATGACTTAGCTCCACCCGGGAGGCCGATTGTATCAGATTGTAATTCGGAATCTTATGCGATCTCGGAATTAATTGATTATCATCTGAAACCTATAGCAAATAGACATCCGAGCTATCTAAAAAATACACAGGATTTCCTGTCAAAAATTTCGAAATTGAAAATATCGAAAAATGGAATTCTGGCTACTTTGGATATCGACAGTATGTATACGAACATTGACATTGATAAAGGTGTTAAATCAGTTAAAAATGCATTTGAAAAATATCCGGATGCGAAACGCCCGGATGAACAAATTTTGGATCTTTTAGAGCTGAGCTTAAAAGGTAATGACTTTCAATTCAATGGAGAATATTTTCTACAAATAATGGGTTGTCCTATGGGCAAAAGATTCAGTCCTAATTTTGCAAGCATTTTTGTAGCGGAATGGGAGGAAAATGCCTTAAGCAAATGTGCAAAGCAGCCTCTCGCATATCTCAGGTATTTAGATGACATTTTTATTATTTGGGAACATTCAAAAGAAGATTTTGATGAATTTTTAGAAATTTTGAACAATCACGATCCAAATATTAAATTGAAAGCTACTATCAGTGAAAATTCTGTTGATTTTCTCGATGTGACCGTGTTTTAAGGCAAGCAATTTCAGGCGTCCGGTCATTTAGATTATCAAGTATATTTTAAACCAACTGATTCACATCAATTGTTGCACACAAAATCATTTCATCCTCAACATACATTTAAAGGTATCATCAAATCACAGCTCATTCGTTTCCACCGCAATTCAAGTGATAAGGTAAATTTCAATGAGGCTTGTTCTACTCTATTTGACGCCCTCAGATCGAGAGGGTACTCGCTGCGCCTTTTGCGTAGCCTGAAATCCCAAACCCTGAAAAAGCTCGGAAGTCCAGCTGAAACTAGCGATTTCGAACCACTGAAGATTGAACACAACAGACCGTTGCAAAATGGTAGTGGCGCGGTATTTAATTGCAAAAAGCCTCGTTGTAGACTGCATACTTTTATGCCTGATCAGAAAGAGGAATTTTCCTCCGACCAAACGAAAAATCATTATCAGATCCGTAACCCCCTCCATTGTGATTCACTAAACATTATTTACCTTATCACTTGTAAGCGATGTCGGAAACAGTATGTTGGTCAAAGTCAAAATCCTTTCCGAGAACGTGCTACTAGACAGAAACAGGATATAAAATATAATGCTGATGCACCAGTAGCACAACATTTTAACCTTCCTGGCCATTCTTTGGACGATTTCGAAATCCATCCTATTGAACAACCACCAATTAAAGGCACATTAGAAGAAACGGATGAATTTAGAAAAAAACGTGAAGCTTTTTGGATCAATACGCTTGAAACCCTCTGGCCATTTGGTATGAACATATCAGAGGGCCAATGTGAAAGGAGGTCCATCATTCCTTTCACTTTAACGTACAACAGAATGAATATCGAAATAGCAAAAATGTTAAAAGATGAATTCAATTTTACCAATGCTAAATTAAATGAACCTTTGAATCTTCGACCTGTCATCGCCTATAAGAAAAACAAAAGCTTGCGTAACATCCTTGTAAGGACTAAATTAGAGCCCATCAATGAATAACATCAATTTTTGCCAGTCAGTTTAACCAGTTCCTATGCTCATCTCTTAGTGTGTAATTTTTTGTCATGTTTGAAACCCATCAGGGTTCAGTAAATGAAAACAATTTTTCGGCGGCATATTAAAAGAAAAAAACGTTTCAGTAGGAAATGTCTGTGCCAGTGCGATTTTTTAACCACACACACACACACACACACACACACACACACACACACACACACACACACACACACACACACACACACACACACACACACACACACACACACACACACACAGAGTCTTGTCTACCCTACCTACCGAGGTACCCCCATTGTTAGTCCTTTGTGTGAACTAACGGTTTCTACCTCGTTTTGCCGGTACAGTTCTGGGAAAACAACCGAGGTAAAGGGTTTCTTTTGTCTTTTGTACCTCGGTAAGGCAAAACACGCAAACTCTTTTGTCTAGTTACCTCGTCAAGTTGGTAAGACAAACCCACACACACACACACACACACACACACACACACACACACACACACACACACACACACACACACACACACACACACACACACACACACACACACACACACACACACACACACACACTCAGTCTTGTTTACCCTACATACCGAGGTACCCCATTGTTTGTCCTTTGTGTGGACTAACGGTTTCTACCTCGTTTTGCCGGTACAGTTCTGGGAAAACAACCGAGGTAAAGGGTTTCTTTTGTCTTTTGTACCTCGGTAAGGCAAAACACGCAAACTCTTTTGTCTAGTTACCTCGTCAAGTTGGTAAGACAACCCCCCCCCCCCCCCCCCCCACACACACACACACACACAACGTTTCAGTAGGAAATGTCTGTGCCATATCGGCGGCATATTAAAAGAAAAAAACGTTTCAGTAGGAAATGTCTGTGCCTGTGCGATTTTTTAACCTCAAACACACACACAACGTTTCAGTAAGAAATGTCTGTGCCAGTGCGATTTTTTGACCTCAAACACACACAGGCGAGTGCCAGAGTTCTTATATGCCCCAAAACAAAATAGGTTCAAATTTGAACCGTGTTTATTTATTTACTAAATAAAATCATTTATTTATTTATTTATTTATTTATTTATTTATTTATTTATTTATTTATTTATTTATTTATTTTATTTTGAATTGTTCATACCTTTCACACAATGTAGAGGTTTTTTGGGATTTATCCTTGATAGCAATCTCAGTTTAAACAGTCACGTAAACTCCATTACGGTTAGAGCTACTAAACGTATCAATTTTCTGAAGATGATCAAAGGTAGAAATTGGGGAGCAAACAAGGATGTGCTTCTCAAGCTCTACAAAACATTTATACGTCCGGTACTAGAATACGGTGCCATAATAACAAGTGACCTGAGCAAAACCAACATTCAGAAGCTGCAGAGGGTTCAAAACTATGCCCTGCGTGTGGCACTATGCAAACCTAAATGGACACCGATAAAAGAACTTCACGAGCTTGCAAAAATAGAAACTATTGATACGCGATTAAACGACCTACAAAACAAAACCCTCAACAGACTCCAAGATAGTGAATTAATGGTTGAGCTGAACGAACACCGACCCCTTAACAGAAAAACAAAATAAGTTTCCAGAAAATAAAAAAATTTTAAAAAATAAAAAAGTTATACAATATAACTAAATTGCGTGGAGTCAGTGAGGACTGCCTCGCTACTCATTGAGAAATTTAGGATAGAATGTGTGAGGACTGCCTTGCAACTCTGCTGAAGCGCGATTGAAATGCGTTTAATAAGATCTATATAACAAAACCCTCCACATACTCCAGGATACTGAATCAATGGCGAAGCTGAACAAACACCGAACCCTTAACAGAAAAACAAAATAAGCCACAGTAAATTAAAATTACTCAAGCTCTCATAAATTGAGTAACGCTGTCTCGCCTCGTCTTGTTCCTCTACCGCCTACTCCTCCTCAGCCTTTCTTCTCTGGTTCTCCTAGTGCTCTCACTGGAACTCTTCCTCCTCCTTCTGTTTCTTCTCCTGCTTCTGTTTCTTCTCCCCTTCCCCTGCTTCTAGTGTGGTTCAACCAGGTATATCGTACTCAGAAAAAGTCAAATCACCGAGCCGCAACTCGGGCCGCTCATTTGATTCTAAATTCTCCCAGTTTCGGCATAAAAGCGGAGTTAATTTTGACAAAAGGAATTGGCGCCTCCCCGATGTTTGTAAAAACATCCTTTTGATTGGAAGTTCAAATTTAGGACGCATTGATCAAAATCCCCATCAGGACATCCAGGTGGAGTGTTACTCCGGCGCCAAATTCAATTATTTTCGCTCTATGTTTGAAGGGCACAGGGGCCAGTCCAGTCCCCCAAAAATATTATTAAATATTGGCGTGAATTCTCGGAATGATAATTCTGATCTCGTAGTTAAGCAGTTGCGGAATATGCTTAGCGATATCAGGGTCAAGTTTAGATCAGCAAAAATTTATTTCGCTGAACTAAACTTTTTGCAAAAACTCCCTCAGGCTGAGAGGAGAACCCTGAGCATCATCAACGAAACCATTCGGAAAGTGAAGGACGTTAACGTTACACCAAAAATTGATGACGCGAAGTTTGATGTTGCTCAGGATTTAATCTCCATTGGACCACGAGAACCGCCAATATTATGTACGATCACTGGTTGAACCACCTAAATTTAAACTAAGTAAAGGCAAAGGTAACCGCCTAACAGATGTGGGATTAGGAACTAATGTGGTTAACCTGTCTGGCACCAATGACCTAACAGCCCCAGAGAAGTCTCCTTTAGAACGCAGTTTAACTTTTATACCAGCACCTAAGCCTAAAACTGGTAACCAAACAAATTTACCATCGTATAACTGTAATTTTTCTTAGGCAAATGAAATTAACAGACCGCTTTAGAAACTCCAGCGGTCGGAAACTTCCATTTACAGAATCATCTGGTTGGTCACCTCCAGATAGTGAAGTAGATCCCCAAAATTATTGAGGCTAGCAAACGAATCATCCAAAAGGTGTTCACCATGAACATTCTCTCCGATAAAGACAATTTAACAGCTGATGAACGGAGAGCCCTCACGAAACTTCGAAAAAATAAGAAATTAGTAATTAAACCAGCCGACAAAGGTGGGTCGGTAGTTGTTCTATCTCGGGATAATTATATAAAGGAAGCCATGAGACAACTCAGCAATACTAAACATTATAAGAAAATAGATTCACTTATTTGGCCTAGTAATATCGAAAATTTAATAAGATCTTAAAATTTCTCCTCGACGAAGGTCACATTACCAAAAAACAATTGAAATATTTAACAGCTAAGCTCAGTGCTCAAACAAGACAATTTTATATCCTACCAAAGACCCACAAGGACCATTCTTCATGGACGGATGACTTTACTCCACCCGGGAGGCCAATTGTATCAGATTGTAATTCGGAATCTTATGCTATCTGCGGAATTAATTGATTATCATCTGAAACCTACAGCAAATAGACATCCGAGCTATCTAAAAAATACACAGGATTTCCTGTCAAAAATTTCGAAATTGAAAATATCGAAAAATGCAATTCTGGCTACTTTGGATATTGACAGTATGTATACGACCATTGATATTGATAAAGGTGTTAAATCAGTTAAAAATGCATTTGAAAAATATCCGGAGGAAGCCATGAGACAACTCAGCAATACTAAACATTATAAGAAAATAGATTCACTTATTTGGCCTAGTAATATCGAAAAATTCAATAAGATCTTAAAATTTCTCCTCGACGAAGGTCACATTACCAAAAAACAATTGAAATATTTAACAGCTAAGCTCAGTGCTCAAACAAGACAATTTTATATCCTACCAAAGATCCACAAGGACCGTTCTTCATGGACGGATGACTTAACTCCACCCGGGAGGCCAATTGTATCAGATTGTAATTCGGAATCTTATGAGATCTCGGAATTAATTGATTATCATCTGAAACCTATAGCAAATAGACATCCGAGCTATCTAAAAAATACACAGGATTTCCTGTCAAAAATTTCGAAATTGAAAATATCGAAAAATGCAATTCTGGCTACTTTGGATATCGACAGTATGTATACGAACATTGATATTGATAAAGGTGTTAAATCAGTTAAAAATGCATTTGAAAAATATCCGGATGCGAAACGCCCGGATGAACAAATTTTGGATCTTTTAGAGCTGAGCTTAAAAGGTAATGACTTTCAATTCAATGGAGAATATTTTCTACAAATAATGGGTTGTCCTATGGGCAAAAGATTCAGTCCTAATTTTGCAAGCATTTATGTAGCGGAATGGGAGGAAAATGCCTTAAGCAAATGTGCAAAGCATCCTCTCGTATATCTCAGGTATTTAGATGACATTTTTATTATTTGGGAACATTCAAAAGAAGATTTTGATGAATTTTTAGAAATTTTGAACAATCACGATCCAAATATTAAATTGAAAGCTACTATCAGTGAAAATTCTGTTGATTTTCTCGATGTGACCGTGTATAAAGGCAAGCAATTTCATGCGTCCGGTCATTTAGATTATAAAGTGTATTTTAAACCAACTGATTCACATCAATTGTTGCACACAAAATCATTTCATCCTCAACATACATTTAAAGGTATCATCAAATCACAACTCATTCGTTTCCACCGCAATTCAAGTGATAAGGTAAATTTCAATGAGGCTTGTTCTACTCTATTTGGCGCCCTCAGATCGAGAGGGTACTCGCTGCGTCTCTTGCGTAGCCTGAAATCCCAAACCCTGAAAAAGCTCGAAAGTCCAGCTGAAACTAGCGATTTCGAACCACTGAAGATTGAACACAACAGACCGTTGCAGAATGGTAGTGGCGCGGTATTTAATTGCAAAAAGCCTCGTTGTAGACTGCATACTTTTATGCCTGATCAGAAAGAGGAATTTTCCTCCGACCAAACGAAAAATCATTATCAGATCCGTAACCCCCTCCATTGTGATTCACCAAACATTATTTACCTTATCACTTGTAAGCGATGTCGGAAACAGTATGTTGGTCAAAGTCAAAATCCTTTTCGAGAACGTGCTTCTAGACACAAACAGGATATAAAACATAATGCTGATGCCCCAGTAGCACAACATTTTAACCTTCCTGGCCATTCTTTGGACGATTTCGAAATCCATCCTATTGAACAACCACCAATTAAAGACACATTAGAAGAAACGGATGAATTCAGAAAAAAACGTGAAGCTTTTTGGATCAATACGCTTCAAACTCTCTGGCCATTTGGTATGAACATATCAGAGGGCGAATGCGAAAGGAGGTCCATCATTCCTTTCACTTTAACGTACAACAGAATGAATATCGAAATAGCAAAAATGTTAAAAGATGAATTCAATTTTACCAATGCTAAATTAAAGGAACCTTTGAATCTTCGACCTGTCATCGCCTATAAGAAAAACAAAAGCTTGCGTTACATCCTTGTAAGGACTAAATTAGAGCCCATCAATGAATAACACCAATTTCTGCCAGTCAGTTTAACCAGTTCCTAAGCTCATCACTTAGTTTAAATCAATTTTGTGTACTTTTTTGTCATGTTTGAAACCAATCAGGGTTCAGTAAATGAAAACAATTTTTCGGCGGCATATTAAAAGAAAAAAACGTTTCAGTATGAAATGTCTGTGCCAGTGCGATTTTTTAACCTCAAACACACACAGAGTCTTGTCTTCCCTACATACCGAGGTACCCCATTGTTTGTCCTTTGTGTGGACTAACGGTTTCAACCTCGTTTTGCCGGTACAGTTCTGGGAAAACAACCGAGGTAAAGGGTTTCTTTTGTCTTTTGTACCTCCGTAAGGCGAAACACGCAAACTCTTTTGTCTAGTTACCTCGTCAAGTTGGTAAGACAAACGCACACACACACACACACACACACACACACACACACACACACACACACACACACACACACACACACACACACACACACACACACACACACACACACACACACACACACACACACACACACACACACACACACGTGCTGCCTCAGTCTGTATTTTGAGGTACTCTTGGCCTGTTGGAGTCAGAATGAATATCGAAATAGCAAAAATGTTAAAAGATGAATTCAATTTAACCAATGCTAAATTAGATGAACCTTTGAATCTTCGACCTGTCATCGCCTATAAGAAAAACAAAAGCTTGCGTAACATCATTGTAAGGACTAAATTAGAGCCCATCAATGAATAACATCAATTATTGCCAGTCAGTTTCACCAGTTCCTAAGCTCATCACTTAGTTTAAATCAATTTTATGTAATTTTTTGTCATATTTGAAACCCATCAGGGTTCAGTAAATGAAAACAATTTTTTGGCGGCATATCAAAAGAAAAAAACGTTTCAGTAGGAAATGTCTGTGCCAGTGCGATTTTTAACCGCAAACACACACACACACACACACAGATGAACACACACACATAGAGAGAAGAAAAAAATGATGTGAGAAAGAGAGGAAAGAGATAGGGAGAAGGAGCAGGGAACCGAGAGGTAAGTCACTTGTTAACCTCCCTGCTGCAGTGACTTTAAATACATGGGGGAAAAAGACAGAGAGGTATGTGTCTATAACATGATTCGGAGAAGCAGTGATCAGGGTTAACAGGCTCGTGCTGCTGACAAGTGGTGGTGCCAGGTTTGGATAGGTTATACAGGCGAGGTCCGGCCTTGAAAAGCGACATTTCTTATTTTGTCACATTGTTGGTGAAGTACGGAGAGAATTCACTTCCGTATAGGAGTATGCTTGTATTTATCACAAATGGTAATTTACCAAGAGTGTCTGTTCTTATGGGGTCGAAATATGGACACTGGAAGAAGTAGTGATCAGTTGTTTCGCGTTCGCCACACAAACATGCATAATGCCCCGAGAGGTGGTTATTGAACAAGTCATCGTTAAGATTACTGCAGTGTAATCGGAGTCTACAGTGTAAGATTTGTGCCTTACGAGATTTGTGGTTATAGTAGAATTGAGGTACTCTTGGCCTGTTGGAATCTAGAAATTCTTTGAAGTTGGGAAGTGACTTATTGAACCTTATTTCGGTGGGTAAAGTATTCCACAGTCTTGTGGTAGATGGAAGGAAGGAGTTGCTGTGCTGCTCGGTTCGGCATAAAGGGGTGGTTAAATCAGTAGTCCCGCTTAGGTTGTCTGAGTGTCTTTCTGCGGATGCAGGTGGAATCATGTTGGAGATGTAAGGGGGTACCAAGTTGTGGCATATCTTAAAATATTGTGTTAGTCTGTGCTTTTCACGCCGTGTCTCTAGTGTCCCCCACCCCATTTCAGTAAGAAGTGGATTTCTACCCACACTCCTAGTTCCCCCGGATATGATACGCGCTGCCTCGGTCTGTATTTTGTCAAGTTCGTTTTTTTGCTGGTTAGTACAGTTGTCCCAAACAGTGTCTGCATATTCTAGAAGAGGGCGTATAAACGCAAGTTATATTTTCTCAAGGGCTTTTCGGTCTAGTTGGAATTTAAGCTGTCTGATGAGACTAACTCTTTTCCATGCTTTGCTTTGGACTTAATGTCATTAATATGAGTGACCCAGCCCCCACTGGGGTCAAATGTCAGGCCAAGATGTTTGTGATAGCCAACTTCCTTGATATCAGTGCCAAACATTTGTAGTGTGGAGTGGTTCTGTTTGTTAGTTTTCCGGGACATGATCAGAGATTCGGTTTTGCATGGGTTGAAATCAGCAAGCCAGTCGCTTGACCATTTTTCTATAGTTTTTATATCTTTAGTAAGCATGTTTGCCGCGAGTTGAAGGTTTTCAACGACGAGAAAAAGGGTAGTGTCATCGGCGAAGAGGCGTATATTACTCCTAATATCTTGGACAAGGTCATTTATATAAATTAGAAATAACAAGGGCACCAGTATAGACCCCTGGGGAACTCCAGCTGTGATCTCTCTCCAAGAGGACGGCGCTGAGTTGAGTACGACACACTGTTGTCTATTGTTTAGATAATTTGCAAACCATTTCAGTAAGATACCTGTAATTCCGATTTTTTCAAGTTTATACAGAAGACCAGTATGCCACACCTTATCAAAGGCTTTACTGACGTCACAAAAAATTACTCTAATTTCTTTACCTTCGTCAAGGGCAGCGCTAAATGTATGATAAATATCGGTCAACTGAAGGTCTGTGGAGTCTGAGGGCAGAAATCCAGATTGGAGATGGGTTAAAAGGGAATTGTTTTTAAGAAATTCTAATACTTTTCTGAAAACACATTTTTCGAATATTTTACTCACGCAACTTGGTAAAGTGATCGGTCGATAGTTTACAATTGAATCTTCGACACCTTTTTTATGCACAGGTACGATGTTTCCCAGTTTCCACTGACCGGGGAAATGGGATCTTTGCAGCATCAGGTTAAATATTTCTTTTATGGGTTCAGCCAGGCTCAGTGAGCATCTTTTCAATATTTGTGGGCTTATGTTATCAGGCTCACAAGCCTTGGAGACGATGAGTGAATTTATAGCGTCTGTTTCATCTTGCACACTCAAAATAATAGAGTCGAGTTGCGGGCGATCGGTGTCAAAGTCCTGCGTGGGTAATTGGTGGTTCGCGTCATCACATGTTGATATCGAGCAGAAATGTTTGTTTAAAATTTCGCATTTCTCATCTTCTCCGGAGATTACTTTGTCATTCACAGTCAGGTCGGGTACTGTTTTCCTCGTGTCAGACAGTAAGCTTTTTCAGTGATTTCCACCACTGCTATGCTGGGGTTGTGGGGGAGTTTATTTTAGCTTCAATCTTGGCGTTATAGTTTGTTTTTGCTCTACGGATGGCCGACACAGTTTCATTTAACTTCAGACGACACCTTTCCCAAGCTTGGGGAGTGTTTTTTCGTTTGGCATTGCGATAACGCCTTTTTCTTTGGCGGATAAGTTTTCTAATTTCATTGTGCATCCACAGGGGCTGGTCGGGACGTGTAGTGACAATTTTGCTGGAGATGTATTTTGGTATTTTTTCCTGTAGAATATTAGTAAAGACCTCGGCTAAGCTGCCGATTGGGCAATCATTTCCACACACGGCGCTTGAACATTTTTGGGGCTTTTTAGGGATATTAAACTTCAGGAAAATGGGACAGTGATAACGGACAAGATCAGCAAAGAATGGATCACCAACCTCACTTTGAGAAACCAATGCATCGTTGCTCACCATGAACAGGTAAATCAGCGGGTTGGACGTTTCGGTATGGTACGTTGGCTGATCGATTAGTTGCTTTAAGTTGAACTGGCTGAGGAGTTCTTGAATACGTCCATTTTGTATAGTTATTTGGGTTTCTTTGAAATCACCTGTAACAATTATGGAGTGGGGATTCGTATCAAGGGCTTTTTCTATTGACATTTCAAGAAGATAGCTATCCAGATGTTTGAAAGTGGCGGTCTATAAATGGTCCCTAATAGTAAATCGCCTTGTTTGGTGTGTATTTGGACCCACATGCACTCGAGGCCAGCGATCTCTAGATCCATGCGACGCTTATATGGGATGTAATTTCGTACATAGGTCACTAGTCCATCCCCTCTTGACTCGCGGTCGTTCCTAAGCGGTGGGTGAAAATGGGGTAATTGTATATGGATATTACTTACGTAACAAGGCTAGAGTTAGTCCCATGGGAATCACCCGTGTCTGTATCAAAGGAAGTATGGTTTGAAGGGCCAGGGTTTTGTTCGATGTCCCCCGCCAGATGGATGAGTAGGCTTTGCCAGTATGGTGAATTGGCATGTGCTCCAGATTGATTTACATTGAGTCTGACCTTGTCTGGATTTTGGTTTGGATAGTATTCCGATTTGCTGTAGCGTGTTTTAATAGTGCATGTTTGTCTGGATAGGTTGGGTAGTCCCAATAGTACTTCGAAGGTGCATGGTTGGCTCTGCAGTAAGCATTGGGCGTAGAGCCATACTTGTATTGCTACCACGACTGTTATACCCCTGACTCCAAGCTTGGAGACCAACGTGACCATCAATACTTCGGGATATCCTATTTGTCGCTTGGGATGCTTACCGCAGCGCGCGATAGGCGCAAACAAACCCATTCTGATTCTGCGTTAGACATGACAATACAGTGCTATTTTCAGTAAAAAATTCAGGAGTGGGATCTGTTCTTGGACTACAATCAGGACGAACATTCCTATCCACACCTAGAACCACACCATTCGGATGAGGCCTGTAAGAGAATAGAAAGAAGAGAAGTCGGGACTCACACGAGAGAGTGATAGAAGGATAAAAGTTGGTAAACAAACAAGTTAAAGTTACGCATATTTACATGAATAATAAGTAATGCAGTAAGATAATCCCGCTAGGTCGCCGTCTTAAAGAGAAGTATAATCAGGGCAGGATAGTTGCATCTAGTGATATGGTCATGAATACCAAGTCTCTAAGCGCTGTGGGCCTATGCTAGCCTAACAATCTGGAAGCTGTCTCAGTTCATGTCCATTAGGAGCTACGGCATTCAGGTGGCCAGATTATAACCTGGAGGAGCAATTATCGTTCAGCCAGGAGCCAATACTAGAACCTTCCCACAATCGCATGTTCCAGAACTAAAATGAATCACTAGCACCTCAAAAGATATGGCAATTTGCCAACTGCAACATCCTTGAAAATGCCAATGGCCCACTTCAGCCCATTCAAAGTCACAAAAAGAAAATACAGTTCCAGGAAACACAACTGTAAATGTCTTACAGCACCGGCCCCAGGTCGAGGTATCAATAAGTACGCAATACAGCTCAGCTTAACAGGTTACATTTGTTAAGGTTAACTCTTAGAAATTGGTAAGAACTGGTATCAGGAGGGCATACGCTGCCATTTGAGAAACATTAGCCTCATCACCTGCAATCTTGATGGAGAGAGAGAGGGGGGGGGGGGGGCTCTCACTTGTAGTCAGAAACCACCAGTGAAATCCCGCGCATCTACATCGCTGTCATTGTATTCATTAGATAAACATTAATCTCATCAGCCGGTGGTCAGGATGGAGATACGGGGGCTCCCACACATGGTCAAGGACCACCAGTGAGAGCCCCGCATCCACATCGCTGTCGTTGGATGAACATTAATCTCATCACCCACTTTAATTTTATCACCCACGGTCAGGATCGAGATACGGGAGCTCTCATACGGTCAGAGGCCACGAGTGAGAGCCCACGCGTCCACATCATCACCACGAGGGATGCAACTACGACGCGCGCACCAAGACACACGTTTACATATTATAACAAATTTAGTTCATAAACCTCCCATATACCACCCCCCTCCCACGACGTCACTGGACAACAAAAAATCAATAACTTAGATAAAGGTTGAAGTTACTTCATCTCAGTTCAAATCGTGAACAAGTTCATGATTTGAACTGAGATGGAGTAACCTCGACCTTTTATAAGTGAGTTGTGGGTATACATTCAAAGAATGATCACTGGCCTCGAAAAATACGATTTTATAGGCAGTATGCACTTTGAATCTTCTCCCATTGTTATCATCTTTTCAAAACTTTCACTTGGTTACGTCAGACGGTAACACATGGCACTGGAACCGTAAACACAAAAAAACTAAGCGAGCTCTCGTCCAATCAGACGGCGAGGATTTGAGTCATATTGGAACATTCAGAGTTTTAGGGCACCATCACTGATCCCCGCATGGCTGGAACGCTCATTGGTCATATATAGAAAAGTGTCTCCATAGCTATCATCTCAGGAGGGGGGTGTGTGGGGTGAGGACGGATGTTGCTAGAAATAAACAATTCTTAACAACAAAAGATTTCTCGGAGGTTCTCGGGTTTCTTACGTCTCCCATTCTAATTGAAAGAATGTACTTTGAGGCCTGTAAAAAATGAATATGTTGATGATTGCGGATTGCGTTGCGACGTTTTGTTGCTGTCGTTCCAGCAATCGAGTTATTTTAAGATCATTGGGCATCGTGAATAAAAACATATGAGAACATCATTTAAAATGGCAAGAAAAAGATGTGTGTGGTTTTATAACCGTTTCTTTCACAAATATAGAATTGTGCGTTGCGTAAAATTAGCGTTTGTGATAGAGGTAACTGGCAAAATGCCATATTTTATTTGTTAAAAGCTACAAAAACGGAAAATAGAAATGTAAACTAACCATGCACACCACTCGACCACCGACAGATCCGACATTAGGAACGCTAGTATACAAAGGATATACGGTGCTATCTTTCCTCTTTGCTAGCTTAACTCAACCCCAGGTTGAAGAACCCTCTAATTTTGGAACTTCGTGAGAAGTTGAATACTCTCATGTCTCTCCAAAATGATATCGTGTTTTGCTGGTTACCTGGACATGTTGGTATCTCCGGTAACACCATTGCAGACAGTGCAACAAAACAGACCTTACAGGCCTTACACAAGTCCATCTCTGATTCTAGGAACCCATTCAGTAATTACAAAGCACACATCAGTCAATATATCAAATCTATGAGGCAGTCTGAATGTGACGGTGAGACAAATAACAAGTTCCATCGCAACTAATGCTGGTCGCGGCTCGCATATTCATTTCCAGAGGGGCAACAGGGGCCAAGAGTTTGGTGCCACTAGGTAACTCAAAGGATCATTGCACCTGCTAGGAGGTACATGCCCGTTAGTTCCCCTAAACTTTAACCTCCAACCAAATATTCAGCCCGAGGATGGCCAAAACTTCCCGCCTGCTCGTGCTCTAAGGACGTTTATTTTAGACATATTTCTCGACCAGGGTATATTGTTGTTAATTGATAGAGATGGCTTTATCAAACGAACGGGCAGAGCTGGGAACGCTGAAAGTAGAATGGATGGACGCAACCATGGCAGGAATTATACTACCGGAAAACGCGACGTAAAATAAATGACAGCAGAGAACTCAAGCGAGTGGTTACTGTATGTCGTCAGACTACCATAAGTAAAGGCTATGTTTTATACGACCACAGCAGGCAACGTCGTGCCTAGATCAAGTAAGTGCCACTGAGCATAAACCCTTCCTCGAATATGGACTTGAGATAAGACGGACACAGGTCTTTGTCGAGTGAGAGGGTGGCCATCAAATAGCCCAGAAGCCCTTTCAAACTGAAAATAGAGCCAGAAAAAACTGTGCAATAGTTCTTGTCCAGCTGAAAGACGCCCAGCCTGGAAACATTGCCATGAAAAAAAGTTTGCCATAGCTCTTGCCCAGCTTAGGACATTCTAAATACCCAATCACACACACAGTCATGTGTGACAAAGTTGTGTATCCCTTAAGATGGCACTTATAGTTGTCTCATTGACGATATTCTCAGAGAAATAATGTCAGAAACCGCCCCAGAGCAACGGTTTTCCGATGTGGTTGGTCAGCCTTACTTCCCAGTTCAAGCACAAACTGAGCCATAGATTGAGATACTTAACCATTTACCTAACGAGTCGACCGCATCCACCCGCGTGTTATGCAAACTTAGCAGTTGAAAAATTATTTTTTAAAAAATTTCAACAAAATCATATCCCTTGAGTCCACCTTGGAACGAGCTCGTCCAATGAATGGTCACGTGATAGTTTTGTTAGTTTTTTTTTAAATTAAAAGAGAAATATATAAAAAAATTGATGTCGTTTGTGTTGGGTAAAGGGTTTATTAATGACGCCAAAAACGAATTTGAGGCCAATGGTGCCTCTTCGGTCTTCAGAATACCGGGGGTGGGAGGATTGAGACGGAAGACCCCATGATGTCCCGATCGAGACAAGAATTCTACTCAGAACTTGACATATTATTTAAGTAAGCATTAAAATAATGTACTGCATATATAAATAT
This sequence comes from Pictodentalium vernedei, assembly GCA_031216915.1. Taxonomy (NCBI): domain Eukaryota; kingdom Metazoa; phylum Mollusca; class Scaphopoda; order Dentaliida; family Dentaliidae; genus Pictodentalium; species Pictodentalium vernedei. The sequence goes on along the minus strand of CM062297.1, from coordinate 289,264,959 downwards.
ATATCTCGGAAGACCCGATGATGTCCCGATCGATATTTGTGACATAAAAGTTGCATCCGGCAAATGAAGCCAGGATAAGCCAAATGGTCGTTGAGGCCTGGATGTTAGATGGGAGATCAGCACAGCCCTTCGAACGACTCTCTGGGGGCGAATACATCCTTAAAATCAAGTTCTTGCGAGAGCGGGGCGAAGGAGTATTGGTAGTTGAAGACATGTTTGACCATGTAAAGGCACCGAGGAAGAAAGGCCAAGGGGTTGCTGAAATTACATACTACAAAAATGTTTATCCTGTTATAACTGCGATTTATGGGGTTTATCCTCTCAGAGAACCGGGCCTAGAAAAGCTGGCCGCACTCAAAGATGGTGATCTGAATTAGGTTGCCCAGAGAGTGGACGAGCACTTTCAGGGTGCCCCCATAGGACAGGGCCTAACTACCAGGCATCAGAAAATACAGGAGTGGGAAGGGAGGGTCCGTTGAGGATTGAGGATGGGACTGAACTTAAGAAGATCACAAAGTGGACCATCATCTTGAAAAGCATAATAGCTGCTGAGGGTATCTGGAAATATGAACACTTAAAGAGTACGATTTGCCTACCCGCAAGTCAAATGAATACCCGCGTTGGTAAATCGATAGTGGGGTAAATGTATTTGCACCCTCGACAGAAATCCCCATGTTGGTAAATCTTGTTACATTAACTGGGCTCTTCTCTCTTTACTGTAAAAAACAGATGTTTAACTTCCAAACACAAAGTTAAACACATTTCTGTTACACTAAATAAACACGTGATAAACCGTAAAACGTGGGATGTAATCCTATGAACTGTTCCTTGTCGAAAAACACCTCCCCCAGAACAGAGTATAAAATAAGTGTGCAGTGTGCCTAAAATATGATAAATTTTATATCATCATGGTAAATTTTTTCCGGTATACAATTCTTCCAAAATAAAGTTGCACCATGTCCCACAAGTTAAAAAAAATATTTGTACTAGTCGTTTCTGTCATTTGTAGTACTTAGTCTTGTTAGGAGATGTTTCTGGCAGTTCAGACCATCGGGAGTCATATTCTGTCTATTTCTTCCTCTATTTTATACTCACTCCACTTTTCTACGAACATTGGATGAATTAGACTTCTGATATGGACAATTTAGATCTTATATGTAATCAATTCAAGGTAAATTAATCTAACAGGGCAATGAAAGCATCCAAATGCAAGAGAGCAGGGGTATCAAAAAGGGCGCTCGAATCTGGGTATGGGTTAAGACTGAGAGTTTGTAATGTATATTAAGTTATAATATGATACTCAATAGTATTGACATTATATACATCTCGTTCCTTGGGTGGAACAAGGTGTCATCCACAATACTAACGTTGCAGAATAAGGGACATATTTATCCATGCCGGGCCCTGGGGTTTTCGGTACTTCAACCTCGGGTCCCCCTCCGGCATTTCAATCTTTCACCCCACTACAACTGACAGCCTGACCCTGGTACGGTAGGCGCTATGCGGCAGCACATATCCCTATATCCATTTTTGCGGGTCTCCTGGAGAATTCTACTCACAACTTGACATATTATTTAAGTAAGCATTAAAATAATGTACTGCATATAAATATATATATAGTATACCTATGAGAGAATATATATGGATAAATACATATGAACATGTATCGTAAAACGTGCCTTTAACCATTGGAGCCCTAAGGCGCTGGTAACAGTGCCTCAGCAAAAATAAGATTGGCAGGCCCACTGTCCCTGCGGGGCCCCTAGTCTTTAGCCTTGTCAGCCTTATGAATAATTCGACCCTGCGCAGCAGGCACCTTGCTCCACTCAAGGGGCGAGATAAAGCATTTGAAATCACCACACCGTTTGTATAGCTTATTTGGTGATTATCGACCAAATTCCGTCATTATACCTGATACACCACCCCTCCCCCATTGCCATTGCCATTGTAGAAACGAATACTTGAGAGTTTTCCAGTTACAGTTCTCGGAAAATAAAGTCTTTTTCGCGAGGACACTTCTGACGAAAAAGGGCCGGCGCTGCCCTACTTGCCCCCACCCGCCGCAGGGCAAGGCTAGCACCATGCTGTGACCCTGCTTTCAGCGCCTTTGCAGCAGTGAGTCCCAAGAGCATTAAAAGGGAATTTTGGAAAAATCACCAGGCTTTGGAAGGGGAAACACCTCCCAAACCCACCCCATCCCGGAGCTCGGCAAAGCGGTATGCAAGTAAAAAAACGTTTTCATTATATCACGTCAGCAAGATGCCCGACAGCTACAGATTTTTCTTATTTTATACAACCAGGACATTTCCTTGTGGGCTCCCGATTTGCGGGGGCCCTATGGTTCACAAGGTAAACCCTATTGACGAGCAACTGCCATATCGATGTGCCAGAAAATGTCTCAGACACAAGGATATTTCGTCTGTTCGATCATGAAAATAAATATTTTTTCTCAAGCGGCTAATCCAAGGTCGTCGTGGTGGGTTCTAAACCATTCTCTTGTTATACTTCAGACACGGGACATCCGCAAAAATCTCAAATGTAAGGATTAGACATCGATAACTACCTTAGATGAGTGGATTTTTGCCTCTTTTCAGGCCTGAAAATCAAGGCACCACTACAACTCTTTGGTTATTACACACTACTCGGGGCATTGAGAAATGCCTCAGATGCGAGCATCTTGTGTCTCTATGTTATAACAAACAGCTCGGGGCATCAATAAATATCTCAGACACAATGATTGGATGTCTTTTAGATCTAAACAATTAATGGACCAGAACAATGCTCGGTCTCATGTTTTCGGTGCTGTTAAAATTGTTAACTCTTTCACTGAACCTGTTTTTAACCACCCTCCCACCTAGTCACCTGTTTGATAAACTGTGGTGGACAATGTTTTTGGATGAAATACGTGGAAACATATAACGAAAGGTCACTATCCTATTCTCACGAAGACGTCCAGTCATGTCTTGAAATTTGTGTTGAACTCAGTCCTCACGCGTTTTTCCTTATATATAATTGAACATGCTTGTTCAGATATCTCCTGATGGTTGCATCCTTAACGCTACTTTTAAAGATGCAGTTGCTTCTTCGACCGTTTCTTCCATCCGTCCATATCGAAATAGTTGTTTAACCCTTTACTCAACGCACAGATTATGAAAAATTCATTATGTTCAATATTTTTTCATTTTTTTAAGAAACCGCAAAAACCCCATATCATGTGATTCTTCACGAAATGGAATTTAATTCCGGAACCGGGATTTCTTGGTTCTCGATCGCCTCTTCCGTTTGGGAACATTTTATACGGATATCGAACGATGGAGCTAAGTGCCAAAAATGCTCTAACATTCTGAACTTGTCCAGAGGATTAACCGACGGGCTTAGCAAGAACATGAAATTGGTCCACCATGGTATTGATGTATTAAAACGTGCACCTGAGACTGACACGAAGACATCGAAAAGTGAACACGGAGAATCTTCGAAAATACTGAAGCAAACTACCGTCGAATCTTTGTTCAAAAGAGAGAAAGATTCCCTTGAAAATTTATCAAAGCTGGCAGCGGTCGACAGGTTCTCCATGACGCAATAGTCAATAGCGAGTACATTAGAGATAATTTAGATCGAGATAGGTTCTCCTTGACAAGGAATCATACAGATGTAATGCTGATGATTCCAAACCACGTACGTGCCATACGCGAGGATATGAAGGAAGAGTTTTTGAGTCTAATTAAAGCCTGAGAGCGGTTCTCGTTGGCCCTTGATGAGTGGACCAGCGTTAAAAATCGCCGCTATATAAATATTGATATTCACGGAAAACGTGGAGCGTTTTAGAATACAGGTTTACACAGAAGTTACAGAATGGTCATTGCTGTCAAGGAGCAATTGACCACGTTCGGACTCGATGTTGATAAACATTGTTCAGTTTGTACAAGCGATGGAGCTTCCGCAATGGTGAAATTTGGAAGATTCATGCCTACAGTATCGGTTCTCTTTTACAGTCACGGAATTCACTTAGCCGTCAGTGATGTTTTGTATAAATAGGGTGAAGCTGAAGTTGCTGAAGTAGCGAGAGAAGATGTTCAGGAAAGTGAGGAAGTTGGGAATCACAATCAAAAGGATGAGGGTAACAGTCGAGAACATGGATTCAGGAGAGGAGTTTGAAAGCGGGGCAATGTAGTGTCAGATGAGGTTGAGGTTTTAACATAGCTGAAGGAGTTCTACAAGGATTTGGACAAGAAAGTTCGAAGTTGTTGCAAGAAATTACGACGTGGGAAGGGTGACAAGATTGTACAAAAGTATGTTTTTTCAGTTCGCAAATGTCTAAAAAACTAAAAAAATAGAATAGGCAAACGAAGAGAAAATTTACTGATAGCGCTACTGTTGTACCAACACGATGTGAACACATCCTCGAGTTCTTTAAGTGAATCGGGCGACAAACCGCTCTTCGACAATGCATCGAAGAATTCCCGCGCTACATTATCTAAATCTGTTGGGACGATTGAGGGTTCTCGATGATGCAGATGATGAAGCTCAATCGGTTTATGCTGGGCAACCTGCTGCTTCTTTGGCCCCATACACTCGAAAATGTTTTGCTGGGATTCATTGGTGAATCTGTGAGTGTGATCCCCTCCACGTCTAAACAATCCGGCTTCTGGATTTTGTGCTGTAAAATTTCCCGGTTCCATGTGCTAAAAAACCGAGGAAAATTAAACCCTACATTGAAAAGAACTCGATGAGCTCGTCCCACCGAGGAGTCATGCGATAAGATTTCGTTGAAAGAATTTGTAAAAAGAAAAAAAAAAATCAACTGATCAATTTGTAAATTCCGACGACATTTAGCCAGCGTTACAAATATAACCGACCAACGTTATCTCCAACGAATACCTTTCGATTTGTTTTCAATTGTTTCCACAAAATCACAGCTTCTGACAACTCATAGGAACAAGAGCACTGAACGCGTTCCAGTGATATGTTTCTGGGGCAAAAGGTGAATTGTTTTAGTCATTACAAACATTTTTGCTGGTGCTGTCTCTAATCGAAATGGGTGGAGGGTTAAACGTTTTTTTCAAATTCTTACGGCTAATCTTGGTTAGCACCAAGTTTTCAGGTCACCAGTCTAATTCTATTCAGAATTCAATACTGTTATGGGCTGTTTGTTTACCCACTTTTTGCTGAGTTTGGGCGCAGACACCAGTTGATACAATGTGATGTCCCTTTACTTTATGTCCCTTTATAGATTTTCCGATCAATAAGTATTCAGTTCACCCTGAAAACCTAAAGATATTAACACAATTAGTAGACTACGTTTGTGGCAACTATTTATTCCTCGTGGTAATGTCATCAAACGTTCGGTCAAATTAGTCTCTATTAGGCAACATTACTTACGTTGATTCAGAGAAATGGAATGTTTATAATATTTTTAGATTTCGTCGTTTGGAATATATCATATGTTCGGACCACTTGAAATATTCCAGACGAGTAAATTTAAACAAAGGCGATTGACTATCTATGGACTAGACTGGTTCCAGGCCACAACAGCGTCGAATTCTCTACAGACGTAGACTGGTATCTTGAGGGCTTTGGTTAGCACAACCGATTACTCTTCCCAGTGGATCGTCAGGATCGGCTTCGTCCACAATCTCCTTCGGATTCCCTGTATTCCCCTTCTATATTCCGCTTCAGTCTTATATTTTCTTGTGGAATGTTCCTTTTGTGAAGAGTATCCAATATGCAGTGAACATGTTCGGTAGTAACACAGGATTGAGTTGCGTCCAATTGTTTGGAAACAAATGACTGCAATTCCAGAGTGCCCTCTTTCTGTTGACGTTCTCCAGAGATGATGCCTAAGATCCAACTTTCCGTTAGATTTGTCTTTTTTGCGATCGGACAGTTTCATCATATCTAAGGTTCTGATTTGGTACTACGTTTTAGTTATTAGCACGTTGCCTTTGATGATCTCTATATAACTGGATTAGTGAAACGCTCATTGGTCACATATAGAATAGTGCGTGAAACACACATGGAATGTATTCATGCGCCTGTTATGATAGCCCGTCGCGTTATCAGAAACGAGTCGTCTATATGATAAGGAACCAGAATGAGTCGTCTATATGATACGGAATCGGAACACATTATGTGATACATACCGTCTTTCAGACTAAAATCAATATGATTGTTAGATAAAGTGTTATAAATTTTCGTGCTCGGTAAACACCGCGACGTTTTATGAAGTGAATACTGTTACGCTGTGACAACAGTCACAGCGTAACAGCATTCACTCCACCCAACCTCGTGGAAACATGACGTCATTTCAAACGAATGACGTCTCTTTAGGAGTTTCCAGATCACCAAATTCGAACATGACTTGTCACAAGTGCCGTCGCTTTGAGAGTTTCTACACCACCAAATGCCAGTGTTTACAACTGCATCATGCTCATGTTATAATTCATTATTACTGCTTGTGTGATAAGTGGTATAAATTAATGGAATATAAATTCATGTTTTTTGGATGACGACAGTTGTTAGAATTAAGCGGAGTGAAACAATTTATTTTGAACTTGAGGCGGAGGCTCAGTGAGGTCGAGGAGTACTAAACTTGGGGAAATATAATTGATTGAAGTCATAACTCATATTCAGGATTCACTGAAGTGGTGAACATCACGTGAGTTTTTAATATTCTTTTGAATTCATTGTTTGCAGTTAAAATTGAAAACACACCCACTGAAGATGACATATTTGTTGGTATGTTTGAGTCTATCGGTGACGAAAGAAGTTAAACGACACAGTGCCAGCGTTTTGTGTTGAGAAATTCCAATCAGAGCATGCATAATCGACGCTGATCAATGGAAGTGGAGCTTACATTTTCTTTGTTCTCTTGTCTCCAGGGAAGAACATTCCGATAGTACCCGTGTTTTGCCCCAAAACACCAGTACTATGACTTTTAGAAGGTGTCAAATTAACCGATCACGACTGATGTTATAAAAAGGAATCATAATAATTACGTTTAGTATGAATTTTATTAAAGATCGCATTTTACATTATTTCTAGTCAGTTCGTCAAAGTAATTTTGTTTGCTATTAATGAGAATATTCTTTTACCATTTGAATGGATTTATGGAGATGAATGATGTTTATTTCCATTCTTTTGCAGCATGTGCAACAAATGGATGGAAGAGGCGTGAGTACATAAGTTCTGAATAAATGTTAAAACTTTTTTGTTCCTAGGTTAAGTTTATCAACAAATCGTGCCCATGGGGAAACCAACATACATACTTCGTGGAAAATAATTTGCAGATAGTTTACAGTGATATCAATGTGTGGAAGTGATAACTTCCATAAAAATTCTTTATCAGAAATTCAAGTCACTATCGACCGTTTTCTCACAAAATCTTGATTTCATCCACACCCTTTGAATGGTCGACCCACTGCCTAATTCTCAATGCGAAAAAAGGAAATAAGATGTAAAATACTAATTGAGCTCAGCATGGTTTCCATGACCTACAATCCACTAGTATTCCCATCGATTCTGCATGGAAGCCCTCATTTTGATCATATTACAAAGTACAATATAGATTATTATTTCAAAAATAAAACAAAATACTGTGTTTTGATTGGCTGAAAGGTACGGTGTAACTTGCAATCCACAATAGCTTTTTTGTTTACCACTGTGTAAAAACAAGAATACATAATAGCAGGCTATATGGCTAAAAAAGTACCCATTTTAAATTATTACTTCATACCTTCTGCTCGGTTATGTTTGAACAAAAATAAAAATACAGGAATTTTAATATTTATGTGCAATAAAATATTATGGATATGGATGTCATTGGAACTGGCTCATCGAGACAGTTCCAATGACATCCATATTTGTGTGGTTTTATTAAGAAACTTACAAAGTACAATTTTTCAATGTAGGTTAAAGTATCAAGTACACCAAAATTCTTGGAAATAAATCTGTTATCCTTGTGTTTTCCAGGGTGTATGGGAGTTTACACCGGTCTGGGAACTCATACACTCTTCGGCTTTGCCTCAGGGTGTATTAGTTCTCAAACCGGTATAAAGTCTCATACACCCCGGAAACGAGTCCGTTAGGACATTGTGGAAATAACCAATGTATCTCACAATATCCCTCCCTTTCTTGACTTTTTCGCATAATGAAATGATTGGGTTCAGTTTGTTACGGCGTCTGTTTTGATAATCATTCAACGTCAGTGTCAGACAACATTCTCAATGAGGCACCCAGTACACTACTAAGGACTGTGCCGATTGAGAATGAAAGATGTGGAGGTGGTAGTGCCGAGACCATCCCACGTCTACAAAAAAAACCCCGCATCACTCCATCACCCAGCTCACTTGTACTTTAGTCTTTTTCCCCAAAGGATTTACCGAAATAACAATTTCCATTAAAATTTTCCTAATTGTTTCTGAATTGAAAAATTTTACCGTATCTGCATTATACAGAAACATTATACAGATACATGAAATCAGACAAATAGAGAGGGATTTGGTGGCATGTCAATGAGGTATTGATTAAATAAAAACAGAACTTGCAGTGATATTATGTTTCATTCCTGTTTTACTAAGAGTACGTGGAGAGTGGGCTGTAACCAAATCACCCAGGGAGTGGAGTTATCACCCAAAGTATCAATTTCAAATTCTGTACATGTGGACAAAAACATAAGCAAGGTTTCAGTGAATGGATATCCAGGTATAACCCGGAGGTCCAATGGCTGGAACTTTGCTGTGCTTGTTATGCTTTGCAACAAATTTGCATGCAATTATTGGTTGGGTGGAATCTCCACTCTTTGGGTGATTCATTGACAAGACACTCTTCACGTACTGTATGTATTTGTTTATATTTTTACAGTTTAGTATTCAGAAGCACAACTTTTGACATTTGAGTATAATTTGTACATTTATATAACATCCGTAACAATGCATTACAATTATCAATCGGCCTGTGCCGTTTCTCTTCCGTGGGTCTTTTACTCTTTTCCCCGGACACCTCTCCATATATGTTTCCACAAAGTTTGAGTCATTATCTCAATGCTACCAATAAGAAATTTCTTTCGCGCTCTTGTAATAATACCCAAACATTCATCCGATGCAAAAGGTAGTGAATTTTAATTTTCTGCCGTTGTTAAAAATTTTATTTGATTAACATGGCAGAAGATTTATCGCATGGGTTATGTACTTTCTCACCAATTTCAGTCTATCTATAGCCCTGTATTGACGCTATAGTATACTTTGAAAATGGCACTGTCGCTGACTAGCAACAGGAGTTTTATACACCGAGTCCTAACTTTCCAGCCCTGAATGTCGGGGATAACGACTATCAATGTTAATTACCTTGTGTAAAGATAGTTCTGATTCGATTCATTCACCTGGTCGGCTAGCTTAACAAGTTTACATCATCTACCTTATACATTTGTCCTTTGAGAGAACTCCCCACGAATGTTCCTGTCCTTTTGGAATTCACACAGTTCGTGGCAGAACTCACAACTTCGAAATGCTGTACTTCAGTGTTTGCGCGAATTGTAACTGATCGAATTCAAGATTACAATACAGTGTTTTCGTGCAAACATTGCTTGTAAGTGTGAATAAAATTTTAAAGTGTGAATAAAATTTTAAAGTGCATGTTTTGGAGAAAATATAAAATATTGATGACAACTGTATTCTGAAATGTTTTTTTTTCAGTATATATTTTTTTCATGAGATGATGAACTAAATGGATAGATGGTTGTTTTTGCCCAAATCAGCTTGATGAGAGAGAGAGGAGGAAAGATTAGCACTGTCGTCAATGGAAAAATCCCCATTGTATTGTAACCTAAAGCGGTATTTCTTGGAATTTCTGTCGAGTGATTTTTAACAAAATAGTTTTGTATGTTAGGTCTACCGGTGTTTTATTTTGATGACTGAAGCTAAGTCGGTTTGCAATTGGGTGGAAATTTCAGAGAAAAGGTCACTTTGAAGATGTTGGATGCCCATTTTTCATGAAAAAAGCCTATTTCAGAGTGCCTAAAATGCTGGCCAAATGAACAGTGAATCTAAGGAAGAGAAAAAAGTGGTATAATTTGGTTATTTTGTTGTGTTTCTTGTCAATCAGAGACAGGCCAGTATGAAATGGCAGTATTAATTGAGCTAAATGTTGTTATCTGTGCAAAATAAGCAGGTTTTAAACCCCATGACCAAACTGGAATAGAGCATATTTTCAATTAGAAAAACATTCGTCAGGTTTATTATTGATTTTCACTTGCTAACTAACACCCATTCCCAAATATAGTTAGTAGAAGAATCATTTCTTCCTATTCCAGAATTTAACACCCCCCCCCCCCCACCCCCACCCTCTGTCTATATACGCTTGCTGAAAGTGTGATTTTTTACTTTCTGATGTGAGAGAAACAGTGACTTTACAGGGATATTTCTTTATTTTGGCAGGTGTGAAGGTCAAATTAATGAGAAATACCCTGTTTCAGCCTGTGATGTGATTCAAATGTTGTTTTGATGAGATGCATAGAAGGTTTTTATTCCATGAGAGCAATTCGGGTGTTGCACTACTTGATTGTTCTAGTTTGAAATAACTACTTTCCCTTATTTTTGAACAGACCTGTAGCTACATTATTATCCTTGACTGTTGGACACCTCTGGGCAACTTTCTAATCTTATTGTGGAGACAAATTCAGCTTTGAAGTGTTTTGTGCACCCAAGAGTGCAAAAACTACCTTTTCGGCAATTTCTAGATGCACAAAATCACTGCACTGTAAGCAACTGCTCCTCTGATTTTGACAATATTCACTGGGCTTAACATTTCTATTTTCACAATCAAACTTGCAACTCCAAGGGGTTATTCAGTAATAGTTTGGTCCACTATATGCGCTTTGTTTTTCATAAAGAGAGGTTTTCACAGGAGTGCGGAAATCTGTCTAAAAAGGTATTTTGTGTGCTTCCTCTATCCTTGGTGTTTCATTTGTCATTTTTCGTACCTATTACTACTACAACCACCATCCAAAACTTGCATCCTGTTCATGTAGAAGGTAATATGCCATCCTTTGTTATAAACCAATAAAGAGAGATACCAAGTAGTGTATAAGACTGTTGCATTAAGAAGATTTCAGTTAAAATGAGTTATTGGACCTGGCTGGAGTGAGCTACTATGGTTCATCCAGGTTCAACAACTTATTTTGTTTTTGATAATATCAAACAAGGGGAGAAAGAGTGTATTTGCTATGTGGCTAAATGTACTATGCTGGCTTGATACTTGAGAACGTGGGTCAAATGAAGAAAAGTTGAAATATTGTACAAAATTGAGAGACTTGAAACTGAATTGTGATTTTATTTGGGAAAATTATCTTTTTAACCACTGATGCCTCATATGGTTAGTACTCACACACATTTTTTCTTTATAACATGCAGGCTTAGTCCAACGTGCAGAGAGCACACCAGTTCTTAATCGGGCCTCAGTACAAAACCAGGGGCAATTTCCACTTTCATCTCATTTTAGCAGTGTCTGTATCAAGCCAAATGTATGATTTATTAATTTTCCAGGTATCTTATTAACTCTGTGCATTGTATATGTGGGAAACAGTTGGGGATACTGTCACTGGAAATTGAAGTGTGTGGGCTCAAACGGGTTGGGTGTAGACTTTTTTGCTAAATTGGTGACAGGGGTAGGGGCAATTTAGCCAACACTGTTTGCTCATTTGTTTCTTTCTTCATTGAGGTCATATGATCATCTCATGTAAGAGTGTGCTTCTGTCATATGGTGTACTTCTACTATAAACTGTACTTAATCCAAACAACTTTATGAAACAAAAGTACATTTTTTTTATTTATATTTTGAGAATAATGGAAAGGTTAATGTTTTTGGCTTTCATTTCTCTGAGAATAACTTTTTGACTTTGATAAACTATACAGCTTCTCTGTTGATATACTAATGCAACATGATGACAGTTTGAGGACAACAAATTCATTAAACTTATTGTTTGGAATCATTTTATAGAGAAAAACGTAAAAAGTGACACATGATTTTTTTTCCACTCAAACAACCAGGATGGGTTAATTGTAATATTGATAGATCAGTAAAAGAGCAATGAAATTTGAAAAAAAGATATTTAATACATTAGAGAGATTTTTTCAATAATTTAAACCCATAATTACATATATTTTTACGACTTTGTAAAAAGTTTCCAAACGGTTTGCGCCCCAACCCTTAACGGAGGATAAAAGTTCCAGGATTTATCCAATTGGTGGAAAATGCACTGAGCATGTAAGTGTGCATAAAATTTTAAAGTGCACATTCTGGAAAAAATATAAAATATTGGTGACAATTGTCTTCTGAAATGTGTGAGAGAAGATAAGACTTGGGTATGGGTAGGTAAAATATGTCTATTTCATTCAGTGTGAAACTGTACGGGAGCATAGGAATGACCAAATTTAAAGGCAAAATTCACATGGAGACCTATATTTTTTCAGTATATTTTTTATGAGATGATAAACTAAATGGATAGATGGTTGTTTTTGCGCAAATCAGCTTGATGAGATGGAGAGAAGAGGAAAGATTAGCACTGTCGTCAATGAAAAAAACCCCCACTGTATTGTAACCTCCAGTCGATATTCAGAACACTCTGACGGGAAACAAGTTACTACGCGATCGATCTCTGCTTTCCTATAATACCACCATACAAAAGCCTACACTTTGAGACAGGTGCGAGTCGATACTTGATAACAACATCTAAACTAAGCTTTTACCTTCGGTTCGTAATATATTCTATGAATTCGGCCCTGTAGCCTTCCTATGTCCACCTAATCTGCGAATAGAGGAGTACAACGGGGCTTCGTTTGTGCACGACAAACCCACTCGCACGAGACCCCATCATGGCGTCTCCTAAACGGTCGAAACCCAAGTCTCACTAATCTAGATATTTCTCCACACTTTATACCTTGTCCTGGATTGTCAGATTGCAATATTCCCGGGTGCTTAAAATGGCACGCGACATGCCTGAAGATAGAAAACAGCATGCACCAATGCATGTGTTATCAAGCGAATCTCGAGAAATAATATACTTACCAGCGGTGTCGACTGGAATCAGTATATTAGTGCCAGTCACCACGATATTAATTAATCGACGATATTTATTTATTGGGGTTTAACGACGTTTTCGACAGGCAGGGTCACTTCGTGTCAGACAGTTTTACGGGTAGGAAGCCGGAGTACCTAGAGAGAACCACCGAGTAACGGCAAGCAGCTGTCAGGTTCCCCAACATACTATGTCTACACAAGTAGGGTTATCATTAGTTGAAGACAAGTGCACCATCGACGTGCAGTAAGCCTCAGAACACAACGCCACCGTTCCCACACGTTGACAATGGGGGTGAAGTGTCTTGCCCATGGACAGAATGCGATTGCCGCAGGTGGGATTCGAAACGAGAACCTCTCGGCTTGCAGCCGTCACCTTTACCTACTGAGCTACCGTGCCCTCTAACCGACAACAACGTGGGGGCACCTTATCTTGACCAGTAAAATGCCAATGGAGTATCCTACCGTGATTCGCCTCAAGGCTAAATATAATTAAAACATGTGTGTTAACAACACAGAAAGAAGAGATATATACATAGCTCTGAACCTGAAAGTCGGGGGCTGCCCCCTTTTAGACAGGATTGCTCTGACAGTGATCCCCAAAACAGAGTTGAAAACATTTTGACAATAAAACCTCAGATACCGTATTAGCCCAAGAACATTAGGTTTCACTAGGGAAAAAAATCGGAGAAAGCTGATTTTTTCAGGGAATGTAGAGTACATGTCACTGAACGATTAGACAAAAGTCCCCTAAAATCCCAGTTGAGCTTTTTTTCTACAGCCTTTTTTCGAAAACGCGTTTGAAAAAAATCAAAAAAAATCGCACGAACTTTGTAACCTCGAATTGATCCAACTGTATTTTTTGTTTACGCGTATTTCGAGCTACATAATGTCTAATATACATTTACCTAGAGGAAAATGTGCATTCTGTGACAATTTCTGCGAAAAATTATTGAAAATTCACAAAAAAGTATCGGATTTACGCAAAAAATGAAGATTTTCCTAACGGATTTGCCCAAAGGGTCGTAGTACAGAACGGGATGTTAGTTGGACAGACGATAAAAAATCCACCACCATTTGAAGACTTTTATCATTGCTTACAAAATAGACATTATGGAAGACCCCCTCTGCTTCTGGCCGAGTTCCCCTTTTGGCATAAAATTCGTCAGCATGAGAACTCAACTATTTTCGGGCTTGGGACCGAACAGACACGTCTGTGTCTGGCAGCATTAGATCAATAAATAATATTTACAGAATGTACAAAAATCAATAAATAATATTTACAGAATGTACAAATCAATCAACATGGATTAAGTTACATTGACTATTATCAACGCTATATACAGAAATGACATGACCTATATACATATTATTCATCGAATTTCCGACAGGACAGTGTTTCTGTGGTTGTTACAAGAATCCGAACTGCAATTACACAAACCTGAGCAAGAGAGTCCTGCCTTCTTACACCCACACCTTTTTGTACAAGCACTCTTGCAACCACAACTGATCAGATTCAGTAGGTTATCGGGGGCACATGGCTTTGTGGCTGCAGTCGGTACAAGAAGTCCATTGTCTAGCGACCACCCCCAATCCGTCGGAGGAAGCGAAGTGCCCAGCCATTGTTGGACCTGGAGATAACATCTGTAGACATGTTGTTGTGCAGCATCGCTGCTTGGTGGGAGTGAGGCTAGGTCGATGGGTTTATTCAGTTTAGATTTTGCTACATAACGCTTGTAAGTGACATATCTATATTGGTCGAGAGAGGAAACAGTTTTACTCCCGTATAAGATCAGGAGAAGTTGTTCCCCGGCAGCGGCTACTGCACTTGGTGTACTGTCATCCGCCAAAATTGTGTTGACATACTGTTGTGAATCGCTAGTAACATCGGAGACATTTGTACTGAATACTTTCTTCTTACCAACTCGAAAGAGTGCAGAAGTAGTGTCACAACCACTTATAGAATGTGCTACAAGGAGGTTGCTTCTATGGTCACCCATTTTGGTTGCTATTTCACTAACTGAAACTAGTAAGTTTGGGGTAATGGAATACATCATGTGAATATTACATCCCGGTTGAACTCGAGAGGTAAGAATGACTAACAAGTCTGTGTCTGTTCCCACAACGACAACATTGTTGTCATCTTGAGCGATGTCAAGTGCAGTTTCGGCTATCAGTACATCAGCATCAGCCTCGGCCTGCTTGGACTGAATATTGATAGCAGATAGCTCCTGCATTAGAAGATCGATCAGTTGGGTTTTGTTCTTGGCATTTGCAAGGAAATCGGATTTGGGTGTGGTGGCTGGTAACTCGGGTGAGATATTGATATCAATGGAATACCTGTCTTTAGATCTACGGGCTTGTTCCATGCCCTTTGTCGACATTGTACAAGCATAACCATCAAAAACAACCACGACGTTCGCCCCAAAATGTCTCACTAGATAATTGGAATATGATGTACATATGTCCTTATATGACGACTGTTTAGGCCATACAACTGCCCTCAATAAAAATCCACCATCTACAACAAACAGAGAATGTTCTGGGATTTTAGTTTGCTCGGAACCGTTTGTTTTGAGGATCTTACCGAGCGTGCTTTTCTGTGTCTTCCTCCTTCCAGCAGAATCAAACAATGCTGGTGGTTTCGGGGCGAGTTCATATTTGAGATACTCTTCCATCTCTGCTTGTGACTGAATAACACATGTGATGCGGTTGAACAGAATTGTGGGGTCAATCACTACCTTACTTCCACGGACTTTGATGCTATTTGCCATCGATGCGAAAGACTTCACAGTGTCAACACGTCGTAGTTTGATGCTGTTGAACGTTTTGCTTACAACATTCGATACGCAACATTCACCAATTTTGCGAACTTGGTCACAGTTCACAGTTTCGTCGGCCACAAGCCCGGTCGCTATAGAGATTAATTGTAGTGGATCTCTATTCTGAAAGGGGGAATGCACTCTGAGCCAGTTCAATAATTTGGTGATATCATTGGCATCAGTCAATTGTGAACTTTGACGGAGATCCCGATGTTGTTCGCCATGACCAGTGTGAACATGAACAAAATTTTCGAGAGCATTACATATAGGAAGGCAAAGAGGTAGTCCATGTACCCAACAGTGCTATCGGCTATTCGCCTGCCATGTGTGAGACCACCAGGGAGCTTGAACATTCTCATTAAACACTGCTCTATGGTCTGATCAGAATATATCCCGCCCCAGAATTTATCTGAGCGCCTTATGGTAAAGTAACCTTTCTCAGTGAACAACTTCAAATCATCCTGTTGCATTATTTCTGTTAGCTCATTCATCTGCTGCAAATAGAGATGAGAACTTTTTGCGTATGCAAAATGACCACCTGCGTGAAATACTGGAATCATATTGCGAACACAATATGTGTGGAGTTCCGAGTCGCCTGTGCGCTCTGCTCTCAAGAACAACTAGAGAAGACCTATTTGCTCTTAGTATTGTACCCAAAGCTTTCCTGTGCGTCCTACGGACGCATTCTGGAGCAGTTCGTGTAATTTTGACAGTAGAACACTACATTATGTGATTTAATCGAACATGGAAATTGAAACAATGATGCTATAATACGGTATTTGAATGAGAAAAGTCGATGCCGTTTGAATTTGAGTTTAGGGGGTATGGTTAATATTTCACACGTTTCACCAGTTCATTATGGAATAAATGACTATTGTTATATATCATTATAAAGCCACTGCTTTTCTGCAATTTTTGATATATAATTTAACTCCCAAAGTAGTCGTAGATTTGATTTAATGGACGTTGTGTACCGTTGTGTGTATGAAAACAATAAATTTTTTTTCGTAATTTTATACATTTTCGTGAATATTTCACCATTGAGTGTGAGGATTGGTACAAAGTTGGCGTTTTCTGTTGGGGATATGTATTCTCAATATAATTCAGCACGATATTTATGATTCTCACCCTACTAAGGCGAATAAGAATGAGAAATATGGAGCTGGGTCGAATTTTAAAAAAAAATTTTTTTTTCATCAAAAAAACGCTATAACTAAAAAAGCTCAACTCGGATTCGCGGGGACTTTTCACACTTTATCCGCAATGTGTGTCCCGGAAACATATAAAAAAATCAGCTTTCTCCGATTTTTTTCCTTACTTTCTCATTTTTATGTCTAATGTGCCTGGACTATATATTTGACGTAAACAATGTCGGGAGTAAATAATAATAACAGTAAATGATAATAATAATTTTCAGCCTAAAATCCACAAAATGTGCTCTTTGGCTTTGCATACAAAAAAAAAGAAAAAAAAAAAGAAAGGGAAATGATTTGTACCAATTTTACATTCTTGTGCATATATTCTCTTTTTCCAAACTTTTTTTCGGCAACTGTCTTTTAAAATTCCGAAAATATAATCACAGTGGTCACCAAATTTGGCCGCCAAAACGGCGTTTGCCATCAAAACTGCCTTGCGTTTGTTGGTTGTGTTTTTTAGTATTAGATATTTCTTTTCTCTATTTTTTTTCCTTTTTTTTTGTTTTGGGGATGGGGGGGAGGGGTGGTTTTGATGCAAATTCCAATTTACCCATCAATAATTAGACAGATGCAATGAGAGGTCACAGCTGATGCTCAAACCTGTCTTAGTATCTTCCTGGAAATAGTTGCTCGCGTAATATTTTTACGAACGCCCTGTCAGATTGCAGAGTATTATTTGTTTGGTCTTTGAACAGAAAAAGAAAAACACTGACTGTGCTCGACAATTCTAGGTGAACCAGAAAGGACTTTGTAGGAAACTTTTAACTCGTTGCATACAGTTAAAACTAGAAGTCCTGTCACGAACTGTGCGCTTATCTAGGCTTAATTGCCGTAGGAATTGCGCGCAATTGCTATATCGAATGACATCCAAAGCACGGCAGGTTCTCCTGGTTACTCATAGCAAACACAGGCAATGTTTCTGCAAAAGGACCTCCGGACACAGGCCACATTTACAGAATATGATAGCCTTACTATGGTCATAACGCGTAGATTAACCCGCAGATCGACGTGCCGATTGTGCGCGGTTCATAACTAGTTTTAACTGTACTTCAGCTGGATATTCCTATCCTGGGTAGGATTTTTTAAGCCACTGAATTCAATATATTTTTGGTACACTTAATCAAATTTTACACATGTAAATTGGATGAATTTTTGCACCAATATTTTTTTGAGTTACCCTTAGATGAATTTTGCACCAAATCTAGTCATGGCTGCTGTCAAGCAGCCATGACTGGATTTAACAAAAAATATCTTGAAAATACTCAACGGGTTAAGTCTTAATCAAGAATATTTATATTTGTTTGCGAAAGACCCCTGTTTGGCCGACGTTCTTCGTATTTTATTCTCAGTTACGGTTTACTTTCTGCTCTAACAATATTTATTTCAGATCCAAGGTCATTAGTAGATTTGTATACTGAAGAACATGTCCCAGTTTTATATGTTCTGTGCTTCAATACACTTTCCCTTTGGAACTAGGATGTTTTTTATAAATTGTTTCGTATATTATGTTCTCGTGTGCCTGTCTGCTTTCAAAACAATTCTAAAGATGTTTTGCAGCAGCATCCTGTCCAAACAAAACAGTTTAATACATTTCAGCGGTCAATG
This sequence comes from Pictodentalium vernedei, assembly GCA_031216915.1. Classification (NCBI taxonomy): domain Eukaryota; kingdom Metazoa; phylum Mollusca; class Scaphopoda; order Dentaliida; family Dentaliidae; genus Pictodentalium; species Pictodentalium vernedei. The sequence continues at coordinate 289,246,268 of CM062297.1, read as the reverse complement.
TTCTTATCCATTAAGTCGTGCTTCTGGTGGAGATTTCTGTCCGGGGAAGGATATTTCAAGCCCCTTAATCAAGTATATTTTTGGTACATTTAATCAAATTTTACCCCTGTAGATTGGATGAATGTTTTTCACCAATAATGTTTTGAGTAACACGTAGATGAATTTTTCACCAAGTCTAGTCATGGCTGCTATCAAGCAGCCATGATTGGATTTGATGAAGAATATCTTGAAAATACTCAGCGGGTTAAGCGTTGATTGAGAATATTTATATGTGTTTGCAGAATATAGGCGTTCTTCAGAATTTATTCTCAATTACGGCATACTCACTGGACTAACAATATTTATTTCAGGTCCACACTACAACGGCAAGAGGCGTTAGTAGATTCTTATACCTAAAAACAAACCTTAGTATTAGTCCCAGTCTTATATGTCCTGTGCTTACACTTTCCCTTTGGAACTAGCATGTTTTTTAAAAAATTATTTCGGATATTATGTTCTCGTGCGTGTGCATATCTTCTATCAAAACGATTCTAAATATGTCTTGTTTACAGCACCCTGTCCAAACAAAACAGTTTAATACATTTCAGCGGTTAATATTATAATCCAGTGGGTCAAATGGCTTTTGTGCCAACCGAACAAGTGTCATTTTTACTGCCCGCACCAAAATATTAATAGCACTTTTAAGGTCATGTCCGATATCGAACCATTGGGAAGGCCCCATTCCTAATAAATGTTCGATTACACGGAACATACAGTTGATAGGCATGCATTCAATCAGTACAATTCAGAAAGAAGTTCCTAAATGTGTGCGACAGTAAGTGGAAATATTTAATGACAGCATCACGTTGCTTTCCCACAGCATTCTACAGTCGTGATACTGTAGCTCGTGATACCGCTCTAATTCAGGTTGAACTCAATAAATGTTTGAACTATAATATTTGTTTTCTTTTTATCAGGAAAGGGGAACACCCCCGAGTGTTTATGTCAAATCACGGAATCCCATTTCACCGACAGCCCTACCTCAAAATTACCAAAATAGAACTGAATTTATATAGCGGGCTGCGTCTGAACGATTGATTCGGACTCCCGCGTTGTGTCCTTGGCCAAGTCACTTAACCCCAATTGTCCACGTGGGGCACGATGACGCCGTGTACCGAGGCGTACTGCGCGTCGATGGTGCGCATGTCTTCAACCAATCTAACCCTGCTTGTGCTGCAGTGCGGGGAGTTACGACGTTGGGGAGCTGGCAGCTGCTCGTCGTTGCTCTGTGGTTCTCTCCGGGTACTCCGGCTTCCTCCACCCGTAAAACTATAACCCTTAAGTCCTCAGATTAATTTTAAAGTATTTATGGCCTTTTTCTGCTTTCATAGTTATTGATGACTTGGCAGTGGTTCTACATCACTGCTGGCTGCCTATACAGGCAGCCAGCAGTGATGTAGAACCACTGCCAGGGAAAATTCAGTCTGCACACAAGAGTAATAAAAAAGATTACACAAGGGAGCACCTGCTTCAATGCAATATAAAAGTGGCGGTTTGGGGCTATATGGGAGCTTAAGGGATAACGGTCATGATTAGCCACTGTGCATAAATATGTGACCTTAAACACCAATAATAAATAAATAAATAAATAAATATATAGAGCGGGATGATAAAGGAAAATGTGAAGTCAAGCATTGACAATTTTATCCATATTGGTCGAATATTGTTCACGCTATGGCGTAAACGCCAGTCGAGGCTGGAAATGTCAAAATTAAATTTTACTGTTCGAAGTCGTTGGATATTTTTGTACTGGTGATCTTAAATACAAAGTTGAAAATATTTTGAAAATCAGACTTTAGATAACAGAGATATGGCGTAAACAACGTACTACTCTTACGTTTTTGTGTTTACATTCTCTTTTCAACTTCTTCCACAATTTGCCTTTTAAAAATGTTAAACTATAATCAAAAGAGACACCAGACTTGGCCACCGACATGACGTTTGACACCAAAAAACAGCGTCAGTCGCTCTCGGCGTTGGCCGTGCTTCGTTGAATGATTTCTGGAAATTCACTTTGTGATTTCAAAACCATCTAGTTGTAGTTAAGGTTGTCAGTGTTGTAGTTGTTAGTGTTGTAGTTTCTGGTGTTGATGGAGTTCAAGTAGTACAGTACGTGGAGAGTGTATTATCACTAAATCACCCACAGAGTGGAGATTCCATCCAAGCAATAATTGCAGATTTGTTGCAACGCATAACAAGTACAAGCAAAGTTCCAGCCAATGGACCTCTTGGTTAAACCCGGAGGTCCATTGGCTGAAATATTGCTTATGTTTTTGTTCATGCGTACAGAATTTGAAAGTGATACTTTGAGAGATAACTCCACTCTACGGGTGATTTAGTTACAATCCAATCTCCACGTACTGTAGTTATTGGTATAGTAGTCGTGTTGCTTAGTATTACGGTTGGTGAACTAGATGTTCTTCTTGATGTTGTGTGTTTGGTGAGAATTATCCAGACCCCTTGCTTTGAAGCAAACTGGACTTTGCATTAAAAACATATGGGATTTACGAAGCGCTTAGCATAGATTCCCCAGATTTAAGAAACTTCGAAGAAGAGAACACAGACAAGCTCTGGGCGGGGAGTTTTGCCGGGTTGGGTTGATCAGGATAGACAAAGCACACTTAAACGGCCTACACCGTCGCGAAACACGAAAACGGGGGTGACTGTAAAGAACAAAGACGAAAACAGCCCCCCGTGTGCCCTCAGATTATCACTGTTCCAAGCTAAATGCACCAAAGCGATGCCCTTATCTTCATATGGATCGAGCGGGTGAATACGCAAACATCCCGGTAATCAACGAGTGGGTGGCACTGACACGTACACTGTCTAAGCAAACAGCCAGAGTGGATGCATAGGTCGCCCCTGCTCTTCGTTGAAAACACTGGTAAGTTACACTCTACGTGGGTTGAAGCCATAACCACCTGCTTTATAAGCAGAGCCCCTACCGCGAGAATTTGTACTTCTACGAAGAAGGCACTCTTCATGACGATTCTCGCGAAGACCTTCTGGAAGTCCACGAGATTTGAGAGCTAGGACAAGCAACAACCGAAAGTGCTGGTAGATATTCCTGAAAAGGATAAAAATAAGCTATCGGTTCTAAACTGACACAAGCAGATTTCGGCCCACTCTGTGATCTAAACTAACTTCAAGGCAATCGCCACAATTACGTGACAGCGCTCGGTCCGACCTGGAATAACACCAAGAAATTCCATCTGTGCCAGGCTTCGGCTTTATAGTGGGCTGTGTGACAGCCAAATACTACATTGAACCTCCTCCACTCTGCAGAGGCCTCGATTCCGAAAAGCTTTTCCCATAAGCACTGCTGGAGAAGAGGGAATATTCAAGGCAGTAATTACCCATCCAGTTCCATCCGTTTGACTACAGAAGTCAGCTTATTGCAGTGCAGTCTGCTGAAACGTATATTGAAATTTTGTACGCTATCACCATTTCGTCACCCTGACGTACAACGGGGCAGCATATGATGTCTGCAACTTTAAATGCACCTCACGAAATTGGTGTCAAGAGTTGCATGCAGCGTTTTATTCCCATTCGTTAATTTGAAGTTCCTAGCAATACGCTTGCCTGAACTCAGAATACACACCCGTTTGGGAAGTGGCAGAAACGCTTCCAGCGACCATCATACACGTCAGTTTCTCACTACAGATCGTGTTATAATGGCCACTGACACAAAAACTAATCAGTAAACCTATTGATATATTTGAAATAACATACATTCGTGTGAAAGAAAACATTAGCTTACTAAAATTACTTCTCTGTGGGGACAATTTCAGCGCTCACAGAGGCCCTTACTAATTCTAGGTGCACTAGTTTTTACCTCGTCTGGTTTTGACAGAAATGAAGCACGGGGGAAAGGATTCGTAGACTGGTAATATTCTTTTTAATAAACTCCATTGCTTTCAAAATTTCGGAATTAGTCGACTGTGAGTACAATTGCCCAGTCGGATAAGCCATTAATACTTGGAGAAAAAAACCGCTACACGTCCTCAATCCACATATTCAGCAGACAGCAGCATATTTGCAATTCTGGAAAAGTCTGTGCACAAGGATGAGACTACCGATGGTAACATTAACGCCCAGCTGGCGAATCTTACAACGCAACTACAGTGACCGTTGGGAGCGGGAGAGCAGGAGAGTGGAAATTCACTCTCCACTTTTAGATTTTACGAGAGTGAAAAATTTTAGGAGAGTGATTTTTAAAATAAAAAATAATGCCTCGGGCCAATTCGCCCCCAGGTGGAATAACGAGGATTGGTGGTGATTGCTGTTGAGAAATCAGTAGGCCTAATAATGCGCGATTTCCAAAATAATTGGTTTTATGACGTTTCGGCCTTGAGACGTTTCGGCCCTAAGAGGCCAAAACGTCTTAGAAATTGGGCCGAAACGTCTTCACATTCGGTAATTCTTTTTTAGATGTGATTGTGTGGAGGGGTTTGTGGAGTTTTAAATTGGCAAGTCCCAAGGGTGGTCGCTCATGACAGGTGCTTCTGTACTTTGCACTTCTCCGACCAGGGGTCAGCCTGGCAGCTGATTTTAGGGAGAAGTGACTTCTCCCTTCAGAGACTTTAGGGAGAAGTCAGGACCCAGGAGGGAGAAGTCAGTGGACATGAAGGAGAAATCAGAAAAAAAAACATAAAACGTATATGTCATCGTGACAAAATAAATGAACATAGAGGACACAATTGTGGAGAAAAAAATAAATAAAAGTTATCCAAACATACAAACACACACAAAACTAAGTCAGATGGTTACATAACAGAATGTAGGTTAAAATCCCCACCCCCACCCCACCCCACAAAAAACTGTGTCGTTCATGGTTTCTGAATACCCCCTAACTCTTTGCCGAACAGTGATGACTAAGGTTACCGTGCAGTTGGTTTTGTATTTGCCTCAACGATGTGGATTTGAAATTTAGTATGACCCATGGTGAGAGTGTTCTTCTCTGTAACAGAAGGTATATTCTTTTTAAAAAAAATATTTAAAGTGTTTAAAATAAATTTCAAGTTCATATAAGAAGCTGGGTCATTCATGGTTTCTGAATACCCTAACTGAGTTGAAAAGCGTAGTTAAAAAAGTTTTCGATATCCTTCGTAAATTAAGCGTTATTAACAATTTGGGTTAATTAATTTCTTTGGTAAATGACAAAACATTTCAGTTGTCTCCCTTCCCGGCTGCGCTGTGTAATAATACACTGTTCAGAAAACTGACAATTTCTGCCAACCATCTTTCACTGACACGTGCGATTGGTGCTTTGAAGGTCTGCCATTCTTATCCATCCAAATACCTGTGATTTCTATTGTAGCCTTATTACATTTAACCCCCTTCCAACAAACTTCACAAGTTTTCAAAGAAAAACATTCAGTGTATTGCGGGGCGAATTTCAATGCAGCCAATTTTTCAGTGGAACAGAGCATAACCGCAAGCAATTTCGATATGGACGAACTGTCTCCAATATATTTTTTTTTGTTTTGAAACGGTGGTTAACTTTAATAAATTCTAATTAACTCGATGCGTGTCTTGTGTGATTCGTTGTTTTGTCTGGTACTTTGTTTTTAAATAGCCATTTTGTGCTGGTTGCTATCAGTTGGGGCGAATTGTTCGAACGACTACGCCATTGCAATTCTTTTCAGAAATATAAAATTGGGCTAGTTTAGGCTATTTTCATAGCCGTGTGACGGACTTTAACAGCAACCGTGTTTACTGTTTTTTGCGGAAGCGTGTGTTTTTAAAAAATAAAACATAAGAAAATACATTAAATTGCCATGTCTCCCAAGGAAGTTTGGGAGGGCGACTTGAATTTCGGTCGTGTTCAAAGCCTTCGTCGGAGACTCCGACGAAGGCTTTGAACACGACCGGAAGATAAACGTGCGCGACTAATTACTCGCGGTATACGAAAAAGCGGTGCGCGATGGTGCGCTGGCGCGATCGCTCGCCGTTCCCAACGGTCACTGCAACTACTTATGCATGGGGTGGATACAGACGCAAAACAAACCTGCCTTGACACCATTTTGAAATTTGAAAATTGCCCAAGACTGGATGTTAGCAAAGTAATTTCGGAAATTTTCAACTGTGTGTCACACCTGACCCCCACCCCCAGAGTAGCCTATCAGATGCTGTTGGACTCTTAGCTGACTCAAGTCATCAACGCATCAGCTAGGTTCAAGAACAAGGGCACGAATGCTTACATCGATCAAAACGATCAAATGAAACAGTAACAAATAGCGCGGCTGGCACTAGTAATCCCGTTTATAAACATATGTAAATACCTTTATAGCTGGAAATATTTAAGTAGCGACCCATAGGTTCTTTCCCGCATAAAAGGCTGTACATTCGAACTGGGTGAACAGCCTTTTCAGCCTGTTGAACCAAAAGAAATTCGGATTCAAGTTCATGAGAAATCAGCCATTCAAGCTCAGATACATGATTTTGCAGACAAGCGAATCATTGAAAAATGCATAACGGAAGATAGAGATTGTATATCTAATATTTTTCCCGTCTTAAGAAGTCTGGATATTTTCGGCTCATTTTGAATTTGAAAAATTTCAACAAATTTCTGAAATATCGATATATTGATGAGGCCGAATTGCTTTATGGCTTGAGTTGACCAAACAGATGCATATTGTTCAGCACTGGTGCACAAAAGCTATAGAAAATATTCAAGGTTCAAGTATAATTCAACTTTCAATCAATTTAAAGTCCTTAAAGTCCTTCCGAATGGCCTGACATGTGCACCTAGGGTGTTTACTTAATTGTTAAAATCCGTATTTACAAAATTGAGGGCACAAGGTTTCCTGTCGAGAGGTTATCTGGATGATTTATTTTTAACCATCGAAAGAATGTAATGCTTGTAAACTTAATGTAGATGGCACTTGCGACCTGCTTCAAATGCTTGGGTTTTATATTTCATATGAAAAATCTATTATTATACCCACTCAGGTAATAGAATATTTGGGGTTTATACTAGATTCTAACAGCATGTCGGTTTCTATTAGCACAGAAACGAATTAGAAAGGAACAAATTTAGGGAGGAACATTTTGGCTCTTTCTGCACCTTCCATTCGCTCCATAGCTAAACTCATTGGTCTCTTATTGTCCAGGAGACGAATATGGAGCTTTACATTATCGGCACTCTGAAATTGAGAAAAATGAAGCACTTGTGCAGGCTAATGGTAATTTTGATGCTACATATACACTATCTGAGGATGCCAAATGCGATATTACCTGGTGGTTAATAAATGCCTTACAAACCCCCGACATATTTCTCATGGTAATCCACAAATAATTATCCAAACAGATGCATCTTTCTCGGGCTGGGGTATTGTTTGGAAAGGTAGGACTGCAGGGGGCAGATTGAATTTAGAGGACAGAAAATTTCATATTAATTATTTAGAATTGAAAGCAGCATACTTAGGTTTTCTGGCCGGTGAAAAAATTGTCAAAACATGTCATGAAATTTCACATATACAGCTGCAGATGGATAATGTCACAGCTGTAGCTTATATCAATAACATGGGAGGGACCCACTCATATAACTGTAATTTTATGGCTAGATAAATCTGGGACTGGTGTATTCCAGAGAAAATTTGGTTGTCGGCAACACATATTACTGGTAAACGTAATGTGGAGGCTGACAGATTAAGCCGATTAACAAACAGTAGAACGGAATGGAAACTGCAGCCAAAACTATTTTCAGAGATTGTTAAGAAATGGGGCTTACCCAATATTGATATGTTTGCATCACGATTGAATTTCCAATTTCAACCAAATGTTCCGAGGCAACTGGATCCAGGTGCTCCAGCTGTAAACGCCTTTGCGTTAAACTAGGCTAATAAATTTCTATATCTTTTTCCTCCATTTAGCCTTATCAAACAAGAGCTTACAAAAGTAATGAACGACCAGAGCAAGGCTATTTTTATTGTACCCCTTTGGGAAACACAAGTTTGGTTTTCAGTGTTGATATCACTGCTACTAGATCTGCCAGTTTTGAAGCTGCCATTCCACCAAGCAGCGAAACATCCACTCGAGGGAAAATGATTTTGATGTCCTGTCTCTTAACAGGGAGAACATCAGACAGACAGGAATTCCATTAGCAGCTCAAGATATCATCGTTTCATCATGGAGAAAAAGTTCAATTTCGCAATACAAAGTATATATGGACAAATGGATCAGATTTTGCAAAGAACAAAATATCAATACCATGTCCCCGACTGTGAACAACGTCATTGAATTCTTGATACATCTTCTTGAAAGTGGATTTCATTTGAGTGATATCAACACTGCACGGTCTGCACTATCGCAATTTCTAAAGTTTTCAGACTCTGAGTTTGTTGTGGGAGAACATCCCTTTAATACGGCGATTTCTCAGAGCCATTTTTGTGAAAGGCCTGTTTTAACTAGATATACAGATATCTGGGATGTAGATATTTTACTGACCTACTTGCAAAAATTGTCAACAGCGAAATGTTTCAAGTTTGAAACAATTGACTCGACTCTAAAAACAGTTGTCTTATGTATGCTGGTTACCGGACAGATATGTCAAACTGTTACTTTTATGGATTGTGACTTCATGGTATGGGGAAAATGCTCTTATACGTTTTCAATACATGACTTGATAAAACAATCAGTACCAGGAAGAGTGCATCCTTCTCTAAAACGGCAATCTTTCCCAGCGTGTAGACGTTTGTGTGTGGTCACACATTTAGATGCCAAAATTAAACGAACTCATCCTTTTCGGAAAGACAAGAGACTTTTTATTAGTTTTTGCGAACCATATTAGTGGGTTTCAAAAGATATTGTAGCACGCTGGATCCGAACAGTTATGCTTAAGGCAGACATAGATACTATAGTGCTCAAACCGCATAGTTTGCGAGCTGTTTCCACCTGTATAGCCTTGCACAGGAAATGTGACATCAACAACATCATGGCATCGGCAGGATGGTCAAATTCATCGACATTTGCAAAGTTTTACTGCAAACCAATACAGAAATAAAAAGGATTTGCTGACTATGTGTTGGCAGCAAAGTAGAGAGGTATGCGAATTCAGTTTGCCTTAGACCATATACATGTAAGAGCTGTATGTTTGATCAGGCTCTCAGTTCGGTCTTGTGGGTCGGAATGGGGAGGTAGAATTCAAATATTAAACGAGACTTATCTGAAAGGTGAGTTTTGAGTAGAATTCTACCGACTCATGTACACTAAGGAGGCTAAGCGACCGCACACGTTCTTTGACAAAAACGTTTACCCAACCCACCGATAGCGGTTACAAGACCTCACGCGGAGAACTGGACGTCGTGCGCATGCGCGTGGTTACAAAAACAGAGTTGAAAACATTTTGAAAACAACACATCAGATACCGGAGATATTAAGTAAACAATGTTGGGAGTATTAATCATTACATTTTTGTGCTTACATTCTCTCTTTTCAACCGTTTTTCGACATTTGTCTTTTAAAACACCTAAAATATAACCACAATGAGCACCAATTTGGCCGCCACAACGGCGTTTGCCACCAAAACAGCCTCAGACGGCCTTCGACGTTGGCCGTGCTTTGTTGGACGCATTTTGGAAAATCGCCTTGCGGTTTCAAAACAATTTAGTTTGAGAATAAAATGTCTAATAGTTGCCAGCAGTTAATTGATGCTTCCATGTGAGATCTCTGGCATTGTTCATCCCCATCGTTCTCCAACATAATATTCTACGGAGCTCTTGTATAAGCACACGCCAAAAATGCAATCTCATTCTATGCGTTTGTTTGTTGTGTTTTAGTATTAATTTTTTCTTTTCTATATTTTCATCCCTTTTTCGTTGGTGGCGGTGGGATTGGTTTTCATGCATGTTCCAGTTAACCCATCAATAATTAGTCAGATGCAATGAGAGGCCACAGCTAATGCTGAAACCAGTATTAGTATTTTCCTGGGAATATTCTAAATAATAATTTCTCAAGTAATATCTTTACGAACGCTTTGTCACATTGCATAATATTATTTGGTGCTTGGACAGAAAAAGGAACATTGGTAGTGCTCGAGAATTCTAGGCCAATCAGAAAAGGCTTTGCAGTAAACGTTTAACGCGTTGCAGGCATTTGACGCGTATTCCTGACCAGGTCAGGATTTTTCTTGCCTGCCACTGAATTAACTGGTTGAGTGCCAGCAGCCACTATCAGGGCTTCAAAAAATGAGGGTACCAGAGCAAAAGCTAGCATTTTATATGCCCGTTTTTCATATTCAGTCAAATGCAAATAATAGTGTCCCCGTGGACACTCTTCAATAATTTGTAAGAAAACAGATTTTGATGAACAAATTCAGATCAACAAAAATATGTAGCACCCAACCAGTGAAATATATCTTTTGCACATTTAATCAAATTTTGCCTCTATAAATTATGTGACTTGTTTCCCCAATCACTTCTTCTGTTAAATTAAGATGAATTTGTCACCAAAGCTAGGCATGGATGCTGTCAAGTAGCCATGACTGAATCTGATAAAAATAACTAGAAACTACCCAACGAGTTAAGCGTTAATCGAGAATATTTAGATTTGTTTGCAAAAGAACTCTGGTTGAAGTTCTTCATAATTTATTATCGATTTAAAGTTTACCAACTGCTCTAGCAATATTCCTGGTATTAGTCCTTCTCTTATATGCTCTGTGCTTCAATACACTTTACTTTTGGAACTAGTATGTTGTTTTACAAACTGTTTCGGATATTATATACACGTTTGCTTGAATGGGATCAAAACAATTCTAAAGATGTCTTTAAAACAGCTCCCTGTCCAAACAAAACAGTTTTATACATCTCAGCGGTCAATGTTATTATCCAATGGGTCAAATGGCTTTGGCGCTAACCGAACAAGTGCCATTGCCGTAACTATTACTGCCCATACCAAAATATTAATACCACTTTTAAGATCATGTCCGATATCGAACCATTGGGAAGGTCTCATTCCTAATAAATGTTCGATGGCACAGAACACACAGTTGATATTGATGCATTCAGCCGGTGTTATTCAGGCTGAACTTCCAAATGTGCGCGTCAATAAGTTAAAAGTATTTAATGGTCACATGACGTTGCTTTCCCGCAGTAACACTTTGCCTTCTTCCGCCGTGATACTGTAGTTCGTGACATCGCCCTCATTCAGTTTGAGCGCAATAAACGTTTTGAATTATAACAATTTGTTTTCTTTTTACTAGAGAAGGGGAATACTCCCGAGTGTTTATGTCAAACCACGCAATCTGATTTCACCGGCAACCCTACCCGTAAAACCACGCAAAATACAACTACATTTGTACCGGAGGCTGCTAGAGGAAAAGTTAAATTCAAACATTATCCTCTTTTGTCCACATTGCCCGAAAATTGTCGACGCTATGACGTAAATGCATATCGATGGCGGAAATGTCAAAATTAAATTTCACTGCACGATGTCGAAGTGGTAGGACATTTTAGTACTCGTGATACCAAATACAAAGTTGAAAATAGTTTGAAAATCAGACGTCAACTACCTAAGATATGACGTGAACAACGTACTACTCTTACGTTTTTGCGTTTACATTCTCTTTTAAACTTTCCCATCATTTGCCTTTCGAAAATTTTAAACTATAATCACAATAGACAGACACCAGACTTGGCCACCGACATGACATTTGCCATCAAAAAACAGCGTCAGTCGCTCTCGGCGCTGGCCATGCTTCGTTGAATGATTTCTGGAAATTAACTTTGTGATTTCAAAATCATCTAGTTGTAGTTAAGGTTGTTAATGTTGTAGTTGTTGGTGTTGTAGTTGCTGGTATTGGTAGAGTGCATGTATTAGTTGTTGGTATAGTAGTTGTGGTGGTTGCTGTTACGGTTGGTGTAGTAGTTGTGCTTGTTGATGTTGTTTGTTTGGTGAGAAATTTCCAGACCCAGCGCTTTGAAGCAAACTGGACTCTGCCTTAAAAAACACATGGGATTTACAAAGAGCTTAGCACAGACTCCCTCAGATTTAAGAGAAATTCGAAGAAGTGGACACAGAGAGGCTCATGGCGGAGGTTTTACCGGGTTGGGTTGATCAGAATACACATAGCCCACTATCAGCCTGTTCGCGGGTGATCATTTATAAAACGGCCCACAACCTCGCAAAACACGCAGACGGGGATGAATATAAAGAACAAAGACGAAAACAGTCTTCTGTGTGAGCCCCAACGACAAGCCAAATGCTCCAAAACGATGAGTTTGTTGTGGGAGAACATCCCTTTAATACGGCGATTTCTCAGAGCCATTTTTGTGAAAGGCCTGTTTTAACTAGATATACAGATATCTGGGATGTAGATATTTTACTGACCTACTTGCAAAAATTGTCAACAGCGAAATGTTTCAAGTTTGAAACAATTGACTCGACTCTAAAAACAGTTGTCTTATGTATGCTGGTTACCGGACAGATATGTCAAACTGTTACTTTTATGGATTGTGACTTCATGGTATGGGGAAAATGCTCTTATACGTTTTCAATACATGACTTGATAAAACAATCAGTACCAGGAAGAGTGCATCCTTCTCTAAAACGGCAATCTTTCCCAGCGTGTAGACGTTTGTGTGTGGTCACACATTTAGATGCCAAAATTAAACGAACTCATCCTTTTCGGAAAGACAAGAGACTTTTTATTAGTTTTTGCGAACCATATTAGTGGGTTTCAAAAGATATTGTAGCACGCTGGATCCGAACAGTTATGCTTAAGGCAGACATAGATACTATAGTGCTCAAACCGCATAGTTTGCGAGCTGTTTCCACCTGTATAGCCTTGCACAGGAAATGTGACATCAACAACATCATGGCATCGGCAGGATGGTCAAATTCATCGACATTTGCAAAGTTTTACTGCAAACCAATACAGAAATAAAAAGGATTTGCTGACTATGTGTTGGCAGCAAAGTAGAGAGGTATGCGAATTCAGTTTGCCTTAGACCATATACATGTAAGAGCTGTATGTTTGATCAGGCTCTCAGTTCGGTCTTGTGGGTCGGAATGGGGAGGTAGAATTCAAATATTAAACGAGACTTATCTGAAAGGTGAGTTTTGAGTAGAATTCTACCGACTCATGTACACTAAGGAGGCTAAGCGACCGCACACGTTCTTTGACAAAAACGTTTACCCAACCCACCGATAGCGGTTACAAGACCTCACGCGGAGAACTGGACGTCGTGCGCATGCGCGTGGTTACAAAAACAGAGTTGAAAACATTTTGAAAACAACACATCAGATACCGGAGATATTAAGTAAACAATGTTGGGAGTATTAATCATTACATTTTTGTAAATAGTTTGAAAATCAGACGTCAACTACCTAAGATATGACGTGAACAACGTACTACTCTTACGTTTTTGCGTTTACATTCTCTTTTAAACTTTTCCATCATTTGCCTTTCGAAAATTTTAAACTATAATCACAATAGACAGACACCAGACTTGGCCACCGACATGACATTTGCCATCAAAAAACAGCGTCAGTCGCTCTCGGCGCTGGCCATGCTTCGTTGAATGATTTCTGGAAATTAACTTTGTGATTTCAAAATCATCTAGTTGTAGTTAAGGTTGTTAATGTTGTGGTTGTTGGTGTTGTAGTTGCTGGTATTGGTAGAGTGCATGTATTAGTTGTTGGTATAGTAGTTGTGGTGGTTGCTGTTACGGTTGGTGTAGTAGTTGTGCTTGTTGATGTTGTTTGTTTGGTGAGAAATTTCCAGACCCAGCGCTTTGAAGCAAACTGGACTCTGCCTTAAAAAACACATGGGATTTACAAAGAGCTTAGCACAGACTCCCTCAGATTTAAGAGAAATTCGAAGAAGTGGACACAGAGAGGCTCATGGCGGAGGTTTTACCGGGTTGGGTTGATCAGAATACACATAGCCCACTATCAGCCTGTTCGCGGGTGATCATTTATAAAACGGCCCACAACCTCGCAAAACACGCAGACGGGGATGAATATAAAGAACAAAGACGAAAACAGTCTTCTGTGTGACGTCAGATTATCACTGTTCCAAGCCACCAAAAGCCCCAACGACAAGCCAAATGCTCCAAAACGATGCCCTTATCTTCACATGTATCGATGCGCTACCACCCATCTCGCATGTTGAGTGGGAGGATACGCAACACCCGCCAATCGACGTTTGGGTGGCGCTGAAACGTACATAGTCTAAGCAAACAGCCAGAATTGATGCATAGGTCGATCCTGCTCTTCAATGGAGAGACCGGTAAGTTACACTCTATGTGGGTTGAAGCCACAACCACATGCTCTATACGCAGAGCCTCCCCCCACTCGAGAATTAGTACTTCTTTGAAGAAGGCAATTAACATGGCGATTCTCGTGAAGACCTTTGGAGCTTCACGAGATTTGAGAGCTAGGACAAGGAACAACCGAAAATGCTGGTAGATATTCCCAAAGAGGATGGAAATAAGCTATCGTTCCTGAACTGGCACAAGCATATCTCAGCAGTGAGAGGATGGGTTTCAATGAAAATTGGTATGAGGAACTCTTGTAACAAGCTGCTCCTGCACATTAAAAAGTTGCCCGCATATTTTTCAACAGAGTTACTGCCCTTACTTTGGCAGTTTTCATGAGTTTTTGAACTTAACTTTGTTTTTAATCCATTTATGTTTCATTAGTCCAGCACTGTATGGGTTATAATTGCCTTCAGCAATTGCTCCTGGCTTTGATCAACGTGGTATAGTCTTCAGACTTGGTCGACACTTGGAATTTTGAGAACTTTAGCACACTTTTAATATGGGTACTTTGTAATCTTGGAAATGTACAATAGTGGGTTTTTCATGAATATTGTTTTTTAATATTTTTTAAAAAAAATATTTTTTTTAGAAAAAGTTTCTTTCCTTATAATATGTATAAGAAAAAAAAAACAAAAGTCTCTATCTAGAAAAAGTCTTCAACTACAGAATAAAAAATAACGAAAATTTAAAGAAAAAGAATATAGATTTAAGTTTTTCTTAAATAAATCTTTTACTCTCATACAGAATGTCACTCTCTTTTTTTAATATAAACTTTCAATGACTATTTACTTTTATTACTTTTTAACATTTGTGAGAGCTTCTGCCCCTCCGAGTTTATCTATGATATCTTTATCAATTTTTTGATATATGAATTTACCATAGAGTGATAAAAAACTGCCTTCAATTCAATTTCTCTCTTCTTTCTTTGCAACCCGTCTGCCAAATCATAAAACAACTTGACTTGTTCTTTTAATATTTTTCTTCTTTTTCACGAGTTGAATTTTTTGTTAAAGTTAATTAAATATGTATTTTTTTTCTTTCCTATATATAAAGAAAAAACGATCTTTTCTTTAAGTTAAATTTGTTGATTTTTAATATTTATTTTATATCTATTTATTTTTTTTTTGCTATACAGCAACAGTTTTTTGTCTTTTTCTTTAAGTTTATTTTTTAAGCTAAGAAATAAACGAAGATATCCCCAGAATTATCATCTCATTGGTTTATTGTCAAATTGGGTGTTGACTGCCCCTTTGCAGCCATGGCTCACTTTGGAGGTGAGACCAAACAATACTAATTTTACTTGATCAATTCTTTGTGAGGACTATTTCCTGTTCGATCCAACAACCCAATACCATGATCAGTTGAGACTTATTAGCCGTTGTCAGTAAAATTACTTTTTTAACTTTTATCTTTATAAATTTCGCTTGATTTATTATGCTTTTGAGCTTATTGTCGGACTGGGTCGTGGCTGCCGAGAGGACCCATGACATAATTTGGAAATCAGCCCAAATACTATTTTCAGTATATTTTCTGTTATTAGTTCCAAATACTCGCTTCACTACAATTTCAAATGCCGAACTTTAACCAACGTTTTCCAAGTACTTATTTCTTGAGTCTGCTGTCAGACTGAGTTATGGCTGCACTCAGCAGCCATGACTCAGCTTGATAGTGAGCTCAAAAATACTGTTTTCATTTGGCTCATCCATCATAACTACCAGGCCTCAGTGTATCAATGTTTCTTAAGCTTTATACTTACCATTATATAAATAAGTTGCCTAGCCTTAGATTAGCAAAAAATGAACACGATGAATACTTTCCTCAACTAGCAATTTATTGATTTCTCCCTGTACCAACACCCCTTTCCCCTCGAATGTATTATTTCTAAACCTTATACTGTCGAAGGATCTCAGAACCTTCATTTTTGCTATTAATTTACGCTTAAACACTTAATCGAAGATATCCCAAGAACTACCACCTTTTCGGTTTATTGTCAAACTGGGTGTTGGCTGCTACTCGGCAGCCATAGCTCGATTTGACGGCGAGCTTAAAAAAAATAAAAAAAAATAAAATAAAATACCAGTTATTAGTTGATCCATTCTCTGTGAGGACTATTCTCTGTGCTGCAATAGGATCCAACAAATCAATACCATGAACAACTGAGAATTACTCGTTGTTCGTAAATTTACTATTCAAACTTTTATCGTTTCGTTATGTTTTGAGCTTATTGTCAAATTGGGCTGTGGCTGTTGAAAGTAGTCAGGACGTAATTTGAAAATAAGCTACAAAAAAATAATAAAAAAAAATAAAGAGGCTCGCCCCGATAAGCGAAAAAATAGCATGATGAATACTTTCCTCAACTACTATTCGATTTATTTCCCCCTGACCCCCCCCCCCCACCCCACCCCACCTCCCAATTTATTAGTTTCGAAGTCCCTCCTGTCGAAAATACTATTTTTGTTCACAATTTAAATAATAAACACTTAATCGGAATATATCCAAAGCTTTTTATCTTACATGCTTATTGTCAGGTTGGGTGTTGGCTGTTCCTCGGCAGCCATGGATTAGTTTGATAATGTGTTCAAAAGACACTAAATTTACTTCATCCATTCTTTTTAGGACTATTCTCTGTGCCGCAGGAACCAACAACTCAAAAGCATGATCAAATGAGAGTTTCCCGTTGTTTGTAAAATCGCCCTTCTTTTACAAGATATCTTGCTCTACACTAAAACCATCTTACACATTGTAAACGAGTTGTTCAACCTTTAACCATTGACAAACATGCTTATGACTCTGAGATTTGAATTTGGTAACCGTGACAATGTATACCCGGTAATCAGAGATGCATAAAAATCTTTTTTGACAGCAAACTATTTCCGTAGACGCGGACTCTTAAATATTATTATTTTCTTTTCTTTGAATAATTCCCCTCATATATTATTCTTGCTAATTATTGTCAAATTTTGCCAAGGCTACCCCCAGTACCCGTGTCGTGACTTGCCAATGAGCTCAAAATATTCGCGTCCTCTGCAGCCGCGACCTAGGTTGACGGTTAGGCTTAAAAATATTATTATTTTTAAACTGACTCAATCGATGCAAGGAACATTTGTTGTATTGTAACTATATTTGAGGATTGAATTGGCGCTATTTTCGATTTATTATCCTTGAAGTTTATCGGTCAATTGGGACATGGCTGCTAACTATCAGCCATGACTTTGTTGGATGGTGAGAAAGTAAAATTCTACCATCTTTTTTCCCAAATATTTGAGTCGGCAAAAGGATCAATATCGATCACTATAAACACCATACGCCATCTAAATAGAATTTTGAAAAAAAAAAAAATTCTACACATTGAAGCAATACATTTTGCAGAGAATTTTTAAGGAATAATGACTACCTACATTCTACTCCTGTTTACCATACTCGAAGTTCCTACACATTTTTTTTAAAGAAACCCCCAAACCCCTACAGTGTATATATTTTTGTCCCGTTTCTTGAGACTTTTTATGTATGTATGCAATAGATACCACTTCACAGTTGTTTTTTTTTACGCTGGAGGAAATGTTTAATTCATATACGTCAGATGAAAAAGGCATATGTTTTTTGTTTGCTAACAATTTTGAATATAAGGTTCACAGGTTCACCAATATTGGGGATGGTCAGTGCATTATTCTAGATATCTCTCTGGGAGGAGAAAGATTAACACTTATCGGTATCTACGGCCCAAACACCGATAACCCAAATTTTTATCAACATATATGGGATCAAGTAGCCATCTGCGGAAACGACCAGCTATTGCTCTGTGGTGACTGGAACTTGACCCTCAAGCATGAATTGGACACAAGACATTACTCGAGAGAATATAACATTAACTCAAAACGATCTGTAATTAATTACATGAACGAACAAGAGCTGTGTGACCCCTGGCGTTATCTGTATGGACATAAAACTTCTTTGACATGGTGGCCAAGTAACAGACGTAGGTATTCGCGTCTAGATTTTTTCATTATCTCAAATACTCTTATACAATTCGTTAAGGAAATACAAGTACATACAAAATGCCCTGAAATATCCGACCACTGCTTAGTCAATATTAAAATAAAATTTACGAATTTCGTAAGGGGTAGGGGGTACTGGAAATTCAATAAGTAATTACTAAAGGATCGAATATATACCCAAGGAGTTGAGGAAAAAATTAAAGAAGTAAAAACACAATATTCAACCCTAAATGATGAAATCAATATAAATCCCCAATTATTTTTGGAAGTTCTTTTTTTAGAGATACCTGGTTTTACTATCTCACATTGGAAACTCTATACCCATCTCATGATAACAATGTAAATAATAAGATAGAGGAAATTAAAGGTCAACTTGAAAAAATTAAAGAAAATAGGTTGAATGGTACATTAATAAGATCAAGAGCTAGGTGGGTGGAAGATGGGGAAAAACCAACTAAATATTTCTGTGGACTTGAGAAACGCAATTATCAAAATGACACAATCTTTAGGATTAAACAATCAGATGGGTCATATTTAACGGAACAAAAGGAAATATTAAGTGAATTGAAGAACTTTTACCAAAATCTCTATAAGACATCAAATCTAGAATACGTTAATCTGGACCAGATAATTGACAAATCAAAGGTGGCGACCCTAAGCAAAGCTGAATCGTTAACCGCAGATGGCTACCTGAACTTAGTAGAATTAACTGATGCTTTAAAGAGTATGAAAAACGATAAAGCCCCTGGGATCGATGGATTTACGGTTGAACTCTTTAAATACTTTTGAATAGACTTTGGACATTACGTTTTAGATTCAATAAACTATGCGTATGATGTAGAAAATCTCTCAGTCACACAGCGCCATGGCATATTAAACTGCATCCCCAAAAAGGACAAAGACAAAGCCCTAATAACCAACCAACGACCCCTCACCCTCCTCACCATCCCATATAAAATTACCACGACCGCATTGGCTAACCGAATCAAACCTCTCCTACCCAAACTAATTAGTGATGACCAAACAGGTTTTAATAAAGGTAGATGCATTGCCGAAAACATCAGGATAGTGAAAGATGTTGTAGACTATACAGAGTCAGAAAATCATCCTGGTAGTTTACTGTTAATAGATTTTGAAAAGGCGTTTGATACCATTGAATGGAATTTTATTCTACAAACACTCACGTTTTTTAATTTCGGTGAATCATTCAAAAAATGGGTAAAAACTATCTATAACGACACATTCTCGACTGTGCTTCAGTCTGGTTTTATGTCGGAGCCTGTCCACCTGCAGCGTGGCTGTAAGCAGGGTGACCCATTGTCCCCATATTTATTTATTCTAGGTGCTGAAATCCTTGCAATGCTAATCAAACAAAATGAAGATATAACAGGTATATGCCACTCGGGGAAAAAATTTAAACTTAGCCAGTACGCAGATGACACGTGTCTACTACTAAATGGCTCTCAGAAATCAACTGCACCATCGTTAATGGTCTTAAAAAATTTGCCACAATCTCAGGGCTAAAAATTAATCTGAAAAAAACAAAATTGATAGGGATAGGAACGATAAAAGGCAGAGCCCATGCCCCCTCTGGATATCCTGATGTGGAAGTCGCTTCTAAATCCACGCTTCTCGGTGTGGAGTTCAATATGGCAGATAACGACCCGGTCGGAGAAAATTATAGTAAAAACTGGATAAAATGAAAACAATTCTAAATCTCTGGAAAAAACGTCAAATAACACCTCTGGGAAAAATAACTAATTAAAACCTTTCTAGTTCCCCAATTAAATCATTTACTTCTTTCGATCCACAACCCCTCAGCAAAATTCTTAAAAGAAATAAACAGCCTTTGTTCAATTTTATTTGGGGAAGTAGTGTAGACAAAATAAAGAGGCGGCGTCTCATATCAGGGTATGCAGAGGGGGGCCTGAAAATGATAGATCTAGAGATACATACAAACGCTATGAAGGTCTCGTGGATAAAAAAGACTCCTCACAAAAAATAGTTTCTCAACGGTTTTTTTCAAGTCCATAGCTAATATTGCACAAATCGGAGAAAATTTTGCGGAACATAAATTTGTTGAAAAGCTAAAAAAGCGCATTGTGCGTCATCCCTTTTGGCTTGATGTCCTGTAATCATGGCAACAGTATATAGTAACATTCAAACGAACAGCAACAGATTTTATTAAGTCCTCCTTTGGTTATAGCAGTGGATTAAATAACATGGAAAATATAATTAGTATTCCAGCCTGGAATAAACGTGGAATCAGATGCATTAGAGATATTTTTAATCCAGATGGTAGTCTCATGTCTTATCAAATGTTTAAAGATAGATATGGAAATTTCACCGATTTTATAAGTTACTCTGGCGTAATAACGGGAATTAGAAAAGCAAGGAAAGAGTTTAAGTTAGACCAAGAAACGATTGCATCAATCGAACAACCTATTATCCCCACCCCTTATCAAAATATCTTATCAGAAAAAGGTCACAGATTGCTGAAGCTTCAAAATACACAAAAAAACATTAAATGGAAATCACAATTGAAATGGGAATCAGAAATCGAATTAGACCTAAACTGGACTACAATATACCAAAATCCATTCAAATGTGGTATTATGGATAACAAATTAAAATACTTTCAATACAAAATTATCAATCGAATATTAGGAGTAAACAAATATATAGCTAAATTTAACAATACTCATTCCCCTCTATGTAATTTTTGCAAAACAGAAGAAGAAACTATTTCCCATATCTTCTGGTCCTGCAACATAATCAAAGATTTCTGGAAGGAATGCCAAATATTTTTACAAGAACGGGACATATCTATCTGTTTGACTAAAAGAAATATACCACTCGGAACAGAAGACCCTAATGACATAATCAATAGTATCATCATTTTGGCTAAACACCATATATACAGTTGTAAATATCAACAAATGTCTCCTAGCCTCGCCAACTTTAGAATCCGCCTAAAAAGATTTTACGAAATAGAGGAACACATATATACAAAAAATAACCTAGCCAGCGAATATTCTGAAAAATGGAACAAACTCGACAATATTGCTTGCGAATAATTACCTATTCCGACATTTCCTCTGTAATAATCCGATAGAAGAGGTCATGTATCCTGACGTCCCATGTAATCTGTATAGACACACAGGGCGCGGATGTAATCCCTACGACCCCAAAAGTCCGTTCCTCAGACATATATATTTGCTTGTAGCCTGCAATGAGTGGTAAGTTACTTTAAGTGTGATTTTGGACATTCTTTTCTGGAACTCGGGGGCACTAAACTCTGTGAGGGGACTAAAGACCTGAGACCATTGCTTCTTACTTAGAGTTACGCTCATTTCCTCTTCATCCGCAAAGTTCCCACGAACACCGAATCTAGTCACTAGGATGTCTGCCTTCAAACGAGTGAAAACTGAGCTAATCGACAAAATGTGGCTATATTTCCAAATAACGAATTGTGTCAGCAAGTCATCTCAAATTCCCCCTTCTATCGTCTTTTTCATAGAAGCAGTCTCAATCTAACCTACCAAGCCCACCCCACCTCCACCACAACACACCCAAATACACCTACATAAACACATGCATACACACACACACGCACCGCCCCTCACCCCCCCCCCTACATACACCCTATTGTGCATACTTACACATACATACACATTTTTTTCCAATTGTTAGAGTATCTCACTGTGACAGATTTGATAACATAATATGTAATATTTTGTATGCCCTCTTGCATCTCCTAGCCACTTGAGATTGTACGGAGGATTGTAAAATCGTGGCCTCTGCAAAATATCACCAAATAAACAACCAGCTATTGCTCTGTGGTGATTGGAACTTAACCCTCAAGCATGAATTGGACACAAGGCATTACTCGAGAGAATATAACATTAACTCAAAACGATCTGTAATTAATTACATGAACGAACAAGAGCTGTGTGACCCCTGGCGTTATCTGTATGGAAATAAAACTTCTTTTACATGGTGGCCACGTAACAGACGTAGGTATTCCCGTCTAGATTATTTCATTATCTCAAATAATCTTGTACAACTCGTTGAGGAAATACAAGTACATACAAAATGCCCTGAAATATCCGACCACTGCTTAGTAAATATTAAAATAAAATTTACGAATTTCGTAAGGGGTAGGGGGTACTGGAAATTCAATAAGTAATTACTAAAGGATCGAATCTATGCCCAAGGAGTTAAGGAAACAATTAAAGAAGTAAAAACACAATATTCAACCCTAAATGACGAAATCAATATAAATCACCAACTATTTTTGGAAGTTCTTCTTTTAGAGATACGTGGTTTTACTATCTCACATGCTTCATGCATAAAAAAGAACCAAGCTAAAGAGGAAAAAAAACTTGAAGATGAATTGGAAAAATTGGAAACTATATACCCATCTCATGATAACAATGTAAATAATAAGATAGAGGAAATTAATGGTCAACTTAAAAAAAATAAAGAAAATAGGTTGAATGGTACATTAATAAGATCAAGAGCTAGGTGGGTGGAAGATGGGGAAAAAACAACTAAATATTTCTGTGGACTTGAGAAACGCAATTATCAAAATGACACAATCTTTAGGATTAAACAATCAGATGGGTCATATTTAACGGAACAAAAGGAAATATTAAGTGAATTGAAGAACTTTTACCAAAATCTCTATAAGACATCAAATCTAGAAGACGTTAATCTGGACCAGATAATTGACAAATCAAAGGTGGCGACCCTAAGCAAAGCTGAATCGTTAACCGCAGATGGCTACCTGAACTTAGTAGAATTAACTGATGCTTTAAAGAGTATGAAAAACGATAAAGCCCCTGGGATCGATGGATTTAAGGTTGAATTCTTTAAATTCTTTTGGATAGACATTGGATATTACGTTTTAGATTCAATAAACTATGCGTATGATGTAGAAAATCTCTCAGTCACACAGCGCCATGGTATATTAAAATGCACCCCCAAAAAGGACAAAGACAAAGCTCTAATAACCAACAAACGACCCCTCACCCTCCTCATCATCCCATATAAAATTACCGCGACCGCATTGGCTAACCGAATCAAACCTCTCCTACCCAAACTAATTAGTGATGACCAAACAGGTTTTATTAAAGGTAGATGCATTGCCGAAAACATCAGGATAGTGAAAGATGTTATAGACTATACAGAGTCAGAAAATCATCCTGGCAGTTTACTGTTAATAGATTTTGAAAAGGCGTTTGATACCATTGAATGGAATTTTATTCTACAAACACTCACGTTTTTTTAATTTCGGTGAATCATTGAAAAAATGGGTAAAAACTATCTATAACGACACATTCTCGACTGTGCTTCAGTCTGGTTTTATGTCGGAGCCTGTCCACCTGCAGCGTGGCTGTAAGCAGGGTGACCCATTGTCCCCATATTTATTTATTCTAGGTGCTGAAATCCTCGCAATGCTAATCAAACAAAATGAAGATATAACAGGTATATGCCACTCGGGGAAAGAATTTAAACTTAGCCAGTACGCAGATGACACGTGTCTACTACTAAATGGCTCTCAGAAATCAACTGCAACATCGTTAATGGTTTTAAATAAATTTGCCACAATCTCAGGGCTAAAAATTAATCTGAAGAAAACAAAATTGATAGGGATAGGAACGATAAAAGGCAGAGCCCATGCCCCCTCTGGATATCCTGATGTGGAAGTCGCATCTAAATTCACGCTTCTCGGTGTGGAGTTCAATATGGCAGATAAGGACCCGGTCGGAGAAAATTATAGTAAAAAACTGGATAAAATGAAAACAATTCTAAATCTCTGAAAAAAGTCAAATAACACCTCTGGGAAAAATAACAGTAATTAAAACCTTTCTAGTTCCCCAATTAAATCATTTACTTCTTTCGATCCACCACCTCCCGCCAAAATTCTTAAAAGAAATAAACAGCCTGTTGTTCAATTTTATTTGGGGAAGTAGTGTAGACAAAATAAAGAGGCGGCGTCTCATATCAGGGTATGCAGAGGGGGGGGGGGGGGGGGGCCTGAAAATGATAGATCTAGAGATACATATAAACGCTATGAACGTCTCGTGGATAAAAAGACTCCTCACAAAAAATAGTTTCTCAACGGTTTTTTTCAAGTCCATAGCTAATATTGCACAAATCGGAGAAAATTTTGCGGAACATAAATTTGTTGAAAAGCTAAAAAAGCGCATTGTGCGTCATCCCTTTTGGCTTGATGTCCTGTAATCATGGCAACAGTATATAGTAACATTCAAACGAACAGCAACAGATTTTATTAAGTCCTCCTTTGGTTATAGCAGTGGATTAAATAACATGGAAAATATAATTAGTATTCCAGCCTGGAATAAACGTGGAATCAGATGCATTAGAGATATTTTTAATCCAGATGGTAGTCTCATATCTTATCAAATGTTTGAAGATAGATATGGAAATTTCACCGATTTTATAAGTTACTCTGGCGTAATAACGGGAATTAGAAAAGCAATGAAAGAGTTTAAGTTAGACCAAGAAAGAATTGCATCAATCGAACAACCTATTATCCCCACCCCTTATCAAAATATCTTATCAGAAAAAGGTCACAGATTGCTGAAGCTTCAAAATACACAAAAAACATTAAATGTAAATCACAATTGAAATGGGAATCAGAAATCGAATTAGACCTAAACTGGACTACAATATACCAAAATCCATTCAAATGTGGTATTATGGATAACAAATTAAAATACTTTCAAAACAAAATTATCAATCGAATATTAGGAGTAAACAAATATATAGCTAAATTTAACAATACTCATTCCCCTCTATGTAATTTTTGCAAAACAGAAGAAGAAACTATTTCCCATATCTTCTGGTCCTGCAACATAAAGAATTCTGGAAGGAATGCCAAATATTTTTACAAGAACGGGACATATCTCTCTGTTTGACTAAAAGAAATATATTACTCGGAACAGAAGACCCTAATGACATAATCAATAATATCATCATTTTGGCTAAACAACATATATACTGTTGTAAATATCAACAAATGTCTCCTAGCCTTGCCAACTTTAGAATCCGCCTAAAAAGATTTTACGAAATAGAGGAACACATATATACAAAAAATAACCTAGCCAGCGAATATTCTGAAAAATGGAACAAACTCGACAATATTGCTTGCGAAAAATTACCTATTCCGACATTACCTCTGTAATAATCCGATAGAAGAGGTCATGTATCATGACGTCCCATGTAATCTGTATAGACACACAGGGCGCGGATGTAATCCCTACGACCTCAAAACTCCGTTCCTCAGACATATATATTTGCTTGTAGCCTGCAATGAGTGGTAAGTTACTTTAAGTGTGATTTTGGACATTCTTTTCTGGAACTCGGGGGCACTAAACTCTGTGAGGGGACTAAAGACCTGAGACCATTGCATCTTACTTAGAGTCACGCTCATTTCCTCTTCATCCGCAAAGTTCCCAGGAACACCGAATCCAGTCACTAGGATGTCTGCCTTCAAACGAGTGAAAACTGAGCTAATCGACAAAATATGGCTGCATATACAAATAACGAATTCTGTCAGCAAGTCATCTCAAATTAACCCTTCTATCGTTTTTTTCATAGAAGCAGTCTCAATCTAACCCACCAAGCCCACCCCACCTCCACCACAACACACTCAAATACACCTACATAAACACATGCACACACACACACACACGCACCGCCCCTCACCCCCCCCCCCCCCCCCACATACACCCTATTGTACATACTTACACATACATACACATTTTTTTCCAATTGTTAGAGTATCTCGCTGTGACAGATTTGATAACATTGTATGTAATATTTTGTATGCCCTCTTGCATCTCCTAGCCACGTGAGATTGTACGGAGGGTTGTAAAATCGTGGCCTCCGCAAAATATCACCAAATAAACAACTGGAAAAAAAAAAGTTTATTTTTTAAATCTTTTTTATATTTAATTAATTTTTATTTCTGTTATTTCCTATATATAAACAAATTTATTTTTTTTATTTCTCTCTTTCTTTAAATTGTATTTTTTTTATTATTAATATTTACTTTATTTAATTTGAATATTTTTTTCGTTTATCATAGTAATAATTTTTTATTTATTACTGTTGACTATTTTTTAACCTCTTTTTTCTTTCTTGTTGAAGAAGAACTTGAACAAAGGTCTGATGGGAAAAGAAGGAGGGGAGAATGTAGGACAATTGAGAGGATTTTTATTTCTTGCTAATTTTTTTCCATGTATTCGTATATATAATTGAGCAAGTTATCATTTTCTAAAGTAATTTTTTATTTAAAATTATTCACTATATTTTCTTTTCTTTTTTCTTTTTTTTTCTTTTCTTTATTAATTTATTTATTTTTTTTTGTCTGAGTGGGGTATTCTTTGTTCATTAATAAATACAAAAATACTTCCTCGATTATTGGTCATGAGATTTTTCTGAAAGTCCTCAATTTAGAAACTTAAAGGCCTCCATTGTTCTCGAGAATCAAACTTAGTCTTCCATCTGTCTATTACCTCATTCTCAATAAGCATTTCTAATGCTGGCATAAAACACGGGACGATTGTGTCTTTGTGTTCCGTGGTGTGACAGATGTGTTTGATCGGATTGTCATATTGCTTTTTCATGAAGACAGACAGAAAGGAATATTTCCTTCCACGAGTTTGGCACACGCCTTATAGAAGGTATCTCTGAGAACCCTCTTATAGATAAGATTTTTTATATCCTCTTTGTCTTCTTTTAAAAATGACATTTTTTCCTTTTCTTTCATTTTCTTAATTTCTTTCGATTGAAAGAAATTTTAGTAAATCAATTTGATGTTTTTGTTTTTAAAAAAAAATTAATCATTTTATTATATCAGAAGAAAAAATATTTTTTAAAGTTTTTTTCTTTTCAATTATTTATTGAAATAATTTTTTCTAGCACACTCCGAAAGAAATGGCAATTTTTTCTTCTTCGATCTTCCATTCAATTTGCATGGGGAAAATGAAGAGATTATATGAAAATGCCACCACGACCTTTGCGACATTTTTAAGCTGCTGACGTTTTTTTTTATATAAAATCCCCATAGAGTTTGCCTTGGAAAAATCAACCCAGTGGAAAAACACTGATGTTACAAAGAAATGCTGAATGCTTTCGGTCATAAAGACAGCCGTGGTAGAAATTCTCGATGAATCTCCTCGTTTTTTCCATAAAACTCGAGTGTTTAGACTGAGGGTTCCTTGTTTTTGACGGAGCATAGAAACCCATGAAAAGAGACCTTCCATTTTTTTGTGCCAGACATGAATAGTAACATCTCGGCATTTTAGTGCTATTTATTGAGAGATCATTTTTTTTAAAAACTTTCCTCAGTTTTTGGCATGGTAACGTCTCGGCGTTTAGTGTACATTATTGCGAAGTATCTAAATTTTGAAGTGTGCCAGAAATGTGGGAGAATCTGAATGATCGAGGGTTTTCGAGGAACGCTGATATTGCTATGAAAAACGCGTAACATCACGACTGATTTCTGGCACAGTTTTTCTGACACAGTGAGGGTAGTGTGCAGGAACCCGTATATAGACACTACTCACAGCGCAAGAGATAGTTATGCATGTATTTATTGGGGTTTAACGACACTTTTGACAGCCGCGGCACCTCGTATCGGAGTTGTACGGGTGGAGGAAGCCGGAGTACCCGGAGAGAACCACTTTCAGACTCCACAACATACTAACTCCACATAAGCAGGACTAGCATTGGTTGAAGACAAGTGCACCATCGACGTACAGTACGCATTAGTACACAACGTCACCGTGCCCCCATGTAGCGCAAGAGATAGCTGAAATGATGTCTATGCTCATTGATGCAACAGTCTGAACGATATGACATCAAGTGTGACGGAGTACAAAAACGTCAAAAATTAAATTTCATTTTCGGATGAATTAACCATGTGACCTTTCAGCATTCATGATGCCAAATACAAAATTT
The DNA here is from genome assembly GCA_031216915.1 of Pictodentalium vernedei. Taxonomy (NCBI): domain Eukaryota; kingdom Metazoa; phylum Mollusca; class Scaphopoda; order Dentaliida; family Dentaliidae; genus Pictodentalium; species Pictodentalium vernedei. Next base: position 289,217,974 of record CM062297.1, on the reverse strand, counting down.
GAAAATCCGACGTCACACACCGAAGATATGATGTGAACAACATCGGAGGTACCGCCCTCGCGTTTTGTAAACATCCCACCACACAAACTGCTACAGATAGTGTTATAACATTTGACATATACCAAAATAAATAGTGGAAGTGATGTCTTTTCTTCATGCCATTGTTCGTCACATTCTCAGCCACTATTTGACATTACGACGTAAATTTCCATCAACGGTCGGAAAACGTCAAAATTAAATTTCATGGCACAAAGTTGAAATCACGGAACATTTTAGGACTCGTGGTCCCAAATACAAAGTTGACAATTTTGCTTGAAGATACGACGTCAGATATCGGAGATATGGCGTAACCAAGGTTGAAAGTACAGCCTTCCATCTTTTGAACACCCCACCCCCACAAACTGCAACAGATACCGCCATAATATTTTACATACACCTAAATGAAAAGTTGAAGTGATGTCTTGTGCTTTTTCTTATTGTATTGTCACTCAACTTTAACGCTACGACGTAAATTCCCACAGAGGGTCGGAAAAGATCAAAATTAACTTCAACTCCAGCGAGTTGAAATCGGGGGATATTTTGTTTTGTACTCGTGGTCCCAAATACAAAGTTGGTCTAACATTGAAAATACGACCTCAGATGCCTGAGGTTTGACATAATCACATTAGAGGTACATACCTCCATTTTGTTAATACCGTCACCCCACAAACTGCTGAAGATACTGCTATAATATTTTACATACGCATAAATAAAGTTTAATCCTTTACGCATAAATAAAGTTTAATCCTTTCAAATAAGCACTAGAAAAACATACTTTTCAAAACATTTCAACAAAATCATATCATACCATGTGACCTCCTCACTGGAATGAACTTCTCGAGATCGTTCCAATGAGGGGGGGGGGGGGGTGGGGTCATATGATATGGTTTTGCTGAAATTGTTTAAAAATATAAAAAAAAAACCCATAATTCAATTTAGTTATCCTGTTCGGTGAGTAGAGGTTTATATGAGGCCTCGGACAATTTTATTCACACACATCTTCCCCTCGTTATTCCACGATTTGGCGTTGGTCGCGCTTCGTTGAATGACATTTGGAAATTCGCTTTGCGGTTTCAAAATAATGTACTTATGATTGCAACTCTGTTTCAGAACTCGCCCCACATTGCAGAGATGGTATAGAGTGCCATGGATGCCATCACAACTGGAAAAATGTCTGCATCAGAATGTTGTGCATGTGTGAAGGTAAGCTTATTGGAGAGATCTTTATTCTACAATTTCATGTCCCTGTAGGTTGAGTTCTTAAAGAGACAACAAGCTGCTAATTTCCAAAAAGTTGACCATTTGGCGAAACCACAATTTACACTATGCCGTAGTATCATTATGTTTCAGTGTTAATTGTATGAAAGTGTTCTTTACTATTAAAAAAGTTAACTTGAAGACCAGTATTTATAGAATTATTCAAAAATAGATGGAGCCCTCATAGATCTCAAATCAAATCATTTGTTCATGCATGAAAATTTCCGGGACAGCTCAAATTGCAGTATTACTGAAGGTCATTGTTTTGACAGTCGTCATTATTTTTGCATATTTTTTGATATTGTGACCCTCTCACACCCGACCCCTCTCCCCGTTTGTATTATTAAAAACGTTCCCTGAAACATTACTTATAAACAAGTGTGACCTATTAAAAGTCCCATGCGTCAGTTCAACTTGAATTTATCTATCACTGACGATGTATTTTTTCTGGCAATTGGTTTTTTTTTTTGGAAGAATAACTGTGCTTTATTCAAAAGATTAATACATCAAACCCACGGTTTCACGCCAGATAATGGTCGTCAAGGGAGAAGCCCGAAAATATTATCAGGTCGAATATCTGGGGCGAATGTATTATCTAACTTAAAACCCACTTTACATTAAATTTTTGTTTTAATGCGAAATGAAATAATGTTATCACTTTGAGAGACTAAAAATTTAAGGTGATGTTTGCATGACCAAAAATAGCTGAAAACATTTTTTAAGGGACGACGTATATCTTATGTTCAAGTAATGAGTCACGTGACATCTATAATTGTAAAATAATATTATATAGGAAATGATGATAAATTAAAAATTAAAACTCGTCAAAAATTGTGTTTTTGATTTTCAGCAAAAGTTTTCAGCACAGGGTTAACAAGTACTTAACCCTTTATCTAACATATGAAAAGCAGACGACACTTTCAAACAAAATTCTTGAATAACTAATTTTTATCATTTTTTGTCTCAAAAACATAGGTCATAACCCCTCATTGGAACGAGCTCGACGAGCTCGTTCCAAAGAGGGGTCTTAACCTATGTTTTTGAGACAAAAATGAAAATTAATTGGCGATTTTCGAGAATAACGCTGGCCGGTTTTGGCAGTTACGTTGGGTAAAGGGTTGAATGTTCCTGAAAAATATGGTAAAAGTTGCACAAGAAAAAACTACAATAATTGAGTCACAAAACATCTGAAAACATTCTTCATTGCAATTGATAAAAAATGAGATATGTCTATTTTACAATGTGGATGTGAGTAAAATGGCGTCCATTTGAGAGGTAGATGTTTACGACAGCATGAATCATCAGTCTAGTCCAACCCAGGTCACATGTATTGAACAAATAACAGTTCAGTAATGTGTTACATGGCATCTATAATTGTAAAAGAATGATATTACATAAAAAATAATATAATGATAAACGAAAAATTAAAACTCATCGAAAATCGTGAGTCATTAAATTTCCGTTAATATTTGCCATACGACACAGTGTCGTTTAAAATAGATTCAGGCTTGAAAATACATCATCCATGATCAACCCTGAACAGTTTGATTTTCAAAGACATAGACCTATCTGCTGTTCGGGGTGGAGATTATCACCTGCAGAATGAAGGACCGCGGTCACTGACTTTACCAAAGATCTCTCTTTAATATTGTAAGTGAAGTACGGGATATGATGAACGGAGTTCAGTCATGATGAATGAAATAAAACCACAGTTGTAGTGCTCGCATCTTTCATGCTCAGGTTCAATGATCTCATGGATGATCTTAAGTGACATCATAGTCACGAGATCAAGTTTCGTCATGTTAGATTTGCCATGGTAGCCCGCGTGAGCGGTCATATTTGACGTCATTGCCATATTGAAACGTGATGTCTACGCATGTGCGGCGTGTGTTGTTAGGGTGACACGTATTACCGGCGCCCATTTTGTATGCTGGGGGCCGTAATCTTGGATTATATGGTGGTACGTGGTTGCCGTGAGACTGGAAGACCTCTAATAGGAAAGGATTGTGTTCGGAGAGCAGCTCGAATGAATGGGAGCGTATCTAATTACTGCAATGGACCCAACAATTTCCCCAAACTTCCAAAATCTTCTGTTGTCCCTATCCAGACCGCCGTCTCTGGCCGATAAGAAAAGAAAAGCATGCAGTGTTGTAAGACTGTGGGGCGCGCTATGCTGAATACGAGTATACGTAATTACCCAAAATAAACCCGAAAATAACTCAAAATAATAACAAAAAACCACTCGGTTTTAACCAAATGGCCTTGCTTTTTTTCCACAATGCTGATAGTATGGCTGGCCCATAGTGTTATAAGGCCGAGCAGTATGTTTCATTGAACCAGAGTACTTTGCCGTCTCGAATTATATAAGACCTCTGAAAATAATCCTCCTATTATATAAGAGTATCGAAACGGATTTTATCAAGTTCAGATTCTATCGATTTCTACCTTTTCCAAACCAACAACTCTCTATTTGTCTAGCTCTGATTTATCCAGAATCCGCGTTTTTCATTCTTACTGTAACTATCACGGACTTTGTATCCGCCAAAGAGTCTGTTAAGTTGGCCCATGGTGTACTCTGGTAGAGAAGGAGAATCTCAAAGTTTGAATAGAGTCGATGTCTTGTTACTATTTTAGCTTTTCACCTTGTGCTGACTAGGACTAGTTCTAAACATGGTTTTATTTCTGTTTTAATTGTTCTGAGTTACTCTGGTAGTATAACCTACCAATCGGGACAGTTTATATTCAAGGCTTGTCTAACCCTAGTGTTGACTATTACTCCAGCTGATACACATTCACAATAGTGCTACAACAACAACAACAACAACAACAACAACAACAACAACAACAACAACAACAACAACGGGTCTCTATCATTCCAACTACTCCTGAATGTACTACTGGTTTCCAACCCTACTTACGTCATCACCAGCTACTACCAGTGTTCATATCCTTTGCAATGCAAACCACTACCGCTCAGATCGAGGTTTCCTTCGTCCATGTTCTCAACCAGTGATGGGGTTGTCTTACTCTATAACCGAGAATCGATGAGAGTTTAACAGCAATGAGAGCGATAAGCACATTTGCGACTCTTCAACTCTTGGCTATATCGCTCCCAACTCCTATACAGGTCCTAGATCCCATATGGCGCCCAGCTAATATAGGTTCCTATACAGCTCCTAGATTATCTCATAGCCTCTGTGGGTATCATTGCCTCCTGTCCATAATACCAGCTCTAATTTCTTCGCTCAGAAATTCAGTCTTCCACTTCTACCGATGCTTAGGGCCCCACCCGTACTACCATACTATTTGTTAAGTCGCTAACTACTATCCGTAATCCTTACTTCTTATGTACCTAGTTGTATGTTTAGCCTCCAGTAAGGAGAGAACCGGCATCTTGGGTATATTAGTACGTCGAATTACCGGAGACGACAGACAACTTCCAAATATGTTTCCAAATGGACCCTTCTTTGAAATCTGTTTATTTGACAGATGCTCCAAGAATTCGCGTTTTAGCTATCTTTAACCCTCCACCACGCGTTGGTAACCTACACACGTACCCTACTTATTCCATAACCTGTTCTTAACATCCTGGACCATAACGTTTATGGCAGCTATATACATTCTACCACCTTTATGACTCCTAGCTTCTATGTATCTCATCATGGCTCATATACAGCTCCTAGACCATGACCGTCATGCCTCCTATAAGGCTCCTGTATGGATCCTATCTCCGGTATGGGCTCTATATAACTCATAGCTCCTCCTGCGGACTCGTATTCAGTTCCTAGATCATGACCATCATGGCTGTGATTAGTTTTTAGTCAATGTGATGGTTGGTAATGATGTCTCAATTGTGGGTAGAATTCATATGGTAATGATTTGGGTAGTAGTTTTTGGTGTAGTAGTTGAGGTTGTTTGTATAGTAGTAGTAGTAGTTGGTGTAGAAATTGTTGGTGTACTAGTTGTGGTGGTTGGTGCTTTAGTTGATAATTTAGTAGCTGATTGTGTTGTGGCTATTAAAAGAGTAGTGGTTGGTGTATTACTTGTTGGTGGACTAGTGGTAGCAATGGTTGCCATTTTGACTGTGAAATAGCTGTTTACAGTGTCATCGTGGTTTTTTGTTGTAGACTAGGCATTGTTGAATAGGTGTACTGGGTGTCGCTGAAGGTGGTATAGTTTAGTATTTGTTTGTTTAATAGTCATTCGTGTAATAATGGTTTGTGAAGTAGTGGTTGATGTAGTAGTTGTTGTTGTCAATGCCGGTGTTGCCAGTAGTCAGTATAGTGTTTTGGGATCTTGTCGAGATTGGTGTTGCAGTTACTGGTGTAGCAGTTGTTCATGTTGTCGATGTTGGTATACTAGTGTTAGGGTTGTAGTAGTTGCCACAGTAGTTATTGTAGTAGTGGTTGCTGGGGTAGTAGTGGTTGCCATGTTAGCCATACCGATTAAGTGACTTTTGCATAGACGAGATGTTGGTGTACTAGGTGTGTCTTTTGTTGAAGAGGCTGGTATATTATAATACTTATTTTATTGATTGTTGGTGTAGTAGTGGTTCATGCAGTACTTGTAATGGTTGGAATAATAGTTGTTTTGGTGTAGTAGTAGTTTATGTAGTACTTGTAGTGGTTTGTATAGTAGTTGTATTGGTTGGAGTACTAGCTTTTTGTATTTTAGTGAGAGGTGTAGTAGAGGCTGAGCTCTAGTATTGTGTCATAGTTGTTTGTGCTGTAGTAGTTAAAGTGATTGAAGTACTAGCTCTTGGTATCGACGTAGTTGGTATAAGTGTTGGTGTACAAGCTAAAGTGGTTCTGGTAGTAGTTATAGTGATTGGTGCGTTAGTTATAGCGGTTTTTGTTGTCAAGATTGGTGTCATAGTAGTTGATGTAGAGGTTGGTGATGTGGTAGTTGCGGTAGTTTGGGTTGACGTGTGATAGAGCAGTGTTTGTAGTCGTGATTGTTGGTGTCATAGTTGCCTGCAGCGTGGAGGGTGTTGTTGTAGTGTTTGTGTCATAGCAGTTGTTACTTTAGTTCATAGTGGATGGATTTCTATCTGTCTGAGTTTTAGTGGGTGGTATAGTCGATGTAGTGGTTATTGGTGTTGTAGATGTTGATGCTGTGGCGTTTGTTGTGGAAGTTATAGTTATTTGTGTACTAATTGTCGAGATTGTGGTTGTGTCAGTTGATGTTGTAGTGGTTGATATAGTAATGGCTGGAGTAGTAGTTGATGGCGATGTTCTGTGTAGCTGGTGTAGTAGTTGTTGTTGTAGTGGTTGTTATAGTGGTTGTTACAGTGCTTGATGTTGTCAAGGTTGGTGAAGATATGTTTGTCATAGTTGCTGGTATTGTCGATGCTGGTGTTAAGGTGGTTGGCGCAGTAAATGTTAGTGTTGTCAAGATCTGAGTAGTAGTGGTAGTTGTTGATGTTCATGTTGTTGGTGTGGTAGTCATAACAGTGATTGCGCACTAATGGATAATAGTGTCGTCATGGTTGTTGGTGAAGTTGATGTTTTTGGTGCAATAGTTGTAGCGGTTGTTGTAGTACTTGCAGTAGTAGTTGTTGGTGTAATAATTGTTGGTGTAGTAGTTACAGCAGTTGATGCTGTAGTGGTTGGTGCAGTAGCTGTTGGTGTTGTCAGTGTTGGGGTTATGGTGGAAGTTACAGGTATCATTATGGTTGGAGTGGTAGTCGTTCTTCTTGGTGCTAAAATGGTTAGTAGTGTAGTTTTTGTGGTCAGAGTTCATGTTCCTTTGTTTGACGTGTTGATTGTAGTGATTGGAGTTGTAGTGGTCTGTGCATTAGTTGTGTTGTTTGAGTTTTAGTTGCAATGGTCGTTATTAAGTCATTCAACGAAATTGAAACGGCTTATTGAGATTGTTAGCCATTTTTCATTTTTTTTAACTGATGCAAATTTAAGATATTTTCCCTTCTTATTGTAGAGCTTAAAATATTAGGAGATAGCAGGTGTTTTTAATTTATTTGCCATTTTCCACCCTTTTAACGTCACTTCAACTTTAGGTTTTATTTTGCACCTTTATCTTTGAAAACGCTGATTTTTAATAATAGTCCATCCTCCAAATGTCAACTTTCTGCCCTACTTCAGATTTGCGCCCAAAGTATTTTCTCGGTGCTTTCTGCTAAAGGGACATCTTGTGACTCAGAAAACATTTACTGGACGTCTGACAGCATTGCGCAGTTTGAGATATTCATCGCAGAAAAGGGGACCCAATTTCAATCCGCATAGTTAGCCTAGGTGCTGAAATTCGCATATGTAATCGGCATTTACTCGAAAAAATCTAGCATTTTTACTCATATAGACACAAATGATATTATTCATTGCATAAATAAGTGCATGATCGCCAAAAACTGCTATTTATTACGAATTGTTACGTTTCAAGAAATCGGGAGCAAATACGGCCGTTCGCAATGTTGACTTCACACCAATATCTCGTTCTGTCGGTAGGCTAACACAGATAGTGGTAGATAATTTCGATGCTGACATTGCGTCTCAGAATGGAAAACTTAGTACCGATCTCCGGCTGTTTTGTTAACTCAAGCAAATAACACGGCCGAGTCGCCAAACGGTCGGCTCCTGCGACTTGAAAAGTCTGAAATGTCAGACACTATTGACTGTCATTTGGATCATGACAGTGATTGATTTTTGCATTCTTCAGTGATGTTCTGTAAAAGGAAAGTTGTCCAGAATTTAACGGGTATAACATTCGTATATCTCGTGAATGTGAAATGTTCCCTGAATGTGATGCCAGAGCAGAATATCTCCTATTGATCGACACGACACCGTCCGATCCCGAAACTATTGCCACTGCTATGAAAAAGGCCCAACAGCTGACAGAGCTTTACGGTGTTCACAACTGATCAAACAGCTTTATAAAATCGCTATGCAGATATTGTGGGCATCCCTGGACAACTTTCTTTTATTCCCCGTTTAGGAGGTATGCATCTGATTATGCGCTTCATCAGTGTCGTAGGAAAGCTGATGGCTGAATCAGGTTTGGCTGATGTGCTGCAATCGGTATCTGGAGGGGTGGAAAAAGTTCAAGTTGAAATAATAATTCCAATGAACACGAGAGCTATGCGGTTATTGACAGAAGAACTTCTCCGCAGATTATTCAAGAAAACAACTTTGAATGCCCGGAAGATCTGACCTCTTTATTGGAAGATTTGAGTGACGAAAGTCGGACAACGAAAATGTGCGTGGATGCTGTTGCGTGATCGCGCTGAATGGAAAGGTGACTGGCTTCTTCACTTTCATGTTGTGCCATACTTCCTCGCATCCTGGCTATATGAATTACGCGAGACATGACCTGTATTACCTCAGCCATATGGAGAATCTTGAGCCTAATGTTTTGGCCCATTTCATGAGAGGTGAACATGTCATGAGACACATTCCGGGTCTCTGAAAAGGGTTTTGGAGTGAAAGAGACTACATTTTTATGAGATATGGCCAAGGTAAGTCGGGTATTATAGGCATTACTCTTAAATCAAAAAACATTTAAGGTTTGGGGTCTAAGTTTGCATGCCTGTGCAAGCTTAGCTCATAGCATATCAAAGATACTCGAGGACAAGAACACAGAAAGATTCCAACTTTCCGACAAAGTGGAGGGCAAAGAGCGAATTGTGACCGATGTTGTTGACCGCTATGGAGTTCGCACCAAACTTGAGATGTGTATAGGTCCCATAGATCGGTCACAACACCCTAAAACCATTATCATATCGTAACCGGAAAAGTAAGCATAGGGTCTATCAGCGTGGACAAGGTCCTAGTGTTAGGTTCTGCACTGATGATCAACTTCGAACAGAACCTTCCTGTGGGACTCTACGACCATATTCCAATGCCGGTCCAAACCGTGGCGGTGTCAAGAAAGTCTGTCAAGGTTGGTGATGTTAAAGTTTATGATACGAACCTCATATACTCCAGAGTAATCGGACTACTATCAAGCTCTCGTAACTTCGACGTTAAGGGTCTTCTTTCTTACGAATTGTCGCCACTGCTTATATCACTCTTTGAGGAAATTGACGATATGTGGCTTTCTAAATCAAAGTCGGATTTAAAAGAAATAAGACGACGGTTGTTTCGTCTAAAAGAATGGTTGGCAGGGGACATACAGCAGTAGTGATAGATGGCTGTGCATTGTTGTGCATTCAACATTGGGCAGTTTCGTGCAAAATGCAGCAAGCGACAGTTATAGACTTTGTAGAAAAGTTTAAAGATGATATAAATCACTAAATGTAATGGTGCTAAAATGACGTGAACATTTTTCTGCTCTTGCAACGCCATACTACAATCTTGGAATGAACAAACAAGGTAAGCAGATGCATCAGTTATGAAGAGGAGCAAGGATGAATAGAATCACCAAACATCCAAACATCCTTAAACATGTATACAGGCTCGGATGCAACCTCTGGAATGCGGCCGGAATGTTTTATTAGCCACAGTCAAACACTGCAGTCCGCGAAATGACGATGCCATCTTAAACGTGGATATTTCAAGTTGTTCAAGGCTGCCAGACATTCAGTAAACTTTTTCGTAGTCAGGAGATGTTACTCTTGCACATTCCATCGAGAAAAAAAGACTTTGGACGTCATTTTGACTATAATGCAGAGCTCCGAATAAATAATACACACAGCTATGAAATTTCACACACTTTTACTTTCAAAAAGGCTCGATTAAATGCATCTGTTACAGTTTCTAGTTTAAACCCTCATCCAAAATAACATCAATTTGACGTTTTTTCATCATGGATGGTCAACATAACAGAGGTACAACAATGTAAAAATTAAGTTACACTTTCAGAAGGTTTAACCATGTGACCTTTTAACATTTATGGTCCCAGACACAGAGGTGAAACCTTTTTGAATATCTGACGTCAGACAACGGAGATATGATGTAAAAAACGCCGGGGTACTGACCTCCAAATTACTGGCAGCCTTACCCCAAAACTACAAAAAATAGAACTAAATATATTTAGCTGACTGTAAGAGGAACATCTGAAGACAAGTAATGCCAATTGTTATCCACATTCCCCAAAACTTGTTGACGCTATGACGAAAAAGCCTATCGAGTGAGGAAAACGTCAAAATTAAATTTCACTGCAGGAAGTCGAAGTCTTAAGACATTTTAGCACTCGTGATTCCCAAAAGAAAGTTGAAAACATTTTGAAAATCACACGTCAAATACAAGAGATATGGCGGAAACAACGTCGGGGTTCCACTCTTAAGTTTTTGAGTTAACACTCTCTTTTCAACCTTTTTTTCACCAGTTGCATTTCGAAATTTTTAAACTATAATCACAATGGACACCAGATTTGGCCACCAGCATGGCGCTTGACACCAAAACAGCCGTGGCCGCCCTCTCGGCGTTGGCCTTGCTTCGTTGAATGACTTTGCGATTTCAAAACCATCTTGTTGCAGCTGAGGTTGTTAGTGTTGTAGTTGTTGGTGTTGTAGTTGTTGGCATTGGTTGACTTGATGTAGTAGTTGGTGGTATAGTAGTTGTACTGGTTGGTGCTATAGTGGTGGGTGCAGTAGGTGATGATGTTGTCAAGGTCAGGTGTGGTATTGGTTGATATAGTAGTTGCTGGTGTTTGGTGTAGTAGTCATAGTTCTTGGTTTTGTAGTTGTTGTAGTGGATGGAATATTTATTGTCTGTATAGTAATCGAGTTGGTTGGGTTAGTAGTAGCAATAGTAGTTATTGTTGTGGTTGGTACACTGTTGTAGTAGTTGGCTTAGTAGTTATCGGTATAGTAGAGTTGTGGTTGTTGGGGTTACAGATGCAGTGGTTGATTTTGTGATGCACTGGTTGGGGTTGTTGCAGTAATTGGTGTTGTGGTGATTGATTCAATAGTTGTGGTTGTTGATGTAGAAGTGAGTGATTAGTATTGCAGTTACAGTTTTTGTTGCTGTAATTTTGTTTATGGCGATTTGTGAATTTCAGTAGTTGTGGTTGTTGATGTAGAAATTAGTGATTAGTGTTGCAGTTATAGTTTTTGTTGCTGTACATTTGTTTATGGTGATTTATGAATTAGCTGTCATAGTTGTTGCCAGGGGTTACTGGTGCAGTAATCGTTGTGGGAGGTATTGTAGTGGTTGGTGTTTTAGTTGGGATTGATTTCGTAGTAATCGTTACTGGTGGTATTGTAGTTTTTGTTGATAGAGTTGTTGGTGCAGTAGTGTTGTGGTTGTTGGTGTTGTAGTTAGGTGGAACATTCTCATGTGGGAACTCCGAGAACTGGAGTTTGGTTACATCAGGACAAATCTGATGTGGAGGTCATCGTAGGGCAGCTTAGGTAATCCCTATGCTGCGGTCATGCTGTTGTCAAAGATGCGGAAAATGAGCTTGAACGCCAATAAATAAATAATAAATAATAAATAAATAAATAAATAAATAAATAAATAAATAAATATTGTAGTGGTTGGTATTGTTGTATTGATACAGTGGTGGTTGGTGTAACAGTTGTTGATTTTATAGTAGTAGTGGTTGCTGTCGACACGTTGTGTCCTTTGTGGTGGTGTTGAAGTTTCTAATAGTTGGTGTTGTAGTTGTAGTGGCTATGATGAGATGTTGCAGTTGTTGGTATCGTAGTTATATTGCCTGGTGTTATAGATGTAGTGGTTGGTATTGCAATTAATACTGTAGATTTAGGTTTAGGTTTAGTGGTTGTCATGGTTGGTATTGTAGTGGCTGGTGTAGTATTTAGTAGTAGGGTGGTTTGTGTTGCAGTTGCTGTAACAGAAGCTGTAGTGATTGAGTTAGAAGTTGTCATCGTCAGTGTAGTAGCTGGTATTGTTGTTATTGGTGTTGTAATTGGCAGAGTCGAGTGATTAATGTTGCAGTTGTAGCTGCTGGTACAAAAGGAAAAGGGCTGGTCTGTTGAAAGTGGGGCGCTTTTGGCAAACTTGTTGCGTGATGTCATACCGAATATTCTATCAATAGATAGATAGATAGATAGATAGATAGATAGATAGATAGATAGATAGATAGATATAGATAGATAGATAGATAGATAGATAGATAGATAGATAGATAGATAGATAGATATTTTCGATAGGTAGATACGCACTAGCACAGAGTGAATGAATTAATTCACTTTCTTGACTAAACCTGTTTACGAGACTTGCTTTTGTTTTATAGGCCCGATATTGATTGGGTCAAAAAAGATCAGTGATCGATACCTTCCGGTCCGAGACTGGCCGTCAATCAGAGCGTGTCACCCTCAGACAGGCGACGTCGCATGTGGTTTCAAAAGAACCACACACGGCGTCGCGTGTCGGAAGTAAAGCGCGCTGGTATACTGCATTCAACATCCACCTACCCACCATTAAAAAATAGAAAGAAAAATAGAAGAAAAAATACAAAAAACAATAATATTAAAACTAAAACAAATTAAGCACCCAAATAAATAATTAGGAAATAAATAAATAAATAAAGTTCCGCTCAGTTCCCAAGAAGCAGGCACAAAACAGCCATCAGAAGCCGGGCAAGCAGAGGTCCCCGTGCAAATCACATCACCAAAGCATTCTTTGCCCCGATAACGCAGTCTACACCGAAACTCGCGACGCACCACACCTCCAATGGATATGCCCATCTCGGACATTCAATCATCGCAGAACCCCCCTAAAAAAATATTTAAAAAAAATAAAAAAATAAAAAAATAAAAAAATAAAAAAATAAAATAAAATAAAAAAATAAAAAAATAATAAATAAAATAAATTAAATAAATAAATAAATAAATAAATAAATAAATAAATAAATGAATAAATGAGTGCCAAAATTTGGCTCAAGCATATAAATGTTTATCTGATGCTGCTGAATATCTTAGTCCATCAATTTGCAAAAAAAGAACGAAAGTCGATAGATAGATAGATAGATAGATAGATAGATAGATAGATAGATAGATAGATAGATATTTTTCAAAACAAAGAAGCACGGGCGCAGGTCGGGAAATCGATTTCTGTTGTAAATTATTTCTATGGAATTCAATGTTGTTTTAATATTTTTGAAGTTATATGACTTTATGACAAAATGAACTCATCTCAGAAGTGCTTTCACAAGAATGTTTCGAAGACTGGGATTTTTTTTATAAGCTATGATGCATCGTTTGTTAATGGCTTCTGGCAGTTTTGTATTTAATTCTGTGAAGTTGTTTTTGAAAATTTTTGCAATTTCGACATTGCGTCGATTATAAACCAAAGGAAAACAAATAATTTTATTTGGCAACCCAGAGTACTCTCTAATAACTCTTTGGCCAGCCGCTGATTTGTCGCGGTCCTCATAAGAGAAGGCCATCATTCCCCCTGCACCCCACCCCCTCTTCCCCTCCTCTCCTCCCAGCATTCAGATATAAACTGCTTAATAGTGTCCCTCACTTCCTCTTTTTCAATTTCTTCAATAAGCATTCCTACCCTCTCCCTCGTGTCCCCCTTCAGCCATCTATCCTTTGTTTCTTCACCCCACTTCTGCATTATTCTTCCAGTAAATTTTATTCTATGAGGTATATACTGTGGGCATTCCAAGAGAAAATGTTCCAGGGTCTCCACTACTCCAGAGTGGCACATTTGGCATCCCTTTTCCCCATCTCTCCCAATTTTTCCCCGAAGCTCCAGTGATCTTGATCTCAGTTTGAACAGCAGTGACCCTCCAAAGGTTCCATCTAGGTACTTCTCAAAAGCTGGCTTTTCTTTATATTGTAACCCCTGCAGTGATCTTTTCACGCTAACCCCTGCTCGCCAGTTTCGATTACAATCTTCCATGACTCTCTCTTTGACAAACCTTTTGCCTTCTTTCATTCCTACTTCTATGTTTGTGACCTCTATAGAGTAATTGTCCATTAGTTCCCTCACATGTTTTGACCACCCCGTTTCTATATTAGAATTCCAAATGGTATCGAGCATCAATTTGCACCACCGGTTGTCAGGCAGGTTTCTCAAGTAGTTAAAGTAACACAGTTTTCCCAAATCTACCCTGTCCTTGATTTTCATCCACCCAAGCTCCCCCCTTACTGCTTCCAAAGCTGCAGCATTACTCGACCCTGTTATCCATCTGCCGGCATCATTTTGAGTATTTTCCAACTTCTTAATAACGGTTTGGTTTAATGGAATCACGTCCGTGCCATACGTTATACTTGGTAAACCCACCCTCTCCCACAGTGTTTTCCCCACAAAGACCTTGTTGAAACTATTTTTCCCTAAAAGTTTTAGTTGGTTCAGAATTCTTTTCCCCTTCAGAATCAGTTTGGCTGGGTAATTTCTGTACACCCCTCTTCCCGTTATATTTATGCTTACCCCTAGATACTCATACTCTCCCGTTTCTCCTACAGTGATTTGTTTGCTTTCCCCTTCGGGGATTGAGAACTCCCCCACTCTCCATCTCTTCGTCATATCTACCTTGCGTCCAACGGGTATTACCTTGCTTTTATTTTCATTTAGTTCGAGCCGCCAAGTGTTCCCATATCTACCAGCAATTTCCAGCAGTTTCTCTAGCCCCTGTTCAGTTCTAGACATTAACACCATGTCGTCCGCAAAGAATAAGCCTGGTATCTTTATGTCTCCAACATTTACCCCCTCCGCACTCTGAATTAGTTCGTCCCCTAAATCTTTAACATACAATGCAAACAAAATCGGTGAAAAGATACACCCCTGCTTGAGGCCTATATCCATAGGGACTCGTTTTGTAGTGATACTCCCTAGACTGAGTTGGCTTTGCACATCTGTATACAGTGCTTTCATGATTCCCACAAAGTCACCCCCCAGTCCGATGCCCTCGAGCTTTCGCCACATACCTTCCCTCCACACTTGGTCGTACGCTTTTTTCACATCTAGAAATGCCAGAAACATCTTTTTCTTTTCAGCCTTTGTTGATTCTATCAGTTGGGTGAGTGTAAATAGGTGATCAGTGACTCTTCGTCCTTTCCTGAAACCATTTTGAATTTCTCCTAAAAAACCTTTCTCTTCAATAACTTCCTCTAGTCTACCGTATATGACCTTACAGAATACTTTTCCGATGTTACTACTAACTGATATCCCCCTATAGTTATCTAGAACTTCCTTATCCCCCTTTTTGTGTATGAACGACACCTTACTTTCCCTCCACTCTCTGGGGACCTCTTGCTTTCGCAGAGCCAGGTTGAAAAGGTTTGTCAGGACTTCAATAAGTGCCTCCCCTCCATTTTTGAGGAATTCGTTCGGAATTTCATCAGTCCCTCCCGCTTTACCATTTTTTAATTTCGAGACCACGTTCCGCACTTCTTCTGCCGTTATTTCGCTACATACACGATTGGATAGGTTCTCCTCCGCCAGTGTATTTCTTTTTGGTGGGGACCCACTGCCCCATCGCCTATCGTTTATCTTTTCCCAGTGCTTGACTAACTCTGAAGCGATACGGCCTTTATCTTCTGTACTTTCCCCATCCACTTTGATACTCTGCACACTACTTTTCCCCCGTTTATTTACCCAGTTCCAAAATACGTTTGAGCTCGAACCCCCCGTTTTCTTTATTGTTCTGGCAAGACTGCAATTGCGCTCCTTCCTATTATTATTCTTTATCTCATTCACCTTTTTCCGTGCCAGTTCATATTCTCCTTTCATTAGTCTCGTGTCATTGTTATCCACCCCTTTAAGCTTCCTACTTCTTCTGTAAGCAGCGCATTTTACCTTCCTTTCTTTTATAGCCTTTTTCAGTCCCTCGTTAACCCTGTATCCAAGCTCTCTCGTTGGGACCCTCACCCTTCCTATACATTCCTTCCCTGCCTCTGTTAGGCTATTTACTATGCCATCTGAAATACTCTGGACATTTGCATCCCAAGGTATACATTCAAGATTTGGTTTTAGTTTTTCCCGAAACTGCTTCCAGTCGGCTCCTTGTTTTAGTCCCCAAACTTCCTTGAAGGTATTTCTGTCTCTATTCGTCTTTTTGCCCATAATCTTAACTGTTATCAGGTTGTGATCACTACCCAAGTCATTTTTTCCCTCGTCATCTATTTCTACATCTATAACCTCCCTCCATACGCTAATGTCAGTGAGTATATAATCAATTATTGTTTTCTTATCGTTCCTCTCCCAGGTCCATTTACCCTTACATTTCGCATCCCTGTTCAGGATCTTTAAACCAAGCTCTTTTGATAGGTCCAACATCTTCCTCCCATTCGTGTTAATTTTCCTATCACCTCCCTGTATGCCCTCCTCCTTATCCCCGATGTGCCCATTGAAGTCCCCCATTAGGACAATACTGAACCCTCTGCTCCCAAGCTCTGTGATATTCGATCTAAGAGTTGTATATATTGAATCATTCCACTCGGGCTTACTTCCCTCCACTGCTAAGTATACAACACCAACGGCAACACTCCTGCTTCCTAACTTGATTTTTGCCCAGACTATTTCGTTGGATACTGGAATCTGAGTCCTTGCTTCTGTGAGATCTGTAATCAATGAGGGCTGTAATTCCTCTTTAGCGTAGATGCCAACACCCCCACCCCGTTTCTGACCCTCAGTTCGCCCAGCTCCTATCCACACGCAACCCTTCATCTGATCAACCCGCTCATCCCGTCGTATCCACGTCTCACTTAGACCCATTATATCGAAGTCTCCTTCGTCCATCATTGTTGATATTTCGCTTACTTTCTTGTGCAGACCCTGGATGTTGCAGTACCCAAACTTAATGAATCTTTGTTTTTTTGTCATCACTGGCACATTATTATAACCCTGGTATGTCCCTGTATTGTGCATGTTTGTTGTTCTTCCTATGTTCCCAGCATTTGTGCCACTCTGGGTTACCGGCTGTGGTCCCCTACCCCCCTTTTCTCCAAAAAAGGCCCAGCCACCTGTAAGATTTTTTGGCCCAACAGGTCTGTACCCATCCTACTTAAATGCAATCCGTCTCGCCCATACAACTCTCCTTGTCCCCAGAATGAATCCCAGTGGTCAATGAAATGTACTCCCAAGTCTTTGCAGTGCTCTTCCAGCTCCTCGTTTAGTGCCATAATCCGCGAGTTCCTCTCATTCCCACCACCCATAACGGGGAGCACCCCTGAAACGATGATCCGAGCATTCCTGCTAAGTAGCTTACTAATTAGGTCCTTGTATGTGTCCACCAAACGAACTGATTTCCTCTCCCTGATGTTATTGGACCCCACATGTAATACCACTACCGGATCAGGCCCCGACCCAGCTACAATACCGTCCACTCTATCCCTCAGGTCCTCCACTTTAGCCCCCGGAAAGCACAGAACTGTTCTATTTTTACTGTCCGGACCACAGACAACCTTGTCGATCCCCCGAACTATGCTACTTCCCGCAACCACCAACTTACTTTTGGACCTCGCCCTATTTATCTCCTCTAGTCTCCTATTGTTTACAGCGTCCTCTTCCTCTCCAACAGCCCCACTCGGAATCAATATCGGTATCGGTATCTATGACCTTAGATTACTCCTATCCTTGTCCCTCCGTCTCTTTCCAGGCCCTGAGCTGCCTGGACTACTCCCCTGGTCTTCCCCCGGATCCCTCCTCCTTTTTCCTGGCCTAGACCCCAAGCTACTATCTGTTGCAACTACCTCCATCTCCTCCTCTGTCTCTTCCGAATCGAGCACATCAAATCTGTTTCTGGTGCTGCACTCCCCACTGCCTTTGGACTTTACCCCCCTATCTACCTGCTTCTCTGGCCCCCCTTTCCTACCACTTTTGGTAGTCCACGCCAAACGCTTTACAGCATTGCTCCGGCCTGGGCCCCCCTCATCTGTCCTACGTACTTTTCTAGCAGCCCCCACCTCATCACCTACCTCATTCACATCAAAGGTTCTACCCCCATGTTTCCTCTTGGAACCACCGACAACCTTCCATCCTTCTCGGAAAGCCACTTTCACAGGCGTAACTCCAGACAGCCCCGCCCTACCAAGTTTTCCCTTCAGCTCAGCAATCTCCCCCTCAAACTTAACAATTGTCTCAAGTAGGCGGAGGATTTCCTGACAGTTTGCACATACCTCTCCATATCCCATCGAGCGACAGTCCCCATACATCATAGAACACTGTTTACAAACTTCAAGCCCAATATCGCCATCGGTGGCCCCACCAACCCGGCTCTGACCGACACCCCCAGTGACCTCTGTCTGCACACCAATACTTACTCCGTTGGCACCGTTGACCTGGACCGCGATATTACACGTATTTACCTCCATACTTACCTCCGTCTGAACAGACTTGCTCGCCATCATCAAGACAAAATTACGCGATCGGACAGGGAAAATTGTAAACACGCGACAAAAGGCAACACGACGAACCGTTCGACAACTTAGCGCTCACAGTTTTATTTAAGGCCTCCTAACTTTGTCCCAGTTACTATACTAAACTAACTCCCCACAAAGTTGAATAAAATAACCTGAAAATGAAATATATATGATTAGTAAACAATAAAAATACTTAATTTCGATTCGTAACCAAGGAGACTTCTTCTGTATACTTGCGGATCGAGATGTCATGTCTATTGAGTCCATATGGGAGATAGGTCCTGAGCTTACCAATCCAATAGTTTTCACGCTCAAGTCGTTTGTCTGTTGTGGTTTCCTCATCGTCCAAAAACGGAATTTGCTCAATGGGTTGAAAACTGAAATGTGACTTAATGTCATGACCCGGGAGGTTAAAGTGGTCTGAGACTGCCTTTCCTGAATCTAAACGGATATTTGATAAATGGTTTTGCATTCTGACGCGCAGAGGGTTTTTCGTCTGGCCGACATATTGGATATGGCATAATTTACATGTGATTAAATAAATAATGTTTTCAGAATCACAGTTGAAGCTGTTTCTAACTTGGTAAAACATACGAGTTTGTTCGCTAAAAAATGTTTTACCGGTATTCATGTAGTTCATACGATGTATGTAACAAATTTTGCGTTGACATAGATTTACTGATCCATTTCCCAGAACTGGGCGGTTATGCCGAATTTTCGTGGGGTGTGTTGGTTCAGAGTCCCAAATGGGTGTCTCTATCTCACGGATTGTGTCAGATTTAATTTTCTGATAGATAGATAGATAGATAGATAGATAGATAGATAGATAGATAGATAGATAGATAGATAGATAATAGATAGATAGATAGATAGATAGATAGATAGATAGATAGATAGTAGATAGATAGATAGATAGATAGATAGATAGATAGATAGATAGATAGATAGAGATAGATAGATAGATAGATAGATAGATAGATAGATAGATAGATAGATAGATAGATAGATAGATAGATATTTTCGATAGGTAGATACGCACTAGCACAGAGTGAATGAATTAATTCACTTTCTTGACTAAACCTGTTTACGAGACTTGCTTTTGTTTTATAGGCCCGATATTGATTGGGTCAAAAAAGATCAGTGATCGATACCTTCCGGTCCGAGACTGGCCGTCAATCAGAGCGTGTCACCCTCAGACAGGCGACGTCGCATGTGGTTTCAAAAGAACCACACACGGCGTCGCATGTCGGAAGTAAAGCGCGCTGGTATACTGCATTCAACATCCACCTACCCACCATTAAAAAATAGAAAGAAAAATAGAAGAAAAAATACAAAAAACAATAATATTAAAACTAAAACAAATTAAGCACCCAAATAAATAATTAGGAAATAAATAAATAAATAAAGTTCCGCTCAGTTCCCAAGAAGCAGGCACAAAACAGCCATCGGAAGCCGGGCAAGCAGAGGTCCCCGTGCAAATCACATCACCAAAGCATTCTTTGCCCCGATAACGCAGTCTACACCGAAACTCGCGACGCACCACACCTCCAATGGATATGCCCATCTCGGACATTCAATCATCGCAGAACCCCCCCTAAAAAAATATTAAAAAAAAATAAAAAAATAAAAAAATAAAAAAATAAAATAAAATAAAAAAATAAAAAAATAATAAATAAAATAAATTAAATAAATAAATAAATAAATAAATAAATAACTAAATAAATAAATAAATAAATAAATGAGTGCCAAAATTTGGCTCAAGCATATAAATGTTTATCTGATGCTGCTGAATATCTTAGTCCATCAATTTGCAAAAAAAGAACGAAAGTCGATAGATAGATAGATTAGATAGATAGATAGATAGATAGATAGATAGATAGATAGATAGATAGATATTTTTATGTAATGGTATAGTTTACAGGCAGTTACTTATTCGACTATAAAATACAAATAGACAACTAGAAAATAATTATTCAGTCTATACCGTTGGGAGATGACATAGCCAGATTGGCTGTCTACCTGCTCTCACTCTCGTAATACATTTAACACACACACTGACTACGTGCTCTGCGCATTGATCTTTGATAGAAAGATCTACTAGTATGGATACTTGTGAGTAGCTAGTAGAACTGCAACTTTGACTCGGCTGCGTACCCCATTAATCTATTTCTGTAGATGGACGAGTTTCCAGGTTCAAAAAGGTGGCTAATGGTGAATGTGACAGTGGGTATCTCAACACCACCGTGCTAAACTGATATTATTATGGTTATCAAACTGGGTTGTGGTTAAATTTAGAAAACAATTATGGCAATTATGGCACGGTTCAAGTATTGTTCATCAGTTAAGATAAACAAAATGGACATAATATTATACATAATAAGTCATCGATGTGTCGACAGCTTCGGACTCTTAAGTTATTTAGGTTATCGGTGTGGCAACCCTTACTGTGGAGTGTAACAGTCAGGACAGTATGGGTTGTCATACTGATAGCTTTCTTAATATGAGGACAGGAAGTGGCGCCTTGTTCTGGCGCTATCAAGCTTATAAACTACGATATGAGTTTACTATGGCTGTCGCATAAGGCATGTTAACTTGCATTTAGACTTAAAGGTATACTTAACCACCTACTCTCCCCACACGATTTGCTATTGAAGTCCCAAGGGAGAAAAGGACTATCAAATCAAACAACTTCTTGTCGACATATTATCATACACTGTGTAATGGATCATCATGCAGATAGGGTATTCAATATCTGTTAAAACTGATTGTTTACTAAACCAAAAATTGTAAATAAATCTATTGTCTGAAATGTGTTTTCAGACTTATATTTAGGTACGGCAGGAAGACATCCTCATGGCTATGTGATTACCCTGCATAATCATGCTTCCAGTCTCTAAACTGCAAAATAAAATTATTCATTCATTCAGAAACCACTACTACAGAAACCATTATAATACCAATAACTGTTAATCAAAGAAATACCAAACCATACCAACTATTACAACACCCACTACACCTATTACACCAGCACCTCGTCTACAACAAAAACTATAATCAAACTGTATACCACTACTTCACAACCAAAATGCCTATCACGGCAAACACTAGTACACCAACAACTACCACACCAACCACTACTCTGTAAATTTCACCAACAACCACCACAATCACTACAACACCAACAGCAACACAACTTCTACACACACAATTACCACACAACTCCTACTGCATTAACAAAACCTCAACTACAGCAACAACTACTACCCTAACTCGGACAATATGAACTACACCAACAACCAGGACAACACTACCAATCAGTACATTGATTAAATGAACCACTACAACTACCACACCGACAAACACCATAGCCGTCACTAGAACCAGCTACACCAACAACCACCTTATTTTCTCCTATATTTCACTTCTTCAAAAGCACACAAGGAATTTTAATTCTAGAAACCATAAATGCCACAGAATAGGCGTTGAAACCATACAGAAGCTAGGAACCATGCCGGCTATGACCTAAGGTCATATAGGAGCAATGGAGCTTATAATCACTGAACCGTATAGGAGCTAGTAGCCATTAAAGCTGTGATCTGTGAACCATATATGATGTGGGGGCCAGAAATCTGGGACCCATAGAATCAAGGAACTGTATAGTAGTAATACAGGAGCCAAATAGGAGTCATGTAGGAGCTAAGATCTACACAGGAGCCATATAGGAGATAAGATCCATATAAGAGATCGGAGCCATATAGGAGCCATGAAGGTCATGGTGTAAGAGTTGAAAAGGTGCCATGTAGTGGGTAGGCGGGGTAGACTGTATATGGCTGTCATACATACTATGGTCATGGGTAGCAAGAACAGGATGTGGAGTAGGTAGGGTACATGTAGATTATCGAAGGATAGTACAATGTTATTTGTAGTTTGAATGCGGATTCTTGGAGCATCTTAGCCAGATAAATAACACTTCAGGCTTCCTAACTTGAAAAAATCCGCAATAGTTTGTACGACACACTCACCACAAAAGCCCCTGTCTATTAGTATCTCCAGTGGGTTCAGCCTAACTCCCTTTCGATTATTCTTAGTGGTTCTAGGGGATCAGCTGCTAAGCGTATTCAGTGAGTGGATGGTGGGGAGAGGGGCAAGAAAAATATTTCGGACTCAAGGCGCAAACAGTTTTTTTCCTAGACACCCACCACCCCTTTTTGAAGGAAAAACTTTTTTTTTCATTTTGAAATTTGGTACTCACCCTCCACAATTAGTGTAAATCACACATAAACTGCTTTGATTGGCAATTTCAACAGGTATTTTTTGCTGGAACTCGGTTCGTATCGTTCCAGTGACCATTCCAGACTTTTAATGTAGCCACAATCAGTCAATGGAGAGAGATAAAACTACATTCTCCAGAGTTTTCAACTGGAATTTGGTACACATTTCTTGGCAAGTTTATGAGAATATTCAAACCCTCTCACACAGATACTGGCTGCTGGTTATAAATGGGGAATTGGAGAGTATACGGCATATACTGGTGGTATTCTACATGAACAGTATTAAGTCAGGTGCAGCAAGAACAGGAGTGAAATATGTTGAAAATTTTGATGATTTTCCCGGTTTCACCACTCTATTTGCTGCCATTTCTACTGCTTTCTTTCTGTTTCTACCCATTTCTACACTTGATTTTAGTTTCATTAGTCTAATCTGAATTCATTAACCATTATCAAGTGCAGAATTCGAAGAGGTAGTTAGCTCAATGTAGTATTGAACCTGTCAACAGTGAATGTGATGAGGGCTGATTCTTTGACATCGAAAAGCCATCCCTTATAAACTCTACGCTCTTGCAACTTGGGCGATTTGAGTCGTGCTTCATTTGATGGAACGGTTAGTAAGCTTTGGTCAGGCAGTAAGCCAGAATTCCAACCGTGTGGCCAGTTTACTACTACGCAGGGGAAAACCCACATTTAATATGTGTGGCATTAAATGATATTTTAAGGCACACATGTAACCAATTTGTTTTCCCCTCGGTAGTAAATGGGCCACATACTCGTAGTTGGGATTCTCTCTAACTGCCTGACCAAAGTCAAATGAAGCACCTCTCATGTCGGCCAGGATAAAATAGAGCAGAGTTTATTGTGTCACACACGCTGCCAAATAATCACCCTGAGTCTCAAACGTAGTCATTCTGGCTTCTCAGTTTAAGAACGTGTTCCATATACTATCAATATTTCCACAAAGGAGTTTCATCTCCGCCAGTCAGCTGAGAAAGTGAGAAAGAAATAGTGATCATGTGAGTTAAAAAAAGTCTACTATATCTGTCCAAATTTGGTCAGGATGCATTATGGAAGTCTTCGGGGCTCTGATGTGCTGAGTGATTTATAAGCCATTACCTTTTACACAATGAATGTTCGTTCATTCAACTCAGAAGCTCGAAACCTTGGACAGTCACTTTCCAGGTAGTTTTCTGCAACATTCAAGTTGATCTCACTAAAACATAATACACATGCGTATCCTTTCTGACACAGATGATCCCAACACACATTATTTTATGATTGAATTCATTTTTGTTACAGGAGATTGCTATAGTTTATTTTAACCCTTTACCTATCATGAAAAGCAGACGGCACTTGCAAAACAATTTTTGTGATAAATAACCATTTTTGTCTCAAAAACATAGGTTATGACCCCTCAAAGGAACGAGCTCGAGGAACTATGTTTTTGAGACAAAAAATGAAAAAAATAATGAAAATTGATTGTCGATTTTTGTGAATATCGCTGGCCGGTTTTGGCTGTTACATTGGGTAAATTTTATTTCAATTATAAGAAAATAACCCAACCAGGTGTCTTATATGTGCTTGCAAAGTGTTCAGATCTTATATGCCAGGTTTCACTCCAGGTGTCCAGTATCTTCCTCAGCATGTGCTTTACACTACGGCACAGGGTTAATTGGCTAAAATTCATATTTACTAAACTAATTCCCTGTTAACAAACTGTTTATACCATTGTATAAACAGTTTGTTAACAGGGAGTCAGTTTCCCTGTTAATAAACTCTCTATCAATAAGATAGAGAGTTTCCATTGTCAATAAACCCTATATCAGTAAGATATAATGTCCTGACTATTTGTTGGTTTAATCTTCCTGGCAGTATATCACAAATTTAAGGGAAATAGCTTGAAGACTACCCACCCAACCTAAGGCTTGAATGACCAATAATAACCCTGCATTTTGCTCATACATGTTTATGACTTCACCATTCATAATTACATTATGAGATGCTGTGAAAGTAGTCAGTCGCTTTGGTAAATGGTTTTAGGCCATGTATAATATCTGTTATTCATGGTGAGGAATCTGGCTATGAGCAGTGTCCTTTTGTTGTCAAACCTAGTTGGATGACATTTATGTTGGATAATATAAATGATAATTCGTCGAAATTGCTTTAATTTGTCTCAAAATCGCGAACCACTTGATGGTGTGATGCGGAACGGTAAACTTCCGTCCAGATTCCCGTGTTACTAACCCCTATCCTGTACTACTAATCAGTCCCGGCCCCTCTCACCCTCTATTCTGTTAACCCAGAGGGAATGGAGTGCGGCAAAAAGACTACACAAGCTTCCCCGATCAATTTGCATCTCTCATTTGTCTCAAAATCGCGAACCACTTGATGGTGTGATGCGGAACGGTAAACTTCCGTCCAGATTCCCGTGTTACTAACCCCTAACCTGTACTACTAATCAGTCCCGGCCCTTCTCACCCTCTATTCTGTTAACCCAGAGGGAATGGAGTGCGGCAAAAAGACTACACAAGCTTCCCCGATCAATTTGCATCTCTCATTTGAAAGATAAGAGCTCACAGGAAACTAAATCAAGGCATGGAGAAAACGTGACGCTAACCTAGCCACCCATCCCCGCCCGGTGTTAGGAACATTTTGACTACCTCTCCCCTCCCCTCCCCCGATTCAGTCAGAAAAACCCCATAAATCAGTGTAACGAGTCAATGGGGGAGAAAATGTGACAATTAAAACACGACGCATTCACCACTTTGCCGGGTAGACCAGGTGGTGAGAGGCTATAGTGGTCAGTAGTTCAGTTCCCTCTCATTAGTTTTTATGAATAAACACAGTAAAACCGTTCTGCAGGATTTTGCTGGGTCTTGCGGTTCGATTTTCCGGTTTGCTGCAAAGATCGGAACCGAACCAGTAAACCAAATCAAAATCGTCCAGCTCTACCTGTCTTACCTCTCATCAAATATTAGGCGGAAAAAAAAAAACTGGGATGGTTCAAAACTTGTTTTGTGTTTGTATATGAAACTGCAGTGGGGTCAGCGTGTTAGTTATGTAAAACACATTCTGGTTTATAATATGAAATTTTCTGATCTAAAGCTTATTTTGGAATTAAGTGAATTACAAGGATTGAATAAAGTACACTTTTTTCTCTTTTTTTTCAGACGAGAACGGTCACCGTAAGTACTAGTGTTATTCTTTACCTTTCAATCAAACGCACACGATATAGAAATTTGTTATTTCAAATATTTTTCATATATTTTGCCAAATTTCCACGAAAACTATAAGATGTGACCCTTCATCGGAACGGGCTCGTCCCAATGAGTAGTGATATGATATGATGTTGCTGAGTTTTGGGGAATTTTGTTTCGTAGTCACGGTTAGCCATTGTGCAGAAATATGTGACCTAAAACACCAATAAATAAATGAATACTGAGTTTTTTTGAAAATGTGTTTTTGACTGCTCAGTTTTCAAATTAGGCGGGTGGATGCGGCCAATTCGTTAGGTAAAGAGGTAACTCTTGGTAATTCTTTCAGGTTTCCAGCCTACTGAAGTTACTTGTGTCTTTCGATTAAATCACAATAACTTTGGAAATTCAGCTTATCTAATTATTTACAGATATTTTATAAGACCATTGTAATTGGAGGTTATTGCTGGTTAGTTTCACATCGGCCAATATATCAGCTCGAGTTACCAATGTTGGGAAGTTACTGGTGGCTGATATCTCTGCCGATATGGAACTAGCTAAGTAATAAGCTCTTTATTTATTGAACCAAAACAAATAATTAAAAACATTCTCAGATCTGTTACAGTTTTCTGAGCGTGTCACTTCCTTTGTGTAAGAGTAAAACTAATTGCTAATTACTAAAAAATCCATGGTTACTTCCTTGAATTACAACAGAAACCAGACAACTACTTATTTGGTTCGAATTTCTGACCACTGCGCCGGTTTCTACCTATTTATTTCAGGTAGGATTTCTATAGAATCCTACTTATAGGAGTAGTACCAGGTGCTATAAGGTGTGTTCCTTTCCATAAAAGTACTTTTGCTGGTTCGGATTTTCCCACAAATCCTCGGTTTCCATTTCTGCCTACAAACATCAGTTGGCAGGTAGAAAATACACCCAAAACATCAGCCCCACGTTCCGTGGAATCACTTTTTAAGATATGATTGTGGTTACAGAATCGTTTTATCATCGAATGTGCCAAAGTGATTCATGTGTTGTTTACGCAGTGTGTATTTTCACATAAACACATATCGACACATCCAGTGTGTGCCCATGTATTGCATGTCATGTGCACACATTGTGCACTATCACAGAAACACATCTCCGTGCGATCAACAGACTGTTACTTATATTAAAGCATACTTGCATGCATTAGGTCAAGCAACTATATTCGAATGCTAGTAATGATGGAAGACAAGTATGGTAGTGATATGAACTGGAACTGTATCAGCAGTAGCGTAAAGACAGGCACTGAGAGTCACAGTGCCACAAGCCAATAGTAATTGTACAAAGCTGCAAGGATGATAAAACAATCTAGCACAGGCCAGAATAGTGGGAGCCAATGGTAATAGTACAAGGCTTCGTGGCTGGTAGATACAATAGAGGCTGATTATAGGTCAGATAGTTGAAGACATGATGGAAACCGATGGTAAGACTTTTAGGAGCAGTATAAGAGGTTGGAATCCCACCTATGGAATCCCACTTATGGAAACTCTTTTACGGAACACTGTAGAATCCTTTTTGGAAACGTTTGTGGTTATATAATCCCTATTCCAAGATGAGTCGAAGAGTCGTATGAGGATTTACTCTTTCGAACAATTGCTCGATAGCTCATTTGCACGGTGGGTTTCTAGTCATCCGATCGATGCCTGTTCCATGTGCTTCTCGGTTGACTTTAGGGTTTAAGAATCATAGAGGCCCTCGTTATACACAAGGGAGATTACCCCGTATATTTAGATACAGATTACGGAAAATGAAGCATGAAACACTCTGCTTGTTAAGGGGTAAAGGGAGGGACCAGGAATAGCTAGGAATAGATAAATTGGTAGAATAGTCAGAATAGAGGTCTGTGGTGGGTAGAATTGGATTTGGAGGGGGAATCTGAACCAACAAAGGCACTCTTATACAAATGAATGCACCTACGTGTTACTCTTATAAGTAGGATTCTCCATAAATCCAACCTGAAAAACAGGTAGAAGCTGAAGATTTGGTGCGAAATCCGAACCAAATAAATAATTGAGGATTTGGAGGAATTAGATTTACTCTTCTACAAAGAAACGTGCCTTATTTTTAGACAAAAACGAGGATTCTTGGGGAATACGTACCAAATAAATTCTGTGTCGGTGAAGTTTGGTGATTTGGAATAAAGGTCGGGTCTGTTTGGGTAATTAGATTTACTTCTATCCAACCGAGCACACCTTTATAATATACCTCCGTTCACGTGCTACCACAAAACCACGGTGGCGGCCTCCAGTAAACAAAATGGACGACGGAAACACGCGTCGCCTTAACAACACGTGCTGCACATACGCACTGACACCACGTATCACTATGGGGATGACTCCACAAGATGGCCGCTCACGTGGGCTATCATGACAATCAAACATGCCGTGACTAGGTTACGTGAGTATGACGCCACTTCCCCTCCACCTTGTTCTCCATCCAATGAGGCATGTTTTCCACATCTATTATTAGCGCGACATAGAAGGGGGCAGAAATAAGTGTAATCCTTAACCCTTTGAACCCTTGGTATCCCCATACCAGTTCAATGGCAGCAATTAGAAGAGTCCATACTCATTATTTGATGTAGACCAATTAATATTTTCAAAGTACAGCCTCAGGGCTGCCCGTTGAAAATATTGTCTGGTCTACCCTACACTTTTACTGAACAGCAATCCTATTTAATGACGTTATGACGTATCATGTTCCTGGTCGGAAAAATGGCCGCTAGGGTTCAAAGGGTTAAGATACATGATTTTCGGAATTCTAAATCACTAAAAAATATAACTCGATTTACAGAACATATCAAATGACCACTTCCGTTTCTGTGGATTTTGATCTATTTTATTTGGCCAGAAACACGTAATGACGAAATCAAACTCGCCTAGCAGTTTCATGACGTCGGGTTTCGTCCCAGTGAGCCGGTGAGCGTAAACAATTGCTATCCTGGCGATAACTTTACTTCCATTCAGCACGGGTCCCCTGAATGTACGGAGTTGGTACATTCGTGGAGGTGGAGAACCCTATCGATTTTCAGCTTTGTCGACCAAAGGTCAAGATCGTTATTACTAAAAATAACATACTTAGTTCTATTTATCAGAGCTCAACCAAGCTTACAGAAAGTAATCCTATATGGATAGTAAAAAACACTATTGATTTGGGACGTTCTAGCCATAAGGTGAAAGGTGGAGCGATTGTTACTATAAATAGAACTTTGTCGATAATTGAAAGTTGAGCTTTAACTTTTCTTTTATATGTCACACGTTCAGCAGATTTACAGATTAGGAACGCATATAAGGAAAAAAATTAAAATCTGCTGTGACCAAAGGTCAAGGAAATTGTTACTAAAAATGGCACTTTTTATTTTCTAGGCGATGACTTTAGTTCTATATATTACAGCTCAAACAAACTTGCAGGAAGTAATCGTTTATATGGACAGCGAAGAACCATATTTACTTTGGTTGCGAGAGCTGTAATGTCAAAGGTCTCGTCACTGTTACTATAAAAGAATTTTGTCGAAAATTGGATTTTGGGTTAATACTTTTGTTTTATTTGTCACGTGTTCACGGAATTTACCTATACCCCTATTAAAGGGAAAGAATCTTTTTGATTTTGAAGTCTGCAATCGAAAATTCTAAGGTCTAGAGACTGTAACTACAAATGGAAGTTGGTTAAAATGGCTTCTGAGCAATAATGTTTCTTTTTTCAACATTGCACGGAATCAAAACATTTACAAGGTTGGTGCACTCGTGAAAGGAGAAGAAGAGATTTTTTTTAGATTTGTCAATCAACGGTCAAGGTCACTGTTACTAAAATAGCACTTTTCCCGGCTCGGTACTGTTACTATAAATGTAACTTTAAAAATAAACATATTTTCACAACTCGACTTTTGGGTATGTGCTCATCTCATTGGAGTTTTAACATATCTTTAAGTGGGAAAATTGTCAATTGGTTTGGGAAGGGTTAACGTGTTTTGTGTTTAAAATTATTGTTACATTGACAGATTTCACAGTCATGGGTGTCAAAATGGACATCACTGGCCTGTACGCACGATGACAATTGAGACAAGCCCCAATACGTTTCTAACCAGTTGAGGCGGAACTGGGTGCAGAACACATGGGACCCGTGCCTCCCTCCCTTCCACCTTTTACTACACACATCATGATTACGCGATGGGTTTTTTCAATATGGTAGTATGCAAATCTACCAAAAAAGAGACAATCTTCTGCTGTATTATTTACAAATGTTCCCAATTTCATTTGGTCAGTTCAATCCATTTTTATTTACCAATCGTCTCCTTTTCGGGATATATGGGGTCCAAAATACAATAAGAAAGAACTACCGCACAGCGATTTTAACCATAATATCATACCTAGGCCTTTGAATGGATGATTTTGTAATTTTCGGGCGGTTTGTTATATTACTTCTTTTTCTACCATCGTCCAACCCGAAAACTAAAGCCGCGGTCCCAGAACAATTATGCAAGGAACTCAGTACTATTATCGGCTGTTTGTATACCCACATTTTCGTCGAGTTTGCCCGCAGACTACCGTTGGTTTAGATATTCTTTCATCCTACAGTTACAGCTAATTCAATCCATAAGTATTTAATTCGCCTTGAAAACACCAAAATCATAGCACAAGTGGTGGAACTATACGCGGATTAATAATAATAATAATAATAATAATAATAATAATAATAATAATAATAATAATAATAATAATATACTTATATAGCGCTTTTAAAAGAAAGAAAGAAATCAGCAGTCAAAAGCTATCCGAAAGAGATGTATTGGGGGATTTCCTTAAATTCTGATGGAGTGCATTCCACAGCGAGGGAGCCGCAAAAGTGAATTATCTTTTTCCCGTAGTGGATCTTATTCGGAGCACGATAAGAATATTCTCTGAAGATAATCTAAGATTCCGTACTGGTTTGTGCAATGTGATAATCTGTTTTAAGTAGGTAGGGGCAATATCTCTGTGGATGATGTTGTGTGTCATCATTTATACTTTATATTTGATACGAGACTCAACTGGTAACCAATGCAAGGTTTTGAGGATTGGTGTAATGTGATCAAATATTTTGCCGTCAATAATCATCTTAGCTGCTGTATTCTGAATGCGATGAAGCAGGTTAATAGATTTCAGCGGACGTCCAAAATAAAGAGAGTTGCAATAGTCCAATCGAGACAGGACCATAGACTGCATAACAGTTTTTAGTGAGTCTTGCTCAAGTAGTTTTCCGACTCTGTTGATGTTTCTTATCTGGAAGAAGCAGCTTTTGCTCACTTTAGTGATTTGGTTACTCAGATTGAAGCTATTATTAAAAGTAAAACCACGGTTCAGAGCATTTTCGCTTGGGTTAACATTGACATCGCCTATTTTCAGACAGTTGATCGGAGATTTGTATAACTGATGTTTGGCACCCAATTGTAAAAATTCTGTCTTGTCATTATTTAATTTGAGAAAATGTCTCCCGATCCATTGTCGAATATCCTCGATGCATGCCTTCAGTGTTGTTAATGAGTCGTTTATCTCAGAGAGGTCGGCGACAAATACAACTGGGTATCAACAGCATACAGATGGAAATTTACAGAGTGCTTCCTTATGATATCACCGAGTGGTAAGGTATAGACCGTGAACAGTAGGGGTCCGAGTACTGAGTCTCGGGGAACACCATATTTTAGCTCAATGGGCTCAGAGAAAGTATCGCAAATTTTCACAGACTGCATGCGATCGCTTAAATAAGAACTTATACCATTGAGAGCAGAACCGCGTATGTTGAGTCGTTTTCTCAACATGACAAAAGAATCTGGTGGTCGATCGTATCAAATGCTGCAGACAGGTCAAGCAGCACAAATGATGTACACTTGCGATCATCCATCGAATTCAGAATGTCACTGCTAACACGAATTAGAGCTGTTTCAGTAATACGCCTGGGTCTATATGCTGATTGGAATGTTTCAAGTTTGTTATTAGCCGAAATATGCTGGATGATTCTGGAGGAGACAACCTTTTCGGGGCATTTGGATAAAAAGGGAGATTAGAGAAAAGGCTATAGTTTTTTAGAGTGTTAACATCCAGACTAGGTTTCTTTAGGAGTGGAATAATATGGGCCAGTTGGTACAATGCCGAGAGCTAGAGATGAGCTGAAAATATTAGTAATGATGGGAAGGAGCTGAAACTGCAGCTGTGGTGAGTCTTCATTCATAATTATGTAGTAAACAAACATATCTAATAGGATTGATAACGTCATTATAAAGATTCAATAAAATCAAGTCTCGACTGGGAAATATTTCTGAGTTGATTCGAAGAAAAGAAATGTTTTAATATGGTATTTTTAGATAATTCGGCTGGAATATTTCAGCTGGTCGGAAAAGCGATTCGCAGTTGTACTGAGGTGTACTGCACGTCGATGGTGCACTTGTCTTCAATAAATGCTAACCCTGCTTGTGTGGAGTTAGTATGTTGGGGAGCTGACAGTTGCTCGCCGTTGCTCGGTGGTTCTCTCCGGGTACTCGGGCTTCCCCTACCTGTAAAACTGTCGTAGTCATGATTAGCCATTGTGCAGAAAAATATGGCCTTAAACACCAATAAATAAATAAATAAATAAATAAATAAATAAATAAATAAATAAATAAATAAAGTTTACATTTGACGATCAGTTTATAAAGACAACATAAACGTCATTCCGTTGTCATCCTAGTGTTTAGGAGGATCCATGGTAACTGCCTTGCTGTTTGCGTACGTATTTGCAGTTATCTGCGCCACACAATAAAATACAAGATATTACTGTGTTATTTTGTACATCTTCATTTAATAACTTGTCGGAATGGGAAGAGGGGATTTCAATATGCCATGATTCTTATGAAACACAAGTTACATGACAATAAATGTAAAAGTACAATTATAAATAAAGGGTGGGTAATATCTTGTAAAGTTAGGGAAGCACTCAGTATTTCATCATGTATTATTATTTATTTATTTATTGATGTTTGAGGCCACATATATATGCACAATGGCTAATCAGGACCGTGGCAGTTTTACGGGTGGAGGAAGCCGGAGTACCCGGAGAGAACCTCCGAGCAACGACGAGCAGCTGCCAGCTCCCCAATATCGTAACTCCGCACTGCAGCACAGGCAGGGTTAGATTGGTTGAAGACAAGCGTACCATCGACGTGCAGTACGCCTTAGTACACCGCGTCATCGTGCCCCCAGATGGGCAATGGGGGTGAAGTGTCTTGCCCAAGGACACAACGCAGTTGCCGCAGGTGGGATTCGAATCGAGGACCTCTCGGCTGGCAGCCTGCACCTCTACCTACTGAGCCACCGTGCCCCCCCATTTCATCATGTAACAATAACAATAACATTTGATCAAAGGGAAAAAATCAACTTCACAGTGATACTCTTCTTCTGGAGACATTCACTCTCACAACTCGTCGCTAGAAAAAATCACTATCGATGTTCTTCAGAACACCAATATTTTATGGAACTCGAGTTACTTGATATTTACAGGGGGTCCAGGGGGGCTGGGGGGGGGGCTTCAGTGAAAAGATGTCTTCAAATTTGACTGAGGGACACTCTGACTCAAGACCTTGAAAACCGGGAAAATAGGCTGGGGGCAAGAAAAGGTTTGAATTTTCACACAATGGCAAAGCAGGTAATTACCCTTTTATTTCTTCATAGTTTTATATGCCGTAATTCAGGAAGGTAGACGTTTTAAAATGCTAGAATTTAGCCATTGTTGGACCTTAAAAAAGGTTGGAAAACGGCCTGAAATTTTATCAGTCCTTGCCTACAAGAACCCTGTATATTGTTTGGAGCTAACTAATGGCAAATGAAACATTCATTCCCGAAATTAGTTTAGTCCTGTTAACCTTTACCCAATGTACAGGATATCAAAATTTATTATTTTCATTATTGTTTTTTAAAGTTGTTAAAAAAACTCTAAAAAAACATTTCACGTGCCCCCTCACTGGAACAAGCTCGACAATAACTCCAACCTGAGGGGGGGGGGGGGGGGGGGGGGGGTAACCACGGCTTTTGGTGTAATATGTTTGGAAAGTAACAGTTGATACCATTCAGGTACAATACACCCTATTCTTTTCAAAGTGTGAAATACTGAATCATCTCCAGCATACAATGTTGTATTCTCCATTCGGTTAACTATAGACCTGGGTAGACTAGCAGATATATTATGACATACAGTTCAATTATTCCAGATGTCAGTTGTTTCCAGTTATTCCAGATGTCAGTTATGAATAATGTGCATCCCTTTTTTCTTTGATATCCAAATTTTGTCTGAATAAAAACATTCAGCCATTAGGCATTCTGAGAATGTCCCTTTCCCCATGCCCTGTATAATATTGTAACTTTCAGGTTACCATTGAAAAATAATTACCATTTTGGAAAATAAAATTGAAAAAAATGTTCTCCCTACCTACCCTACCTACCTACCTACCTACCTACCTACCTACCTACCTACCTACCTACCTACCTACCTACCTACCTACCGGTTTTTTCGGGAGGGGGGTCGGGGTTAAATGACTTTTTTTTACCACTTTCCAACACAAATGTTTGTTCAAGGAAGGCTATATGGCCCCTATCCACTAACTAGTTCTGGAGAGTTGAATGAGAAGCAAATCATAAGCATTGTTTATAAAGGCATGAAATAATACTACAAACCAATATTGTTTCCAACTCAGACTTCAGAGAAAAGTTTAGTGTCAGTCAAATAAATAGTGAAGGTTGGCTGACAGTGAAAAAGACCTATTGGTCTCTTGGGCCTCACTGTCAAAAAAGGGTATCTTTATCATTTTTGTCATTTTTACACGGAGTTGCCCCGAAGTTAAAAAAAGAGACGAAAATATATACTTTTGTTTTCACATTTTCAAAACAAGAGATGATATGCTCCAGGTTCGGTAGGTGAAGGAAGTGGCAGAATTCTGTTTTTGAGGTTTATCAGTAATTGAAAATGGCTGGTTTCGGGTTTCTTCCAACATTAAGTTTGTTTATTTATACTTGTTTATATCAGGTATTGTCTGTTTTTATTAGATTTAGAGAATGTAATACATGTAACCAAGTATGACAATATTTTCATTTGAATAAAATGTTTTTCATGCCAGTTTTGAAATGTCTGGAAAATTGTGGCGCAGAGCCTCAGAAAAGCTGGGATCTGAAATCGTTCTGAGTAGCGTCCTCTGGTAGTTGGAGTCATTTTGAAAACAATGTCTTGCAAATGTTCCGATTCTAGCGGAGATAATCACACGAAAAATACAACAGGTGTAGGCTTGGTCTTTTCGAACACACATAATATTAAAAGGTCAGTCTTTAAGGGAAAGTAAATATCCATTTCACCGAAAAGACGTTGCTTTTATTCAGTTTTTCTAGCTTTTGAATGAATGTATGCAGTGGCAGGTTTTCACATTGAATCTACTCCATTGACATTCATCGTGTCAAAAGTCATCAAACTATCATGTGTCATCATTTATCGTGTTATTCGATTCGGAATAACTTTATTTTTTTAAGTTTTGAATGTATCTACCCATAGAGCATCTCCACCAGAATAATTAAAGGGACAATAAGCCAACATTTTAAAAAAAAGTGGAACATTTAAAAAATAATACAACTTCCGCTATGCAAAAATAACCTCATGTTTTATATCTCATTCTTATGAAAGCGCCCGATAAATTAACTTCAAGGCGTGAAGCGTTTCTAATCCGAACAGGTTAACGATCACTCACGGAAGATGCCGACACCGTAGAAACTGCATGCACATTTTCCATATTCGACTTCATTTGCTTTTGAACCCAAGTGTACTATTTATGGCGTATGCGTTGTACAATGTGATTGGGATTGTCATTGTTTACAGATGAATGTGGTGTTAGTTGTAGTTGAAGCGTAAGTGTGCCTTATTAAAATTAATACAAAGTTACGGATCTAATAATACCAATATTTACTAAAATAATGCAAATTGTTGTTCACGGAATCCATTCATTGGAACAATCTCGAAGGTAAAATTAGAAACCATGTGTATTCAGAGATTATATCACTATCTTCTTATTTCCTATGTCTTTCGGGAACCGTCGTTTATATCTTCGCAATGTCTTATCTTTAGAAAATTCGTCTCCATTAAAGTTTTTTTAATTACACATGTAAGAAATTTCGCGTTGCTTCTGATGTCTTACACTTTGCATAGGGTGTTTTTTTTACATGGTCTTCCACATTCAATCAAATTCTAAGAGTCGATATTTTTTAAAATCAGCAGCTTATCGCCCCTTTAACACTTTACCCAACATAACGGCCAAAACCGGTCATCTTTATTCACAAAAATCATCATTCAATTTTCATTATTAACTCACCTTGACAAATATAAGCTTATCTAATCGCTCACAGTCCGTCGTCTGTCCGTCCACAACATGTTTTGATCTTCTTCTCCAAAACCACTAGGACAATTCAAGTGAAAGTTTGCGCGAGTAGTGGTCCCGCAGGAAGATTGCACATTTGTTCAACAGAACATGTTCAGCCCCGTAGGGGGGAGGTGGGGAAAAATGCTCAAAAATATTTTAAAAATCTTCTTATCATGAACCAGTTTGTATAATGACTTGATATTTGGTATGGAGCTTCCATTTGAGGTGTAGAATCAAATTTGTTCAGAGGAATTTCGTGAAGCGATATTTGACTTTGTAGGGTGTGTGTGTGTGTGTGGGTGGGGGGGGGGGGGCAGATTTTTGGCCCCGCCGAAATTTTCTATTTTCTGAACCGGCGGTCCGATTTGAACCAAATTCGGTACGTGGTATTATTGGGTCATAAGTACTTGACTCATCTAAAATAAATTCCTGTGTCCCCGTGGGAACCCCGGGAGCTAAAAATAGAAATATTTTCAAACGACCATATTTCCCAAACCAAACGGAACAGAGAACTGTTATACGGTATGAAGCACCCGTAGGGCCAGTAGAATTGAATGGTAAAAAAATGCCATCGGTTATGTCAGGGTGTTCTGCAGGGGTGCGGGTAGGGAGGGGCATCGAAAAAATGCTGAGTCAGCATATTTGCAAAGTTAAAAATAAAATTTCCTCCAGAACCAATCGTCAGAATGTTTTGATATTTGGTATACAGCATGAAGCCCCTTGGTTCATATTTGGGCTCAATGCATGAAAGCTCAAATTTTAACTTAGTGCAATATGGGGATAATTTTTTAAAAATCTTCTTCAAATCCACCAGTCAGTATGCATTCATATTTGGTATATAACATCTCTAGGTGTCAGTCCAAGTTTGTTCAAATCGGGTCCCTAGGTTAATATTTGGGCTCGCTATGTAGCCTAGATTCTAACTTAGTGCAATATGAGGAAATGACTTTAAAAATGCACTTCTTCAGATTCACTCGTCAGAATCCTTTTTTATTTGGTTTACGACATCTCCAGGGAAGTCAGATTCAAGTTTGTTCAAATTGGGCCTCTGGGTTAATATTTGGGCTCCCTATGGTATCCCAAATTGTAACTTAGTGCAATATGAGGAAATGTCTTTAAAAATCTTCTTCGGGTCCACCTGTCAGAATGCTTTCATATTTGGTATACAACATCTCTAGAAGGGCCAGATTCAAATTTGTTCAAATCGGCTTTGTAGGTTAATATTTGGCCTAGCTATGATAGCCCAAATTTTAACTTAGTGCAATATGAGAAAATTTCCTTTACAATTTTCTTCATCCTAGATCCACCTGTCAGAATGCTTTCGTATTTAGTATACAACATCTCTTTGGGGTGGGGGTGAAGGTGGGGGTGGGGTTAGATTCAACCTTGTTCAAATCGAGTGCCTGGGCTAATATTTAGGCTCCCCCTGGGAGCCAGAATTGGCCATGTAGCAAAAAAATTAGAATTTTTTTATTAAGTACACTCTAGAGGTGTGTAACAAAGGTCAATCCACATAGGTTGTATCAAGGAGAACTCCACCTTATACATTATGATCAACTGAAGAAAAAGCATGATGGTTGGACTATTTTAATCACTCCTTAGGGCTCAAGGATTGAAAATGTATCGTATGGAAATTGATTGCTTAATGTAGATTCATTCTTGGACGCTGTTCATATCGGGTTCTGTTCGAGGTGAGCTCTTCAGGCCCCGTGGTGCCTTTTGTTTTTTATTTTTTGTCTCAAAGCCATAGCTTATGACCCCTAATTGGAACGAGCTCGTTCGTTAAAATGAGGGATCATAACGTATGTTTTGACGTGAAAAATGAAAAAAATTAGCATTCAATAATTTTGTTTACAAGTGTCCTCTGCCTTTCGTGTTAGGTAAAGGTAAAGCTTATCCGATGAAAAGTTTTGAAAGACAAAATATCCGTCTTATTGCTTTAACTTTGTGGTAAATTTTTTGTTGCGTTCAGAGACGTAAAGCAGCAAAGAGAACTTCGACAAACCTATCATCTGTGGAGAATTGGATTTCTGATAGGTAGAATTGGACTGTCTTAGTTGAGATATGACGGCCGATATTTAACCCTTTACCTAACATGAAAAGCAGACGACACATGCAAAAAACATTCTTGAATAACTAATTTTTTTCATTTTTTGTCTCAAAAACATAGGTTATGACCCCTCATTGGAACGAGCTCGACGAGGTCGTTCCAATGAGGGGTCATAACCTATGTTTTTGAGACAAAAAATGAAAAAAATAATGAAAATTAATTGGCGATTTTTGTGAATAGCGCTGGCCGGTTTTGGCCGTTACGTTGGGTAAAGGGTTAATAATAATTAAGGGATTTATAGCTTTTGAAGCTCATAATTTGCATAAACGAACCGAGGAAAAAGTATCTTATAGTCCACCCGTTATTCCAGCACAGTCATTTCTATTTAATTTTATCCACAATTCATTTATAGATTGAAAAAAGTAAGAGAATGATTGGTGTGATGCGAACTAAGAAGAACTACAAAATTTGAAAGTCTGAAAATGGACAGTTATTTACGGCTTTTCATTAATATTCAAGTGCAAAGAGGATGAGTCTTCAGAACATAATAAATTAGAATGTACTATAGATCACGACCATGCACGTAAACCCCCAGCCGTCATAAACTCAACAACTGCTCCCCAACCTCCACCCCCCCCAAAAAAAAGTATATATACCATTTATAGATAAAGATGAAACCAACCATTCACACCCACATCCCTATAAATGACGATGTCAATGAAAAAATAATTCACGATGCATGTACGTCAACATACTTGAGAAAAGAAACCCAATAGAAAAAGTTTTTATTTTTTCCGGAGAGACAACCGTAACAATATGCAGATCAAAATAATTCATAAAAAGTACATAACTCTTGGTACTGGTGTCAAACGAACGATATCCTCCTGATTACCCACCCCCACCCCCGGAAAGTTAAACTAGATAATCCCCCTGAAAGAAGATAAACTAGTTTATCACGCGCCCCACCCTGATTATCTCCCCACTGAACTTTTTCGATCCTTTCCATTTAACCCTTTACCTAACGTGAAAAGCAGACGACACTTGCAAAAAAAATTCTTGAATAACTAATTTTTTTCATTTTTTGTCTCAAAAACATAGGTTATGACCCCTCGTTGGAACGAGCTCGACGAGCTCGTTCCAACGAGGGGTCATAACCTATGTTTTTGAGACAAAAAATGAAAAAAATAGTGAAAATTAATTGGCGATTTTTGAGAATAGCGCTGGCCGGTTTTGGCCGTTACGTTGGGTAAAGGGTTAACTACAGAGTTTTTTTTAGAAATTTGGTTTTGTACCTCTCTATGATTTTAAAATACTCAACTATTCCACATTCGAAAACTCTGAAGGTAGACAGCGCCGGCGGAACCGTGAGGGCTGGGGGAGGGGGGATTCAGCCCCTCCACTTTTTTGCCGGGCCATGTTTTTTGTATGCATATATTTTAACACAACCAATGACTGGTGAAACAAGGGGCAGATCCAGAGTCCCCCTCATATTTTCGCCAGCTATGTTTCTCTCGTACTGGTTCAGTTTCGATAGATTTCGGATCATTTTTTGCAGTAAGTGGCAGCAAATGCTAAAATGTATACAGTCTGTTAAAAAATCTGTTAACTGAAGTAGATCGTAATCTTACAGACATACAAGTACCAAATCCACCTCCAGACAAGATAATCCACATACAATATAATTGCTCTTAAAGTCTGGTAAAGCATACACGTGATGGTCTATTTATCAGCTCTGGTCGTTACGACCAAAGCTGATAAATAGACCTCACGTGTCCGCTTTACCGACGTTTTTTAACGGCTCTCAGAATGTGAAATCTTTCAAATACATCAACTGAAAAATCTCAAAATATCCGCGCAGATGCATGAAAATGGGAGTTTTGGAACCCTGGCTCTCAGAATGTGAAATTAACGGCTCTCAGAATGTGAAATCTTTCAAATACATCAACTGAAAAATCTCAAAATATCCGCGCAGATGCATGAAAATGGGAGTTTTGGAACCCTGGAATTTACAATTGTCGTACGACGGACCAAGCCATGGTCGTCCCATCGACCATTCATCGCCACCGACGACCATTCATCGCCCGATCCAGCCCCCCCCCCCCCCCCCCCTTGAAATCGTTCCGTTGCTCCTGGTAGAGCTGGGTATGGGTGAAAAAATTCATTCACTTACTGAAGGATTTTTATCAAAACACTTTTGTTGTAAGACTGCTAAGCTGACTATGCACAGATAATGTTGTTTCAACCCAAAAGCTTGTAAGGTGAGTAAGAAAGGAGACAATTAATGATTGAAGGTTTTTTATTTGAATTCAACAAATAATGAACATGTTAACAGTAAAATTTAATATAAAGAAAAACAACATTCTAAACACATCCTAGTACATAATGCTGTCCATCTGAGGTCAATTGAAGAAGATAATTTATTTATTTATTTATCGGTGTTTAA
Organism: Pictodentalium vernedei; assembly: GCA_031216915.1. NCBI lineage: Eukaryota > Metazoa > Mollusca > Scaphopoda > Dentaliida > Dentaliidae > Pictodentalium > Pictodentalium vernedei. The sequence goes on along the minus strand of CM062297.1, from coordinate 289,177,039 downwards.
GGTCACATATTTCTGCACAATGGCTAATCATGACCACGACAGTTTTACGGGTGGAGGAAGCCGGAGTACCCGGAGAGAACCACCGAGCAACGGCGAGCAACTCTCAGCTCCCCAACATACTAACTCCACACAAGCAGGGTTAGCATTGGTTGAAGACAGGTGCACCATCGACGTGCAGTACGCCTTAGTACACAGCGTCGCCGTGCCCTCACGCGGGCAATGGGGGTGAAGTGTCTTGCCCAAGGACACAACGCGGTTGCCGCAGGTGGTATTCGAACCGAGGACCTCTCGGCTTGCAGCTTGCACCTCTACCAACTGAGCCACCGCGCCTCCAATTGAAGAAGAAGATAAAAGAAGTTGGAAAAAATAAATTTTTATTATCATTATTTAGAAGATAATTTCATCCATACTCACCATTTTCAAGATTCATTGTTAACATTTTGGCCAGGAAAATATTTTGTCAGGTAGGAGAAGGGGAGATATCCTGACCCGCTTACTCCCCCCCCCCCCCCCACACACACCCGAAAGTTCCAAGCCATGAAAATGTTTGGAGCTCAAATCATTATTTGGGAGATAATTCCATATATATTCACCATTTCCAAGAATTATATATATCAAACCTGGGCAGAGAAAAATTTATTCAGGTGTGTGTGAGGAGGGTGAAGAAGAGGTATCGTGACCTGCATAACTTCCCCACCTACCTGAGACCAAGCACTGAGGTTAAGTACTATTTAACAATCTACTGTTAATAATAGATAATCTGAGTATGTTCTATGTTTAAAAGTAGGGTTACCTGTTATAAATACCTTTTATAGAAAAAAAGAGGCCTCAAATATTCATCTGATTTTTTCTAGAGAAACTTCTTTCCCCATTTGAAAAATTAAAGGCCCTCTTATCTAACATGTGTTTGGACGATTGTTCCATTGAGTTAAAATGCGTTTACAAATAATAAAATCTGAGTATGTCAGCATTAGTTGGTAAGTCTAAGAAATTTCAAGTGGGGAAGACAAACTAGGTTATACCCGCACCCCCCCCTCCCCCCCTCCCCCCCTCCCACACACTTGAAAATCAATATTGCATAAAAAGAAGTAATTTCACTCTTTAAAATCTAATTTTAGTATCGAAAATAAGAATAAGCATTTTCTAGTTTTTAAAAGTATGAGTTATCTGCCACAGTTACTATTATGTGAAAGGATAAGGATAAATGGAAAAAAAGAAATTTCATGGCTTTCATTCACATCGGCTACAGAAGAGGTATCTGCCACAGTCACCATCAATACATTTTTTTAATCATAAAATGACAGTGAACGATATAGGCAAACTAGCTTTCAAGCAAGTAAATAGGTTAAAAACAAGTGTGTGTGTGTGTGGGGGGGGGGGGGGGGATTAATCAGAGTGGAGAAAGATAAACTAGGTTACCCCCCCCCCCCAATAGGAGGGGGGGGATAAACTGTTACAGCGGTTCGACGAAACAAAATTTGAGAAAGTTCTGCGTATCAATCTCAATCAAAAAGCTTGAAGCAATTTTTTTTAAAATAAATTTATAGCGGCACAAAAGGGAGCATTAGTGACAATAAATGATGTTGTTATTCATTTATCACAGTAGCCCCAAACACTCGATCTCCTTCCATGAAATTTATTCAGTTTACCGTCTGTTTCAATTATGAGAAGTTTCATCAAAAAACTCCAAAGCAACAGTAACTCTATTTTTTGTATGAAAATATATTGGTGTGACTTATAAGGACTTTTGTACTGTTGTGTGTGAAGAATTACATACAAAATGGATAAAGTTGATGGGCATATTTTGTTTTCCAGATATTTTTTTATACCTATATATATATAATTATGTTAATATGTCAGAAATTAAACATCGATCAGCTCGGTGAAACATATAGGATCTGTAACACCAGAATCATGAAACTAGTTTTTGTGAAACGCCAAGGCACTTTAATTCCTTTTTATAGTCGAGGCTATTAACAATATCAAGGTAGGGCCTACGAGTTTCACAGAAACTACATATAATTAAACCTTTTTTCTGCTCATGCATTTCAGGCAAAATGATTGGCCAAATTATTTCTTTTTTTCTGTTCATATCACAATGGACCGAAAAAAGCATTCTGGCCCGCCCTAAACTATGCCCAAATGCCAGTCGTTAAAATTACATTACACAGTGTGAATGGAAAAGAACCTCTGCAAGCTCAAAAAGTTTCAAAATGAAAAGTAATTAATATTTATCTCACCATTTTAAAAATACTTTCAAAATAAAATCAAATAAACAATGATATCCTTATTATGCTTTTTATTCCGTGTTTAATTTTTTTTTACACGCAAGAAAAATTAATAGATGATCGTCTACTTTCATCGTTTTACCCAAATCAAATGTAAACAATGGCCAGTCATAATCATTACCAACTTGTCATAAAGATACAATTAATCGGACTGATTTCAATAAAATTGCCACAAACGTCCACTCCAGTGCTCTCCTTTCACCGTCAGCTGAATGTATGTGGTTCACTAGCAAGAGTGAAATTTCTAAAAGAATATCAGTTCTCAAAATTTATGCCTGACATTCCACGAAATGCAAAATAGGCATTGTTGCACAACACACACAACACACTGTTTACGTGCAACTGGTATCCAGAGAATGCATGATGTTGGATTTGAACTAAGACACATTATATACGTGACTGGACATCGAGATGAAGGTTCCGTCCGCGGTTCCAATAGGAATGTCCCTCTTTAAAGAAACAAAATATCAGTCAAACACTGTCCTCCGTGACAACAATGTCAGCATGAACAAAACGCTACATCACTGACGTCGATGGCATCCACAAACGAAACTCGCGCAATCAAAATATTCCAATTTCTAGACAATCTGAATTAACTCCTTTTGAAACAAAGTTCAGCCAACTTCATGTCATCTGGGTTTTTATCGAACTTCTCATTTAACAACTGCGTTTTCAATTTCTCAGGAAATGATCAAAATCAGAATTAAATTTAACCCAGCGTTGCTTTGATTGACACCACTTTCCCGTCAAGTGGAAAATAAAATTGAAGTTTTGTGTGGGCGTGGCCTATGGTGTTCCTTTTAGCTTACGCAATTCATTGGTCAACAAAATTTTTAATGACACAAGAATTTCTTTCAGTGAAATGTGTCGCCTTTTCAAACAGAATTTTAGAAAACTATGCCCTTTTTATTCACTTCTCAAAAGGAAGCATGATGCGATCTGGTTTTTTTTAACTCCACAGAGTAGAGAGTGTTTCAATATATTGCCCTCCCTCCTCCCGGCTTAATTATAAGGAACGGTCGTTTGTTTTTGTCTATTTATTGAGTTATGAAGCCCCAAAAACAAAGGCCAAACATAGCGTAAATGAGATACGCCCATTTAGACAGTTTGGCCTTTGTTTTTGGGGGTTCATAACTCAAGAAATAGACAGAAACAAACGATCATACCTGAAACAAACGAGAAAATGTATTTCTTCGAACAGCTTGCCCCAATACATCTTACTCCCTCTGGTGAAGTCATAGAGAGTAGTGTGGTGTATCGAGGTAAGTGGGATCGGCCCTTTTTATCAAAATTTTCAAATCTCAAATTTGTCATAGCCAATCAAGTGGAACTCTAATATTTGGGGGGGGGGGGGGGGGGGGGTGCGGTCGTACCTGTTACACATACCCTGGGATCGCGCGTGGAATATACTCAAATTAGAGAGGAGAATATACAGTTTGTTTTTTCCTATGTTTTTTTTGCGCAAATTTCATAAGACATGATTTCACCATCGATTGTTTATTTATTGGTGTTTAAGGTCACATATATCTGCACAATAATCACGACCCCTATATAAACCTCAAAGGCCTGGGTATTTCATACAGTTTTGTGACACATATAAGTCTACTTCCTGTTTATTTGCAGTTTTTTTCTGGGAAAGTATTGACTGGTTATCTAAGCAGTCAAGCCTTGCCTAGGAACCGCTGCAGAGTTCTATCCAGAGTCTGCATGTTGGGGCACCTTTCGGATGCCGCAGATGACGTAACAAGTGAGAATTAGGACTATGGGAGTTAATAGATATCCTCATGAACCCCTTTTCCCATGAAGACAAAATAAAGAAAAAATTACAATTTTGACAGCCAGTCTTTTAATTTTTTCTTCAATGTTACTTAAAAGCAACTGACTTGGCAAGTCTGTGATATCACCAGATTTGTCCAGTCTAAATGCCTTGTCCGTTATCTAACATCAACAGGAGACGAAACTTGCAAAACAATTACTTGAAAAGTTGAATGACTGCAAGCTTTTATTTTTGCCTTAAAAACCTAGCTTATGACCCCTCACTGAAACGAGCTCAAGGAGCTCCTTCCAATGACGGGGCATAAACTATCTTTTTGAAAGTTTTTTTTCGGAAATAATAAAATTTGAAGTTCGATTTTTCTGAATAGCGTTGTCTAGTTATGACCCGTTATACTGCGTCAATCTGTACGCGACTCGCCAAGCAATATAAAACGCCACGACTTTGAAGAAACAGATGACGATGTTTCAAACTTTCTATTACGGTTCCGTGTATAGATTTTAATGGATTTGGCCTGTGGTTTCCCTGCATGATTAACCATTCACAAACATTGTTGACCCTTTACCCAACGCAGACAATTTCAAAATGTATTATTTTAAATATCATTTTTTTAAATTTAACCATTTCATGTGACCCCTCTTTGGAACGAGCTCGACGAGCTCGTTCCAAAGAGGGGTCACACGATATGGTTTTGTTAAAATGTTTCGAAAAATAATATTTTTTCAGCTGCTGAATTTGCATATTCTGCGGGCGGATGCGGGCGATTCGTTGGGTAAAGAGATAAACAGAACCGTGTTATTTGAATAGCCATATTGTCAGTAAAAAATATCCAATTAACATGGTTATTCAATTAGTTAGTATTTCGGAATTCCCCTACATATGGCGTTGAATTGAGCATTTTGCGGCAGCGCGGTAGCTCAGGGGTTCGAGCATTGGACTTCAAACCGAAGGGTCCACGGTTCGACCGTGAGGAGTGATAACTGCGTTGTGTCCTTGGACAAGCACTTAATACCGATTTCCCACGTGGGGCACGGTTGTGACAACCACTCTTGTCACAACAACTATTTTTGTTACAGCTGAGCTCACCAATTTTGTTACAACACCCACCCGTTTTTGTTACAAAAAAACTTGCTCACCACGTTTGCTACAGCATCGCCAGTTTTTGTATATCTACGCGCGCACGAGTTAAAAGGGTGCCTATTTTGAAAAATTCGAACTTTTAGGGCAACCGCAGTACGTCTTAGTTCACAGTGCTGTTGCAACCACTTTTTTTACGACAACCATTTCTGTTACAGCTCACCACTTTTGTTACAACACATAACCACTTTTGTTACAGCTCTCCCCCCTTTGCTACAGCTCATTTTGTAACAAAAATTGTTGATTTTGTAACAAAAGTGGTGAGCTGTAACAAAAGTGGATAAGTGTTGTAACAAAAGGAGTGAGCTGCAAAAAAAAAATAATGATTGTTGTAACAAATGTGGTTTCAATAGCGCGGTGTACTAAGCTAATACTGCTTGTGCATAGTTAGTAAGTTTGGGAGTCTAACAGTTACAAGCCGCTGCACGGTGGTCGCTGCTCGGTAGTTCTTTCCGTTTAGTCCGGTTTCTTTTACCAATAAAACTGTCAGAAACGATGTGATCCTGTCTGCCGAGAAAGTGTCGTTAAACACCAATAAAAACAAACAAACATTGAGCATTTAGTGTATTCTATCTGTTTAGTTTGAGCTCTATCAAACAAGATATAATAGGATAAATATATGTTATTGAACTAAAATGGGAAAATAAGGGTTGAATCTGCATATTTCTTTTATTAATTCAATTAACAAGGATTTACTTCACAATGTATATGCAATGAACAAGTCAAATTTGTGCTAACTTTATGGTAACTTTGTGGTACAGGGTCACCACAGTGACAAGTGTCAAATGAAGTGGGACCTTTCGTATGAGATTGTTAGCTGCTATACAGTCTAAATGTGGTTTATTGTCATACAGCACTGTATATGAAAAACGGGACGTAAACAACGGGGGGGGGGGGGGGGGGGGGGGGTGGGGGTGTATGGGTGTGACCTTCACCCACATAATTTTCCAGTCGGGATATTTTCGTAAGGAATGGAGTCTTAAGATATCAATTCTCACTTGCTAGTAATCATGACATTTCTTAACAGACTGGATGGGATACTTCAGCGGGTGTCTCAGACACACATTCTGTCCTATAACGATCTGTAGAAACGGTTGGGGCCCCGGCATGACCAATTTGCAATACCGGTGCAGTACGTGTCAGTTGAATTAGAAATTGCGTCACGACTACTGAATGTATATTTTTATTTATTCACTAATAAATTTCTGGGAAGTCTTGAGTTTTTTAACCCTATATCGACTGACTAATATTCCAACTACATCATCAAGGGATGCCATCGTCGAAGGCATGTGTTAAAGATGTAGATGGAATATTAGTCAATCGGAACTTAAGCCATCCAACCATCCAAATCGCGAGGACTCAAGTTTACCCCCCCCCCCCCCCCCCAGCAATCTTTGCGAAGGCCTGGTATAGTGGAATAATTTTTATTTCTATTTTATTCAATTATCTCTTTGTGTTCCTTTTCAGTACATCCACATCCATTTCGTAAGTATATGAGATGTATGTATTTTTCTTATTTCATTCCTCGAGTGCATTGCCGCAAACACTTCTTCCCCGCCATTTCATGAATAAAAATACCTTTACCTGTCTTACTAAATATAAAAAAAGTTTTACACTTGCAAATCCGGAACTGATAGAAGCCCTCGCTTTAACTTTGGAAAAGTTCATGTTTTGGTCGATTCCCGGCAAGTATATCATAATTTCACACACACCTTGTTGTTATTTGTCTGTATATTTGGAAACACCGGTACGGGTATTTTTTCTCATCATTTTCATTTTATCAAATGACTGGAAGCAAGTAACAGTGGAATAGGATAGTATTGTTTTAACATGTGGCTGTATTCGCTACGGTTGGGTTGGTTAGGTTAAGGATTCTGAATAGGCCTACCACTAAAACAGTTTCCCATTTCAACCAGTGGAAGTTCGCGATGTTTCTATTTTTTACACATGTGCATCAAAGAATACATTTTTTACCATTTGTCTAAATTAGTGCATTTAACCCTTTACCTAACATGAAAAGCAGACGACATTTGCAAAAAAAATTCTTGAATAATTATTATTTTCATTTTGTGTCTCAAAAACATAGAGTATGACCCCTTATTGGAACGAGCTCGTCGAGCTCGTTCCAATGAGGGGTCATAACCTATGTTTTAGAGACAAAAACTGAAAAAGTAATGAAAATTAATTGGCGATTTTTTGAGAATAGCGCTGGCCTCTTTTGGCCGTTACGTTAGTTCAAGGGTTAACAGCGCGATAAATGAATGATTACAATTATGAAAGCAATTCATTTCCGAGTTTCCCTATTATTAATAAGGGAAAACTTTTCACTCTCATTATCAAGTACAGAAAAAATCACAAAACAATAATGATCTAAAACAGATCATTACAACGTTTTTCAGAAAACGTTTTCGGAAACCTTGTCATAGCCAATATGTTTCTCACAGATGCTGGCCATTTTTGTCAGAATTCAGTTTTCAGACAGAATCTTTTGAACTTTCTGACGAAATTATCGAGCCCAATGCGTGGTATAAGATTTTGTGTTCTTAGTGTTACTTCAATGTTAATGGTATTACAATTAGGTGATCGCAAAGGCGGTCTCTTTATCGATCAGATCGCGATCTGGACGCGACATTTTACATCAGAAGTTTCAGATTTTTTGAATATTTTTTGCGAAATTGGTTAAGAGAACCAGACGAAAATGGCATTTGAATTGCAATATTTTCGGATTTTTTTTTTAATTGCACAGTTCTGTGGGTTGGAAAGCAGACAGAGATTTTCGACCAGATCGTCAGAAGTGGCATAAACATTGGAGGTATTGGGGGTTGGGGTGACACCCCCATATAAATTTTCAATCTGGACATTTTCATCGGGATTGGAATCTTGGATTTTAACTCGCACTTGCTGGTAATCATGTAATTTCTTACGGGACTATTTATTTATTTATTTATTTATTTATTTATTTATTTATTTATTTATTTTGGGGGTTCACCAACATTTTCAATAGTCAGGGTCATCTCGTGTCGAACAGTTGTACGAGTGTCGGAAGTCGTAGTATCCGGAAAGAACCACCCAGCATTGTCGAACAAGACTCTGAATCCCAAAGGTACTAACTCCGTACAACGGAAGTTTAGCATTGGTTGTAGATAAGTGCACCATCCGTGTGCAGTACTCCTTAGTGCACAGCGCCACCGTACCCCCTCTCCCCACTTGAGCGATTGAGATAAAGTGCCTTGCCCAAAGACACAACGCAGTTAGCGCTGGTTAGGATCGACCGTGGACCTCTCGAGTCCAATGCTCTAACCACTGAGCTACAGCGCTTCCTCTTACGATTTGCTTCTTGGACTAATGTTACACATTCAGTCCACACCATACAAATGTATATCAATGGCTGACTGGGGAGTTTGGGTTTCAGCGTGACCAATTTTGAGCCCGGACTTGCTAATTAAATAAGAAGTGCGGAAGCCCATGCATCACGGTTACTGCATATATTTATCCACCAACAAAGTTCCTGTTTTAAACTACAATCCCCATTGACAAATATTCCAACTACATCATCCTGGCTTGCCTTCGAAGGAACGAATTCCTTGATCATGCAGTTAGAACATTTCATAAATCGGGCCTTAAGGCACGACAAACGGGATAAACTGGGTTTACACCGCACCCCACAATCGGTCTGCTTCACAACGTCCCGATCGTAAGTCGCCATCTCATTGAAATTCTCTCTCCACTTCTGTTATGAAATTGCAGTATAGTTATGGGAAGCATTCTTTAAACACAAGGGTGTTTTCAGCTCGCTTTTGGGACTTTCGTAATTTTGCACAATGCGCATAAAGCGTGTAACCCTTTGAGACTTTAATTATCCTGACGTTCAAACGTCACTGGGAATTCAGTTTCTTCAACGTTTTTCAAAATGCGACATCAAACGTCGGAAAGTACAAATAACAAGATATTTTCACATTAGTGATTATCTGGTTGAGGGCTAGATTATTTTTGGTGGTCGGAATTTGTTCTTGAAAACTTGTTTTATTATTATCCCCAATAATTTTTTGTAATGAAACATTTAATCTAAACAAAACAACATTTGATTTTGACTGAATATGAAATGTAAGCAAGGAAAGTGCTGGCTTTTGCTCTGGTATCCCCATTTTCTGAAAGCCCTGGTAGTGGCTTCTAGCACTCAACCAGTTAAGTCTTGACAGCAGGATTCTATTCGTATTTTAAGCTGCGATAACATTTCAAACAATGACAGCTCCCTATATTTGTGTTTTTGCCTCTCGATCACATGCACCTCAATAATTCTCCATGTTAAATGACTTTTGACTGAGTTCACCGCTTCACGAACGATAAAAATGCTGGATTGATTCAAAATGTCCAAGAACTCTTCAGCCAATTGTTCTTCATTTGTTAGACACACCTACCTGCGCAATCGAAGAGGCGTTTTCACACATGCCTTGGGTTGTTGACACAGATAAACGGGATATTTATTGTTGAATTAATCTAAATGCAATTTTAACCCTTTGAACCTTGAAAGTATCTTCCATGTTAGTTCAATAGAAGCAATTTGAAGAGTCCCCTTTCATTATTTAGGGGGTGAACCAATTAATATCTTCAACCTGCAGCCATGGGGCTGCACGTTGAAAATATTGATTGGTCTACCCCACACATTCAGTTAGCAACCATCCTACTCAATGAAATTATGAGGTATCAAGTTCATGGACCAGAAAAATGTTTTTTCGGATTCAAGGGATTAAAATGAGGAATGTTAAATCAAACTGTTTCTTATATTAATCCCATTGACACGTGTGTAGTGTTTGAAACTAAAACGGCTGATGACTTTTAATTTCTGCAGAAACGCGCTCAATTATACGGACCTATTTGTAACTGTATAAATAAATCACCAACTCAAAGAAATAAATTAGACTAGATCATTTTGCGCCATTGTGATATTTTTAAATGGGACTGCCATGCGTTAAACCTGAAAAATGAAACAAAGAAACACATAGCTGAAACACCACTATAAACCTCTGCCGTTATAGGACAAGAGTAGGGGAAAGTGGGGGATTCTGGGACACTTTTTCGCTTGTACATGTACATGTATACGTACACGTACATGTACCCATAGGGTTCAGTGTTAAAATGTACACGAAATGTACAAAACGTGTTTTGTACATTTTGTCCCAGAATCCGCACAAGTAGCTTATCGTGTCCTAGACGGTTCAATCAGCCGTTGACGAACGAGTGCGAATTCAACACAATTCGCGCGGAAGGAAAATCTACGAAAAATCGAAGAAATCGACCTAAAATTCTCTCAACGTTCGCCATCGCGGGTCAGACGTTTCGATCGATCGTTGGCGAACGCCAGCAAACGCTTTGCGGCTTCTAGGACAGCATCAAAATGCGTTTGCGGCTTCTAGGACACCGACGTTGGCAATCGCGTTCTAGACGGCGGTGGGTGCGATCCAGTCGGCAAAAACGATTGCGGATTCTAGGACAAGAAAATCGATCGTACAATTTTTCCCCAACGTTCGCCAACGATCGATCGAACCGTCTAGGACGCGTCAACCAACTTGTGCGGATTCCGAAACAGCAAAATATAAAAATTAAGAAATGTCGAAAAATTAGAACGGAGGGGACATTTTCTCTCCAGGTTTGTGATCGCGGTCTAGACGGCGGTGCGATCGATCGCGGACGAAAAAAACGGCGAAGAGTGGAGGGGAAGAGAGGAAAAATAAAAATCGTTACGAGTTTTGAGGTAAATTGTAATAGAATTACGAGATTCACAAGAGGAAATAAGAAGTGATTGATATGATATATATAGGAGAAAAAAATATATAAATAAATAGTTATTTAAAAAATAAATATAGAATCAAATAGATAATTAAATACGTAAATCATGAACGATTCCAAGATTAATAGGGCAAAGTTTCTTTTAAACATGCTGATGAGTGCCTACGCATTCTGCGTGAACGAACAACTAGGTCGGCTCTTGTTAGAACGATGCGTCGGGTGTCGGGATCATCTAGACTTCGATCACGAGGATCATTCGTGTCTGACAATGGAAAGGGAAGATATGGTCGTCAAATATTTCGAACCGGCGTTCGAATGCGTTCGAATCGACGTCGTGATCAAGTTTTGGAGGAGATTAGTCTTCTGTAACGGGCGGGACAAGCCCACCGGTTCAGAAGAAATGAAATTGGCGCGTGGAAGTCTGACTTTAGAAGACAGGGGATGCGTCTTGAAATTATTGCTGAAGGGAGCATACAACTAACTTTTCTTGTTGATATAAATAAGGGAGAATAGAAAATAAAAATAAATACACGCATAAATTTTATCTAATATTAGAAAGAAAAAAAAAAACACACACACACAAAAATGAGAACCAGAAATATATTGTATCCATTGTTAGATGACGACGATAATGAGAAGCCGAACAACGTTTTGCCAACGGTACCGTCGCCAGAAGAAAAAGAAAGAGGAGAGAGGTATTGCATCAATCAAATGAGTAGAATCTAATTGTATCTGACTCGAGAGAGAGACTCTCGTCACTCCTTTAAGAAGAAGTATTCGCGGCTAGTGAAATTCGTCAACGCTGTCGACGCGATGCTCATCACGATTTCCATGGGTTTGTTGTCGACCACGACCGGCCTTCCGATCGTGTTGGCCATAGAAGGAGTGGTTCTCGCCGCCGGATTGTTTAGCACGGTCGGAAACTTTTTGAGTAGGAAATTATATTTGAAAGCTAGGAAACATGAAAAGATTCGCGTCTTGGCCAACTCCAAGATCGACACGATATCCGAAATGATCTCGATGGTGTTGAAAGACGGTAGGATATCGGACGGAGAATACTTCAGGATATTGGGCGAGAAAAAACGAAATACGAGGCCATGAAAGAAGCCGTGAGAATAAAGACTCGTCATCAAGGAAGAGATGAAGGATTCCTTCGTGGAAAGGGGGAGGAAAGAGGCCAGGCAGGAATTCGGTAAGTTGATAGAACTCAAGAGCAGCGATTGAAATAAGTAAGTAACACCTTGAAGACCTATTTTAGTCATTTAATCATGAGCTTTCGGCTTTCAAAGCCTTCATCAGGTGACAGACGAACAACAATGAGACAAAATAAACCAGTACTGTAAAAGTTAAGTACATACGTAAACAATGACGTTAAACATACTAGAACGTCAAGATAAACAATTGCAAGCCTACGGGGCGCTATAGGGAGAACATATGGAAGTACGAATGGAATATCATCAATACCCCGAAATGTACCCCCACCCCCAACACCCACCTCCACCCACCATTCGCAACTACAAGTTGCGAATGATAAATGGAGGAGGGTGGTGGGGAAGGTGGACTAAACTAAGTAACCGGGTGGGTATAAGAATAAGAGTATAACACCGGGACGTGACAGGTGGACGACATATAGGATGATAACAATCCTAATTCTAAAGACACGGCAAGACTGCCCCACCTCCGCCACCCCAAGATAACATAAGGTAAATACTAACAGAATCCTAATCAAAACTAACCCCAACACATCCCACCCAACCGCCCTCATAACTCCCCACGACTCCCATATAAACTACTAAGTACAGTAAACACTAAAACGACGAAGCTATAATAAGACAATAAAACCTAGACGACTATAAGGTGAATACTACCCAGACCCTCATAGGAACAAACCCCACCCCTACCCCCATCCCACCAATAACACCTAGGCGACATAAATAAAAGCAAACTGCCTATGTCTAAACCCTAATGGAAACATACCACCGCCTCTCCCCACCACACTCCAGCCGAGGGGGGAAGTGGGGGGGGGGGGGGGGTACCGGTAGGCTCCCTCCCCACAACGCTCCATGTACCAACAGGAGTATGCACATAAAACGCGGAGGGTAGGGGAGCGAACACAGTAGAAACTACGCCCCCCCCCCCAAAAAAAAAACAAAACAAAAAAAAAAAAATTAAGAGGGGGAAGGAGGGGCAAAGACAACACTGAAAATATACACGGGTATTAAAGGACTAGAAGGGGTGGGGGTCTGAATACAGTGGAAACTAAGAGCCAAGGCGACATGAATCCTGAATCCCAGTTGATGCCTGATTTTAGACTGTCGAATATGTGAATATATTTCTGCTCAGTAATCTTTCTATGCTCTGAGTCAGATAAATCGCCATGAATAACCTGTACTCGGATATCTTTGGTTGAGTGGTTTCTTAAATTAAAATGGTCCGCCACCGGCAAATCGTCCTTGTTGTTTATGTTCTGCCGATGACCATTGATTCGTTTGCTTAACAGCTGTTTAGTTTCACCAATATAGTGAGTATTAGGACAATTGGAGCAAGTCAAACCATACACGATATCACTACTTGTGCAATTAAACGATCCACTGGGTTTGAATTCATGACCATCCTTTGTAGAAAGTTTATCACGGCAAATGAGTTTGCAAGTGCCACATCTAGGCCTGTTGCATGCAGTAGTTCCAGGTGTAGTTTGGTCAAAATTGAGCTGACTAGAGACAAGCTTAAGACGTAGGTTAGGCGGTTGCCTTGTGGCCAGCACGGGGTTTTCTGGGAAGACTTCACTGAGGTAAATATCGTTGTCAATAATAGGTTGAAGGTCACGAAGAATGTGTCTCAGTTTTTGTGTAGAAGGATGATACGTAACAACAAGTGGGACACGATCCCCCTTCGATTTATCACTGTATTTGAAAAGTTCATTTCGATCCTTCGAAGTGGCTCTCGACATTTCCTTATTGATAAAATTTTGCTTGTATCCAAGCAAACTCTACGCAAGATATCATGGTTCGTTCCGCACGTGCAGCCTTCGACCGTGGAAAAATATATATATATAATAAGAATAGAATTTGTAAAAAGAAAAATATTACATTTATATATAAAAAAAAAATAAATAGAAAATTATTTAAATAACCCTAAAAAAAAAGTATTGCGTAAAGTGTAAGAGAGTTACCAAGACAGGTAATTCTCGAGAAGTACGAACTATAAACGACAGACAGATGCGGAATTTGCAAGGTGTGTGGTTCGATGAAGACTCAATTCATCAAAAAAAAAAAGACGACGAGAGGCGAAGGTGTCGCGAATAAAATGATCAATAATCTACCTTTCGAAATGCATCTGCCGGATCACAGTTTCACGGGACCCGGAACGAAATTGAACAAGAGACTCAACGCCAATCTGACTCCTAAATCGTGGAGCAAACCCATGAATAGGGTGGACACGACCGCGTACGATCACGATCTGTGCTATGCCAGACATCCTGACACCAAGACTCACAACGATCTCTGCGATAAAAAGATGTTGGCGAAATTGAGAGACATATGGAATCCGACCAGGAGAGAGAAGTTCGAACGTTCGGTGGTCGGCAAAGTGATCGGTAAGAAACGTCGATTCGGATGGGACATTCAAAAAAAAAAAAGCGGCTCGGAAAAGAAGAAGCAATTATTGACGAGCGAATTGGCCGAGGAGTTACACAAGCCCATAGTGCGTAAATTTCGAAAGAGAAGGCTGTTCGTGAAGGGTCTGGACGGCATTTGGTCCGCCGACTTGGTCGACATGAGATCGTTTTCGAGGTGGAACGAGGGCGTCAAAAAATCTATTGATGGTCATCGATGTGTTTTCCAAATACGGTTGGGTCAGAGCCTTGAAGAATAAATCGTGACCTTGCATTGCCGAGGCTCTGAAGAGCGTGTTCGACTCGTCTTCTTCTTGACAAAGGGAAGGAATTCTACAACAAGGAAGTTCGTCGGTTGGTCGACCTTCGATCGAAAACTAAGAGAAAGCCAGTGCCGTGGAACGTTGGAATCGAACGATGAAGGAAAAGATGCACAGGTACTTCACGGCGAATTCAACCAAGAAATACATATACGCTCTGAACGGTCTGGTCAAAGATTACAACAACACGCGACACAGATCGATCAAGATGACCCCCGCGGAAGCTAGCGATCCTCGAAACGAAAAACGGGTCTACACGGATCTATATCCCGAGAGATCTAAGATCAGGAAGGAGTCTAGACCACAGGCGATCGAGAAGAAGCTTATAAGAAGCACTTCGAAAAGGGTTACACTCCTCGATGGACCATGGAAATATTTCACACCGATGCGGTGACTTACTAAATCAAAGCTTTGGATGGTGAAGAGATCATTGGAAAGTTTTACGAACAGCAATTGCAGAAGACAAAGTTTTAATAAAAAAAAAATGTATTTACTCTCTTTTAAAAAAAAAATAATAATTAAAAACTATTTTAGAAAAAAGCCAACGAATTAATAAACAAACAAAAAATCAAAACCTTCAAAAATGGTGAATATACTAGATATCGCACAAGGTATACCGAAAGACGAAAGCATTGAGGAATACGAGGTTCACGAATATGAACTGATAACCAGAATGAGTTTGAACAATGCGGGAGAGATAAGAATCAATGTCGAAACCCAAGATCTATTCATTCATCCTAGAGAGAGTTACATAGTGGTGCAGGGACGTCTCACCAAGGAAGAAGGGAACGAATACGCCGAATACGACACGGTAACTCTAGCCAATGATGACATCATGCATCTATTCAGTAATATAAAATACTTGCTAAAAGACAAGAGATAGAATCCGTGTTTCATCCCAGTCAGGCCACCATGATGTTTGGACCCTTGACGTATCCAGATGATTTTTCAAAATCCAGAGGACTTAATCAGTTGTGGGTGAAAGACACCGTCGACCTTGTTAGTGCCGGCACCGCTGCGATATTCGACTATGTCGTCAAGACATCCAAGCCCAAAGGAACCTTTTCATTCAGGATACCTTTGAAACACATCCTCGGATTCGCGGACGATTACAACAAGATCATGCAATGATTCAAACACAATCTGACGTTGATTCGAAAGGGAGACGACGATGCGATAGTGAGACTCTCCGCGACCGATGCGGCTAAGTTAACTCTACACAAGATATCATGGTTCGTTCCGCACGTGCAGCCTTCGACCGTGGAAAAAATGCGTCTCTACAAGATCATAGAATCCAAGAGTAAATTACCCGTGGGATTTAGAATGAGACAGTGCGACACAGCTAGCATTCCGCCCTCCACTTCGATTGGAGATTGACCGTGAAATCGGCTTCCAAGAGACCGCGTTTCATTGTGGTCAAGTTTCTGACCAGCAAGGACGAGTCTCAAGAAAAGAATGTGTCGCTGTTCGATCACTGCAATTTGAGAAACATGCAAGTGTTTCTGAATGCCACGAGATATCCAGCAATTGATTACAACGGGTCATTCGACAAGAACGATTTCTCCAGACTGTACGGCAACGCCACGGATTTTAGAAAGAAGTATCACGGTCTGGACGAATTGATGAGCAACCCTAATATATCTCCCGGCGAATACAAGTCAATGTATCCCATGTTTGTATTCGACATCAGTAAACAGAGCGAACGACTCAAGAGTAGCATCTTAGACATTCAGGTCAAGATGCAGTTCGACAAGAACGTGCCGAGAAAAACCGAGGCCTTTGCCCTGGTCCTGTTGGATAGAGAATTACAATTCGAATCAGATGGAAATAAGATGTCGATCGTTTGATGAAAAAATAAAATAAGTAATTGTTAATAAAATAAAAAAACTAAAAAATAATAAATCCAATAAGTAATAATTAAAAAAAAAATTACAAAAATGAATGATAAAGAAAGAGAGTACTTGTGAAGAAACAGATGTGGTTTGATTAAAAATATGTCACGAGATTCACTAGCAATAATTCTAGACACTTTAGTCGGAACAGAACCTTTGATATTGACCGACCTATATGAGATGCGAAATCGAAAGTAAAGTTTTGATAGAAGATAAGACCAGAAAACTTTTAGACACGTTGACATATAGAGGACCGACTGCTTTTCGAGAATTTATAAAAGCTCTCTGAAACGCCAAAATAGATGTCGACGCGTGTTTTGAGATAGGCGATCCAATTTCATGAGATGAAACATTACGAGAAATAAGGTATTAAAAAACAAACAAACAAAAAAAAGAGAGAGATTGAACATCTTTCTAAATCTCATTACTTTTTATTTTTTTTGTTTTATTTTTGTTTTTAATAATTACTCATTATTTTTAATTATTTCCTCCGTTCACTGTTTGTTCAGAGGGTCTAGTTCGATCAGTAGGCTCACGACGGAAGTGGCGGCTTCGAAATTATTGGTTTTCGTAACGAAATTAATCCTGTCTCCGGCATTCACTTTGATAGGCGTGCCGAACGTGCTGACGTTCGAGTGTTGATTCTCGGGCTTTTCGTCACTGTATCTCTTATTGCTCTCTACTCCGTTTACCATGAGATTGACGACCGCTCTGTTATTCAAATCTGTGGAAGCCAGACCCATTCGAATGATTTCGCCTCCCAACGGCATGGGATATCCCACCTGACCGTGTTGTGATCCGCTACCTCCGTTTCCAAAAGACCATTTGGCGCTTCCCTCCTCTAACGTGCCGCTCTCCTCGTCCCACACGGTGCTCAATTGCCTGGCGTATTTAACTTTCTCCACCACCAAAATCAGGGTGCAGGCGTCCGACTTGTGCACAGGATCTGACAGATTCGTGAGCGCGTGTCCGTCCATGTCTAGTTTACCTTCCATGATGTCGCCCTTTCTCCAGACCGAGTTGTCATCCACGTACTGCCTGCTGACCATGCTGGAATCGAATTCGGGATCGTGATCGAGACCAAATAAATTCTGACCGTTCATATTGATGCCACCCTCCATGGTTCCGCTGGATTGTTTGTTCAGGTAGAGATCGCCTACTTGCGATTCTATGTATTCTTGAGATCGTATCATTGCAGAATTCATGTAGCACTTGTTGACCCCAGTGGAGTCCTTGTCTGCATCGTCGATCTTCGACAGATTCAATATCTTGTTGAATCTCGCATTCAGATCCGATTTCATTTCTCATCTGCCAGACTTTCTCTGTTCCAGATCTACGTAGTGTTTGGTCGCCACGTCCTTGGGATTCGTGGGAGTGTCCACATTCGTTATCTTGTTAGAATTGGCGTTCAATTCCGATTGCATCATTTTCTGAACGTATCTACCTCTCAGGTGTTTGCTGAATTGCGCGTGAGAGTCATCCGTGTATTTCTTGGTCGCGGCATTGATGGAATCTATGGGATTCACGACGTTCACCAAACATTTGGAGTTCAGATCGAGATCGTCGGTCATGGCTTTATCCACGTAATTATCTAGCATGATTCATTCGAAATCCGCGTTCCCCCTGTCGACGTATTTTTTAGTCGCCGCATCTGTGAGATCTACTGGCTTGGGAAGATTGTAGAGCTTGTTATCGTTCATGTTCAAAGGTTCCTCTTGAGGTTCGTATCTCCGAACGTAATGTTCGTCCAAGTTGACGACGTCGTAACCATCGCCGACTTCAAGCGTCTTCCTCTTCTTTTTGGGGTGACTTTCATCATCACTCCTACCAAATTTATCGATGGCATGTTGTTTTGTGTTTTTGTTTTAAAAATATATTTCAACACAGTTTTCTTAAAAATGAATTATTTTTCACTTATTTTATTATTGTTTTATTCGATTAATTTTTTTTAAAAATAATTTTTTACCTTTATATATATACTATAAAAAAATCTCTCTCTAATGTAAATCGTTGAGAATGTCTTGAAACCGATCACCTTCCAACCATCTCTTGAGAGCGTAGAGGCACAGTTGACCGCAAAACACTTGATCCGGCGATTGCACTCATTCCGTGTTGTAGCAAACCACCGATTCGTCGAAATAGTTCTTTATTTCTTTCGGCAGTGAGATTCTGTAGCTGTCGAAATAATAATGATTCTTCTTCCCATTCTTGAACCACGCGACCCAGTGAGTGCCTTCGCCCGATAAATCGTCCAGATATAAAATTCCGCATTTCAATTGTCGTCATCGAGGTCTTCTCTTTGGCAAGGCATCTCTGGAAAACACGCCTCGAAAATCTTTGAATTCAAGACCTTCACAGCATTCGATAGATTGATGCTGGATAGGGGTTCGTTAGGTAAGACGACACCTTCTACGGATATTCGTTTTTTCTTATTCATAAATGTGTATTTTTTTAATTTATTTATTTTATTATAATTCACTAAATGACGTTATTTTTAAAAACTTTTTTTCTTTTTCTTTTTAAACTAAATCTCTCGGTGTCTCTATCAACTTCCATAATTTTGAATTCGTCTAATTCCTCTTGATTTTCTGGAATCCTATTGTCCTTAATCATATCCAAAACCCAATGTCTGAGCGCCAAAGTGCTTATTTTATTGTCTAACATGAATCTCTTATCGTCGTCGGCCGTCCGCGAAATCTTGTTGACTATTTCGGTATACACGTCGTGATTGTCACTTCGAATCGATTTCATAGTCTTGTACACCGGCCCACTTCCGAACAGACAATCTTTATACTCTCAGAAAGAGATGTTTTTCTTCACCACGCATGCTTTAACTCCTTTGCACTTCTTGATCTCTTTGCCTTCTAGGCGATAAGCGTACAGTTTGGGTCTCAAACCCACGAATTCGACGATTTGTTTACCATCGCTCTCATCCTTAAATTTACCCAACACCTTCTTGTTGTCATTCAATTGAATGTTGGACGAGTGACCACCGGGACAATTGCATGTGTTGAACCACGTGGTCACGTCCGGAGATATATCTCAGTAGACGTCTTTTGCCTCTATCTCGTAAACCAAACTGTCTGTGTCGGTGAATAGTAGTTTGGCTTTCTCGCCAAATTTCTGTTTGATGTAATCATAGTGAAACTCGTACATCAACCGCTTGCTGATATCTAAGATGATCGGTCTGAGATAATAGGGTTTGTCGAACTTCAGGTGCATCTTTTGCATGTGAACGGCCGCTAGATTTTCGTTGAATATGGTTCGGTGTCTGTAATTGGGTTATGTCACCAATTTTTTAGCTCTTTTTTTCTAACGTGATGAGTCGAATATCTGTTCTCTTCCTGATGTTTTCCATTGATTTACCATACATGCAGTTGTTCATGAGTTTGAAGAAATCTTTTTCGAAATCGTTCTCGGCTCGAATTTTGAGATTCGTGTTGAGATTGAGTATTTTTTCATCCAAGGCTCTTCGTCGAATCGAATGACGCGATGTATGTCGAGTAATTTCATCCCGTGATCGACGCATTGTTTCAAATTCTCACTGTAGACGACATACTTACATTTGTTAAATAAATTGGGAATGAGTTTTTCGTCGTCTCATTCATTCAGAAGCCAGCAGATCATCGTTGTGCAGGTGGTGTAATTCTTCCGGATAGTTCAAATCGACTTCTAAAATACAAGGATAGTCTCTCCATTTTTGCATCTCTTCCGGTTTCGTCACCCATTTAAAATTCCCAATCGGTAAATGATGACTCATGGCCCAACCATACAGATTATTAGCGTTCCAATACTGTAGGTATTTATTCAATCATTCTGAATTGAAACCTTCTTTCATGTAGGGACTGTTGGCTTCAGAATATCTGTATCTGTTTCATCGAGACGTCACCTATCATTGCCTTTTTGAACATGAGCAACATGTCCACGTCGGATAATAATTCCAATTGGACTTCGGTGGTCTTCAACAGAGCATCCCACGCTAGGCCGGGTGCGGTGAAATACCAAGCCAGATCCAGATCGTAATTTCGACGACAGACGTCTCGAAAATTTTCGAACACGTCTGCCAGGAGCATAACGTTGGTCTTCAGATAGAGATCATGATAATCTCTCATGGTTTTCATATCAAACAATTTCCACACGTTTTCGGCGTGTTCATAACCTTCATCAGAAATGTCGGATTCATATAATTTCAAATAAAAATCTTCTTTCAAAGGTAGCACGGTGTCGTCGAATCTCTTTAGATCATTCATGTAATTGTAAGGATAGACTCCTTTCCTCAACATGACGTCTACTCATTCTCCGAAGGGTTTGCTCGTGACTTTAAATTTATCCTTGATCATGTTATTGACTAATTTTCCAGAGTCGTCGACATGAATTTAAAACTGTCGATGAAACGTATGGCTCTACGAATGGATTTCGTTTCTTCTACCAACATCTCTCCATCGATTACTCTTTTCTTCTCCACGACCTTCCATTTCATGAAGGAAATGTATCTTTCTTCGCTGTTTGTGATGCAGTTTAATTCTTCATTGGAGGTGACGAGATTTTTCACGAACAGATGACTGCTCGCATTTGTAACCCAACAATAATGACAATTGTCAACGTTCAAATTGATAATAAAATAATCGTCTTTTTCTCTTCCGAGATACGAAGTCTGTCTGAGAGGATAGATCATTCGTTTTTCCTTGTCATATCCCAAGACGTTCACTGCTACAGTGGGATTTTGAGCATCGAAACGTTCGATGTCTTTTACCGGCATTGGAAAAGTCACTCCGGTCCAATCGAGATTTTTACAAGCCACCTCATAATGATAAACTCTCTCAGGGTGGATTTTGATGGGGTATAAAGCGGAGGTGACTGCCCATTTCAAACACTGATCATCTTTATTTCTCACGTTGACCACAGCGTGTTTTTTAGCTAAGAAATACGTTATTCCATGTAGGAAGACGCTTTCAACAAATCGTTTTTGGTCACATGAATTTCGAGATTGAACACCTCTACGAACGTCCAATTACTACCTCTATGTCGGTAATTCATGAGAGACGTCAACATCTTATCTTTCATCATTTTGAAAACGTCCGATAAATCTGAACCTCGAAATACAGTTTGGACGCCAGATCTGAAATATGCATCTCTCATGATGCTCTCTCCAGAGTTCACATTGATTTTATTCATCATGCAATGGAGTATCATCGTAATTTTTAGTCCCACGTCCATGTGTTCACGAAGCAAATCCAATACTTTTTTCTTCACCCGTTCCATGAACAATTTCGAATCGACTTTCTTGAATGAGGGAACCATGTCGAAAGGTTTAAAAATGTCTTTGATCGCACTCTCCCGTTCTATGGGATTCGATTGAAATGCTTTCATGATGATTCATCCTACATATTCTTCTCCTTTCCCTTCGTTGATTGCTCATCGAATTTCGTTCAATATATATCGTTCGACTTGATTCTGAACCACATCACTCATTTTCATTTTTTTTATTTTATTTTTTTTTAAACTTGCAGTTCTTCAATGGCTTTTTGTTTGGTCATCTTCTTATTTTTCGCAACCGTAGGCATTTCGATTCCCTTTGCCACCTTTTTCTTCTCATTTTCCGCAACCAGAACGTTTTTTGACGTTGTTGCTATCGACATTTTGTTTGCCTTTTCGTCGAGCAAACTACGTAACTCCTCACTTATGATCTCTCTAAGTTTTTCATCATGCTCTGCATTTCGTTTTCTATCATCAGGTGTTACTGCCATCGGCTTATTTTTTTTTTTGCAATTTGAGTCTGTTTAAGTTTGTTCACTTTCGATCTTTCAATTTTTTTCTTTCCATCGCCTTGCAAATGATACTCCTGTATGGCTTTAATTTTTTTGATTTGGTTCTATAATTTCTGAAATTTGGAATGAATTTTTAATTCTTTACAAAACTCGTTTAACCGAGGTATGGTATACTTATCTAAATTTTCCATTTTTTTTATTTGTTTGCTTTATTTGTAAGAATATATTTTGAATTTTTTGTTTAAATAATAATTTTTTTGTAAAAAGTTTTTAAAATAGTCTTTATATATATGTTTTTTAATTACCCTCAAAAACATTTCTTTTTTGTGAGATTAATCAATTTTTTTTATCTTCCTTAACAAGGAAAAAAATTGAATTAATACGACAAAAAAAAATAAAGGAAATTAAAATTTAAACTTTGTTGTATATATAAAAATTTTACAAAAAATTTCACATTAAAGAAAATTAAATTTGAAAACTTTCTGTATATATATAGAGAGAAAAAAAAACTTTAAATTATTATTTAACACAAAAACACAAAATTCAAAAATATATATTATTATTTGCAATAATTCATAAAACAAAAAAAAAAAATAATCGATCATGACAACAACACCTAAAAGATGTGAATTGAAATTGAAACGAGTCGAAACGTGCAAGAAACTCGGTTGTAAAATTTATAGATTACAATGACACGACGCCATCGAATTGAATGAGGTTGAGATGAAGGGCTTACAGCACAAATACGACAAATATAGCATGCCTTTGAAATTGGATGAAGCCATGCTCGATTTGTTTTACAAGTACGAAAGCAGTCTACAGAATATCGTCATCGCCGAAGACAGAGAATTTGACAAGAGCAATTTGTTGTTACCCTATGGAAGTTACATACATCCAAATCTCTCTCCCGGGCTCGTGAACAAATCGGGTGGTGAGAGCGCATTGACTGAAGTAAAAAAAAACTTTCAAAAGTAAAGATAAACATTCAACACATATGCGAAAAAGGAGAAGACACGACCGTTAACATGCTAATAACGGACTTAGAAATATTAAAAAAACAACAGAGAGATCGATTAGTGAAGAAGGAGGAAAAAAAAAAAAAAAGTAATAAGATCTAGAGATGTTCAATCTCTCTAGATCTCATTACTTTTTTTTTGTTTCCTCCTTCTTCTTCTTATCTATCGCTCATATATATTGTAATACCGTTTCCCTTTTTCTCCACTTTCATCATTGATTCTTCTTTTCTTTTTTTTTTTGATATATAACGTTTTTTATAATAACACATTTGATTCCCTCTATCATATTTATGAACGAATGTGGTGCATCTCTTGGCAACACTCACATCATTATTATTCTCTTCAAAAGGTGGTGGTGGTGGTGGTGGTGGTGGAAAACAACTCACTCTTCTTCCTCTATTTTTTTCAATTCTTTTTCCAGTTCTTTCCTGAAATATCCATCACTATCATTCAAAAAGGTCTCGTAATCCTTTTTATCCATTTTTTTATATATATTTTTTTATACTTTGTATAATTTATATTTTTATACTTTATATAATTATATAATTTTTATACTTTATAATAACATACTCAAAAGTGGTATATTCTTAAATGGCAAATCCTCACCAAACAGCAAACCCTTACCCTTACCGAGTCGCTCAACGTCCTGTCCTCTCTTCAGATAGAGACCGTTTCCAGCGAAAAGGTTGCCACCTCTCACGGGTTCTAGATACAATCCTTTACCGTTGTCTATGTCGATGCAACACACGACTCTTCCCTTCTTCAAAAACAGTCCACTGCCACCCATTAATTTCTCAACTGCCAAACTCGTGAGTCCTGAGAGAGCTCCCATGCCGAGAGTCTCCCCGAGAACGGGCAATGCTTTTGCAGCAAGTCCTGCCAATAGCGGTAGGAAACCGCCCTTCACTCTCAAATTGTATCTCAATTGAGTGGGACTCAATCTCACCGTCAACCCTCTTCCATCACGAATCGCTTTCTCCATCCTTTTGATTTGAGTTCTGGTCCAGGCGATCGAATCCCGACCGCCACTCGCCAGATCTTTGTGAGTGAATTTGAATCTCACCGTCTCGCCTCGATTTAAAGCTCTCTCAAGTTTCTTCCTCTGTCCTTCGGATATGTTCACGTTTTTAACCACGTATTCAACCATATTTCTTTTTCTTTTAAAATATACTTTGTTCAATTGTTTTTTGTTTAATGATAATTATATATATTAAATAATTTTTGTAAATTAATATTGCGTTTATTTTATTTTCTTATTTATATATATATATACAATATTTTTTATTTTTTTTTGCTTTTTATATTTCTCTTATGTGAAATCGTATCATCACCCTCTCTCCACGAAGATCTTACAGCTCACCATTTTAATCCATCAACGTGGTTTTGAGACTATACAATGTGTCTAAAATCATGGGTAGATAAACTAAATTTCGAGGTCATTCCACGATCTTATAACCCAGCGACACGTTTGGAAAGAAGGAATAGATCATCAGTTGCGTGCTACCATTTACATAGCTTCCGGCAATCACATCCACGTTCACCAGAATGCTATTGATGGCGAGAATGTCGACCATATTTTCGGCCGCCGCGTGGTCTTGATACATCTTTCGATCGAATCCCAGCATCTTGCCGATCGAATCATCTGTGTTGAAATCCACTCGAAAATTATCTTCCAAATCCAACATCATCTGTAGGGTATTAGGGTTGGGAGTGAGTCTGATCTTGTTGCTTCCCTTTCCATCCATCTTCATTCGCGTCTGAATGTAATTGTTCAAATCGTCTATGTTGTAACTTCCTTTGGGAATTCGAATCTCCAACCAATCCACTCTGTTGGAATGTTTGAATGAGTTATTCTTTTCGGTGACGTTGGGAAAGGAATAATATGTATCCAGATTCACCAACACCATCTCGTATCTTTTCTCCCTATTCAATTCGATGGAAGGTTCGAATTTCATCATGAATCGAGTCGAATCGCCACTCACCACGATTTGAATGGACTGTTTTGCAGCCGTATTCTCGGCTATCCGTTCTAACAATTCTCTTTGTTCGACAATTATTTTTTATTTTTATTTATTTTTAAAATTAAATTATTGATAATATATTATTATTTTTTAATTTTTGTTTTTGCTCTCTATTTTATTATCATCAGAAACATAAAACTTGTCGAATCTGCTCCGATATTTTCCGTGCTTAAATTCGCTAGTCAAATCGATCACGACGAAATTGTAAAGTCCTCCATCCCAAACACTCTTGCAGAATCTCCTGAATTCTTCTCTGCTCATGTCGTTTGCGACGTGATCTCTGTAGATGTGATTGAGATTCTTGAGATCCTGGTGAAAGAGACACAGGAAATTAGCGTTCTCCCTTATCGTCTGTCTGGGTAGTCGAAAATAATTCTGAGACAGGTAGAAACAGTCCACCTTGCTGTGATGACCCCTAACGTAATATGATTCGTATCGGTTCTGTCTCTCCAGAAGCAAATCGTCGAAAATCATGAGATTCTTATTTGCCGATTTCAATTCCCTAGGATCCGGAACGTAGCTCGCGTTCTCGTAAAATCGACACTCGACGTTCGAAGACGCATTTCTCTTCATCAATTCCATTGCCACACCGTCCAAAATGGTCAAAAGAGAAGCTTCGCTTTTGTCGAATTCCTCCCTACTGTCGAAAAGTCTGGTTATAACGTCCTTGGGCAATCTACGATCCCTGGCCTCTAGAAGCAATCTGTATTTGGGTTGAAACAGACTCTTGCCAAACATGAATAATCTGTTGTAATCCAACCAGCAGGGTTGCGACAACAGATTCATTAACAGATTGGTCTTTCCACAATTCGATTTTTCCACTATCAAGCCTCTTATGCTCTTGGGAAAGGGCTCGTTATTCGACCTCTTGGTTGTGGCTTCGTTCCAAGACATATCTTTGATGTTCATCTTTTTTTTAGTTTTTATTTTTCTAGATTTTCAAACTCAATTTTTTATGTTTTTTCAAAATCAGTTTATAAATATTATTATTATTAATTTATGTTACACTGTTGCAGGTTCTCTTCAATCCAGATCCACACGTCATTTTGGCTAAATCTTGTATGGGTACCACAGCATCCTTAAAATCTTTCCAACTTTTTGGTGATCACTCTAACATAGCTCGCTTCGCCGGTGGACTGATCAACTTATTGATCAATGCATCTGCTGCCTTCTTGCCAGCCACCGAAGTGATCCTACCACTAGCTTGTGAATGCTCGCATTATAGAATCAACGATACCAGAACCGCCTTGAACGTAAGTTCTGACGTATCCCCTGTTCTTTATCACCAACATATTTTTATTTTATAATATATTTTGTTTTTCACTCGTAAATCGTTTTTTTTATTTAAATACTTTTATTATTTTTAGTGTAGATTTACTTTTTTTTATTTATCTATTTTTTTGTTTTTTTCTCACTACTTATTATATGTCAATCCTTCAATTCGTTCATCAACCTTTTATAATCTCGTCTATCCAAGACCTTCTGCCTCAACAATTCGTCACATATACTCACTATCTGATTATCCACTTCAGTATTACCAGCGCACTGACTAGCCATCAACAATTTCAATCTCTCGAACAGAGCGTAGGAATTGCATGGAAGAAAAGTGGTTGTCACTCCCTTTCCCGTCACCGATTCGACGAATTTCTTATTCATATCCCATATGGGTTTCACCACCTTCGTCCACTTGTACCCTCTGTTAGCCTTGGGTCTCGCCTCTCTGGCATCATTATTCCTCTTCATGGCGTGGGTCTGAACCAGAATGTAACCGTAATTGTCGAAATCCTGATCCATGTAATCTCCAGGCTTGTCAAAAAGGAGCAATTTGTGCAGTCCAGAAGTTAATTCGTACCTATTCGAACCAACGATTAAATCCTCATCATCCATTTCCACTTCAGTGTCGCCCACGAATTTCCTACCACTCGAATCCTTGCGAATTCCATACAACAGCTCTCTCTTACCACTATCGTCGGACGATGCGACGCTACTAGTGGTAATAGTTGAAGCTGTATCATCGCTCTCACTCACATCAGTTTCGACTCTGATGGGAACGTAATATGGTGAAGATCTTTGAAAGGAAAACCGCCTTGTAAAACTAGCAGACAACGGACCCGTTCTCAAAGAACTCTCTTTTATAGGTCTCACTTCCTCGACGATCTCCTTCTTGCTTTGTTCCTGAACCTCCATCACGGGTTTGAATAGTTTGGTGGTCTCTCGTCTTAATTCCATCTCTCCCAATCGTCTGCTTCTGTCGGCGGATCGAATGCTTTTCTTGACTCGTTCATATTCGTCGAGGAGTTCGTCCCTTCGCTTGGAATCTTTGATGGGTAAAAACATTTTTGTTCTCTCGATTATTAATATTTCTTTTTGGAGTGTGGTAACGTCGATTATTTTTATAATTCACAAAATTAAATGTGGTTATTTTTATGTTTTTAAATAAATAAAATTTTATGTCTTTAATATATATAACTAAACCAGTTGGAAAGAAAAAGAAAAATATTACAAATAAAACCTCGATAATGCGTCGTTTCAAACGCGTTAAATCACATCAACAGTTATTTTCGACAATGAGAAACTTAGAGTTAGTCTCAAATAAACATCGATAAAATACAGCACTTTCAAATGCGTTAAATCACGTAGACAGTTATTTTCCCCACACTGAAAAACAAGCTCCAAAACGTGTTAAAAATCGTATCAGCAGTTATTCACACAATGAGAAAAAACTTAAAGTTAAAATCTCAAATAAATATCGTTAATACAATGCTTTCAAATGCGTTTAAATCACATAGACAGTTATTTTCCTCGCACTGAAAAACAAACTTGGGGTCGATCTCAAAACAAAACCATCAATAAATGCGTTGCTCCAAACTTGTTAAAAATCATATCACCGGTTATTTTCTCACCATGGAGAAAACTCAGATAGTTAAAATCTCAAATAACATCGATAAATACAACGTTTCAAAACGCATTTAAATCACATAGACAGTTATTTTCCTCACACTGAAAAAACAAACTTGGAGTCGATCTCAAAATAAAACCATCGATAAATGCGTTGCTCCAAACATGTTAAAAATCATATCAGTGGTTATTTTCTCACCAAGGAGAAATCTCAAATAGTTAAAATCTCAAATAACATCGATAAATACAACGTTTCAAAATGCGTTAAATCAGAAAGAAATTAGAGTTAATCATTCGAACAGCTTCATTTTCATTCGTGAGATGGTTTTTCGGTTTAAACAGAATTCATGTAGTCAAAAAAGCAGAATACTGTTTGAAGTAATAACACAATTTCTGATTAACATATTGTCAAAAGAGCACACTTTTTCGCAAACGGGACAAATGTTCTCTCGCGTTTCGGTTCGAGAAACATTAACAAAACACCTTTTGACGAGACACACTTCTTCACTATTGTCGCCTATTAAATCAAAACTCAATTTACATCTTCAAAACGCTTTTAAGTGGAACACAATTTCACCATTTCATTTATTGAATGAAAAACCGTTCATTTACACGTGCATCGTTAAACAACTAAAGTGGAGATGAAAACTCGACAAAACTGATCTATTACAATTTACCTCAAAACTCGTAACGATTTTTATTTTTCCTCTCTTCCCCTCCACTCTTCGCCGTTTATTCGTCCGCGATCGATCGCACCGCCGCCAAGACCGCGATCACAAACCTGGAGAGAAAATTTCCCTCTGTTCTAATTTTTTGACACTTCTTAATTTTTATATTTTGCTGTCTCGGAACCCGCACAAGTTGGTTATCGCGTCCTAGACGGTTCGAGCGATCGTTGGGGAAAAATTTTAGGATCGATTTTCCTGTCCTAGAATCTGCAATCGTTTTTGCCGACTGGATCGCACCCACCGCCGTCTAGAACGCGATTGCCAACGTCGGTGATGCTGTCCTAGAAGCCGCAAAACGTTTGCCGGCGTTCACCAACGATCGATCGAAACGTCTGACCCGCGATGGCGAACGTTGAGAGAATTTTAGGTCGATTTCTTCGATTTTTCGTAAATTTTCCTTCCGCGCGAATTGTGCTGATTGAACCGTCCAGGGCACGATAAGCTACTTACCACCACATGGGTTCTCGACTATTACTCCTCAATAAACGCATCTCCCCATTCTCCCAACCCAATTCACAACACCAACCCTGGTGTACCATTATTCTTTTCAAATTAGAGCCGGTACCCTTCATCAAACGACACCAACCATGTATATGGGATGTTTATAGACACAATCCAATGTAAACAGGAGGGGGGGGGGGTGCAAATCCTCCTCCAAATGTACTGTCAAAACACCCCGTAACCTATTTTAAAGCCTTGATGTACAGCGTGATGTACAGGATACCAGGATACCCAAGACTGAAATAGACTTAATTGAGAGTAATTTGAATCCGCATTTTCTTCATGCACAATCTTCGGATCTTCGGATCAGCGCAGTGATTACGATGTTATTTTCAGTCATGCACAAGGTAAAAAATCCAGACAGGGATATTCTATCCACTCAGGCGATTTTAGTTGAAGTATTGATTCGTTAACTGGTTGAGGGCTAAATTAGTTTTGGTGGTCTGAATTTGTTATTCAAATTTTGTTTCATTACAAATCTTAGGAGAGTGCCCACAGGCACTCTCCAATAATCTGTAATAGAACAAATTTATATAAACAATTTTTTTTGCGTTTGACTGAATATGAAACATGAGCAAGGAAAACATAGACTTTTTCTCTCGTACCCTTACTTGTTTGAAAGCTCTGATAATGTCGTCTATAGCTCAACCAGTTAACCTAAGCCTCGTGAATGCGATCTCAGGGCACCGCTACTACATGTATCGCTACTGCATGTATCCAATTAGAACACTCTGACCCTCTGTGCAGGTTGCCCACCGAAGCTGCCTTGTCCTCATGCCATTCCAACCTTCCGCTGTCCCTACTAACGTCAGATTCTATACTTTACCTTTGCTGTCCACCCATGCACGTTCAACTACCCGACCCTTTTGCAACCGTATAGGGATCCGGTCCGCCATTGGTGGTGCATTCCGGTCCGGTTCGGTCCAACCCTGGGTAATCCGATATTCTTGCCTGGACCTGTCCCGGACCGGTCCAATCATTATAAAATACCTAAAATGAAGTGAAATGTGTTAAAATCTTACGTTTGGTAATACCAAATTAAGATTTTAACACATTTGCTTTATTTAAGTTATTTTATAATGATTGAATTGGTACATGTATACGCATTTGTGTTAAAGAAAGCATCAAGTTACTGCCATTTGACGGGCAAGCTTGGTAACTCTGGGCATGTTATATAATACATTGTTTGCAAATTGTGGAAATGTGAAGAGTATTTTGAAATATTTTCTCTTATCCATCATTATAGAGACGTTAGAGAGCGAATAAACGTGTTTATAACTTGTGACGATGATTCACTGTGGAGGAGTCTGTAGTTCACGTTTCCCACTATCCTGCACGTGCTATATGTCATGTAGCTTGTGGAGAATAGCGGAAACGTGAACTACAGACTAAATGTTATTAGTGCTGAAAGACTTGGAACATTTGCACTATCTATCTTTAGGTTCTTAACCCAATTATATACTATATATCATTTATATAGTATATGATTGGGTTAAGAACTTGAAGATAGATAGTGCAAATGCTCCAAGTTTAACCCAATTATATACTATATATCATATATACAGTATATGACTGGGTTAAGAACTTACAGACAGATACTGAAAATGCTCCATATCTTTCAGCACAAAAACGTTTTGTTCTTAGCATTGGCACCTGACATGTACCAGATAGATTGGTCGATTTCCGACATGCAGGTATGCGTACCGGTATTCGGTATTAGATGTAGTGACTTGGAGTTAGCTATTGCCAACTACAGGCTATATAGCGATTTGCAACCTATCTTCAGTACATTGAAATGTATATGAGCCAATGAGGATTAGTTGACAACTTGACATGGTAATTCCTAATTCGCTATCTTGCCTGACATCAGTCAATGTCATTAGCAATATGCATACCATTACCCATTGGAATTACGAAACCACTTATGCAACTACCATGTTCTCGAGATTTTGGCCTATATCTGGCACATTGGGTATTACCCAAATTACCCAATGTGTCAGATATAGGCCAAAATGTCGAGAACATGGTAAACGTATAAGCGGTTTTGAAATTCAGACATTGTCATTTCAGAGATCAAGGTTAAAGAGGTTATTTCTGTAAAACTCTTATTCGTTTCATCAAGGATCGTTGTTTTTGTCCTGGATGCATGCTGTCAAGTTGGAGATGGCTGTATGAAACGCGTTTTAGGAAGTGCCCCGCTAAACATCTCACCTTTAAAGCGGCAATGTCTGACTTTATAAAACGGATTATTGTGATCGATAATGTATATTGTAGACTACATCGTCGCTTGCTCATTTGCCCCAACCAGAATAAAGCTATAACTATCGTCTCATATTTGTGTAATCTGCAATGCATAATTATTGTAAACTGGTCGCTTGCCAATGTGCAATTATAAACAGAAAATAATCCCCAAAACACTTGCAATTGTTAACTTGTTGCACCATGTTGATTGTTAATTGTCACACGACAGTCACATAAACAGTAAATACAATACACATGTATTCCTTGTCAGTCAGGCATTTCATATGTTTGTAAATCCTTCTTCTTGGACGAGACAATTGAAATTACCGCAGTTGCTCAAACTACGCATCAGAAGGTATTGGGGAAGATGGCGCTTCCCAACATTGTCATGCAATAATGATAACTTAGCTACTGTATCGGGTAATACACGATTTCGTATTGAAGTAATAATGTCTCCTGTAACACTGAACAAGCACTCACTTGGCACACTAGTAGCAACTAGCACATCAACTTTTTCACCAATTCAGACATGCATAGAAGAGTAGCGTCATGTAACTTCCACCAATCAAGTGGGTTAGTGTTTATCCCAGCGTACGGCAGGGCATTGTACCTACTTATTTCTGTCACTGCGATGTCTGAATTGCTCGAATTACGTGACACGTGTGCTCCACGCATGGTACCAAGAAGACGACCAAGTCCTTTCTCTTCGTATGATGACGGTGCTGTCGGATCCGCAACACCTGGAACCACAGAATCACTTCCACAAGTATCTGATGCCTGCGCTTTTATACACCCGATTAGCCCCTTAAGTTCTGATGTCACCTTTGCCTCAATAGTCGATCTCGCCTCTAACTTGTGACCGAAAGCACGGAAACGAGGGTCCACATATGACCTCATTTCCACTTGATTTTCTTCAACCTTCATTATTGAAGTATTTGTTCATCTTCAGTTTTGCTTGCTCCTTGAATTTCTTGATTCCGGGCGGGTCGTTTACTTTAGTTTCCAAGTGTTGCCCTAACATTGCTACAGCTGGTCCAACAGCTGATATTGTCACATACGAAGAGGAACTCATCAAAACTTCACATCATAAAATGGTCGTAGTAGTGAAATTAGCCCAGAGACGAGATTCCATTCATCTTGTCTCTCGGCACTTCTCATGTGTCCAACATTCGAGAACTTTGTCAGCGATATTTCTCCAGAGTGTTCTTCAGGAAAAGGTACAGCTCCAAGTCAAACACTCTCTAATTCCCATGAATTTGAAATGAAATGTACAGTCAAACTGATATATGAATGCATTGCCTTAGATGTCCGTATATCAAAAGTGGCACAGAACTATGTGATTATTTTTTCAAATAGTTTCTGCACTGCAGCTTTCATATCGTCGTATAGTTTTGTGATCTCATTGTCCATTGTGTCTCTCGAAGGAACTATGAATCTTGGAGTTAATGTGTAAGAGTACTGTAGAAATCCAGGGTCATTCACTATAGATACAGGCTGAATATCTGAACATATCATCTCAGCAGGATTTCGTTGACATTGCGCGTATCGAAGACTAACTTTCTTGTTGTATTCTGCTGACCCGAACTCGGATTCACTGACTGCAATTCCCTGTGGAAGCGGGATAGATTCGGATGATTACGCAGTTGAGGGTGTCTTTTTTTTACATAGTTCAACATGGACGTGTGTCTTTTGGCTGTGGTTCAATCACTGTATCGAAAATGTCTTTATAGTACCTCTTAATGTTTTTTTTTAAAGTTGGACTGGCCACCACCACCTTTCTTTATTTTTTCCTCACAATTTACACATCGGAAAACAGCAGCTGCATCATTCTTTTCTGAATACAGATACCCATATTCTGGGAAAGAATATTTTGCCAGCTACGAGTCCCGTAGTGTCCTGTGTTTTGGTATCGTTCCTGTACTTGTCACTGAATTAGAATTACTGGGAATTTCACTAATTTCACTAGACTGAGTATCATTCGACTCTCTAGAAGGATCCATTATTATTTTCAATTTTAACAACTGGTTATGCTATAGTTTAAACAAACGACCGGTAGGTAGAGTTACAGAATTACAAATGATTTATTTGGAACCATTAGGCATCTGCCAACGGCCCCACACTCAAGTCAGTGAACGTTTGCCATGTGACATCGTCGTGATTGAAGATTGTTAGTTTGTTAATAAACCAAGCGCGTTCCAATCAGTGCATTCTCTGAAGTCGGTGGAATCAAAAGACAGAGGCGGTACTCGACAGTCATTGTTGTTTGATGTCACCGATATCAAAAAATGTATCTGACGAACCGTTATGAGATCTCACACCAAATGACCAAGCATATGCGACAATGTGTATTGAGTCTATTGACGGGTGATTGGAGCTTCGGATCTCGGTACCAGATGACCCCAGTGCTAAAGCTAAACACCTATGTATTAAAGTCTGCGAACCGGTCCAATACCGGACCGCCATGTGTGGACCGGTCCAGAGACAGCGGTACGGTTCTCTGTCCGGCCCTGGACCGCGGACCGTACCAGTTTTTTTGCGGTCCGGACAGCATCCCTACTGCCGTATATTTTTTGTTCCATATTTTATGATCAGCCAGTATGTCCATAGTACATTGATAGCCCAAGTGTGCAGTAACCCAGTTTACCATGGCCGCTTCATGTTGCTTACCATCCCAGAGATTGGTTTGGGGGCTTAAGAGTATGTTTAGCTAGGCAATCTTCACACTCGCCATCGTTTTTGTAATTTCGCGTCCAGTTTAACTATTTTCCTGGACTGACGTGTACACTTTTACCACTGACAAACGCAGTGCAGTCTCCGAAACCGTTATCATGTGCAGAATCGTTTCCAAAAATCCGGATAAATCCGTTACCATGTGCAGAATCGTTTCCAAAAATCCGGATATGTTCGAAGCTTTATTGTTCCTGATGTTTATTCTTTCGGATAACAGCAAAGATGAACCAACGAGAGTGCCAGCGATGGGTTTCATCGTTCCCGTAACCCTTTACCCAACGTAATTCACAAAAATCCCCATTCAATTTTCATTATTTAAAAAAAAAATTGTCTCAAAAGCATATCTTATGACCCATTATTGGAACGAGCCCGTTTAGCTCGTTCCAATGAGCGACCATACGCTAAGTTTTGAAGAAAAAATTGTTATTTAAAAATTTTATTTGCAAGTGTCGGGGGCGCGGTGGCGTTGCGGTAACCGGTTTTCGTCAGTTCACCGAAGTTAAGCAACGTCGAGCCCGGTTAATCCTCGGATGGGTGGCCGTCTGAGTGATCGATTGGAACTACCGCGTTGTGTCCTCGGTCAAGGCACTTAACCCCGATTGTCCACATGGGAGCACGATGACGCTGTGTACTAAGGCGTACTGCACGTCGATGGTGCGCATGTCGTCAACCAATCTAACCCTGCCTGAGCTACAGTGCGAAGTTACGATGTTGGGGAGCTGGCAGCTGGTCGCGTTGCTTGGTGGTTCTCTCCGGGTACTCCAGCTTCCTACACCCGTAAAACTGTCACGGTCACGATTAGTCATTGTCCATAAGTATGTGACCTTAAACACCAATAAATAAATAAATAATTTGCAAGTATCGCCTGCCTTTGCTTTTAGGTGTAAAGGGTCAATCACATATCAGCATCTTACAAATGCATTCATTTGTTTGTTTCGTATCGTTTCAGATTAAGATCGACCTCAAGCAATATACCGTCAACAATCGGCTTATGTCAACAACGTAGTGTATAGATAACATGGAAATAAAATATTTTACTTTGAGGAATTGTTTGAGTTTATTTATCCTTTACATTTTTCACCTCTCTTCTCAGTCTTTTGTTCTGTAAAAGGTGGGTTATTGAATGAACTAATTATGTAAGCCATCCATCGGGAAATTCATCTCAGTCAGGATGCCTTGTTTTAATCGCCATCCGGCTTTTCTTACTTGACTTTGTTCAAGCAAACAATCGGGTCGGTAATACTGCAGATGTAATTTAAGGTCTTGGACTGAAAGCTGTACAGGGACAAATTCAGGAACAGTGTTTCAGTGTGATGGCGTTCAAGTCCAATCCAAATCGCCACTTAACACTTTAGGCCCTCAGGAAGCCAAAACATTTGTATACTTGTAAATCGACTGTTTTGCCTGGCACTCGAGATTGTGTTAATATCTTGATGATTTAAATGTGAAGCAAATAATTACTGATCGGAATATCTCTCACTCGAACACGAAATAATATCTGAAAATCTCCGAGTGAAGGAACATCACATTATTTCAACGGTAGTCCCCGCGCAAAATCCAAAAGGTGAGTAAATAAACGGCCAATAACAGCGTCGAATTCCGTGCAGAATCAGACTGCAGCCAGAGAACTTGCAATTGTATATCAGAAAATGTCCGAAAACCCGTTAGCGTCTCTTTGATGCGCATATCACGGTGTGTTCCTGGGTTATCTCGATAGTAAACAACTGGTGATGACGGGGAGGGTGGGTGAAGGTAAGAGGTTGTAAACATAATTTGTACTGACTGGTAATGGCGGCAGGTTGGTGTGACGATAGTTGGAATTTGAAGAGCAAAAATGTCACCCTTCCCCTATATTTATTCTCTACCTCATGCTCATTAATTTTAAGATCGTCCGGGATGGGAGGAAAGACAATATCACTGGGGAGGTATCGTTAATGTTTACGAAATAGCCTTAGGCCTACTCACATGGGAGTCGTGTTTACTGGTCCCTGCATGAAAACGCTGAAACGAGACCTTGAAAATTGAAAATATACTCTTACCTTTCTAGGATTTGCGCTGAAAATATCCTTCGCTTTCCCGAAAACAGCTGAATTCCCTAGCCACGGTGGGGCGGCACCCGCCCCATCCCGCTTCATTCACCTATGGTTCTAAAAAAAAATTCAGAGGGCATCCTGTCAACTAACTGTATGTGTTCGTTCCACTGTAACAGTGTATCTTTCCCCTACGTGTATACATCTCTAGTCCCAAGGGATAAAACCTTCCGAGTTCCCCATACCCTAAATATAATAATAATTTAATTTTAAAACGCATCTTTTTGCTACCAAGGTGAGTGAAATAGGAGAAGGATATGCGCGGGTCACGGTGGCATAGCCGCCTCACCCACGTGCCTTCGGATTTCCTATTTCTTGAAAACGATTGAATGACTTTGTCACACGTATTTTATCGGTTAGATAACCATTTTCTAAAAATGTTTCTCTTTTTGCCTGACAGCCCTAGGTCAAGATTAGCTGGGTGGGTTAACGATACCCATACCACGATATCTTGCCCGCCTTGAGAAAAGCTCTGAATACTCTCTAGAGTAGGCCTGCATATATGATGTAAAGTATGTCATAGCTGATCATCAAAACAACAACTCGTCCCCTGAGTTCCAATATGTTCTATGTGCCTACTGGCACATAGAACACATTGGAACTCAGGGGACGAACTGATGATTAGAATTTCTTTCTTAGTAAATAAATTCCACACAATTTATTTTCCTTTTTCTAGCAAAGTAGCCAAACTGACCAGAAAATTGTGGTAAAATTCTTCATTTACCAACAGCTATTAGGAATCTAATTCTGAGAAGAAAAAATTAGGTAACTTGAAAAAAATCAGGTTGGGAGAGGGGGCGAGATGTTTGCGGATCGTGGCGAAACTAGTCGATCTTTTCCCACAAGGAATAATTAAACTTTTTTTCAGTTCATGCATTTTCAGATAAAACGATTGGCTCACTCGATTCTGTTTTTTCTTTTCATAACTCAATGAACCGAAAAAAACACAATTAGGTCCGCCCCAGCCACGCCCCTAAAATACCAGTCTACAGAGTTGCAACATGGTGTCAAATCAATAGAAGTTAGAACACAGGCACGCTCTAAATGTGAAAAATAAAAATAAATTCATGTTACTAATTTATCACCATGAAAATATTTAAATGACCGTGGTGGGTCAATTTTTCTTTTTCTTCACAACTGTATTTATTTGACCTTTCAATTTTTACGCACACTGGGTGATCGTCTGCGTTCATCGTTTTACCCAAATTGACTGTAAACAATGGCTGGTCACGACGAATACGGCAATTTTAACATTGCTAATTCAACTAATTTCATGTCATCTGGCTTTATATCTAACTCCACTTTTACAAACTGTGTTTTTCAGTTCTCGGGAAACGGTCAAAACCAAAATACAATGTAATACTGATGGCCTACTTCCACCTACCACGGAACGTAACTTTTACGTGAAGCGAACAGTTGAATGAAATTTGAGGGAGGCGTGGCTTATGACGTTTTCTTTGCATTACATAATTCATTGGTCAATAAAAAACTTAATGACATAAGTGCATTTGACTTGGAAAGTGTGTCAATTGCTACATGCATTTCAATAATATGAGCCCTCTTTTATGACAGAAAAATAATATGTCTACCAGTTTTAGTTTTTAGTATTTGTTCGCTGAAGTAGAGGACGACTAACACTATTTATTTATTTGGGTCGCGAACGTTTAATTATAAGGAATGATCATTTCTTTTTGTCTATTTCTTGAGTTAGGAACCCCAAAAAACAAAGTCCAAACATCGTGTAAATGGATGGGCTACGCCCATTTACACAGTTTGGACTTTGTTTTTTGAGTTTCATAACTCAAGAAATAGACAAAAAGAAACGATCATTCCTTAAATATATACGGGGGTGAAGGCTCCTGGTGGGGGACGTACATACTAGGGGCGGCTATCACCCATCTCCACCAACATATTTATTTGTTTTCAGGTGGAGGTATGGCAGATTATTCTTTTCGCGATAATCAGTACTATTGCCAGACGGAAATGCACACAAATGGAAAACAAAGTTTCACTGTCTTGTGTTTTTCGCGAAATAAATAAATTTTGGGATATTTTTTTTCAAAATTAATCAGGTTTATCTGCTGCAGTTTTTACGACTACATTGTTGAGGATGATTGTAGATAACTCTCCCGAGTATAGTTCACCAAGAAGCATTGGCACATGGACAAACACAAGAACAGCTACTTTATGTCATGGTAGGCAAACATGGGTCACTCCCCTTCCCCTTTCTATGCGATAATTTATTTATTGGGGTTTTCAAAACACTTTAAACAACAGGCTTCAGGATTTTTTTGGGGTGTGTGGGGGGGGGGGGGGTGGGGGGATAAATACCATCCGTCTGGTTTCTACGCCAGTGACGGTGAAACTCCCCATAGTAAACCGGCTCAGTATTGACTGCATGAACCCAATGGCGACTTTGTCTTTGCCCTCGATGAAGACGGATATAAAGCAACGGCAACTCTTCTCTAAACAGATCTGATTTTCGTAGCTTTTTTAGTTATTAAAAACCTTGGTTTCTGCTACCAGCGTAGATCGACGAGCATTTTCCGCTTAGATTCGGAAACAGGGAGTTGCGATTTTAGCGTCGGACCCATAGTCGTAGCGTGAAAGGACATTTAGAAATCATCATTGGCTTTGGAGTTCTATTGTGGTAACAATGCCGATCTTATTTTCCGCGAAACAGCAATAGTTTTCGCCCCTAACCCCTTCCCCACCCGACCGCCATGACTTTTCTCGATATGAAAATCGACTTTCGATAGAGTTATCTCCTCTGAAATTATTAGATTGACGAGGAAGGTCCAAGTTAGAAGCATGACGAAAATTGTCATCCTTCGCAACGATTATTTTCAGACGTGTAAAACGATCCAAACAGAACTCATCTCTTCTGCATGCGTATCGAGATGAAGCAATGGAAGGTCACTGAAAGTGTGTTAGGGTATGGAAGCATACATGTTCAAAACTCATCGCGCCGGCCAAGGTTCGGCACGGTGAAAGAAAGGTTTTGAAAGTCAAGCCATGGAAACGTTATTTCCTTGGTTCTCAATATGCAGTATATTACCTTCGAAACGACCGACAACGTTCTTCGTCTCGCGCCATATTGAGTAATTGTATTACACTCCCAGGTCACACGTCTAACATTACAAGGACCTTGATGCTGTTGTGGAAAAATGTCACCCTTCCCCAATATTTATTCTGTACCTCATGTTCATTAATTTTAAGGCCACCTAAGCCGTTGGGGCGATATCACAACTCTGGCTAGAAGGTCTCAAACTATCCACCTCTTCCCATTGGCGCAAATCTGTGAGTCTGGGACTGATGAAGCGGTTTGAACGTGCGTGCTGGATAAAGTTAGGATCTTGGTGAAAAGGTAGTAAATTCCACCACCTCTACCACAATTGTTTGTGACTATGTTAATGCTAAGGATAAATGCATGGTTTTAGTCCTTTTGAGTTACTACCTTAAGAGGCCCTATAGCAATAGTTAAGGATCTATGGACTACTGATGACCTATTGGTCTCTTAGATCTCTCGGGCTGTGTTTATTTTTGGGTCAACACCTACACACTTTGCAGCCACTGAAAGCCAGCTCTGACAACATGTTCTGTTTCTTGATAAAAACTTTGAGGCAGACACGGTGTACAGGGTTGGTTCTCTAGAATTGGTTGCAGAATTCCCTCAAAAAGTCGCAGAGGCGCTCTCTGAAAAACACGATATAGATTTCGCAGTACGACCAGATCCATTAGCGGGCCCGTTACGTTTTGTAATATCTGATTATTGGGCAGAGGATCATTATCTGCCTGAAAGTGCCACGGGCCTGCTCACATAAAACCTTTCTCCTCGCCTCCTGTATCGCCGTAGGTGATTGCTGATTGGGATTCTGAGTGATACTTGATAGAGTCGATAAAACGAGGTATAGCGGCCTCCGTTGATCTTGAGTTGGGTGTCAATGATCACATGCATGTAGGTGTTTAATGCGCAGTTTTTTGAGTGACCATGGTGATCTAAACTGTGACGCCCTCGCTCGTATTTTCAATTCTTCAGCGTCTGCCTTGAAAGCAAGTCGCCATAACTCGCCCACATGTGAAGCCACATACCGAATTTAGTGGTCAAGAACTCACCCAGGGAGAAAGCCGCTAAAGCCAAGTCTTTTGCGACTATCACTACCCATGTGTGTCGTTTGCTGACTGGTGAGTCGGTAAACTATTTTTAACTTCCTCCCAATACTGGAAGGTATCCTCTGGCCGTAGGGCTAGTTGGGTACCACCCCACCCCCATGACGACCTCGACCTTTGTGATCTTACAGTTTTAGAAAGACGGTGTATCGCAAGTATCAGAATGCCCTTCATGCTTCTCGCTAAAACTCCTGTTGCACTTATCCTTATCTCCATTCCTAATCCTCACTCCAGCACCCAAACCCAAGGAATGTATATTGTATATTGCAAATTATAGATTGTGGACTTAAGGGGCTATATAAGTAATGAAATAAAAACAGCAAACAAAATTTACTGTGGCAATACCAAGTCTGAAATTAAAAAAAATCCAAATAAATATACGCAAGTTATACATCAAAATGAAGGTTGCGAGGAATGGAACCCGAATAAATACATACTACTTACTCACCTAATATATGTGAAGCATGAATGGTTCCTGAAAGTCTGCATCGGCATTAGTACTGGAACCGAAAACAAGACAATTTCTCATGAAAAATATTTATGGCTAAACCTGCTCAAAATATAAAAGAACAAAGCTAGTGGTTAAAACAGTTCCAAATGCATTCGCAGGGATACTGAAAGATTTATTGCAACCTTATGCATTCCCTCTATAGAAACAGCCGTCTTTGTTATTGTTTTTATTTTTGCTGGGGTCAACAGAGTTCAAAAAGTTAAGAGTAAAAAGTTCAGGTATGGAAACCTGCTGTGGTGATATTAGAACTTACTGAAAAAAAACAAATTCCAAACCAGTAATGATGCAGATAAATTAAACTGAACACCTAAGACATTTCTTAAGAGTAAATGTGTCCTCCTTCTTTTTCATTGCAAATTAGAAAAAAACTTTAACCCTATCGAAAACATTAACCCTCTCAACTTAAACTTGCCAAACTGACCAGTAATGAAAAAAGGGGTTAAGAAATTTTACAATGGTAACTTGAGACTTAATATTCAGATGGACAGTCATGCTAAAAAGAAACACACATGAAGTGGAATTTTTACTAAGCACATGTTATTTGAATTTATGGAACTCTGATTTTACTAGCTCAAACTTTTAGTAACTCCACTCCCTGGTTTTTTTTTGGTACACATTGTGACGAGATAAAAAATAATCCAAATAAGACTCCACAAAGTAAATCTTCTGTTTATCAGGCCATTTTGTACAATGCAGGCAGGTGTTTGTTTTTTTTATTATGAAGTCTTTGCCATCAAAATTTCATATTCTTGGTTTGTTTTATGTCATAATCAACAGAATAGCATGGGCGGTGTCGTATTTCATCCACTGAGTGCAAGAAGGCTTTGCACTGCTAAAGCACTTCAAAGCCTTCTTGCACATCAGGAACAAATTTATCAATTTTATTGAATTGGGTATAATATTTTTACTTGTTCAACAAGAAGCCTGCATCGCAAAGCCAAGTGCTGCTAATCCCCTCTACACACAAATTGGGGAGGGGAAGCCTACAGTACGTGGAGAGTGGATTGTAACTAAATCACATGTGGAGTGGAGTTATCACCCAAAGTAGCACTTTCAAATTCTGAACATATGGACAGAAAACATAAGCATTAGCAATGTTTCAGCCAATGGACTTCCGGGTTTAACTTTACTTGTGATTGTTATACTTTGCAACAAATTTACATTTTTTTCTTGGGTGGAATCTCCACTCTGCAGATGATTTAGTGATAATACTCTCTCCACGTACTGTAGGTGTCTTTCTGCACACATGGGCATTTCTTTTTTCCACACATAAAATCACACCAAATCAGGCCAAACACATATTGGAGCGAAAAAAACAAATGAAAGTGTCAATGACACTGTAGATCATCCTGTGTAAGACATGTACATGTATAGTATGTGACACAGCAATGGCACACATCGAGGTAATGACCTGATAACAAACTTACATGTAAAGTATTGTAAAAGTCTGTACATAAATACTGACCATAGCCTGTAACAAATGCACAGGTATTTGTAAAGGTGGGTGACAGAACTTTCATACAGAAGCTATGTACAAAAAACCGATTGCACGAATTTCGGCACAAAATGGCTGCCGGTAGCCATCGTGAATTTCGGACAGCATCCAAAAACACTCGTTTTTGTCCCAGGGTGATGACAAAGGTACCTAAGACGTTTCGCAAAGATCGGTTCATAAATATGGTCCCTTGTCCGATCCGTATTGAAGTGTTGACAGATGGACGGGCTATGACAAAACCTCAAATTTGACTTCGTCAAAGTTGAGCTAAAAACAAAAAAAAACCCCCAAAAACAAGAAGCCCCAAGGGTCTTAATTGCTCGCTTGACAAAGTGGTTCAAAGAACTGTTTGTGTCATATCCAGTTAGTCAGGGTTCATCAACACAACAAAGTAATGAAGTCCTGAAATTATTCATAACTCTAGTGTCCATGTCAGATGATTATTATCATAGGTCTTCCTGAGTGCTTCCAACTCTATCAACTGTAGACAAATTTCCAAGGGTTGTTATGTCACTTGACACCCCCACCCACCCCCCAATCAAACAGGTTCCAAATATTAACCCAGGGACCTGATTGAAACAAACTGTAATCTGACACACACACCATAAGATCACCCCACGCCTGAAGATGTTGTACACCAAAATATGAAAGAACTGGTGGATGCAAAGATTTTCATTGATATTTCCTCAGATTGCACTAATTTATTTATTGGTGTATAACTATAAGGTCACATATATCTGCACAGTGGCTAATCATGACCACGAAGGTTTTACGGGTGGAGGATGACGGCCTACCCGGAGAGAACCACTGAGCAACGGCAAGCAACTATCAGCTCCCCAATATACGTCACTCAAGCAGGGTTAGCATTGATTGAAGATGTGTGCACCATCGACGTGGAGGTGAAGGACACAACGTGGTTGCCAGGCCTGAAAATAAGCAATCTGACATTTGCAGAATGAGGTCCCCGGAGGGTGAATTTAACGATGCTATCCCGTACAGTGGGCCAATTTATCCTCTGGGTACCTCTTTTTGTTTAGTTTTGAGACCCTGATTCAGACTGAGGTTCACAAAGGGTGCATTTAGTGTTTGCAGGGTAGCATCACTAAATTCAACCTCTCGTAACCTAATTTTGCAGGTCTAAGATAGAACGACACATTTGAGGACCAGCGCCCCC
The DNA here is from genome assembly GCA_031216915.1 of Pictodentalium vernedei. Lineage (NCBI taxonomy): Eukaryota > Metazoa > Mollusca > Scaphopoda > Dentaliida > Dentaliidae > Pictodentalium > Pictodentalium vernedei. The sequence goes on along the minus strand of CM062297.1, from coordinate 289,132,885 downwards.
CTCTCCCCACCCCGACTCAATTCCAAACAAACGGGAAGGAGATGCAATAAAAAATGTCATTTACAATGCCTCAGAAGAAAATGTTTAAAATTATTTTAACTGTAAAGAGTGGGGCGCGGTGGCTCAGTTGGCAGATGTGCAGGCTGCAAGCCGAGAGGTCCTCGGTTCGAATCCCACCTGCGGCAACCACGTTGTGTCCTTGGGCAAGACACTCCACTCCCATTGCCCACGTGAGGGCACGGTGACGTTGTGTACTAAGGCGTACTGCACGTCGATGGTGCACCTGTCTTCAACCAGTGCTAACATTGTGCAGAAATATGTGCCCTTAAAACACCGATAAATAAATAAAATTCTGTAAAGAGTGGTGCTGTGAAGTCAATCAATGAATGTTGAAAATTGTATCACTGAAGCGTCCTCCTGACAACTGACAACTGTTTTTCTAATGCAAAAATATATGCGATATTCTGACAAGAAAGAAAGACATATAACTTGATCTCACATTTATAGTACTTTCTCGTGGTGTACGGACTGCTTTTCGCACGATTTTTTTTTTCATCAACATGGCTTGTTTTTCCTAGCAATAGCACTATTTTGGCCTGCGAATTGCAAACGAAGTTCGATACACGTGAGATCGAAAAATAAACAAACCTGTATTTGACAGATCAAAGAATGTCTTGCTGCTTCCATTGTCGGCACATTTCAAACATCATACCATAATTTTTTACGACATCGGCAACATTATACAGTTTTTGTTATGCGGCGGAGTAATTTGCTCGGAATGTGACCTTACTATGGAAGCTTTATTACGACGCAAAAATGTAAACAGACGGGAAATGTCCAAAAACAGATAATGATATTTCAGATCGCCATCGCTCAAGACTGCAATATTATTTGACAAATACGATGTTTAGGTATTGATGAGTTGATGCAATGATATTGTTTTAGATTTACGGGGATTTTAAAACACCCGTATTATTTATTTATTTATTTATTTATTTATTTATTTATTTATTGGTGTTTAAGGTCACATATTTCTGCACAATGGCTAACCATGACCGTGACAGTTTTACGGGTGGAGGAAGCCGGAGTACCCGGAGAGAACCACCGAGCAACGACGAGCAACTGTCAGCTCCCCAACATACCAACTCCACACAAGCAGGGTTAGCATTGGTTGAAGATAGGTGCACCATCGACGTGCAGTACGCCTTAGTACACAGCGTCACCGTGCCCCCACGTGGGCGATGGGGGTGAAGTGTCTTGCCCAAGGACACAACGCGGTTGCGGCAGGTGGGATTCGAACCGAGGACATCTCGGCTTGCAGCCTGCACCTCTACCAACTGGGCCACCGCGCCCCCAAAACACCCGTATTCAGCATCGCGGTTTACAATATCACGTGACAACGCCCAACATGGCAGCCCCCTCGTCACAGTAAACAACAAACTGTAGAATTTCTTTTCCACGTACCATTGTAATGCACGGTTTCATAGATGCCTCATACACGAAGACGTGAAGTAGGTATGTTCTGGTTATCAATGTGGTTCCTTAATGAACTGATTGCGTAGTTTTCATAATAGGTGACGTACGAATAGAAAAGTCACTTTCAAAGTCGTCAAAAATCTCAATTGTACATTTTTCCCGATTTTTTGTTGGCCACCCATATTCATGAACATTTCGCCATAATTTTGCTATGAAAATCCTTCTTGGTCAGCTTTTGTTAATTTTTTTCACTGTTCTTTCCGAGTGACCAGTTTTCAATTCATTACTTATATAGGCCCTTAAGGTGCTATGTAAGTAATGAAATTTTGTTTATTTTCAAATTCCCGCCTCTGATATTCCTTAAATGCCAATTCAATATGCACAAACAATACATCAAAATGAAGTTTGGGAGGTATAGAACACTTAAAATATATGAAATCAACTCATAGAGTTGACAGCAGGCACCACTGGTTTCTGAAAGTCTGCTACCGTATTCGTACCAGAACTGATAATACAATAATATTTCCCGAGAACAACGTGTTGCCAAATGTGCTTCACTGATCATTCAGGCCCGCAGGAAACGCTTTGCCACAGCAACCCAGCTTCGCAGTGACCTTCAGAATGCATCCGGGGTAAATATTTCGACGCAGACTATCCCGGCAAGGTTGCACAAAGGTGATCTCCGATCGGGAAGACCATGTATTTGCATTCTGCTGTACCAGAACCACCGCCAGGCACGATATGAATGGGCCATGGACGACGTTGGATGGACCAGAGAAGATTGTCGACCTGTCCTTTTAACAGATGAGTGAAAGTACTGCCTAGACCACACAGATAGGCGTTCTAGGGTATGGAGAAGACCGGGAGAGCGATTCCATGCAGCCAACATTGCTGAGCATGACCGCTATGGTGGAGGGTCAATCATGGTCTTGGGCGGCATCAGCAGGGATGGACGTACAGAGCTCTGTGTCCTTGAACGCGGTACATTGACTGCACAGCGGCATGTTAATGAGATCCTTGATGTCCACGTCAGATTGTATGCAGGTGCCGTGGGTGATAGATTTATTCTGATGGACGATAATGCCCGTCCTCATGTTGCCCATGTTGCCCATGATGTCAGGGAGTACCAACAGAGGGAGGGGATTGAGCGTAAGGACTGGCGAGAAAGATCATCTGACCTCAATCCGATCGAACATGTCCAGTCCAACCAAGAAGTGTCCAGGAGCTTGGTGCCATGCTGGTCCAAGAATGGAACAACATCCCACAAAGGACCATCCGGAATCTGATTGGGAGCGTGAGAAGGCGTTGTCAAGCTGTAATTAACAATAATGGGTCTCATACTCGATATTGAAGCCATATCAGTTCGCTCCGTCAACTTTTTGGCATATTGAAAAATTCCCTCTTTTACCAATAATATCCATTTTCCATGGTTATCGTATTCAAAACCTAAAATATAATGTCAAACACAAATAAAATCTTAATTTCTGTACTTAAATCATTAAAGATATAATTAAATAAAAAATATATTCACTTTTCATTAAATTACAATATTTCAACTAAAACATAAAACAGGTTGTTGGATATACTTGGTGCTTAGCAAACTTTGAGTAGTGTATATGAGCCGACGTCTAGGCGTAAAACCTCTAAAACAAAGGAGTGCGGACATTCCTTTGATTATTCCCTCTCTAGTACTTTAGGTCGTTGGTGTTCTGATCGCATTACTCATTATTAGCGGCGATGTAGAATGTAATCCAGGTCCGGAAGATACACGGTATGAGAGCCATGGTGGTCTTTCCATATTCCATTATAATATTAGAAGTATCCGACATAAGCTTGATAGTTTAGAAAAATAGTTTGATGAATATGATATTCTGTGTTTCACTGAAACTCATTTGAATGAAACATTTGATTCTGCAGATATCTCTGTTAAGGGGTTCCATCCTCCTATCAGAAAAGATAGAAATCAGTATGGGGGCGGTATCGCAGTGTATGTCTCTGAGAATTTGTACTTTAAACAATTAAAAGATCTGCAATTTGAAAATGATATCCTATGGTTTAGAGATAGTAGCAAAGACTAAATTTATCTTATGCGTAACATATAGATCACACAATTTTTGAGTTGAAAATTACTGACCCATGCTTGAAGAAAAGGTAGAGCTAGCACTTGATAAAAATACTTCAATCATAATACGTTGATATGAACACTGAACTTCTTAATGTTGCTGGTCCACTACAAAATATTATTGGTCAGTTCAACCGAAAGAATGAAATTAAAGAACCCACACGTGTAACCCCACTAGAACACTATTAGACCCAATAATCATAAGTGATACGGTAACGCCCATTAATTCTGGAACTATGGAATTGTGTCTCTCGGACCATAGGGCAACCTTCATAAATATACAGTTCCCCTTTCAAAACAATGTGTCAATCAAAAGAAATGTTTGGAATTACAACAAAGAAGACTTTCAAAAAATGTATTTTTTTTCTATTAGGGTTTAATGACACATTAACAGACAAGGTCATATCGTGTCGGTGAGAGTTTTACGGGTGGAAGAAGCTGGAGTACTCGGAGAGAACAACCGATCAACGACGAGCAGCTGCCAGCTCCCCAACATCGTAACTCCGCACTGCAGCACAGGCAGGGTTAGATTGGTTGAAGACATGCGCACCATCGACGTGCGGTACGCTTTAGTACACGGCATCATCGTGCCTCCATGTGGACAATCGTGGTTAAGTGCCTTGCCCAAGGACACAACGCGGGAGTCCAAATCGATCGCTCAGATGGTCACCCATCCGAGGACCAACCGGGCTCGACGGTGCTTAACTTCGGGAGTCTGACGAGAACCGGTTACCGCAATGCCACCGCGCCCCCTCAAAACATAAATAACCTCATTAAAGAAGCAGATTGGAATACATTAATAGGGCTTGAATCAATATAAATACTGCAACCTCTAACTTCGTATCCCAAATTTTAATATTCACAGAGAGATGCATTCCTCACTACTCGGTTACTATTCGCAAAAATGACAAGCCTTGGTTTGATAACTCCATCAGAAGTGAAATCTGCAAGCGTGGTCGTGCTTGGAACCGGTCTCTGAAACGAAATACTGAACATCACTGGCTCAAGTACAAAACCATAAGAAATAGAATGAATAATATGAAAAGGTTGCAAAAGCAACATAAATGGGTAAACTTGATGGATCTCTAACAATACATAAAGAGTCCAAACAATTATGGAATGTTGTTAAACGTTTTCTGAACAGCCCAGGTAGTGAAAGCATACCCCGCTTTGCATAGACACGGAAATGGGAGAAGAGTTTGTGACGACGATAAAGAGAAATCTGAAATACTGAATATCTTCTGAAAATAGTGAACTAAACGATAAGAATCACCAGCTCCCAGTCTGTTAAAACAACGCGTCAATTCATTATCAGACATAGATTTTGCTGAAGATGATATTAAGGTCACCATAAAGGCACTTTCAACCAAGAAGCAAGTGGTCACGATGGCATAAGTCACAGATTCCTAAAATAGACACATCAGACTATATGTCATCCATTGTTCCTTCCATACAGAAGATCACTAAATCGCTCCATCTTCCCGAATGAGTAGAAAATGGCTGATATCATTCTAGTATTCAAGAAAACTGATCGGTTTAATGCAAATAATTATAACCAATATCTCCACTCTGCTGTATTGGTAAGGTTATAGAAAGAGTCATTTTCAAGTATGTTCATAACTTCTTCCATGACAATAAACCATTTTATAAATTTCAGAGTGGCTTTCTCCCAAAAACAGTACAGTGTATCAGCTACTAGAAATATACCATATCCTGTGCTCTGCCCTTGATGATAAACGATACACTTGTGGTGTTTTCTGTGACATTTCTAAAGCATTTGGCAGAGTCTGGCATAAAGGGCTCGTATTCAAACTCAAACAATATGACATTAAGGACCCCCTCCTCCGTTGGTTCCACAGCTATTTAACAAACAAAAAACAACGTTTTGCAGTGAATGGTTACCTCTGAATATGAAGAAATTGTCGCTGGAATCCCACACGGTTCAGTACTGTGTGCATTCCTGTGTTTGGGTTATATTAACGACATTGCTGAAAATACTGAATCCATCACAATGCTTAACAAACAGTCAATCAATGCCTACAGAGTAGACTAACATAATCAACAATGATATAAAGCAAGTTAATACATGGGCGGAACAATGGCTTGTTACATTTAATGCTGGAAAAACACACGTGACGCTATTCACTCTATCCACGACAAAGCAGTATCCAGACACAACTTTTGGAAAAACTCACTTAAATTATAAACTTATCACAAACATCTTGGTCTTGTTTTACAATCTAATCTATCTTAGGAAAAACATATTGATAGCATATCCAAACGAGCAAATTCAAAATTATCTCAGTTACGAAAGCTGAAATATATATGAAATCGGGACACTCTAGAAATGATGTACATGTCATTTATTCTATCAATCCTGGAGTACGCCAGCCCGTGTGCAGTGGTGCTAGTCAAATTCTACTAAATCGAATAGGTGATATACACTGCGCCGTTGCCTGTATAATTACTGGACTGACAAGATCTGTCCCTAGATATCTCCTCCTATTGGAGTTGGGCAATCCCTGAGGGAGAGACGATATATACACAAGATGAGCCTTTTGTATAAGATTGTCAATAGGCTAGTTCCAGACTATCTAGACGCACTTCCTCCTCCTCGCTCTGCCGAAAACTCACAATATAATTTACGCAATTCTTCAAATTTCCTGCAATATTAGCTCCGAACTGAACTAATGAAGCGATTATTCTTTCCTTCGTGCATCACGACTTGGAATTCCACCGACGACTCAGTTAAAATTGCTTCTTCATTAAAACAATGTAAAAAAACATTTCTGAACCAACGACAAAACTACCTAAATATTTCAGCATTGTTAAGAGAATCCCCGATATTATGCACTGCAGGATAAGAACGGCCGTAGTGATTTGGACGCGGATAAACTTTCTATCTCGTCGACTCGGGGGCTTACACAGTTGCGGAAACAACACTGAAGATACCCAACATTTTTTCTTCGAGTGTCCCCATTATCACAAGGCTCGTAATACACTATCACACAGCCTCCATCCGTACAATATATCATGTACTGATCAACTTCTCCATGGTGATGTGTCGCTTACCGACAAAGATTATGGGGATATTTTTTCGCGCCATTCAAAAGTATATAACTGACACAAATATATTTTCTTGAAAAAAAAACTGATTTATCCTGGCTGACCGTACTCTGAGAAAGGATAACAAATGCGGCGTCTGTCTATACTTTTAGGACAGAAATTCTTTTGAAGCAGGCCAAACCCGGAGAACTGGCGAGCGAGGACATAGGATATTTTTCTCATAGCGTACTTGCTATGAATCAGTCTAGCTAGGCCTGGAAAGGTAACATGTCATACTTCAGACTGGTATTATCGACCCTGTACTTGGCAGCAGTATTGCCTGTGGTCTGGATAAGTCGATTGTCGTCATTGAAGGTCACTTCATACTCTAACCTTCTCCCGAGGGCACTCTGGTAGAAAATCATGGGGGTCGCCATAAGTTCGAAATCCAGGATATAAAGAACCTGTTGCAGTATGCGTCAGCGATGGCCTGTGTCGAGGTGACCCATAGCTTCGTTATGCTCCCGACGTACAATGTATCGATTCCTTGGTACTGTATATTTTTGTTTCCTTAAGTGGCGACCTCCCAGAAGTTGCCGTTGCAATTTACAATTTCGCTGATTTAATTTCTAATTTCTAACGAGGAGCGCGAATAGGACCAAAAAACAAACTCATTCCCATCGGGAAGGTTCAAGACACAACCGTCGAAAAAAATCCAAATCACGTTTCCCTGTCAGAAGAAGCTACTACAGAAAGACCAAAATACTATTATAAAAGTGTATCGGGTCAAAAACAAGCAATTGGTGCAGAAAACCAGACATCAAAATTTCTATTTTTCAGGGTGAGACTCTATGTGTCCAACTCGAACCCTCTGGGCAGGAATGAAATGTTATGAAAAACAATTCGAAACTCACTAAAATCATGTTTCCTGGTCACAAGAAGACATTATTACAAAAGCGTTAAAAAACTATCACAAAAGTGGTGACCTCTTACAAAAGGGCTAAAAAATTCTTACAAAAGTGATGACCTCTTACAAAAGGGCAAAAAAATTATTACAAAAGTGGGACATTTTACATAGCTGAGAAAACGGCCGATTTCCGTTATAATTCCTACTGGGGAGCGCGAATCGGGTTAAAAACAAGCTAATGACGCGGAAAAACAGACATCGAAATATTCCGTCAGTTTTGGCCAAGTTCGATTTTCTGATCAAAATTCACTCTGTCCAACTTGAACCCTCTGGGCAGGTATCAAATGTTATGATAAAAACTTCGAAACTCATTAAAATCATGTTTCCCGGTTAGAAGAAGAAATTACTACAAAAAGGCTAAAAAACTATTACAAAAGTGGGGACCTCTTACAAAAGGGCTAGAAAATCCTTACAAAAGAGTTAACCTATTACAAAAGGGCAAAACATTCTTACAAAAGGGGGGACACTCTACATAGATGAAAAATCGAGAAAACGCACGATTCCAAAACATGCCATTGACGTGGAAACACAGACATCACAATTTTCCACCAGTTTTGGCCAAGTTCGATTTTCTGATCAAAATTCTCTATGTCCAACTCGAAACCTCTGGACAGGTTTCAAATGTTATGAAAAACACCTTGAAACTCATTAAAATCATGTTTACCGACCAGAAGAAGAAATTATTACAAAAGGGCTAAAAACTATTACAAAAGTGGGGACCTCTTATAAAAGGGCTAAACAATTCTTACAAAAGTTGTGACCTCTTACAAAAGGGCTAAAAAATTCTTACAAAAGTGGGAACCTCTTACAAAAAGGCCAAACAAATTCTTACAAAACTGGGACATTATACATATCTGAAAAATCGAGAAAACGGGCGATTTCCGTTATAATTCCGAATGTGAAGCACGAATGGAGTTAAAAACAAGCCAATGACGCGGAAAAACAGACATCGAAATTTTCTGTCAGGTTTGGCCAAGTTCCATTTTCTGATCAAAATTCTCTATGTCCAACTCGACACCTCTGGACAGGTATCATATGTTATGAAAAACACTTCGAAACTCATTAAAATCATGTTTCCCGGTCAGAAGAAGAAATTATTACAAAAGGGCTAAAAAACTATTTCAAAAGTAGGGACCTCTTACAAAAGGGCTAGAAAATTCTTACAAAAGTGGAGACCTCTTACAAAAGAGCTAAAAATTTCTTAGAAAGTGGGGACCTCTTACAAAAGGGCAAAAAAAATTCTTACAAAAGTGGGACATTTTGCATAGCAGAGAAAACGGCCGATTTCCGTTATAATTCCTAATGGGGAGCGCGAATCGGGTTAAAAACAAGCCAATGACGCGGAAAAACAGACATCGAAATTTTCCGCCAGTTTTGGCAAAGTTCGATTTTCTGATCAAAATTCACTCTGTCCAACTTGAACCCTCTGGGCAGGTATCAAATGTTATGATAAAAACTTCGAAACTCATTAAAATCATGTTTCGCGTTTAGAAGAAATTACTACAAAATGGCTAGAAAACTATTACAAAAGTGGGGACCCCTTACAAAAGGGCTAGAAAATCCTTACAAAAGTGTTGACCTATTACAAAAGTGCAAAACATTCTTACAAAAGGGGGGACACTCTACATAGATGAAAAATCGAGAAAACGTGCGATTCCAAAACATACCATTGACGCGGAAACATAGATATCACCATTTTCCGCCAGTTTTGGCCAAGTTCGATTTTCTGATCAAAATTCTCTATGTCCAACTCGAAACCTCAGGATAGGTATCAAATGTTATGGAAAACACTTTGAAACTCATTAAAATCATGTTTCCCGGCCAGAAGAAGAAATTATTACAAAAAGGCTAAAAACTATTACAAAAGTGGGAACCTCTCACTAAAGGGCTAAAAAATTCTTACAAAAGTTGTGACCTCTTACAAAAGGGTTAAAAAATTCTTACAAAAGTGGGAACCTCTTACAAAAAGGCCAAACAAATTCTTACAAAAGTGGGACATTTTACATATCTGAAAAATCGAGAAAACGGGCGATTTCCGTTATAATTCCGAATGTGAAGCAAGAATGGAGTTAAAAACCAGCCAATGACGCGGAAAAAAGACATCGACATTTTCCGTCAGGTTTGGCCAAGTTCCATTTTCTGATCAAAATTCTCTATGTCCAACTCGAAACCTCTGGACAGGTATATATGTTATAAAAAACACTTCGAAACTCATTAAAATCATTGTTTCCCGATCAGAAGAAGAAATTATTTCAAAAGGGCTAAAAAGTTATTTCAAAAGTAGGGACCTCTTAGAAAAGGGCTAGAAAATTCTTATAAAAGTGGAGACCTCTTACAAAAGGGCTAAACATTTCTTAGAAAAGTGGGGACCTCTTACAAAAGGGCAAAAAATTCTTACAAAAGTGGGACATTGTACATAGCTGAAAAATCGAGAAAACGGGCGATTTCCGCGGAAAAACAGATATTGAAATTTTCCGCCAGTTTTGGCCAAGTTCGATTTTTTTATCAAAATTCTCAATGTCAAACTCGAAACCTCTGGACAGGTATCAAATGTTATGGAAATACGGAAACACTTCAAAACTCATTAAAATCATGTTTCCCGGTCAGAAGAAGAAATTATTACAAAATAAAAAACTATTACAAAAGTGGAGACCTCTTACAAAAGGGCTAAACAATTCTTACAAAAGTGGTAACCTCTTACAAAAGGAGTAAAAAATTCTTACAAAAATGGGGACCTCTTACAAAAGAGCAAATTATTACAAAAGTGGGCGCAATACATGTTGTCGATAACGAGGTCTTTTTTATCATCGATATTTTTTATCGAATCCTGCGTGTGCGCACGAGTGGAGTTTTCTGATATATTTTTCACATATTGGTAAAATTGGTCGTACCACAAAATAGACACTTCACGCACGACAAATTTAATTATGAGCAGACTTTAACCCAATATGTACATAAGATGGGGCATGTAACAGATATTTTGCTTAGTACTAATATCAGGTTAACGAGAACGCACTCTAGAACTAAACCAGCGAATCATCACTGTGTTATTATGAAGATGTACAGCGTAGGAATTCCGCTTCATATTTGTATTTGTTTTCCCTTTTCAACGACTCTCCGCTGTCCAGCCATTTAATCCCACCGACGTGACCCTAAGGATCAGATTTGTATGGATCTAGGGCCCCTACGATTTTCCCAGCTATGCCCGACTGCCAGGTCACAGGGCGCCTGAAAACACAAACACACAGCTCGTGGACAATTAAAGCATTTGAAGATCACATTGTCAAAGATATGGTGACCACACTCCGAAGCCCACATAAGACCGCTAGCAAAGTACTGTTGACGAAATGCTTTTGTTCGAGAAACGCTGTTGTCGGCTTCTACTACCTACATCCACATGCACTACTATTTTTTCTACTGATTGCAGTTACTCCTAGCACCAGTACTGCTTGCTACCATTATCAGCTATTTCTCCCAACAATACATTGCCTACTCCTACCAAGCACCACTACTATTGGTTCTTATGAATATAAACAATGCGGATATATCTATTAGTGTTTTTTACTACTGCCAGTTCCATCTTACTCCCTCCGTTATCGCGTTTACTAATTCTATTATCCTTGCTCCTGATAGTATTAATATTTCGATTGGTTTCCTCTACATTTTCATCCAGTAACACCACGATCCAGTGACTGTACACATCGAAGAAAGTTACACAGTGTTTGCTCCAGTGCCTCATTTAGGGGATGTTGGGGATTGAAGGATCACGTATTTGGCCTTTTAAATGAAACGCCCTCTTAACTCTGCACCCACCAAATCGGCCGTATCTGCCCGCGTAATTTATAAAATGAGCAGTTGAAAAATATTTATTTTTCAAAAAAATTTCTACATTTGTTTTGTTGCATTTTTTTTTGAAAAATCTAAAAATATAATATTCAAAATAATAATTTCTGATATCTTGTGCGTTGGGTTAAGGGTAAAAACTAGGTGGGTTTTTCCGCTCCTGATTTCATCATAAGAGATTTTGGGCTGCATGAGTCGCTGTCACATTATAAGTTAATGTGATGAATTGGTCGTAACATGGTCTGAGGTTTGCGGATCGGAGCTTATGTTCAACCGAGAACCCACATCGTGAAATGAACAAAGAAACTTTTAACGATAACAAGTCTAGTACAAAAACAGCTCGTATACCTCACGACTTCTCTGGACAAATAATGAACAAATCAAATAAATGTCGAGGCCACTCAATTTTACATCTTGTTCAAGTCATCAACTGCTTTGTAATTGACGGAATATTTTCTCACTTGCATTCGCACCTTGGACTCCGAGGTGTCAAATCTGATCAATGGAGTTCACACTTGAAACACTGGTCAGATAGAAAGCTTCTCTTGCTACCACTCGGAGTATACAGGTGCTTAAGAGTAAAATTCATCTGACAGTGGATTTTGAAAGAGTAACTGAGCATCCTTGGAGAGGTGTAGTACCTTTCGCGGTAGATCTCATCCCGCACTGGTCACCCTTCAAGTGGCAAGGAGAAGCTGGATGAAGATTCTAACCACTGGATCCGTACTTCTGAGTCCAAGAAGGTGAGGAAGAGGAAGGAGGGACCCTCCACCAGACGACGTGATTCCCACCGAATGACGGAGTTCCCGGAGAAGAAGAAGGCGAAGGAAGGAAGGGGGCGTTGAAAGATCCAATCCGGACCCCCCCCAAAGGAGGAGGATCGGGAGGCCTCTGGGTTGCCAGGTGACAACTCAAACTCCATCCCATCAGACTCTTCATTTGAAGAGGAGATGGAGGAGGGAGATCTGTCTGTGGTGCAGGAAGTTGTCCCCGACCACGTACCTTCCACCCCTCCTCCTACTCTTGCTTCTCTGGCTTCTTTGGACCAGATCCTCGAGCAGGAGGCTATCTCCGCGGAGTCCATGGAGGCTCTTCCACTGTATGGTAACTACGGTGGTAGACGTATGTTTGGATGTATACAAAATGGCGACTTCGAAGCGACGAGAAGTGAACCGACTGGCAGGTTTTTAATAATAATTATTGCATCCAATACTGCGCACAGTTTTTCAATATGTTCAGTGTTGCTCATACAAGTCACCCTTAAGTGAAGATCGAACATAAATTAAAGAGTAAAATCTCTACAATATTATCGCTTTCAATGCTCTATTGTTTAAACCGACCAAAGTATTGGTCGTCCCCAAGCCCATAAAAATCTTCTTTTTTCACTTACTGTTGTTTTAACCAAGCGTTTGAGTTAAAGAGAAGAAACGTATATCTAGTTGTGCATATTACCGTTACGTTGCACTTCATTTTAGCAAGCGCGAAAGAAAATAGAACATAGAATGTTGTCAGCTGATTGGAAAAGTTAGAGAATTTGATCGAAAATTGGGAAATCACTTTGGCTTTGACCGATTGATTGATTGATTGATTGATTCTTTATTCAGTGGTATACTGGCAACGTACATACATACATAAGTACTACACATTAGTTGTGTAATAATGTGTATACTACAGGGAGACAACATAGCCAGATTGGCTGTCTACCTGTTGTCTCCCGGAACGTTGAATCCTGCAACAATGGAATCAGACTGCGAGGCTTCTTGTTAACTGCTTGGTCACTGGTGGCTCGGTGTCACTTACACTCCTACATACCCACCGTCCCTGAACTCTCAGTTGCTTTGCTGTGTTCGTTAACATTTGTAATTGAAATCATGGTCCACACAGTCGTGTTTAAGAGGTCTACTCTATTCCCAATTTAATTTTTCACATAAAACCCAATGAGAAAGTAAACAAACAATGCAATTAAATTGCCGTTATCAATTTATAATTACAATAGGCAATCTAGTTCAAGAATCATCGTGTGATTAATACCGTTTTCCTATTTAGTTATAAAATTGAGACCTGACCGGGGGAAAGGCGCGAAAGAGAAGGACCATTATTTCCTTTTTACTTATCTGACACAGCTTTTACGAGATGTCCAGAAACAGGGGTCGAGAGATGAGATATATCCAGACGTTTTTTTCTATTCTTGCAATGCGTTTGAACAGTGTTCTCTTGAGCATTCAGGCCCACCCAATCACTCTTGGAAAATTATGTTTGTCATGTAACACAGTCAGGGCGGTTAGGATTGTTACAGTCGATATTATCCAAGTAAAGGGGAAGTAATTTTAACGTTTATTTTTATTTATTTATTTTTTTTTAAATATTCCTGTTGATCATGTTACGTAAATCCGCGTTTGAGTCATACCAGATTTTGGGGTATATGCATTTGAACTGTATTCTCTTAGACATTCAAGCCCACCCATTTACTTTGAAGTATTTTGTCTGTCATGTAACACAATCAGGGCAGTAAGGATTGTTACAGTCGATATTATCCGAGTATAAGGAAAGTAATTTCAAAGTTAATTGTTTTTTGAAAATATTTCTGTTAATCATGTTACGTAAATCCGCGTCTAAGCCATTCCAGATTCTGGGGTATATGTTAGTTGGGAGATTATCAAGCGATCTTGTTCTCGTTTTGCCCATTTGAACAATGTGGTCTGTCCGTCTACTGGCTCTTCCCGTACGATTGACTACCGGCTGAAAAAAGTCATTGAAGGATACTGGCAATTTTTTGTGGTGCCAGTCAAGTACGAACAGACACGCTTGGAGTTGAAAGATGTCATTTACTTTAAGAATCCTATTGTCCAAAAAGGGGAACCGTATCAGCGTTATATCTCTTATTATTTAATATGCGGAGAGAGCGTTTTTGTAGGAGCATTAATTTTTTAATTGATCTAGCATTTCCCCATATATTTATTCCATACATTATTTGAGAGTGTATCAGGGCATAATATAGTGTTTTCATCGCTGCACGAGGAAGTATTGATTTTACTCTATTCAATGCGAAATTTGCATAAGCAATTTTGGAGGAGAGGTAGGATATATGGTATTTGTACGACAGACTCTCGTCAATATATATCCCTAAACACTTAATTGATTTTTCTGTTTCAGTTAGACCTACTCTTTCAATAATCTGCCCATTGATTAGGATATCGTGGTGTAGTACTACTCTTCTTCTGCTTGATGGATTAATTAAAATGTAATTGTTTTTTGTAGCATTCAGAACAAGACGGTTTGTGCAGCACTAGTCAAATATTTTCTTGAGCTCTTCATTGATACGAAGAGCCAGTAGATTTGGATCAGGACCCGAGGAGTGGCCAGTAGTATCGTCAGCAAAAGATAGAAGGTTTATTGATGTCGCATGATTTATATCATTAACATATATCAAAAACAGAATAGGGCCGAGAATCGAACCTTGTGGAACTCCGTGCGATATATCAACTCGGTTAGACTTGTGGTCACCGTATACACCGTACTGAGATCTGTCCGATAAATAACTTCTAAACCAATCATTACTTAATCCCCTGATGCCATATCTGTATAATTCATTTATTAAAATGTCATGATCTATTGTATCGAATGCTTTGGAAAGATCCAGGAATATTGCCAAAGTGCTGTTTTTACTTTTTTTGTTGTTTTCCTCTGATATAGTTTTAAGCAATTGCATGACTGGATGCACCGTACTGTAGTTTTTCCTGAAACCATATTGATTTGGATGTAAGATTCCGAAGCGATCTAGGTGTTTTGAAATTCTTACCGACATAAGTTTTTCTAAGATTTTGGAAAATGTGGGAAGTATACTAATTGGTCTATAGTTTGTAAGAAGGTGCTGGTCGCCTGCTTTAAATATTGGAATGACTTTGGCAATTTCCATTCTATCAGGAAAGTAGCCTTGTGTAAATGAACAATTAAAAATATGTGTTAAAAATATGTGTTATATGTGACAATGGGCTCGATTATTTGCTTGATAAGTTTTGATTAATATCGTCGCAGTCTTTTGTACTTTTTGACTTCAAGGCTTTAGCAATATTTATGACTTCGAAGACACATGTAGGGCTGATGTAGAAACTATTCGACGAATTTGCATCGAGGAAGTCGTAAAATGACTTGTCAGTACCGGGTATTTTTTCACTCGATCGTTTCCCTATATTTGCAAAATAATTATCAAATTCTTCAGCTAGTTCAACTGGATCATTAATTTCTTTACAGGCACTCTCCAATAATTTGTAATAAAACAAATTTATATAAACAAAATATTATTTGTGTTTCGCTGAATATGAAATATAAGCAAGGAAAGTGATGGCTTTTGCTCTGGTATCCTCATTTTTTGAAAGCTCTGATAATGGCTTCTAGCACTCGACCAGTTAAGAAGTCTTGACAGCAGGATTATATTAGTATTTTAAGCTGCGAGAACATTTGGCTCAACGGTTGTCGCTGAGCAATATTCGTGAGAAAATAAGAATTGAGGTTAAAACTTAAAAAATCGAAAACTAACAACATAACAAACAAGACCACAAAGTATCAACGCGCTGTTTAATTTCGTACGTCATAAGACATACAAAAGTATCAAAGGGTTAAGGAAGTCAATATTGATGTCCCCATGATATAGGAACATATATTTTCTCCGTTTAATTTGTCAGTTATTTCGTTCAATTTGGTCAAGAAAAGATCAATATCTGCTTTCGGTGGTGTATTTGGTCTGTATATCACCCCGACAACTCTTCGAGACTTATTAATATTAATCTCAATGAACAGAGATTCGAGACCGATAGATCATCTCGGATTTTGAATTTAATATGCTGTTTAAGAAAAAGACCGACTCCCCCTTTGCCGTCATCACCATCGGGGCGATTGCGTTTTAAAAGTTGATTATAGCCGTCAAGGGAGTACGACATGTTTGAGGGAACTTGAAAAATTTTTGTTAGTCCAATGGTGTCAAATTTGTTTTGAGTTCCTAGCAGGTTAAACGAGAGCTCATTCAGAGAATCTCAGTGGGTGTCAATGCTTTGGAAATTGATATGAAAAAGCGAAAAGGATTCTTTGTCATTTTTGTGACTAGATCGAAATTGTTCAGGCGTGTGATAATTGCATTCCTGTGTATGATCAGTTGATAGGGCTTTGCTGATGCAGTTAGCTACAAAGTCACATTGCAAGTTTGTCTGGACCTCGTCTAGGGTTATATTACCCGCCATGATGACTGGCAACATCGATCACCAGCTTTAGCACGTGTATGGACTGCTTGTGCTCTAATATTTAAGACGTGCCTGACAGTCTGATTCCATGTGTGTACATAATAATTGCTGGAAGTGAAGGAAATTATTAACAACAAAAGAAAGATCAAAGTAAACTCGTCAAAACAAAGAGCTTCATAGTTATATGAATAAGTAAAATTGGGTTTGCAATTGGTGGTTAATAAAAATATTATCTAAATCACGTAGAGGGTAGGCTACCACTAAGTCGCGGAGCGATAGATTTTCCACCGAGAAAATCCATCCATCGCGAATCAACAGCCATCCACCCTACGTACCATAAAGATGGGGGGGGGGGGGGGGGGGGGGGGGGTATTTCATATTTTCTTACAAGCAAATAGCATATAAAAAATTCTGAAGACAAACTTGCCCCATTACAAACTATCGGAGAGTGCCCACTAGCACTCTTCAGCAATTTGTAATAAAACAACTTTATGTCAGACAAAATATTATGTGCGTTGGATTGCATATGGAACATGCACAAAGAAAAAGGATGCCTCTGCGCTGGTACCCGCTGGTATCCTGATTTTTTAAAAGCCCCGATAGCGGCCTCCAGCACTCAACCAGTCAAAAATAATATAAGTACATGACTTGAACACCACTGGAATGAGCTTGTGGAGCAAACTCCTGTGGGGGCAAAGTCATGTACCCTCGCTGAGCTTCTAGTATTATATTGGCTTTTACGTTCTTAATTGGTGCTTACAGAAAAGAGAAATTTACAGTTACGTTACATAACTCACCCGTTGACAATTTAGAGGACACAATAAATGTTAAAAAAAAATGCCCCATTACAAACTATCGGAGAGTGCCCACTAGCACTCTCCAGCAATTTGTAATAAAACAACTTTATATAAGGCAAAATATTATGTGCGTTGGAATGCATATGGAAGAAATATGACAAGAGCAATTAAATTGATATTATTGAGTTATGAAATACATATATGAACTTTGGGAATGCATTAGGAGAGCATAAAATGCGATTTCCCGTATTCCTGAACAATTCATTCAATACCCCCTGAGTGACCTAAGTGACCTTCACCCATATTTTGAACCTCTGGTGAGTTTCGATTGGTGTTCGTCCGAAATCTATAGGTTACATGCTATGCTTGAGATATTAGCCATTTGTTTGATAGCGGTTTAACAACACTTTCGGCTGCCAGGGTCAACTCATGCCGGACAGTTTTACCGGTGAAGGAAGTCGGAGTATCAGAAGAGAAACGCCGGGCAACGTACTCACTCCGCACAAGCAGGGTTAGCATCGGATGAAGACAAGTGCACCATCGACGTGCAGTACGCTTTAGTACACAGCTCCACTATGCATCCATATGGGGAATTGGGATTAAGTGCCTTGCCCAAGGATCAATGCAGTTACACCTGGTGAGGATCGAACCGTGGACCTTTCGGTTTGAAGTCCTACGCCGTAACCACAAAACCACCACGCTCCCGCACGACCCATGTAAAAGGTCTTGAACAAGACATGCTGGAAATGAGAAGATGGTGGAATCTCAAGAATGGCTAATGTGTAGAGTGGCAAAGTGGCAGAAAGCGAACAAAACGTATAACAGCCATTAGTTAGTCTGTGTGAAACACAGACTATTGTTTTTGTATGACTTCTTTTTCTTTCTTTTTCTTTTTCTTGCTGATTTTCGGCATAAAAATAGACAGTTACAAGTTCTCGGAAACCTATGTTTTTCGGATTCCTGAGGCATTAGGGGTGTCCGTAGGGGAGTTTTGAAAGGGGATCACGCTCATATCTCAGGCATGGTATGACTTATGGACCTCGGACCAACACCAAATGAGTCGACAGTCGATGGAGATTAAAAATATGGGTCAAGGTCACTGAGGTCACCCAGGGGTAATTGAGTACATTTTTCAGAATTGCTGGAAATCACATTTTTGGATTCTCTAATGCATTCCCGAAGTCCATACATGTACATGCATTTTTACACGAAAAAATGGACGTGGCCTAAATTTTTTTAAAGTATGTCACGCTCATACCTCCAGCATGGTACGACGTATGGACGTGGTACCAACACCAAATGAGTCGACACCCGATGGAGGCTCAAAATATGGGTCAAGGTCACTGAGGTCACCCAGGGGTAATTGGGTGCATTTTTTTAGAATTGTTGGAAATTATATTTTATGACCCCCAATTGATTCCCAAAGTTTATAATGCATTTTTTACATGAAAATGTGGGCGTGGCCAAAAAATAAAATTTTGAAAGTGGGTCACGCTCATATCTCAAGCATAGTATGACGTATGGACCTGGAACTGACAACAAATGAGTAGAAGCTCGAAGGAGGTTCAAAATATGGTCAAGGCCACTGAGGTCACCCAGGGGTCATCGAGTACATTTTCGGAATTGCTGGAAATCACATCTTTTGAACCCCTTATTGCATTCCCGAAGTTCATACATGCATTTTTTACAATAAAAAAGTGGGCGTGACCAAAAATTTTGAAAGTGGGTCATGCTCATATCTCAAGCATTGTATGACATATGAACCTGGGACCACCAGCAAATGAATCGAAACTCAATGGAGGTTCAAAATATTGGTTAAGGTCAATGAGGTCATCCAGAGGTCATTTAGTGCTTTTTTCAGAATTACCGGAAAGCACATTTTTTGACCCCCTAATGCTTTTCCGAAGTACACAAAAAAGTGGGCGTGGCCAAAAATTTTGAAAGTGGGTCATACTCATTTCTCAAGCATGGTATGATGTGTGGACCTAGGACCGACCCCAAATGAGTCAACACCTAATGGAGGTTCGAAATATGGATCAAGGTCACTGAGGTCACCCATGGGTCATTGAGTGCATTTTTCAGAATTGCTGGAAGTCACTTTTTTAATCCTCCATTGCATTCAATAAGTCCATACATGAATTTTTACACGAAAAAAATGGGTGTAGCCAAATATTTTGAAAGTGGTTCACACTCATATCTCAAGCATGGTATGGTATATGGACCTGGGACCAACAGCAGCTGAGTCAAAACTCAATGGTGGTTCAAAATACAGGTCAAGGTCACATTTTTTATCCCTAATGCATTTCCAAAGTTCATACATGCATTTTTATGTTAAGAAAGTGGGCGTGGCCAAAATTTTGAAAGTGGGTCATGCTCTTATCTCAAGCGTGTTATGACAAATGGACCTGTCACCAACATCAAATGAGTCGACACTCGATCGAAATTCAAAATATGACTCAAGGTCACCGATGACACCCAGGGGTCATTGAGTCGACACTCGATCGAAATTCAAAATATGACTCAAGGTCACCGAGGACACCCAGGGGGGTCATTGAGTGCATTTTTAAGATTTATTGGAAATCACATTTTTGGACCCTCTGATGCATTTCCGAAGTTCGTACCTGTATTTTTACACAAAAAATAGTCAAAACTACCCATTGGTCCTTTATGGAACACATTTAAGCTAAGTACAGAAGTTATCTCCAGTTTCTTGAAAATTGCATCTGAATTCTGTATGAAATTCTTTAAATGCTGTTTACGAAAACCTATTTTTGAATTGCAGTAAATTCTGTTTCTCTAGTATTCCAACTACATTGAATACTAGAAAACCAGAAATAGGTCGTAAACCACGTTTAAAGATTTTTATTTCGGATTCAGATTAAATTTTTCGAGGAACCAGACATAACTTCTGTGCATAGCATTAAATGTGTTCTATAAAGGACACAACAGCAATGGATATTTTTCACTCCCTTCCCCCGCCAAGAGAATAAAAATTACATGTATCAACATCGGGAATGCATTAGTGGTCAAATAATGTATTTCCAGCAATTCTTAAAATGCACTCATTGACTCCCGGTTGACCTCAGTGACCTTGACCAACATTTAGAACCTCCTACGAGTTTTGCCTCACTTGGTGTTGGTCTCAAGTCCATATGTCATACCATGCTTGAGATATGAGCCTGACCTACTTTCAAAATGTTTGGTCACGCCCAATTTTTTGAGTGTAAATATGCATGTATGAACTTCGGGGAATGCATTAGGGAGTCAAAAAAGTGATTTGCAGCAATTGTGAAAAATGCACTTAATGACCCCTGCGTTACCTCAGTGACCTTGACCCATATTTGGAATCTCTGTTGAGTTTCAACTCATTTGGTGTTGGTCTCAGGATACATTTGTCGTACTATGCTTGAGATAAGAGCATGACCCACAATCAAATTTTTTGGTCACGCCCATTTTTTAGTGTAAAAATGCATGTATGATCTTCGGGAACGCATTAAGGGTAAAAAAGTGATTTCCAGCAATTCTGAAAAATGAACTCAAGGGCCCCTGGGAGACCTCAGTGACCTTGACCCATATTTTCGACTCACTTGGTGTTGGTCCAAGGTCCATATGTCATACAATGCTTGAGATATGAGAATAATCCACTTTTAAAATTTTTTGCCCCGCCCACTTCTTTGAGTGTAAAAATGCATGGATGAACTTCAGGAATGCACTAGGTCGTCAAGAAATGTGAATTCAAACAAATCTGAAAAATGCACTCAATAACCCCAGGGTGACCTCAGTGACCTTGACTCATATTTTGATGCCATTAAATTTCGACTCATTTGGTGTTAGTCTCAGGTCCATACGTTATACCATGCTTGCGATATAAGCGTGAGCAACTTTTAAAATTTTTGGTGTCACCCACTTTTGGAGTGTAAAATCCCATTTGTTGAATGTTGACTAAACAGTGCTAATTTTTATTGGCTCTACAACATACTAAAATTTCAAAGAAATCCAACGTATAATACTTTTTGACACTGTGACCGCCCCTATGACGCCATATCAGCGTTCAACCATAATGGTTGGTAATTTCCCAGGACGGCACCGCATTTTTAGCTATACCTTTTTTGTGGAGATTATATTCCCAAAATTTGGAATGAGGTGGAAAATAAAAAGGTACATGAAAAAACATAAAACTGGCATCACTGGAATCGAATGCGCAACATTGAAAAAAGAATGCACAATTTCAGATAACCAGAAACAGTGTTTGAAGTTCCATAGCTGTATCATTTATAAATACGGAGCAGTAGGGGATAAGTGCCGATTCCAGGACAGAATTTATAAAAGCTGTACACGTACACGTACATGTACATGTACCGCCATAGGGGTTCAGTGTTAAATCGTGTACAGAGTGCAAAAAAAATGGTAAAAAATGTCGTTTTACATGGTGTCCTAGAATCGGCAATTGTTTTGAGGTTCACAGATCGCACTTTTAACCGTTCAAACATCCGTTGGCGAAAGTGTACATTCGACACATCGCTCAAAAGTGAAAAAATGTATGAAATTTGAAGAAAATGTAAATTTAAAAATTTTTTTCGACGTTCCCATCGCGGATCAGACCTTCGATCTATCGTTGGTGAATGCAAGAAAAAAACGTTTTGCCGGTTCTAGGACAGCATCAAAAATGCGGTTTGCCGGTTCTGAGACACCCTACGTTCGCTAACGGCTGTTTGAACGCTCTAGGGTGCGATCCGATCGGGAAACCCATTTGCCGATTCTAGGACAGGGAAAATCGACCTCAAAAACGTTTTCTCGACGTTCGCCAACGGTGAAAAGTGAGTGTAAAGTGTAGTTACTCATCAAGGATTTTTTATAAAAAATTTTTAAAACCGATTTCGGCCTCCGGCACATCAAAAAATGCGGTTTGCCGGTTCTGAGACACCACCACGTTCGCGATCGCGTTTCGGACGGTATAGGGTGCGATCCGATCGGCGAGAAAATGATTTGCCGATTCACCTCGCGAGTTTTGTGAGGTGAATCGTGATAGAATCGGTTTTGAGGAGAGGAAATAAAAAGTGATTGATATATATAAGAGAGAAAAAAATATATAAATAATTATTTAAAATAAATATCGAATCGAAATAGATACTAAAATACGTAAATCATGAACGCTTCCCAGATTTTGAGAGGAAGGGTTCTTTTAAAAATGCTGATGAGAGCATACGCAATCTGTGTGAATGGAGAACTACGTCACCTCTTGTTAGAACGATGCGTCGGGCGTCGGGTGTCGGGATCATCTAGACTTCGATCACGAGGGTCATTCGTGTCTGACAATGGAAAGGGAAGATATGGTCATCAAGTATTTCGAACCAGCGTTCGAATCGACGAAGTGATCATGCTTTGGAGGAGATTAGTCTTCTCTATGGATAGAGACAAGCCCACAGTTTCAGAAAAACTGAAAATGGCACGTAGAAGTCTGACTTTAGAAGACAAAGGATGCATCATGAAATTATTGCTCAAGGAAGCATACATCTAAGTTTTCTCGTTGATATAAATGAGGGAGAATAGAAAATAAAAATAAATACATACAGAAATTTTTTATCTAATATTAGAAAGAAAAAAAAAAGAAAAAATGAGAACTAGAAATAAATTGTATCCGACGTTAGATGATGACGAGGATGAGAAGCCGAACGGCGTTTTTCCATCGGCGCCGTCGCCAGAAGAAAAAGAAAAAGGAGAGAGGTATCGCATCAATCAAATCAGTAGAATCCAATTGTATCTGTCTCTAGAGAGAGATTCTCGTCATTCTCTCAAGAAGTATTTGCGTCTCCTGAAATTCGTCAACGCGGTTGACACGACACTCATCACGATTTCCATGGGTTTACACGTGGCTGGCATCGGATTGTTGTCAACCGCGGTCGGTATTCCGATCGTGTTGACCATAGAAGGAGTTGCTCTCGCCGCCGGATTGTTTAGCATGGTCGGAAACTTTTTGAGTAGGAAATTATATCTGAAGGCTAGGAAACATGAAAAGATTCGCATCTTGGCCGACTCCAAGATCAACACGATATCCGATGGCGTTGAAAGACGGTAGGATATCGGACGGAGAATACTTCACGATATTGAGCGAGAAAACGAAATACGATGCTATGAAAGAAGCTATGAGAATCAAGACTCGTCAGATCATCAAGGAAGAGATGAAGGATTCTCTCGTGGAAAAGGGGAGGAAAGAGGCTAGGGAGGAATTCGGTAAGTTGATAGAACTCAAGAGCAGTGATTTAAAAAAAAAAAATATATATAATAAAAACAGAATTTTTAAAAAAGAAAATATTGAATTTATATATAAAATTAAAAATAAAAACGAAATTAATTTAAATAACTCTCAAAAAATGTATTGCATAAAGTGTAAGAGAGTTACTGAGACAGGTAATTCTCGAGAAGTACGAACTAAAAACGACAGACAGATGCTTCGTGGAAGTTGCAACGTGTGTGATTCCATCAAGACTCAATTCATAAAAAAACACGAGCAAAGGTAAAGGCATCGTGCATAAAATGATCAATATTCTACCTTTCGAAATGCATCTGCCGGGTCACAGTTTCACTGGACCCGGAACGAAATTGAACAAGAGACTCAACGCCGATCTGACTCCTAAATCTTGGAGCAAACCCGTGAATAGGGTGGACGCGACCGCGTATGATCACGATCTGTGCTATGCCGGACATCCCGACACCAAGACTCGCAATGACGTCTGCGATAAAAACATGTTGGCGAAATTGAGAAGTATATCAAATCCGACCAGGAGAGAGAAGATAGAATGTTCGCTGGTCGGCAATCTGATCAGTGCAAAACGTCGATCGGATGGGGTGTTAAAAAAAAAGAGCATCGGAAAAGAAGAAGAAACGATTATTGAAGAAGCGAATTGGCCGAGGAGTTACACAAACCCATCGTGCGTAAATTTCGAAAGAGAAGGGTGTTCGTGAAGGGTCTGGATGACATTTGGTCTGCCGACTTGGTCGACATGAGATCGTTTTCGAGGTGGAATGAGGGCGTCAAATATCTATTGATGGTCATCGACGTTTTTTCCAAATACGGTTGGATCAGAGCTTTGAAGAATAAATCGGGACTGTGCGTCGCCGAGGCTCTGAAGAGCGTGTTCGACTCGTCTTCTCGAAAACCGAATAAATTGTGGGTGGATAAGGGGAAGGAGTTCTACAACAAGCACGTTCATCGATTAGTCGACCTCTACTCGATCGAAAATGAAGAGAAAGCCAGAGTCGTGGGACGTTGGAATTGAACGATGAAGGAAAAGATGTACAGATACTTCACGGCGAATTCGACTAAGAAATACAAAGATTACAAAGATTACAAAAACACGTGACACAGATCGATCAAGATGACTCCCACGCGATCCTTGAAACGAAAAACGGGTCTACGCGAATCTATACCCCGAGAGATCTAAGATCAGGAAGAAGTCTAGAACGCCGAAATGTGCGGTCGGCGATCGAGTGAGAACCTACGCTTATAAGAAGCACTTCAAAAAAGGTGACACTCGTCGATGGACCTCGGAAATCTTCGTGATAATCAAAATATTTCACACCGATCCGGTGACTTACGAAATCGAAGCTTTAGATGGCAAAGAGATCATCGGAAAGTTTACGAACACCAATTGCAGAAGACGAAGTTTTAATAAAGAAAACATTTTTTTTTATTTGCTCTCGTTATCATTTTCTTGTTTACATATATATAAGAGAGAAAAAAGATAATAATAAAAAAAATAATTAAAACTATTTCTAGATAAAAAAGCAAGCTAATCAATAACAAAAAAAAACCTTCAAAAATGGCAAATATACTAGATATCGCACAAAGCATAGTGAAAGATGAAAGTATTCAAGAATACGAGGTTCACGAATACGAATCGATAACCAGAACGAGTTTGAACAATGCGGGAGAGATAAGAATCAATGTCGAAACCCAAGATCTATTCGTTCATCCTAGCGAGAGTTATATAGTGGTGCAGGGACGTCTCACCAAGGAAGATGGGACCGAATACGCCGACGACGACACGTTTACTTTAGCCAGTAATGGCATCATGCATCTATTCAGTAATATAAAATACTTGCTATCCGGACAAGAGATAGAATCTGTGTTTCATCCCGGTCAAGCCACCACGATGTTCGGACTCTTGATGTATCCGGATGATTTTTCGAAATCCAGAGGACTTAATCAGTTGTGGATGAAAGACACCATCGTCCCTGCTAGCGCTGGCGCCGCTGCGATATTCGACTACGTCGTCAAGACGTCCAGACCTAAAGGAACGTTTTCGTTCAGGATACATTTGAAACACATCTTCATATTTGCGGACGATTACAACAAGATCATGTACGGATTCAAACACAATCTGACGTTGATTCGAAATGGAAACGACGACGCAATAGTGAGACTCACCGCGACCGATGCGGGTAAGATAACTCTACACAAGATATCGTGGTTCGTTCCGCACGTGCAGCCTTCGATCATGGAAAAAATGCGTCACTACAAGATCATAGAATCCAAGAGAAAATTACCCGTGGGGTTTAGAATGAGACAGTGTGACACGGCTAGCATTCCACTCTCCACGAATCACTTCGATTGGAGATTGACCATGAAATCCGCTTCTGAGAGACAGCATTTCATCGTGGTCGCATTTCAAACCGATAGGGATGGGTCTCAGGAAAAGAATGCATCGCTATTCGATCACTGCAATTTGAGAAACATGCAAGTGTTTCTGAATGCCACGAGATATCCAGCAATCGATTACAATGTGTCATTCGACAAGAACGATTTCTGCAGACTGTATGTCGACGCCGCAGATTTTAGAAAGAAGTATCATGGTCTAGACGAATTGATGAGCAACCCTAATATATCTCCAGGCGAATACAAGTCGATGTATCCCATGTTCGTATTCGACGTTAGTAAACAGAGCGAATGACTCAAGTGTAGCGTCTTAGACATTCAGATCAAGATGCAATTCGATAGAAAAACCGAAGCCTTCACCCTGGTCCTGTCGGATAGAGAATTACAATTCAAATCGGATGGAAATAAGATGTCGATCATTTGATGAGAGACGTGTGTGTGAAGAAAAAATATATATAAATAAAATTAAAAAAATAATTACAAAAAATATGAATGATAAAGAAAGAGAATACTTGAGAAGAAACAGAAGTGGTTTGATTAAAAATATTTCACAAGATTCACTTGCAATAATTCTAGACACTTTAGTTGAAACAGAACCTTTGATATTGACCAATTATATGAGACGCGAAATCGAAAGTAAAATCTTGATAGATGATGAGACTAGAAACTTTTAGACACGTTGATATATAGAGGACCGACTGCTTTTCGAGAATTTATAAAAGCTCTTCGAAATGCTAAAATAGATGTCAATGCGTGTTTCGAGATAGGTGATCCAATTTCATGAGATGAAACATTATGAGAAATAACGTTTTAAAACAAAACAAAAAAAAAGTTATGAGATCTAGAAAGATTGAACATCTCTCTAGATCTCATTAATTTATTTTTTTTTTTGTTTTTTGTTTTTAATAATCACTCATTATTTTAATTAATTATTTTTCACACGTTCACTGTTTGTTCAGAGGATCTAGTTTGATCAGTAGGCTCACCACGGAAGTGGCAGGTTCGGGATTATTGGTTTTCTCTGGCTTTCACTTTGAGAGGCATGCCAAACGTGCTAACATTCGCGTGTTGATTCTCAGTCTTTTCGACACTGTATCTCTTATCGCTCTCTAGTCCATTCACCATGAGATTGACGACTGCTCTGTTATTCAAATCCACGGAAGCCAGACCCATTCGAATGATTTCACCTCCCAACAGCATGGGATATCCCACCTGACCATGTTGCGATCCGCTACTTCCGTTTCCGAAAGATCATTCGGCTTTTCCCTCCTCTAACGCACTGCTCTCCTCAGCCCACAGGGTGATCAATTGTCTAGTGTATTTGATTTTCTCCACCACCGAAATCAGGGTGCAGGCGTCCGTCATGTTCACGGGATCCGGTAGATTCGTGAGCGCGTGTCCACCCATGTCTAGTTTATCTTCCATGATGTTGCCCTTTCTCCAGACCAAGTTGTCATCCACATACTTCCTGCTGACCATGCTGGAATCGAATTCGGGATCGTGATCGAGACTGAATAAATTCTGACCATTCATGTTGATGCCACCCTCCATGGTTCCACCAGATTGTTTGTTCAGGTAGAGATCATCCACTTTCGCTTCTATGTATCCTTGAGATCTCATCACGGCGGAATCCACGTAGCCCTTGTTGACCACGGTAGAGTCTGTCTCCGCATCGTCGACCTTCGACAGATTCAATATCTTGTTGAATCCTGCATTCAGATTCGATTTCATTTCACGTCTGTCAGACTTTCTCTGTTCTAGATCTACGTAGTGTTTGGTCGCCACGTCCTTAGGATTCGTGGGAGTGGCCACGTTCGTTATCTTGTTAGAATTAGCATTCAATTCCGATTGCATCGTTTTCTGAATGTATCTACTTCTCAGGTGTTCGCTGAATCTCGCATGAGAGTCGTCATCGTATTTCTTAGTCGCGGCATTGGTGGAATCTAGGGGATTCCCGACGTTCACCAAACGTTTGGATTTCAGATCGAGATCGTCGGTCATGTCTTTATCCACATAATTATCTAGCATGATTCATTCGAAATCGGCGTTTCCCCCTGTCGACGTATTTTTTAGTCACCACATCTGCGAGATCTATCAGCTCAGGAAGATTGTAGAGCTTCTTATCGCTCATGTTCAAAGGTTCCTCTTGAGGTTCGTATCTCCGAACGTAACGTTCGTCCAAGTTGGCAATGTCGTAACCATCGTCGACTTCGAGCGTCTTCCTCTTCTTTTTGGGTCGACTTTCGTCATCACTTCTACAAAATTTATCGACTGGCATGTTGTTTTGAGGTTTTTGTTTTAAAAAATATATTTCAAACGCAGTTTATTAAAAATATATTATTTCACTTATTTTTATTTTTCGTTTTTATTCGATTAAATTTTTTTAAATAATTTTTTACCTTTATATATACTATAAAAATAAATCTCTCTCCAATGTAAACCATTGAGAATGTATTGAAACCGATCTCCTTCAGACCATCTCTTGAGAACGTAGAGACACAGGTGACTGCAAAACACTTGATCTGGCGATCGCACTCATTCCGTGTTGTAACAAACCATCGATTTGTTGAAATAGTTCTTTATTTCTTTCTGTGGCGAGATTCCGTAGCTGTCGAAATAATAGTTCTTCTTCTTCCCGTTCTTGAACCACGCCACCCAGTAAGTGCCTTCACCCGATAAATCGTCTAGATTTAAAATTCCGCATTCTGATTGTCGAGGTCTTCTCTTCAGCATGGCATCTCTGGAAAACTCGCCTAGAAAATCTTTGATTTTCCAATCCTTTGCCGCATTTGACAGATCAATGTTGGATAGGGGTTCGTTAGGTAAGACGACACCTTCTACGGATATCTCTATTTTCTTATTCATAAATGTGTATATTTTTTTAAAATTTATTTATTTATTATAATTCACTAAAATGACGTTATTTTTTATATTTTTTCTTTTTCTTTTTAAACTAACTCTCTCGATATCTCTATCGACTTCAATAATCTTGAATCCATCTAATTCCTCTTGATTTTCTGAAATTCTATCGTCCTTAATCATATCTAGAATCCTATCGTCCATAATTATATCCGAAGTCCAATGTCCGAGTGCCAAAGTGCTTATTTTATCATCTAACACGAATCTCTTATCGTCGTCGGCCGTCAGCGAAATCTTGTTGACTATTTCAGTATAGAAGTCGTGATTTTCGCTTCGAATCGATTTCATAGTCTTATACACTGGACCACTTCCTAACAGACAATCTTTATACTCTCGGAAAGAGATGTTTTTCTTCACCACACCCGTTTTAACCCTTTTGCACTTCTTGATCTCTTCACCTTCTAGATGATAAGCATACAGTTTGGGTCTCAAACCTACGAATTCGACGATTTGTTTACCGCCGCTCTCATCCTTAAATTTACCCAACACATTCTTGTTGTCATTCGATTGAATGTTGGATGGGTGATCGATGGTATAATTGCTCGTGTCGAACCACACGGCCACATCCGGAGATATATCTCGATAGACATCTTTCGTCTCTATCTCATAAACAAAACTGTCCGTGTCGGTGAACAGTAGTTTGGCTTTATCACCAAATTTTCGTTTGATGTAATCATAGCGAAACTCAAACATCAATCGCTTGCTGATATCTAAGATGATCGGTCTGAGATAATAGCGTTTGTTGAACTTCAGGTGCGTCTTTTGCATGTGAATGGCCACTAGATTTTCGTCGAATATGGTTCGGTGTTTGTAATTGGGTTTTGCCACTAATTTTTTAGCTTTTTTCTCAGACGTGACGAGTCGAACATCGGTTCTCTTCCTGATGTTTTCCATCGATTTACCGTACACGCAGTTGTTCATGAGTTTGAAGAAATCTTTTTCAAAATCGTTCTCGGCTCGAATTCTGAGATTCATGTTGAGATCGATGTATTTTTTCATCCAAGGGTCTTCATCGAATCTAATGACGCGATGTATGTCGACTAATTTCATCCTGTAATCGAAGTATTGTTTCAAATTCTCGCTGTAGACGACGTACTTACGTTTGTTAAATAAATTGGGAATGAGTTTTTCCTCATCTCCTTTGATCGGTTCCATTCGTTTGGGAGCCAGCGGATAATCATTCTGTAGATCGTGTAATTCTTCCGGATAGTTCAAATCGACTTCTAAAATGCAAGGATAGTCTCTCCATTTTTGCATTTCTTCCAGTTCCGTCACCCATTCGAAATTTCCAATTGGTAAAGGACGACTCATAGCCCAACTGTACAGATTATTAGCGTCCCAATACTGCATGTATTTATTCGATCATTTCGAATTGAAACCTTCTTTCATGTAGGGATTGTTAGCTTCAGAATATCTGTGGGAGATCATCGAGACGCCACCTATCGCAGCTCTTTCGAACATGAGCAACATGTCCATGTCGGATAATAATTCCAATTGGACTTTGGTGGTCTTCAACAGAGCGTCCCACGCCAGACTGGGTGTGGTGAAATACCAAACCGGATCCAGATCATAATTTCGACGACAGACGTCTCTAAAATTTTCGAACACGTCTGCTAAGAGCAGAACGTTGGTCTTCAGATTGAGATTGTGTGATAATCTCTCATGGTTTTCATATAGAATGATTTCCACACGTTTTTAGCGTGTTCCTAATTCTCGTCCGAAATGTCGGATTCATATAATTTTGAATAAAAATCTTCTTTTGAAGGTAGTGTGGTGTCATCGAATAGACTCCTTTCCTCAACGTGACCTCTACTCATTCTCCCAAATGTTAGCTCATGATTTTAAGTTTATCCTTGCTCATGTTATTGACTAATTTTTCCAGAGCAGTCGACATGAATTTAAAACTGTTGATGAAACGTATGCCTCTACGAATGGATTTCGTTTTTTCTTCCAACGTCTCTCCGTCGATTACACTTTTCTTCTCCATGGGCTTCCATTTCATGATGGAAATGTATCTTTCTTCGCTGTTTGCGATGCAATTTAATTCTCCGGTGGAGGTGCCGAGAGTTTTCACAAACAGATGACTGTCATAACCTGAGAGATTGTGAAATATCACCAGACAGAAAACAGTGTCTCGATATTTTAAATTACACTTGCTGTGAGCCAGACCACGATACAGACCCGTGTAAAGATCGTGGTCTCTAACCTTCTTATTTTCCTTCGAATTCTCGTCAAACGACTGTCTGCATATGTGACATTCAGTGGCTCTGTTATTTTCATCCTGCTGCTCTCGTGTGATGATCGTTTTCGCAGGAGTTTTGAATTTGTCGTATAAAATTTGAATTTTCGATTCTAACTCTTCCATGAACCTTTGCGCCACGTCGTCGTCTTCGCACTGTTTCGTGTAGGTGAAGGGACCCATGTCATGTTGCAAGTCGAAAGCGCATTTCACGTAAATGCAATAGACCGAAGGCATGTGTTTTTGATATCTTTCAACATAACTTCAAAGAGCGTCAGGTTGGCAGGAACTCATTTTCACAGTGAAGCATTCGAAATCAGCGTACACAACAAATGGTACTTTTAACCTTCTATTGCGATTTTCAAAGTTCACGATGGTGTTGGGTTTAGGCATTTCGACGGTGACACCTTGATTTTCGTTGCAATATTCCTGATGTTTCATTAACGATTTTTCGCTGTGAAATGCGTTCATGCAGTTGCAACATAAACATATCTTATGTTCATGTTTATTATTTTGTCTCGATAGTAATCACCTCGGATGTTTAACCCAACAATAATGACGATTGTCACCATTCGAAATCAATAATAAAATAATCATCTTTTCTCTTTCGAGATACGAAGTCTGTCTGAGAGGATAGATCATTCATTTTTCATTGTCGTATCCCAAGACGTTCACTGCTACGGTGGGATTTTGAACCTCGAAACGTTCGATGTGTTTTAAATGCATTGGAAAAGTCACTCCGGTCCAATCGAGATTTTTAGAAGTCTCCTCGTAATGAGAAACTCTCTCGGGATGGATTTTGACGGGGTATAAAGCGGAGGTGACTGCCCATTTAAAACACTGATCATCTTTATTTCTCACGTTGACCACAGCGTTTTTTTTAGCTAAGAAATACTGTAATTCCACGTAGGAAGACCCTTTCAACGAATCATTTTTAGTTATATGAATTTCGAGTTTCAACACCTCATCAAACGTCCAATTACTACCTTCATGTTGATAATTCGCAACAGACGTCAACATCTTGTCTTTCATCATTTCGAAAACATCTGATAAATCTGAACCTTGAAATATGGGTTTGACGTTAGATCTGAAATATGCATCTTTCATGATGCTCTCGTCGGAATTCACATCGATTTTATTCATCATGCAATGGAGGATCATCTTAATTTTTTGTCCCACGTTCATGTGTTCACGAAACAAATCCAATACTTTTTTCTTCACCCGTTCCATGAACAATTTCGGATCAACTTTCTTGAGCGAGGGAACCACATCAAAAGTTTTAAAAATGCCCTTGATCGCACTCTCCCATTCTACGGGATTCGATTGAAATGCTTCCGTGATGAGTCATGCTACATATTCTTCTCCTTTCCCTTCGTCAATTGCTCGTCGAATTTTGTTCGATATATCTCGTTTGTCTAGATTCTGAACTGCATTACTCGTTTTCGTTTACATTTTTTTTTCTTTTGAAACTTGAAGTTCTTCAACGGCTTTTCGTTTAGTCATCTTCTTATTTTTCACAACCAAAACATTTTTGGTTTTTTTTCGATGTCAGCATTTCGATTCCTTTTACTATTTTTTTCTTCTTCTTATTTTTTCACAACCGAAGCATTTTTGATATCGTTGCTATCAACATTTTGTTTGCCTTTTCATCGAGCAAACTACGTATCTCCTCGCACATGATCTTTCTAATTTCATCACGCTCAACTTTTTGTTTTCTATCGTCAGGCGTTACTGTCATTGGCTTACTTTTTTCGCAAATCGAGTCTGTATAAGTTTATCCACTTCCGATCTTTTGATTTTTTTCTTTCCATCGTTTGCAAATGATATTCCTGTATGACTTCAATTTTTTTTGATTTGGTTCTATGATTTCTGAAATGTGGAATGTTTAATTCTCTACACATCTCGTTTAACTGAGGTATGGTTTCTCATTTAAATTTTCCATTTTTTTATTTGTTTGCTTCATTTGTAAGAATATTTTTTTTTCGAATTTTGTATTTAAATAATAATTTGTTAAAAGTTTTAAAATTGTTTATATATATATATATGTTTTATTTCCTTCAAAAAAAAAAATTTTAATGAAATTAATAAATTTTTTTATGTTCCTTAATGTGAAAAAAAATTGAATTAATACGAGAAAAAAAGGACGTTAAATTTAAACTTTTTATTTATATATAAAGAGAAAAAAACTTTTACAAAAAAAATTTTTTACAGTAAAGAAAATTAAAATTAAAAAAACAATTTTTTTATGTTCCTTAACATGAAAAAAATTGAATTAATATGAGAAAAGAAGGACGTTAAATTTAAACTTTTTATTTATATATAAAGAGAAAAAAACTTTTACAAAAAAAAATTTTTACAGTAAAGAAAATTAAAATTAAAAAAACAATTTTTTTATGTTCCTTAACATGAAAAAAATTGAATTAATATGAGAAAAGAAGGACGTTAAATTTAAACTTTTTATTTATATATAAAGAGAAAAAAAAACTTTTACAAATAAAAAAAATTTTTACATTAAAAAAAATTAAAATTAAAAAAACTTTTTTTAATATATATAGAGAGTAAAAAAACAAACTTTTTTTAACAAATTATTATTTAAATACAAAATTCAAAAATATATATTATTTGCAATAATTCATAAAACAAAAAAAAACAAACAAATAATTGATCATGACAACAACACCTAAAAGATGCGAACTGAAATTGAAACGAGTCGAAACATGTAAGAAATTCGGTTATAAAATCTATAGATTACAATGACACGACGCCATCGAATTGAATGAGGTCGAGACGAAGGGTTTAGAGCACAAACACGACAAATATAGCATGCCTTTGAAATTGGATGAAGCCACGCTCGATTTGTTTTACGAGTACCAAAGCCATCTACAGAAAATCCTCATAGCCACAGATAGAGAATTCGACAAGGACGATTTGTCGTTGCCCTATGGAAGTTACATATATCCAAAAATCTCTCTCGAACTTGTGAACAAATCAGGTGGTGAGAGCGCGTTCACTGATGTAAAAAAAAACTAAAAAAAGTACAGATAAACATTCAACACATTTTCGAAAAAGGAGAAGAAACGACCATCAACAAGCTAATAATGGACTTGGAAATATAAACAATAGAGAGACTGATTTTAGCGAAGAAGAAGAAAAAAAAGTAATGAGATCTAGAGAGGTTGATCATCTCTAGATCTCATTACTTTTTTTGTTGTTTTGTTTTCCTTCTTCTTCACTATCGCTCATATATTATAATAACGTTTCCTTTTTTCTCAATTTCGGCGTCGATTCTTCTTTTTTTTGTGATATATTACGTTTTTATGAAAACACATTTGTTTATCTGAATCATAATTATGAACGAATGTGGTGCATCTCTTGGTAACACTCACATCATTACCATTCTCTTTAGAAGGTAGTGGTGACGGTGGAAAACGTCTAATTCTTTTAAATTTCAACCATCTATCCTGCTCTTTTTTCAATTCTTTCCTAAGATATCCATCATTAGCGTCTAATTGTTTTTCCACATCTTTTTCCCACACTATCCCGCAATATTCATCATTAGCGTCTAATCGTTTTTCCACATCTTTTTTGCACTCTATCTCGCGATATTCATCATTATCGTCTAATTGTTCTTCCACCTTTTTATCCATTTTGTATTATTTTTATACTTTCTATAATTTATATTTTTATATTTTATATAATTATATAATTTTTACATTATAATAACATACTCAAAATCGGTATATTCTTAAATGGCGAATTCTCACCAAACAACAAACCCTTACCAAGTCGCTCAACGTTCCGTCCACTCTTCAGATAGAGACCGTTCGACTCAAAGAGTCGCCACCTCTAACGGGTTCTAGATACAATCCTTCACCGTTGGTGTCTACGTGGACGCGACACACGGCTCCTCCCTTCTTCAGAAACAGTCCGCTGCCACCCATTAATTTCTCAACTGCCGAACTCGCGAGTCTCGAGAGAGCTCCCATGCCGAGAGTCTTTCCGAGAAAGGGTAATGCTTTTGCGGCAAAGGGTAATGCTTTTGCGGCGATTCCTGCCAATAGCGGTAGGAAACCGCCTTTCATTCTCAAATTGTATTTCAATTGAGCGGGACTCAATCTCACCGTCAACCCTCTTCCATCACGAACCGCTTTCTCCATCCTTTTGATTTGACTTCTGGTCCAGGCGATCGAATCATGACAGCCACTCACCAGACCTTCGTGAGTGAATTTGAATTTCACCGCCTCACCTCGAGTTGTTAACGCTCTCTTAAGTTTCTTCCTCTGTCCTGCGGATATGTTCACGTTTTTAACCACGTATTGAGTCATAATTCTTTTTTC
The DNA here is from genome assembly GCA_031216915.1 of Pictodentalium vernedei. Classification (NCBI taxonomy): domain Eukaryota; kingdom Metazoa; phylum Mollusca; class Scaphopoda; order Dentaliida; family Dentaliidae; genus Pictodentalium; species Pictodentalium vernedei. The sequence goes on along the minus strand of CM062297.1, from coordinate 289,097,250 downwards.
TTTTAAAAATATATTTGTTCAATTGTTTTTTGTTTAATGATAATTATTTATATTAAATAGTTTTTTGTAAAATTATTATTGCGTTTATTTTATTTCTTATTTATATATATACACAATATTTTTTTTTTTGCTTTTTATATTTCTCTTATGTGAAATCGTGTCGTCACCCTCTCTCCACGAAGATCTAACAGTTCACCATTTTGATCCGTCAACGTGGTTTTGAGACTATACAAAGTGTCTAAAATCACTGGTAGATAAACTAAATTTCGAGGTCGTTCCACGATCTTATAACCCGGCGACACGTTTGGAAAGAAGGAATAGATCGTCGGTTGAGCGCTACCATTCACGTAGCTTCCAGCAATCACGTCCACGTTCACCAGAATGCTATTGACTGCGAGAATGTCGACCGTATTTTCGGATGCCGCGTGACCTCGATATATCTTTCGATCGAATCCCAGCATCTTGCCTATAGAATCGTCCGTGTTGAAATCCAGTCGAAAATTATCTTCCAAATCCAACATCGTCTGTAGGGTATTAGGGTTGGGAGCGAGTCTGATCTTGTTGCTTCCCTTTCCATCCGTCTTCATTCGCGTCTGAATGTAATTGTTCAAGTCGTCTATGTCGTAACTTCCTTTGGGAATTCGAATCTCCAACCAATCCACTCCGTCGGAATTCTTGAACGAGTTATTCTTTTCGGTGACGTTGGGAAAGGAATAATAAGTCTCCAGATTCACCAACGCCATCTCGTATCTTTTCTCTCTATTCAATTCGATGGAAGGTTCGAATTTCGTCGCGAATCGAGTCGAATCGCCACTCACCACGATTTGAATGGATTGTTTTAGTTTAAATAATATTTATTTCTGAGTTCAATAGACTCAATAATAGAAAACAATTACAGATGATATATATAGAACAAAAACTGAAAATGGATTCAGCAGCAAGCACATACTTATGTGAGCTGTTCCGTTGTATTTGCACACAATATTTATATATCAGCAAGACGAGAAAATTGTTTTACATAAAGATTAGTTGGGATACTCCTGTGTTCGGGAATGATAAGTAGTGAAAAAGATTTAAAAAGGGAAAAGAAAAGGGAGAGGACAAAAAATAGGATAAAAAATTCAAAACAGTTGAGAAGAATAGATATCGGTGTGAGTTTGTATTAAGACAGAACCTGTTGATGACAGAACTGCGGTGGTAGTTAAGAGTTAGATAAGCCATGAGAGGACTAACGTCACATGTATGTTATTCAAGCTTGTATGTTTTTCATCGTCAGAAAAGAGAATATAGCTACGAAGGGTGACAGTAAATTTCGAACGCATTATGATGGATTTACAATCAGCTCGAGTCCCACCTGATTGTGAATTCATCACAATGCGTTCGAAATCTATTGACCGAACATTTTCACAGAAACATTTTCAATCAGCAGATCTCGAACGCACGGTGATGGATCCACATTTTTAATCAGTAAATCTCGAACGCATTTTGATGGACCGACACCCCTCATATCAATGTGAAGTAGCCCTCACAAAACTTTGGATGTTAAGAATTGGGTGAGATTAGGTAGCTAGGACTCAAGAAGTCTATGTACAAACTTGCTGGCGTAAGATGGGACACCACTAGTATATAATTAAGTATTTAGTTAGTGTTTAGCCCAGCTGGGCGCAGTCAGTTTGAGAAGTTGACCACCGAAGGGGGGGGGGGGAGGGGGGTTGGTGTGGGGGGAGGATTAAACCAAGTACCTTCTCGACAGCTTTTGAACTGGGAAGGGGGAAGAGTCACAATATTTCAGAGAATAATAACATCCCTCTACCCGCCGTGTATCTAGGTGGCTGGGTGGTTATGACGAACACCTACCAGTAATAATAAGTATTAACCCAAACTTGGCGCACTAGTTAGAGAAGTTATTCACCAAAAACAAAGGGGTGAAATTCCCATTAAACCTGGTACCTTCTAGAAAAATTTTAGGACTGGGAGGAGGAGGGGGCACAATATTTCAACCCATGTAGATTAACTGCCCTCTGCCCGCCCTGTATCAGGGTCGTTGAATGGTTATGACTAAAACCTACCAGTTTCCTGAATGTAGTCATGGAGGCAACTCGCAATTCTCTGGTTAGTCTGAGCATCGTAAAGCGGATTTCCATATAAGAGGATGTTCGTGTCGATGGGATATGCAAGGCGATCGAGAGTTTCGCGCCTTGCTTCTGTATACAGATGACAATTAAAAAGGCAGTGTTCAGTAGATTCCCGATTGCCACAACTACAGTCTGGATTGCTTGTTAAATGATTGTTATATAAATCCTCGTTGAGATTGCTGCACCTCGGGCGCAATCTGCAATGGAGCACTTGCGTTCTGCGCGTCTTATTAAAGTAAAACGTACTGGGTATAAAAGGCTTTTCTCGGTTGATATGGGATTTGAAGTTTGTAATCGAATTGTTTTCTCTGATTGCTATTGGTAAGCTGTTCCATAGCCGGGTAGTAGATGGCATAAATGATCTTTGATGTAATGCAGTACGACTTGGGGGTACAGACAAATCTGTATTGCTACGAAGTGAGTATTCATGTGATGCTGATGAGGATGGCGAATTAAGGAAGAAAGGTAGCGATGCACATGACGATGATACTTTTTGAAGTATTGGATCAATTTGTGTTTCTCCCTACGAGATTGCAGTGTTTCCCACCCTGTTTCCATATATAATAATTCCTTGCTGGCGCTTCTCGTCGCCACAGTGACAATTCGAGCAGCCTCTATTTGGACTTTCTCAAGCTCCATGGACTCACCCTCGGTACAGTTGTCCCATACTGTATCCGCATATTCAAGTATAGGAAGTATGAAGGCAAAGTATATCTTCTCTAAGGTTTTACGGTGAAGAGGAAATTTGAGTTTTCTAATAAGTCCCAGTCGTTTCCAAGCAGACGAGATTATGTTGGATATGTGATTTCCCCACGCCCCGTGATCATTGAAGGCCAGTCCCAGGTGTTTGTGTTCTGCGACTTCTTTTATACATGTGCCAGACATTAAAAGAGGTGGTTTCTGTACTTTTGCGCGAGATAACCATTGATTCGTTTTTTTGGGGGTTGAAGTCCACTAACCATTTATCCGCCCAGCTTTCCATCTTTCTTATATCATCAGATATAATCTCCGCAGCTCGGCCTGGGTCCTCTACAATAACGTAGAGGGAGGTATCGTCTGCAAAGAGCCGAATGTCGCATAAAATGTCTTCCAAAATGTCGTTAATGTAAATTAGGAAGAGAAGAGGTCCCAATATTGATCCTTGTGGAACTCCCGCAGAAACTGCTCTCCATGTGGACGAGTTTGATTTGATTACAACGCGTTGTTGTCTTTGATTCAGGTATTATTTGAACCACTCTAGCAAACTGCCTGTGATGCCTATTTTTGTAATTTTAGTAATAATCCTTTGTGCCACACCTTGTCGAAAGCCTTGCTTATATCACAAAAACGAATCGCATTTCTTTGCCTTCGTCGAGAGCCTGGCTGATTGTATTGTATATTTCGGAAAGTTGAAGTACTGTTGAGTCTTTTTGACTTGAGTCAGGAGAGAATTAGATTCGAGAAAGGAAAATACCTTCTTGAAAATACATCTTTCGAAGACTTTACCTATGCAACTAAGAAGAAATATGGGTCGATAGTTGGCCACGTAATTTGGGGAGTTCTTTTTAAATATCGGTGAAACATTCGCTCTTTTCCATTGGGGTGGGAAATAACGTTCAATGAGGAAACGGTTAAAAATTTGTGTAAGTGGCTTCGATAAGGACTTAGAGCACTCCTTCAGTACCCTTGGATTAACATTATCGGGGCCACAAGCTTTGGATACTTTTAGCAGGCGTAATGCTTCTAGTATATCTTCTTCTTCGAGTACAATTTCGGAGAGTTGAGGGCGTGTCGAGCTAAACGAAATAGGTGGGAGTGGGGTGTTAGAGTCGTCAATACTAGAGATAGAATAGAAGTATTCGTTGAAGGCCTTAGCTTTAGCAGTAGTCGACGAGATAGTGCAGCCATCATGGTAGAGATCGGGTATGACAGACGTTTTCTTGCCTATGAGTAGTTTCAATGTTTTCCACCAAGTATGGGAGGGTGTTATCTGACAGTTGAGGGTATTCTCTATTCTTAAGAAATATTTTGCCGTTGATTGTCTTAAGAGTGATGTGGTTTCGTTTCTTTTACGGCGGTACCTTTCCCATGCATGAGGAGTATTTCGCGACTTTGCCAACCCATGAAGGCGCTTCCGCTGTCTGATTAGTCGCCGAATTTCAGAGTGCATCCACGGGGGTTCATTCTGTCTGCTTGTAATCAATTTATTTGGAATAAAATTTGATGCTAAATTTTCCAAGTGAGATACAAAGTGGTCAACGACCTGAGCCGAATGGGCATGGTTAATAATATCATCCCAATTACTCCCTAGTAGACTGTTGTTTAGACCATCGAAGTCTGCCTCATTGTAGAGCCATATACGTCGTCCGATAGATTGTGGTCGCTTATTGGGAAATTTAAGATTTGCTAATACTGGACAGTGATATCGAACCATCTCGGCATAAAAAGGGTCTCCGACACTTTGCGACATTATAGTTTGGGGGGCATTTGTAATTATTAAATCGAATAATGATGACGAAGTTTCGGTAAAAAATGTTGGCTGGTTGATTAATTAAAATAAATTGTATTGCTGCAGTATATTCTGGATTGGCCCATTCTGAGTTGAGAGCTGATCATCATTAAAGTCACCTGTTACAATGATTGGCAGTGTGTTCGCATCGAGTGTCCGTTCTATGGATGTTGCGATTAGATCCCATGTAGCAACATCGGAGTTGGGGGGACGGTAAAAAGTCCCAAGCAAGAAACTTTTGGTACCACAGCTGACCTGGAGCCATATACATTCAACATTATCAGTTTCCAAGTCAGGCCGATGTTTAAAGGAAATCGTATTTTTTAAATAAATGGCTATACCGCCTCCCCTTGACGCGCGATCCTTTCTAATCGGTTCATGAAATCTGGGTATTTCAAGATCTGAGTTAGAATCAGAAGATCTAAGCCGCGATTCAGTAAAAGCGCAGCTATCGTAGCTAGGAGACTCAGCGCGTAAAATGTCGAGTTTTGGTTTCAAGCTTTGAATATTAAGATGTAACAGCATCAGACCATTTAAGTTTAAGCGAGAGACATTATGGACGGAGTGGGTATGAGATTCTGCTGACAGAGTTGAATAGTTTTGTGGGCCAGGATTTATCTCGATATCACCGGACAGAAGCAACAGGCGCCGAACCCAAGTGGGGACAATGGAATAAGAAAGATCTTTGCATGGCGGCTGAGCGCCTGCTCTCGGTATCTGAGGTACTTGTTGGAATGGGGAAAGACCACGGTAGCGGAAATTGACATTAAAAGCATTTGAATGTATTTCCAATACTGACGTCGTGCATAAATTTTGTAGTATCACCAGGGTTAAGCTTTTCACGCCAAGACTGCAGAGAAGATTAGCAAAAATTACATCCATTAAATCGAGACATTTTTTGCGGTGTCCCCCACGGCGAGCGATCGGCGCAAAAAGACCCACTCTAAGTCTGTACATAGTCTCATTAGCCATTGTCAGGTTTGTCTAACTTAAATATATCGGAGATATGGAGAGTGGGTATGTCATATATCACTAAAGGCTTTGTGTGAGTCCTAGAATGGGCCTTGGTCTGACTGATAGTGTTGACGGGTAGGTGGCTGTCGAGGTTATCAGACAGCGGTACAATGAGTGGCAAAATGTAATTTATTACTCTCGTCGGTGTTGGGAGCGACGTGGGTCTAAATAACAAACATGGGTTAGAATAATAAAATGGTAAGAACAAAAATGGAACGAAGAGAAGAAGTATAACATATGTACAATTTTTGGGTCGTAGCAAGATCGGGCGTGATTGGCTACGTTTAGGCGAGTGAATTTGTAATTATTTGAATTTCAATTTTACATTATCTTAAACCTTTTATATTGGCAAGTCAGCCTCGTTTAGCTTGCACATCGACATCTTCATGGACGCAATCAACGCATACAGATTGAAATAGAGAAGGTGGAAGAGTGGATTTCTAATGAAGTACATTCATCAACACTCTACGGATAATAATAATAATAATAATAATAATAATAATAATAATAATAATAATAATAATAATAATAATAATAACACAGTTATTTTGATGCTGCTGTTCTTGGCTGTGAAGAGAGTTCTTACATTAATATTTTTTAGTTGGGATTTAGCATTATTTTTATTATTTATGGGTATACTTAATAGAAAGTATATTAATAGGAGATAAGTCCAGATTTACAGTCAATGAAAGCCAATTCGAAAACCATGTTCAAGGGCTCGTGTAATTAATTAATTTCATTCAGATCAACTCATTGGTGATCAATTAGATACGATAATTAATTCGTGATATAAGATTTGATTCGATAGAATTGATAGCAGGTTAGCGGAGACAGCCCATCACCCCCACCCTCATCCCCCAAAAGCGGTGACCGCGTCTGATCAGCTGTCAATGTACATGTTGACTTTCGCTTCTTTGTACGGAGTGATCTGTCAGCTGATATGAAAGAGATATGGTAAATATAACGTCAGTGGTGGAGATTCTATATCCATTCGACGTTGGTAGAAACTGATAAAGAATATTGAATGTATTTACTCGATTGATAATAAGGATCAAATATATTGACCCAATAGTGGAGGAAAGTGCCACCTGCAATGCCCTCACACACACACATGCATATACACCCATGCATATGTACAGACGTACACATACTCACATATATACATATATAGATACACATGTACACATATATACATACACACATGCATACGTTTTCGCACATTCATACATTCACATGCAAATACAAATGTATTCTGAAAACTTCAACAGAGTTAATCAGTGAGCACCCAGAATACAAAATGCATTCCGAATACTCACTGGTCAACTCCATTGATTAAGTAACTGTCTCTATTACACTTTGTCCGCTCTACTTCCCAAGATCATAGTAATTTTGTCTGGTTGAGCTTAATCGGCCTAGTCTTCAATATTAAAACTTCTCCGATCAACAAAATTATCCCCCCCCCCCACACACACAATAGGACCTTGCACACATCATGACACACACACCGTTACCCTCGCACCCCCCCCCCCATACACACCAAGTACGACTACGTTTAATGGCACACACTTGAGTTGGAAGCACCCACACATACTGACGGCTACCCAGCCAACCCCGCCTACAGGTCGGAGACCAAGGCGTGTAAAGATATGTATCATTTACCCAAGTCAAAGTTCCGCCTTGCGAACAGGCCGTTGCAACGCGAAATTTGGTGGGTTGAACATTTCAAACCACCCGAAATTTGCAACTCCGTAGTTCGAAAGGGGGAAGCTCAGGAATGACACATATGCACCCCTCCCACCCCTGCCACACAGAAAACTCATACACACAGGATACACAGAACACGCACACCATATTCCAGAACACACCCCAGGTGCACCAACACACGCACACACCTTTATACACCTAACAGATGCCCCCCCCCCCCCGAAACATGTCTTCGGATACGCTAGCACACAATCTATTGCAAATATGGACATACACACGCAGAGTTATTAAAGAACACTTTTTCAAAGTACTGAGAACAGGACTGTATGGAGGCTTTGATCGGGGAACGTTTAACCTCAATGTCGATTGACAGTTCAATCTGTACCGACCAAGCGACTACCTCCTAACCTGAGAAGGAGAGCATACATGGAGCAGACAATCCAGGAGGAAAAAAACTCAATTCAGTCCAACGCCCCGTCGGGGTGATGGATCGAATTGCGAGAGATCCTCTCAAAACGTACGTCATTATTATAGATAGGCAGCGTACGAACAGTTAACCCTAATCGAAATGGATTCGAATAATACTCGCAGCAATATTGACATTAAAAAGTATTTGCAGTATGAATAATAATAATAAAATTTCATAGTTGGGTCTGAGTTCAAGGATCTTCAGTGATGGCATTTAGTTTTCAACAAGATGATGTGGAAAATAATTATGCAATTATATCAGTGGATTTGTATCAAACGTACCGATCTCGTGCCTGACCATCCAGGGGAGGCGAGAGATAAACACCTCCTCTGAGTGGTCAGACAAAAGTTCGAATATCGAGCTGTGGATATTAAAATATGTTTGAGTTCACTTAAGTACAATATCACTCCGAAGTGAGATTGTACGCGCAAAGGTGTAATTGGAGCTTTGAGCTCTATACCAGTTGATGTGTATATACAGTTGAATTAAAGGCACCGATCCAAAGTCCGACCAACCAGGAAAGGCATAATTTACGCCTTTGTCTGGGTGGTCAAGCCTGTGGTCGAATATCAGTTGAAGGTATCACAAGACGCTTGTTACAAATACAAATATAACGATCGATGTATAGTCACAAAGCACCCACCCCACATCGTCCAACGAACCCGCACCGAGCACCCCCCCCCCCCCCAAAAAAAGGTTTGCTTCATCACAATTTGTTGGAGATTGCCTGATACTGGCAATCCCCAACAATTTGTAATGAAGTAATCTCTAAGAAAACCAGTCTCTATCCCCTGATGCTGTTCGATATTGATTTGCCCCAAAGCAAGACCCGGAAATATTAAGAAAAGGTATGCATGATATGCTTGCTCTTTCTTATACTATGATTGTAGCTCCAAGCGCAGAACCACTCAACAGTCGTTCCGGTTGTCAAAGTCAGGCTCATCATAAGTACGTAAATGATGAAATACTACACGAAATACTTCACACAATAAGTGGGGTCACATTGAATATCCTTTACTTGCTACAGTCCGGGGTTCAAAATTGAGAGACTCATAAGACCTCCCGGCTGGAGTTGGGGGGGGGGGGGGGAGTGGCAAACACACATCAACAGCGCGACCGCAATGGACGATGCAGGAAAGGCCTTTACCACTGGAAGTCTGAGAATGTGGGTATTAGGGTAGGTAATTCGAGTTTATGGGCTCACTTTACAGTTGGTTTATGAGCGATATTCGGGTATGGGGGAACTTTGTCGAGGCAGTGGCAATGGTAATGTGAGTTTGAATGTGTCTTCCAGTGCACTGATCGCAGACATTTTGGTGAGGCAAATTAGTCTGTCATTCTCATCCTTGACGAAAATACATCCATCAAAAGTCCAAGTGTCTTTGACTTTACCGTGCTTGCGAAGTTGTGCCCGTTTAGCTATAACAGCCCTTGTTCTGGTAAGATCTTCGTTGATGTATAAAGGTCTTGTATGGGTGGGTTGGCGTTTTTTTAAAAGTGTTCTAGAACGGAAAAGTTTGTCGCGGATTCGATATGTAGACAGACGGAAAATGATGGATCGAGGCAATGCAGATGCCTAAGACGCTTGAGACTGTGCTGGCTTTCGACCAAGCCTGTGGCTTCTGCAAATGTCCGAGAGACTCAGGTCAACACCAATAGACTTGGCAGTTTCAATAACTATGGAGTCCGTGTTTTCGCCGGGTGTTTCACTCACGCCACTGAGTCGAAGATTTGTACGTCTTCCATACTGTTGGAGATCGTCGAACTCATCTGAGAGCCGTTGGATTTCACAATCTCTGTCATTAACTTTAGCCTCCAAAACACTGATCTCATCTTCCAGTTTACTGACGTACTGTATCATGTTCTTTTGGATTGTTGTGTCTAAAATATGTTGAACCCTGGGCTCAATCAAGGCTTTTATCAAGCTTTCCACAAGTGAGCTTTCCTGCTCCTGCTGTTCACCCATAATTTTCTCTTCAGTAGAGTCTGTTTCACTGACACTTTCGGAAATATCGTACAAAGATCCAGACCAGGCAGCTGAAGCTGCGTTTTTACTTTTAACCTTCTTAGATTCTTGTATGTCAGAATGAGATATGGGAGAACAGGGTGATAAGTCGCCTCTTAATCGTTTGGTTGAAGGATTAATGTGAGTGTCAGTGTTTACGTCGGAAAATCCCGGTTCCATAAATAATTGTTACAACACAGCAGATACAATTCAATAGCAACACAATAAACCAAGAATGACACAATAGAATGTTGCCATATTGACTATTGATTCATACACACTTTTGTTCAAAACACAATGGAGAAGATCAAACAATAGAAACTGGAATGACTGGTTGTTATCAATAAAGAGATTTCTGTTCACAACCTCTTCACAGTTGCCCACATCTCAATGGAAAGCTTAATTGTTCGATGGTTAAGGCTTAAACTATGGTATCTATATAAAAATCGTTCGATACTTGTTCATTGACTGTTCATCGACTTTTTAACTTGTGTCTGGAGGCGAGAGAATGTCAAAATACAAGGCAAATCAAAGTAGAACAAGAAATCTAAAAAAGTTGAGATAGAACTGGATAATAAATGCAATATAGCAATATAGCAGCTCAGAGTGACATTGTCAAAGAACATACGTGGACACACCAGTAAATCGAGTTGTAAAAGTACATCAAGATATCACATACTTGTCACATTGACAGTGAGTTCCAACTCAGAATCCGAATTCAAGACCAAACTATAACATTTTCCTAGTTTTCCGTATAAGAAACTGGCGTTGGATGGTTAATAGGTCCGTATACAGACTTCGAACATCTTAGCCGTCCATAATTGAATACTTCAACATTTGAAGATGCTAAACATTATTTATTTATACTCGCATTTCTCCAAAGCAAAAACAAAATCAACTTGCTCCCGCTATGCTGATCACGTGGTTTCTTATTTATATATATACACAATATATATATATTTTTTGATTTTTATATTTCTCTTATGTGAAATCGTATCGTCACCCTCTCTCCACGAAGATCTAACAGTTCACCATTTTGATCCGTTATTGTGGTTTTGAGACTATACAAAGTGTCTAAAATCACTGGTAGATAAACTAAATTTCGAGGTCGTTCCACGATCTTATAACCCGGCGACACGTTTGGAAAGAAGGAATAGATCGTCGGTTGAGCGCTACCATTCACGTAGCTTCCAGCAGTCACATCCACGTTCACCAGAATGCTATTGACTGCGAGAATGTCGACCGTATTTTCGGACGCCGCGTGACCTCGATACATCTTTCGATCGAATCCCAGCATCTTGCCTATAGAATCGTCCGTGTTGAAATCCACTCGAAAATTATCTTCCAAATCCAACATCGTCTGTAGGGTATTAGGGTTGGGAGCGAGTCTGATCTTATTGCTTCCCTTTCCATCCGTCTTCATTCGCGTCTGAATGTAATTGTTCAAATCGTCTATGTCGTAACTTCCTTTGGGAATTCGAATCTCCAACCAATCCACTCCGTCGGAATACTTGAACGAGTTATTCTTTTCGGTGACGTTGGGAAAGGAATAATAAGTCTCCAGAATCACCAACGCCACCTCGTATCTTTTCTCTCTATTCAATTCGATGGAAGGTTCGAATTTCGTCGCGAATCGATTCGAATCGCCACTCACCACGATTTGAATGGATTGTTTTGCAGCCGTTTTCGCGACTATCCGTTCTAACAGTTCTCCTTGTTCGAACATTATATTTTAATTTTATTTATTTTTTCAAAACTAAATTATTTGATGATTTATTATTTATAATTTTATTTTCGCTCTCTATCTTATTATCATCAGAAACATAAAACCTGTCGAATCCGCACCGATATTTTACGCGATTAAATTCGCTAGTCAAATCGATCACGACAAAATTGTGAAGTCCTCCGTCCCAAACCCTCTTGCAGAATCTCCTGAATTCCGCCACGCTCATGTCGTTTGCGACGTAATCACCGTAGATGTGATTGAGATTCTTGAGATCCTGGCGAAAGAGACACAGGAAATTAGCATTCTCCCTTATCGTCTGTCTGGGCAATCGAAAATAATTCTGCGACAGGTAGAAACAGTCCACGTTGCTGTGACGGCCCCTAACGTAATACGATTCGCATCGGTTCTGTCTCTCCAAAAGCAGATCATCGAAAATCATGAGATTCTTATCTTCCGATTTCAATTCTCTGGGATCCGAAACGTCGCTAGCGTTCTCATAAAATCGACACTCGACGTTCGAAGACGCATTTCTCTTCATCAGTTCCATCGCCGCACCGTCCAAAATGGTTGAAAGAGAAGCTTCACTTTTGTCGAATTCCTCCCTACTGTCAAAGATTCTAGCTATGACGTCCTTGGGCAATCTACGATCCATGCACTCTCGAAGCAATCTGTATTCGGATTGAATCAAGCTCTTGCCAAACACGAATAATCTGTCGTAATCCAACCAGTCGGGTTGCGACAACAGATTCATCAACAGATTGGTCTTTCCACAATTCGATTTTCCCACTATCAAGCCTCTTATGCTTTTGGGAAAGAACTCGTTATTCGACCTCTTGGTCGCGGCGTCGTTCCAAGACATATCTTTAATGTTCATCTTTGTTTATTTTTTTTTTATTTTAGATTTTCTCAAACACAATTTTATGTTTTTTTTCAAACTCAGTTTTATAAATATTATTATTTATTTATATTACACCGTCGCGAGTTTTCTTCAATCCAGATCCACTCGTCGTTTTGGCTAAATCTTGTATGGGTACCACAGCATCCTTAAAATCTTTCCAACTTTTCGGCGATCGCCCTAACGTAGCTCGTTTCGCCGGCGGACTGATCAACTTGTCGATCAACGCGTCGGCTGCCCTCTTGCCAGCCACAGAAGCGATCCTACCACTAGCTTCGGAAGCGGCTTTCTTACCAGCATCCAATGCCGTCTTCTTACCGACCTCAAACGCGGTTGATGCGAGTCTTCTACCTGCATTGCTCGTGAACGCTCGCATTATAGAATCGGCGATGCCAGAACCGCCTTGGACGTAAGTTCTAACGTATCCCCTGTTCTTTATCACCAACATATTTTTATTTTATAATATATATTTTGTTTTTTCACTGGTAAATTGTTTGTTGTTTAAATACTTTTTATTATTTTCTAGTGTAAATTTACTGTTTTTTATTTATATTTTTGTTTGTTTGTTTATTCTCTACTTATTATATATATCAATCCTTCAATTCGTTCATCAGCCTTTTATAATCGTGTTTATTCAAAACCTTTTGCCTCAACAATTCGTCGCATATGCTCACTATCTCATTATCTAATCCAGTGTTACCAGAGCGTCTACTTGCCATCAACAATCTCTATCTCTGAGACAGAGCGTTAGAATCGCTCGGAAGAAAAGTGGTTTTCACCCCTTTGCCAGTCACCGACTCGACGAACTTCTTATTCATATCCCATATGGGTTTCACCACTTTCGTCCACTTGTAACCTCTATTGGCTTTGGGTCTCGTTTCTCTAACATCGTTATTTCTCTTAATGGCGTAGGTCTGAACCAGAATGTCGCCGTAATTGTCGAAATCCCGATCCGTGTAATCTCCAGGCTTGTCGAAAAGGAGCAATTTGCGCAATCCAGGAGTTAATTCGTACCTATTCGAACCGACGATTAAATTATCATCATCCTCTTGCACTTCGGTGTTGCCTATAAAAGTCCTACCGTCAGAATGCTTATAAATTTCATACAACAGATCTCTCTTACCACCATCTTCGGACGATGCGACACTATCAGTGGTGATAGTCGAAGCCGTATCGTCGCTTTCTCTCACGTCGGTTTCGATCCTCATGGGAACGTAATCCGGCGATCTTTGAAAGGAAACCCCCTTCAAAATACTGCCGGGCAACGAACCCATTCTCAAAGAACTTTCTTTTAAGGGCCTCAATTCGTCAACGATCTCCTTTTTACTTCGTTCCTGAACCTCCGTCACGGGTTTAAATAATTTTGTGGTTTCACGTTTTAATTCCATTTCTCCCAACCGCCTGCTTCTGTCAGCTGTTTGAATACTCTTCTTAGCACGTTCATATTCGTTTAAAAGTTGATCTCTCCGCTTGGAATCTGTGATGTGTAAAATCATTTTTTCGTTTTTAAATTATTAATATTTCCTTTAGAGTATGCTAACGTGAGTTATTTTATTATTCTCAAAATTAAATGTATAATTATTTTTATGTTTTATGTTTTAAGTAAATAAAAATCTTCTGTCTTTAATATACAATAACTAAAACCAGTTAAGGAAAAACATTTTACAAAATAAACCTCTATAAAAGCGTTTTTGCCCTCGAACGTGTAAAAATGACTTATTGAATGAAAACCCGTAATACATTCAAGCGTAAGAAATGAAGTTCTTCCGACGTTTTTGCAGTAAGTTTACAGTAAGATCACTTGAAATGCGACCTGCTCGTCAACCTGATAAAACAGACTGATGATTGTGAATGAATGAATGAAAGGTTTTAGCGCGCCGAAGGCGCGCAGGGACGATGTGGGATTTACAAATCCCTTGCGACCCGGTTAGCCTTATTTTATTTCACTTGGATCTTGGATCACACAGGCCTAGCTTTCCTATTGCCTCAAATGGGGTCTGAAGTGGTATGGACGCGGTTAGAATTCCTGGCAGTTTGCATTGGAGTGATAGATTGTCAAAGACCAAACCCTCAACGCCATTAAGACTATTGGAGAGTGGGCTCTATTCGGTTCCAGCTTGGCGATGGTAGAGGTTTGAGTCCCACCATGGTGGCGAGCCAGGATATAATGTTGTGCGATGGCAATTTTAAGGGAAAAGGAAAAAAGAAAACCAAACAGCAACGCCGGTTTGGTAGCGGCCCCGGTATATGACCATAGCGGTTACAAAAAAGGAATGGAGAAAGCTCCAACAGTTGTTTGAAAAAAACCGGGAGTCATCCATCAAGCCTTCTGGGAGATAGGATGCCGTATGTGATTTTGAGGTATCTGGTTATCCTTCGGGAATTCCAAATGACCTCCACCCCCCCCCTCCAAAAAAAAGAAAAAAAAAAAAAAAAAAAAAAAAAAAAAAAAAGCCCTTAAAAGGGCTGTTTGCTGGCAAGATTGTTTCAATCCTTGCCTTGGTCTTGTTAGGTTTTCTGCACATCTTTGCTTGAGGATTGTTTCAATCCCTCATAGTATGTCATTCAGTTTGGTCGTGTGTCTGATGAGATAGAGGAGGGAGAAAAGATAGAGAGCTGGAAATTAGAGCAATTCGGTTTTTAATTTACACCTTTTCCGTCCTTTTGGATGGGGAAGCCAGCATTTTTTCCCCGAGATTTATATCTCAAGGAGGGGAGACCCGGCAGCAGGTGGAGATTTTCCTCGCTGTTTGCAACTCCCACTGGTAACAGAGGCAAGCTTTCGTGCGTATCGTGTCACCCGCAGCCAGTTCTAAATTTAGGTCACAGAATAACTGGCTTACCCCATCACAATGATGTAATCTTTAACCCTTTCGATAGACATGCCCCAGATTATTTAGTTTTCCTATTGAGCACGCGATGCGCATTGAGTTCTATTATTAATTCGCTGTCTTGAAGTCTATTTAGAGTTTTGCTTTGAAGATCTTTTAAGCGCATTGCTATAGTGTCTATTTTTGCTATCTCGTGAAGTTGTTTTATCGATGTCCACGTGGGCTTGCGCAGAGCCACGCGCAAGGCATGATTTTGGACCCGTTGTAGTTTTTCAATGTTGGTTTTATTCAGGTCACTTGTTATTATGGCCCCATACTCTAGTACTGGGCGTATATATGATTTGTAAAGATTGAGGAGAATTTCTTTATTGGCTCCCCAATTTTTACCTCTGATCATTTTCAGGAAATTGATGCGTTTAGTGGCTTTGACGGTGACTGAGTTTATGTGATTGTTTAGATTGAGACTGCTATCCAGGTTGAATCCCAGAAACTTTGCCTCATTACTAGCTTCAAGTTTATGATCGTAAAGCTTAAGCTCAATATTAGGGACAGGCTTTTTCCTATGTTTTTTATAGAATGTGATTCTTTGTGTTTTCGTGGCATTTAGCTTGATGCGCCACAGAGCGCACCAGTCTTGCAGGTCGCGGATGGTATCCTGCAGGCGGTTTTGTATTATGTTTCCAGACTTACTGGCCGTCCACATTCCTTTGTCGTCTGAGAATTGAGATAGCTCAACATGGTTCTTCCCTAGTTTGTCAATGTCATTCACATATATTATAAATAGAAGCGGGCTGAGGACCGAACCCTGTGGAGTGCCTGCTTCGAGTTTTACCTCGGCTGACACTTCGCGGTTGACTCTCACTTTGATTTTTCGATCAGATAAAAATGATGATATGATCCTTAGAATTTTGGTAGGTAGCCCCATTTTAGCTAGTTTGTATCTCATGCCATTGTGCCAGACAGAGTCAAACGCTTTTTCTACGTCGAGTAATAGCGCGGTTCCTATTTCATTTTGACTGAACGCCGTTTTCATATAATCTACCAGTCTATAAACATGCTCGATTCCCTCTCTTTGGCTCCTGTATGCCCTTTGCCACTTGTTGAAAAAGCTGATTGATTCGAGATGGCTGCGGAGTCTAGTCGTGAGAATCCGTTCGAAAATTTTTCCAATACAGCTGAGTAGGCTGATTGGCCGGTAATTAGCTGGGTTGCTCAAAATCCTTGTCGGGTTTGGGTATCATGACTCCTGTAGCTACTTTCCAACATTTTGGGAAGTATCCACTAGAGAGACAGCAGTTTAGGAGGTTAGTGAGTCTACCGAAAAAAGTGTTGGGACATTGTTTCAGGATTTTGTATGAGACCTCGTCCCCTCCTGGGGAAGAAGAAGACTTACATTTTTTAATTGTGTTAGCCACTTCTTCTTTGCTTATCGGTTCCGTGAGTTCATGGCCATCCCCGTCCTCGGGCGTTTGGCTGAAGTTGGCATCGTTAAACGTTGTCTTGTTGTCTTGAACAAATTTGTTTACTTTTTCTTTGAACTCGTCATCAAACCTATCGCCCTCATGTGGACGATGATATTTCTTAAGGAGCTCAGCAAAGGCGCTAGCCTTCGCCTTGTCATCCAGGGCCATAGTTCCATCGTTGATCTTTAGTGCCTTACTGTTGGCGTCTTTATGTTTTTGTCCAGTAAGGGTTTTAAAAGTATCCCAAAACTTTTTAGTCTCCCTGAGTCCATTTAGATTTTCCGTTGCTTTTTTCCATCTCACGCGATTGTCGTTTGCTATTGCTTTTTTAACTTCGCCGTGGAGGCGATTATACACGGCTTTAAGTTCGACCTTTTTAGTTGGAAGTTTTTCTGATTTGTATGCACGGAAGGCCTTTCTTTTTTGTTTTATTATTTGGAGTGTGGTTTCAGTTATTCTGTTGGCCCGCGGTTTAACTGATGATTGTAGCACTCAGGAGGCTCTATTTATACTCTCCCCACGCCTACGCACTAAAAACGTTTACAATACGTTTTGCAATACATTTGCAGTACGTATTGCAAATCGTTGTCACTACGCACTAAGAACGTTTACAATACGTTCGCAATACATTTGTAGTGCGTATTGCAAATGTTCTTAGTGCGTTCAAATCGTTGTCAATACGTTGCTAGTATATTCACAATACGTTTGCAAAACATTCTCTGCGCGGAGAGTATAAATAGAGCCTCCTGCATGCTACAATCATCAGTCTGTTTTTCAGCGAAATACAAGCGCTAGCCTAATCACAACAGTGACTAAGAAGAAATGAAAGAAAACTCGACAAAACCGATTCTATCACGATTCACCTCACAAAACTCGCGAGGTGAATCGGCAAATCAAATCATTTTCTCGCCGATCGGATCGCACCCTATACCGTCCGAAACGCGATCGCGAACGTGGTGGTGTCTCAGAACCGGCAAACCGCATTTTTTGATGTACCGGAGGCCAAAATCGGTTTTAAAAAATTTTTATAAAAAATCCTCGATGAGTAACTACACTTTACACTCACTTTTCACCGTTGGCGAACGTCGAAAAAACGTTTTTGAGGTCGATTTTCCCTGTCCTAGAATCGGCAAATGGGTTTCCCGATCGGATCGCACCCTAGACGGCTCAAACAGCCGTTGGCGAACGTAGATTGTCTCAGAACCGGCAAACCGCATTTTTGATGCTGTCCAAGAACCGGCAAAACGTTTTTTGCTTGCGTTCACCAACGATAGATCGAAGGTCTGATTCGCGATGGGAACGTCGAGAAAATTTTTTAAATTTACATTTTCTTCAAATTTCATACATTTTTTTTCACTTTTGAGCGATGTGTCGAATGTACACGTTCACCAACGGATGTTTGAACGGTTAAAAGTGCGATCTGTGAGCCTCAAAACAATTGCCGATTCTAGGACACCATTAAAAACGACATTTTTTACCATTTTTTTGCACTCTGTACATGATTTAACACTGAACCCCTATGGCGGTACACGTACATGTACGTGTACAGTTTTTATAAATTCTGTCCGGGAATCGGTACTTATCCCCTACTCGGAGCTACTGGGGTAAAACAAGTAGCGTTTTAATGAAAACTGTCTAAAATAGCTTAAATGATGAAATAAATACGCCCAAGGGCATTAACGTCATATCTTGAGTGTTTCAGGCGAGGTTTTCAAAATGTGTTTCACCTTTGTATTTGGGACCACGAGTACAAAAACGTCCTAAGATTTCAACATGCAGTGAAAGGGAAATTTAGTTTTGACGTCTTTCGACCCTCGAAGCATTTAAATCATAGCTTCAACACTGTTCAGATAAAGTAGATACAAATTGGCAATGCTCTCCTTCCAGTATTGCTCTAACATCCCGTGGTATAAATTAGTGCCAAGTGTTGTAGGTTTTTGGGTAGGGCTGTCAGAAAATGGGAGGGGTGTACCCCGACGATTTTTACGTTATATCTCCGGTATTGGATGTTGGTTTTCCAACTTTTTTCGACTTTGTGTTTGGAACCACGGATGCTAAATGTTCACATTGGAAAACCTTCCTAAAGTGGAATGTAATTTTTACGTTTCTGCACCTTCGTCACATTAGAGATGGCGGTAGTGGAATTTTTAGTTCGGTATCGGTATTTATGTTTAGGGTTATATCTCGGTATCGGTTCAGTATTCGATATCTGACTTGAATGAGATTTGCTGATAGTACCAAAGAGGAATTCACATCAGGAAAAACAGAATAATTTGTTGTAGCATCATTCTGCCATAACGCTACAAATGACACTGCCAATGAGCTCAGCAGTGGCATTCTTTTACGACCACAAGTCTATCTACAGTAATTTTGTGACTTGTTCTAAACGAACCTTAATCTTTAACCCTTTACGCAACGTAACGGCCAAAACCGGCCAGCGCTATTCTCAAAAATCGCCATTTAATTTTCACTATTTTTTTCATTTTTTGTCTCAAAACATAGGTTATGACCCCTCGTTGGAACGAGCTCGTCGAGCTCGTTCCAACGAGGGGTCATAACCTATGTTTTTGAGACAAAAAATGAAAAAAATTAGTTATTCAAGATTTTTTTTTGCAAGTGTCGTCTGCTTCTCACGTTAGGTAAAGGGTTAAAGACCTATTTCATGCTTTTGCGATCACCGAGCATGTACCCTGACCATGCCATCTTTAGAAGGTCCTGCTGATAATAGACAAAACACCTGGGCAGTGACTTCTAGGCAGCCAAGACTTGATTAGAAATCACTGCTGTGCAATTTGACATACTGGTTGTAGTCTTGTGGGAATTCAGGACAGATGCACAGTCCATTGAGAAAATAAAACCAGTCACTTCTTTCATGAAAATGAACCTTTCAACTGTTTCCAGTCAACAGTGACTTATAAGTAGCGAATGTAGGAAAATTTGAAAGTTCACACTGTTTCGGTATTTAGCGGTTGGTCCGGTTCGGTCTTTCGGTATCCCCATGATACCGGTATCGGTTCGGTTTTTCGGTATATTTCCCATCTCTACGTCACATTTGGTATCATAGCATTAATTTTGTAGCGCCAGAGATCATCATTTCCACTACCACACTTCTATGCTTCTAGTTTCTATAGGGGTATATTTGGCCGTTGTTGAGGTAGAGGTGCGACAAAACTTGAGGAGGTGTAAAAACATAAACTACGTAAAACGTCGAAAATTAGGTTAAATCAAAAATACAAAAACACCTATATCATCTTACTTTTCGAGCTCTACTTATCTTCCTATTTTTCGAGCTCTACAACATACCAAGTTTTCATGTAAATCGGACAAACTTTAATTTTTCCGACATTGAGGACCAACAGTCACCCCAACGGTAGCTTAGACGAATTGATCGCCGACTGAAAACTGATTACATTTTTAGATATGGTTTTTATTGGAAAAAATATTTCCAGAATTTCGAGAGTGAGCGTTTTATAAGCGGGCAGATATTAAACGTTCATGAAAAACGTCAAATTGACGTTATATTTTGGACCAAGGTTTAAATTTGAAACTGTAACAAATGAACTGAATGGAGGCATCATGGAAGTAAATGTGTGTGAAACTCCATGGCTGTGTGTATTATTTACACGGAGCTGTGTCTTGTTGAAAATCAGCGTTTTCAATGAGAAATATGCAAAATAAGCTCTATATTTGAAAAGACGTAATAAGGTTCAAAATTGGCGATAAATCAACAAAAATAAGGTATTTTCCTATTTTTTTATTTAGCTCTACGACATTCTTGAATTTCACAAAAATCGGCCTGTATTTGATTTTTGGTGTCGTCGACCTCAATACGTTACCAGAAAATTCGGCCATAACCATTGAGGAACCCTCAGGTTTAGGTTTACATATGTTTCTTATTGGAGATGATATTTTCAAAATTTAACCCTTTACCCAACGCAGACGATTTCAAAATTTAATATTTTAAATATCATTTTTAAAATTTTTTCAAAAAATTTCAACAGAATCATATCATGTGACCCCTCTTTGGAACGAGCTCGACGAGCTCGTCCTAAAGAGGGGTCACGTGATATGGTTTTGTTGAAATTTTTCGAAAAATAATATTTTTTCAGCTGCTGAATTTGCATATTACGCGGGCGGATGCGGGCGATTCGATGGAGAGGCTTGATACAAGCAGGCGTTGATATGAAAAGATGAAAAAAAGGAAATTAGTAATTGCCTTTGATAAAGGTGAAAAATCAAACACTGGGCTTCATTACTTTCAGTGCCGAATAACAGTTAACATTTGTGCGAAATTTCGTGACCACAGGTTAAAAACTGTGGCCGTGAGTCGGTAAATGAAGAAAAAAACAACGATCGTTATAAGTCAATTCATCTTTATTGAATGAATTAGCGGTGCTTATAATAAAAACGCAACAACCCCCAAAATATAATGTGTAGAAACCTGCTCTCATGCGAATGGAAGAGGACAAACCACTCAATGTGTTGAAAATGATGGTTCGATGCTGGGGGGGGGGGGGGGGGGGGGGGGGGTAGCCCCAGCCGTCCGAGAGTGAAGTTTTGGATTTGGAGATATTTCGAGAGCCTCTGACGCCAGAAGCCCGAGGTAGCGTGATGGGAATATTGTTGTATAAGAAGTTTGGGATGGAAATAAATCAGATAAATAAGAAAAAATAGGAAAAATGTATAATAATAATAAAAAGAGAAAAAAGATATAAAACAAAAAATGGAGGAATTTGGAGAACAAAAAGAGATCATATATATCGTGCAGAATTGTTCGAAAGAGTTCTTCTAGGTGTTTATCTGACCACGGAATATGAAGGTGTCATAGTATGGATGGGGGATGTGCGCTATCTGCGTTGAGTTAATGCAGCTATTAGAGGCCCATGTAAAGTTGGAGGAATAGGTGCAGGGGGAGAGGGGAAAGCTGGGAAAGGAAGGAAAGTCTGGTGTTATCCCAGTTACGGTGGCCTTCGATGGGGGTGGAAGGTGGTGGGTAGTAGGAAGCGGACTTTTGACGTGGACAGTGGGTCTTTTGGAAATAGGAAGGTGCGTCGGGTTAAGGGTAGGGGAGAAGTGGAGGTTAGAGTGTCAAATAGTCTAGTAGTGTGAGTCGGGGGGGGGGGGGGGCAAAAGGCGTATTCGTTTAGAATCGGATAGTGAGGGAGATAGCGATGACCATGTGGCGTCTATCAGGGCAGGAGTCAGAGGGAAGGTTAGGAAGGTGGTAAAGAAGGCTTGTAGTGGTAGTGAGCAAAAGGTGGAGTGCAGTGTCCAAAATAGATTCAGTGTGTTAGGTAGTTTCGAGAATTCTGAAGAGCAGGTGGGGTCTGAAGAGGTGGAGGTAGGCATGGCGGTTAGTGTGGCAGAGTGCAAGACTGCGAGCCGGTCCGGTGGGAACAGAGGTAGTAACACGGGTAGTAGGGCGGGAAAGAGACAGTTGGTGGTTGCGGGGAGTAGTATAGGGCGGGTGTTAGATAAGGTGGTGTGTGGGCCCAACAGTGTCAACATGACCAATTTGTGTTTTCCGGGGGCTAGGGTGGAGAACCTAAGGGACAGGACAGTGAGTGGATTAGTAAAGGGGTCAGGCCCAGACCTAATGGTTGTTGTACACGTGGGGACCAACACCACCAGAGAGAGGAAATCAGTTCAGCTTATTGAGACTTACAAAGACTTAATAACTCAACTGAATGCCAAGAATGCACAGGTAGTGGTTTTGGCGCTTCTCTCAGTACTAGGTGGTGGGGACGAGCGTAATTCGCGGATCATTGGGGGTCAACGAGGAATTCGGGGAGTATTGTAAGGAACTTGGGATGCCTTTTGTAGACAATTGGAGATCATTTTGGGGCAGAAAGGACCTATATGGAAGGGATGGTCTCCATCTTAGCCCAAGGGGTACAGAGGTTTTGGGAAAAAATATGTTGCAGGTGGTGGAGCCTTTTTGGAATAGGGAGGGGAGGGGGAATGAACACAGGAAATGTGTTATGAACCATAGTTGTAAAAAATGGGATAAGGGGGATAAGGAAAAGAGACCAAAAATCCACTTCAATATGAATAGCACCCCAAGGAAAGCACAGGTACACAACATAGGATATACAAACATACAGGGACTAGATAATAATGGGACCAGTAGGCGGAAGCCAATGAATCTTCATAAACTGAAAGTGGGATATAGCAACATCCAGGGTCTCCACCGGAAAATAAGTGAAACTGCTACATTGATCGAGGCAGAGGAGTTTGACGTCATGGGCTTAAGCGAAACGTGGGTAAGACACGAGGAACGGGTAGACCAAGTAAGGGGGTGCGTTTGGATAGGTGTAGTGCGAACGGAAGGCCAGAAAAAAGGGGGAGGGGTAGGCATGTACATTAAAGAGGATTTAAAACCGTCGCTGATCACAGACTTGGCAGACGTCAGCACCTCGGCTGAGGTATCGAAAGAAATTGGGTGGGTCAGGATCAATCTGAGAAACAAAAGTATTGCCCTTGGGATTGTGTACTGTGCGGTGGAGGGTAGCAAACCCGAGTGGAATGACTCGATATACTCAACACTAAGGTCCAATATCACAGATCTACAAAACAAGGGGCTCGGTATAATTCTGATGGGTGACTTTAATGGACACATAGGTAATAATGAAGAAGGCATAGAGGACAGAGACAAGAAAGTCAACAGGAATGGAAGGAAGCTGTTGAACTTCACAAACGAGCTCGGTTTGAAGATTCTGAACAGGGACGCGAGGTGTAAGGGGAAATGGACCTGGGAGAGGAACAATAGAAAATCAATAATCGACTACATTCTCACAGATATTATTTTATGGAGGGAGGTGATAGGGGTAGAAGTGGATGATGAGGGTAAAATGGAGGTGGATAGTGGTCACAACTTGATTATAGTGACGATCAGGGCCAAAATGCTAGTAAAAAGCAAAGGAAGCTTTAAGGAGATTTGGGAACTCAAAAAGGATGCTGACTGGGTGAAGGTCAATGAAAAACTGAAACCAAAGCTTGCAAGCGCACCCAAGGGGACAGTGTCCAGAAGATGCCGACACCATAGTTACGAGCTTAGTGGAGGCAGGGAAGGAAAGTGTAGGGAGGATCAGGGTGCCAACACGGGAACTTGGGTACAGAGTGAATGAAGAACTGAAAATGGCCATAAAGGGTAGAAAAGCTAAATGTGCTGCATACAGGAGAAGTAGAAAACTTAAGGGGGCGGAAAGCAACGAGGCCACGGTAGCAAAGGAAGAATACCAACAAGCACGAAATAAAGTAAATAAGATTAAAGACGATAGTCGGAGAGTGCGAAATAGCAGTGTTGTTAGGACGATAAGAACGACAGGAGAGTCGAGTTCGAACGTATTTTGGAAATGGGTGAATAAACGTAACAAAGGAAGTAACCCACAGAGTATTAAAGTAGATGGCAGAGTCACAGACGTGCAAGATCAAGTCGCATCAGAACTAGTCAAGCACTGGGAAAAGGTAAACGATAAGCAATGGGGAATGGGGAGCCCACCCAAATCAGGAAAACCTATCGAACTTCGTGTGCAGCGAAATTAAAACGGAGGAGGTGCGAAAGGTGATCTCAAAATTAAGGGATGGAAAAGCGGGAGGAGTGGACGAAATTCATCACACTATTCCAAATTCTAGAATCCGTGAAAGCAAAAAAAGAAAAAGATGTTTATGGCCTTTTTGGATGTCAAAAAGGCATACGATGGAGTATGGAGGGAGGGCATGTGGCGTAAGATGGAGGCTCTGGGTAGCGTGCGTGATAAAGAGAAGCAAGATTTTGAAGAATACCTTGATGACACCTTTGGGGGGGAGGTCACTGTTGTTCAAGCTGAGGTCGCGATCCCTGGAGCTGAGGGGAAAAATTGGGAAAAACAGTAAAAAAGAGTGCCAGATGTGTAATTTGGGCATGGTGGAGACCCTGGAATACTTTTTCTAGAATGCCCAAAGTACCAGTCTAAAATAATAAGAGTCACTGGGAGTATAATGGGGAAGTGGGATGGGAGAATGAAGGACATGTGGTTAGGGGAAGACTCAAAGGAAAGGGTTAATATGCTAATCGGAGAGATTGGGAAGAACTGGCAAGGGCTGTCATCAATAGTTCGTCTGCGAGTGTTGGGAGGAGAGAAGAAGCGTGGGAATAGGGAGGCAGTTGGGAGTACAGGGGTAACCAAGGCCTTCTCGTCCGAGAACCGCGACAAATCAGCGGCTGGCCAAAGTGTTATTAGTATTACAGTCATGTGTTTACGCCGACATTCGGGAAGATAAGAGACAAAGTGAGTGCTAAGGTTGTAATAAGAGATGTTTCTGTGCAGAGCACAGCCTGAACCTTCCGAAAGCAAAGTGTCCAAGATATTTCCCAGAGGTCTGTTACGCCCACTTTTGAAGTAACTGACCACATTTGTAGTAGCTCACCACTTTTGAAGTAAACATCGACTACTTTTGAAGTAGCTCACCACTTTTGTAGTAACCGTCGCCCACTTTTGAAATAAAATGAGGTCTCCATTTTTGCAGTAACCGTCGCCGACTTTTGAAATAAAAAAACAAGGTCACCACTTCTGTAGTAATATTTTGACCACTTTTGAAGTAAAAAGATTTCCCTTTTCTCATGGCTGTGTGACTTCGAGAAGTTTGACCCAATTTTTTTCATTTCATTTTTTTACACGAAACGATCAGAATTTGATCAGAGTGCAATGAAAGCCAATCAATAGGGCTTCATCTAATTTATTTGGACGACACAAACTGAGTTGTGAAAAACAAACTTGGGACATCTCAGATTGAAAAGAATTATCTAGATGAGTGACATTTGTCAGCTTGTCTCCTAGTTTAATTAAGTACTGGGCTGTGAAAAACACCCCAGGCCACATATGGATATATACCAGGCATGCCCTCCCAAAGTTGGAATCATTTTCCTCAAAGTCTCTTTGAAGAAGCTAAATCAAGTGAAACGCGTCGAGACAGACGGATTATTTTCTATCTTTGCCGAAGACTAAAACCAATCCAGGTATCTTCTTTAATAGGTAATATCTAGGTTTTATTTTCATTTATATCATTTCTTCATTGTAACTTTATATTGTCAATCCATCTACCTATTCTTCAAATGGATCAAAAAAGTCAGAAACATCAAAGAGAGTTGCCCAGTCTGGAAGGGGCCAGGAACAATCGTTCCAGGCCTATTCTAGATTGGTCAAGGCCCTTTTTCAGGTGATTCAGTGTATGCACCATATTGGGCTCCTAGAGCAGCATTTGGCAAATCAGGATTTCCCGAAACAGTTGGAGAAGAAAGTAGATGAGTTAGGTGGCTTACTAAAGCCTGCTCTTCCCACCCCACACATTTCTTCTGTTTTTCGACAGATTAGTGTGGGATGGGCCAACCAAACGTTATATACTTTAATTGAGCATTATAAGATAAATTTAAACCAGTTGAAGTCTAAGATAACTTTGGCTATGCGACTCCCTCCTGGACTTGAAAAAAATAAGCTTCAACGGCGCTTTGGCGCGTGCCTTGATCTGGGCTAAAAAAACTTTAAAAATAAGTTGACAGATAAGACGATTTCGGCCTATGAGTCTTATATTTCGGAACTTCGCCCAGCGTCTGGAGTAAGGAACAATACAGGAGGGAGCAAGCAAACTCCGGCCCGTGTTGTCCCTCTACCCCAACGCGAAAAGCATAATAAGAAAAGATCAAGGCAAAGTACATCTCCCTCTTCTTTTCCTTCTACTTCTCCAGCTTTCTCTCAGAGTAAGCGCCTCAATTTGCAAACATCTCCGGTCCATATTGTGACTGAAGATGCTCGCAAATTGAGTAACGCTGTCTCACCTCGTCTTGCTCCTCTACTTCCTACTCCTACTCCTACTCAGCCTTTCTTCTCCGGTTCTCCTAGTGCTCTCACTAGAACTCCTCCTGCTCCCTCTGCTTCTCCTTCTGTTTCCTCTCCCACTTCTGTTCCCTCTCCTGCTTCTGTTTCTTCTCCATCTTCTCCTGCCTCTAGTGTGGTTCAACCAGATATATCGCACCCAGAGAAAGTCAAATCACCGAGCCGCAACTCGGGCCGCTCATTTGATTCTAAATTCTCCTAGTTTCGGCATAAAAGCGGAGTTAATTTTGACAAAAGGAATTGGCGCCTCCCCGATGTTTGTAAAAACATCCTTATGATTGGAAGTTCAAATTTTGGGCGCATTGATCGAAGTCCCCATCCGAACATCCAGGTGGAGTGTTACCCCGGCGCCAAATTCAATCATTTTCGCTCTATGTTTAAAGGGCACAGGGGCCAGTCCAGTCCCCCCAAAATATTATTAAACATTGGCGTGAATTCTCGAAATGATAATTCTGATCTCGTAGTTAAGCAGTTGCGGGATATGCCTCAGGCTGAGAGAAGAACTCTGAGCATCATCAACGAAACCATTCGGAAAGTGAAGGACGTTAACGTTATACCAAAAATTGATGACACGAAGTTTGATGTTGCTCAGGATTTAATCCACTGGACCACGAGAACCTCCAATATTATGTACGATCACTGGTTGAACCATCTAGATTTAAACTAAGTAAAGGCAAAGGTAACAACCGCCTAACAGATGTGGGATTAGGAACTAATGTGGTTAACCTGTCTGGCACCAATGACCTTATAACCCAAGATAAGTCTCTTTTAGATCGCGGTTTTACTTTTGTACCAGCACCTAAGGTTAAAACTGGTAATCAAATAAATATACCATCATATAACTGTAATTTTCTTAGGCAAGTGAAATTAGCAGACCTCTTTAGAAACTCCCGCGGTCGGAAACTTCCTTTTACAGAATCATCTGGTTGGTCACCTCCAGATAGTGAAATAGATCCCGAAATTATTGAGGCTAGCAAACGAATCATCCAAAAGGTGTTCAGCATGAACTTACTCTCTGATAAAGACAATTTATCAGCTGGTGAACGGAGAGCCCTCACGAAACATCGGAAAATAAGAAATTAGTAATTAAACCAGCCGACAAAGGTGGGTCTGTAGTTGTTCTATCTCGGGATAATTATATAAAGGAAGCTGCATGAGACAACTCAGCAATACTAAACATTATAAGAAAATAGATTCACTTATTTGGCCTAGTAATGTCGAAAAATTCAATAAGATCTTAAAATTTCTCCTCGACGAAGGTCGCATTACCAAAAAACAATTGAAATATTTAACAGCTGAGCTCAATGCTCAAACAAGACAATTTTACATACTACCAAAGATCCACAAGGACCGTTCTTCATGGTCGGATAACGTAACTCCACCCTGGAGGCCAATTGTATCAGATTGTAATTCGGAATCTTATGCGATCTCGGAACTAATTGATTATCATCTGAAACCTATAGCAAATAGACATCTAAAAAATACACAGGATTTCCTGTCAAAAATTTCGAAATTGAAAATATCGAAAAATGCAATTCTGGCTACTTTGGATATCGACAGTATGTATACGAACATTGATATTGATAAAGGTGTTAAATCAGTTAAAAATACATTTGAAACATATCCGGATGCAAAACGCCCGGATGAACAAATTTTGGATCTTTTAGAACTGAGCTTAAAAGGTAATGACCTTCAATTCAAGGGAGAATATTTTCTACAAATAATGGGTTGTCCTATGGGCAAAAGATTCAGTCCTAATTTTGCAAGCATTTATGTAGCGGAAGTGGAGGAAAATGCCCTAAGCAAATGTGCAAAGCATCCTCTCGTATACATCTCAGGTATTTAGATGACATTTTTATTATTTGGGAACATTCAAAAGAAGATTTTGATGAATTTTTAGAAATTTTGAACAATCATGATCCAAACATTAAATTAAAAGCTACTATTAGTGAAAGTTCTGTTGATTTTCTCGATGTGACCGTGTACAAAGGCAAGCAATTTCAGGCGTCCGGTCATTTAGATTATAAAGTATATTTTAAACCAACTGATTCACATCAATTGTTGAACATAAAATCATTTCATCCTCAACATACATATAAGGTATCATCAAATCACAGCTCATTCGTTTCCACCGCAATTCAAGTGATAAGGTAAATTTCAATGAGGCTTGTTCTACTCTATTTGGCGCCCTCAGATCGAGAGGGTACTCACTGCGTTTTTTGCATAGCCTGAAATCCCAAACTCTGAAAAAGCTCGAAAGTCCAGCTGAAACTATTGATTTCGAACCACTGAAGATTGAACACAACAGACCGTTGCAGAATGGTAGTGGCGCGGTATTTAATTTCAAAAATCCTCGTTGAAGATTGCATACTTTTATGTCTGATCAGAAAGAGGAATTTTCCTCCGAACAAACGAAAAATCATATCAGATCCGTAACCCCCTCCATTGTGATTCACCAAATATTATTTACCTTATCACATGTAAGCGCTGTCGGAAACAGTATGTTGGTCAAAGCCGAAATCCTTTCCGAGAACGTGCTACTAGACACAAACAGGATATAAAACATAATGCTGATTCCCCAGCAGCACAACATTTTAACCTTCCTGGCCATTGTTTGGACGATTTAGAAATCCATCCTATTGAACAACCACCAATTAAAGACAATGTGCGAATCCCGGGTTACCTCCCACCAGTCAGAAAGGACAGGAACCAACACGGTGGCGGTGTCGCGGTTTATTTCTCAAATGAAATATATGCCAAACGTTTACCGGAACTAGAATTTGACCAGTCGGTCTTATGGTTTGAGATTACCTCAAAACGCAAGTTCTTGCTCTGTTTAGCATATCGATCGGTTCAATTCTCTAGTAACGAATACTGGGAGAAGCTGGAAGGCGCCATTGAAGACTCACTCAGTATAAACCCGTCCTGATAATCACCGGAGATTTGAATAGCGACCTTCTTAACCCTTCTAGTCGTTTAAATGAAATTATAAATTATTACAACCTCCATAACGCCATCAAAGAACCGACTCGTGTAACACCAACCTCAAGTACTTTATTGGACCCCATAATAATAAGTGATGGTGTTGTGATTTTAAACTCAGAAGTCCACGAATTTGGTGTCTCCGACCATAAGGCTGTATCAGCATCTATAGAGACAGGCATAACACAGAACGAAACGAAAATTCGACAGATCTGGAATTACAACAGGGCTGATTTCCCCAAAATGAACACTCTGATATCCGAAACAGATTGGTCTTTTCCGACACTGCTACACTTGAAGCGTCATACCACAAATGTGCAACAATTTTTTTTATATTGCCACAAAATGTATTCTGGCTCACAGGGTAGTCATCCGTTCTAATGATAAACCCTGGTTTGACTCGGCTTTTCGCCGTGAAATTCGTCAGAGAGATCGTCTTCGTAAACGAGCTTTGAAAGACCGAAACCCATTAATAATTGAAAAATATAAACATGCCCGTAACAAAGTAAATAATATGAAAAAGAAGGCTAAATCTACTTATTTTTCAAATCTAGATACTTCACTTCCAGTGAAACCCTAAAGTCTTTTGGCACACTGTCAAACAGTTACTGAATACCTTTGCGAGTAAGCCTTCCGTCCCCTTTCTAAACCACAAAGGTGATGCAGACAGCACAGTTATGATAACAGATAACAAGGACAAAGCCAATCTGCTCAATAAAACATTTCTATCAAATAGTAAAATAAATGATGATGGGCATAGCTTACCTGATTTCAGACCAAAATGTTCTGAGAGCCTGTCTGAAATTGATTTTTCCGAAGACGAAGTGATCCGGATTCTTAGCAATCTAGATACCAAAAAGCAACTGGACCTGGACACGACGGTATTAGCAACCGTATGCTAAAAGAAACCAAAACCACAATATGCGAGCCATTGGTTCAGTTATTTAGGCTCTCATTCTCCTTACGTGTCTACCCATCAGAATGGAAGCTGGCAACAGTCGTGCCGATTTTTAAAAAGGGAGATGCCCATGATCCTAATAACTACGGACCAGTCTCTCTTCTTAGCTGTGTCAGTAAAGTTATGGAGAGGATTGTTTTTAACCAAATGTACGAACATTGTTGTGCTAATAATTTATTTTTTAAATATCAGTCCGGTTTCCTGCCCCAGCATAGCACCGTTTACCAACTCATCTAAATATATCATAATCTCTGCTTGGCCTTTGATAGGAACCAGT
This sequence comes from Pictodentalium vernedei, assembly GCA_031216915.1. Classification (NCBI taxonomy): domain Eukaryota; kingdom Metazoa; phylum Mollusca; class Scaphopoda; order Dentaliida; family Dentaliidae; genus Pictodentalium; species Pictodentalium vernedei. The sequence continues at coordinate 289,066,431 of CM062297.1, read as the reverse complement.
ATTCTCTTGGAGCATTCTGTGATATATCAAAAGCATTTGATAGAGTGTGGCACAAAGGACTAATTTATAAACTGAGACAAAACGGTATATCTGGACCACTCATCGAGTGGACCAGCAGCTATTTGTCTGATCGTAAACAAAGAGTAACTTGTAACTCAATTTCCTCCTAGTACTTATCGGTTAATTGTGGTGTTCCACAGGGTTCTGTCTTGGGTCCGTTCCTCTTTTTGATATACATCAATGACATTTCTGAAAATCTGGATTCACCGGACGTGTGTCGATTATTTGCGGATGATACAAGCTTAACGGAAAGTGGGCACGAACTGGATGGCATTGCTACAAAGTACAATGAAAACCTCCAAGCCATTTCCGAATGGACAAATACATGGTTAGTTACGTTTAACCCTTCAAAAACCGAAATTGTTCTATTCTCCAAGAAACAGGTTAACCTAAGTAATGTTGTAATGTTTGGTGAGACGCCACTTGAACTCGCAATGTCACACACCCACCTCGGCCTGACCTTACAGGGGGACCTAAACTGGCATAGCCAAATTAATAGGCTATGTAAAAAGGCCAACGCCAGGCTATCCCAGCTAAGAAAACTTAAGTATATCCTTGGTAGAAAAAGCCTTGGAATTATATATAAATCATTTATACTCCCTATTTTAGAATACGCGGATGTGGTATGGGCTGGTGCACCGGGTTACCCACTTTCAAATTGGATAGAATCCACGCCGATGCTGCTAGAATAATATCCGGTCTAACGAGATCTGCCCCAGTATCTACTCTACTTGCAGAACTTGGCTGGGAAACCCTTAGACATAGACGCCATCTCCACAAAATGATCACATTTTCCAAAATTGCAAATAACCAGGCCCCCAGATACCTATGGGATTTATTACCCCGAACGTTTGAGGACATTTCCCCGTATAGCACTCATTTCCATTCCAATTTCCAACTACCACTTACACGGAAGTATCTAAGCGGTCATTTATTCCCTCTTGCATTTCCGAATGGAATGCACTACCTCTAGAAGTTAGACAGTCTGATTCACTGGATAATTTTGTTAAATATTTCAATACAGGCATGTGTAGACCACCTAAGTACTTCAACAATGGCGATAGGGCGGTTAATATAATACACTGCAAGCTGCGAAATTCCTGTAGCGACTTAAATTTTGATAAATACTTTAACTATATTCAAAATACACCTAACTGTTCATGTGGTTATGAGACCGAAGACGCGAACCATTACTTCTTCAACTGCAGTAACTACTCAGATGAAAGACTTGTCCTACAGAGAAATCTTGTGCATCTGCCAATAAGAACGGCCAATGATCTTCTTTATGGTATTCCAAACTTACCGGATTCCGTCAATATTCACCTTTTTCGCAGTGTACAACATTTCATAAAAACCATGAAGCGGTTTTAAGACTAGACCGCTAGTTGAGCACAGGAGTCTGAACGCATCCTTTTCCTATTCTGTTGATCTTTTAAGTCAGTGGACATCTCTGTTTACCTCACACATGGCTCACTTCTATTCGCTTGTTTGTCCTGTCTGTCCTGGCAATAGTAGTGGTGTGGACTCTGTTGGAGTCGCGGTAGTGCCGAAATGTGGCCCATAGGCTTGTTGACCCAAGCCAGCAGAGTTGTAGTGTAGCATTTAATTTTTCTTCTCCCCCCCCCTCCCCTCACTTCTTTGTTCTGTCTCTTGCAAAGTTGAGTACCCGTCAGCTTTCTTCTCTAACTTTGCACATGCACAAAATTGTTTCAACATATACATACGTTTTGTTTCGTCATTACATATAAATTCATGTAACTACTTGTAAACATGTCATAATTTGTAATTGTAAACGTATTCCAAGGAAAGGATATAATCTAAGTGCTGGGCACTTGTTATCCAATCCTTTTTGTTGATTATAAACAAATAAAATATGTTTAATCTAATTAAAGACACATTAGAAGAAACGGATGAATTTAGAAAAAAAAACGTGAAGCTTTTTGGATCAATACGCTTCAAACCCTCTGGCCATTTGGTATGAACATATCAGAGGGAGAATGCGAAAGGAGGCCCATCATTCCTTTCACTTTAACATACAACTGAATGAATATCGAAATAGCAAAAATGTTAAAAGATGAAATAAATTTAACCATGCAATGCTAAATTAAATGAACCTTTGAATCTTCGACCTGTCATCGCCTATAAGAAAAACAAAAGCTTGTAAGGACTACATTACAGCCCATCAATGAATAACATCAATTATTGCCAGTCAGTTTAACCAGTTCCTAAGCTCATCACTTAGTTTAAATCAATTTAATTTTTGGTCATGTTCAGTAAATGAAAATAATTTTTCAGCGGCATATTAAAAGAAAAAAAACGTTTCAGTAGGAAATGTCTGTACCCGTGCGATTTTTTAACCTAAAAAACGCACGCACGCACGCACGCATCGCACGCACGCACGCACGCACGCACGCATTCAGAATAGAGAGAGAGAGAGGGAGACCTTTCGCAAAAGTTGTTCTGCACATACTCAATGTTTTAATATACAGTTGACCAATGGTTTTGTTCATTCTCGTCTTAGTTGCATATATGTGACAAATCGACTCAATTACCAAATAATTTTTGCAATGTGTTAACTTGGGAATGAAATGCGGCTGAGGAAACGCGGGATCTATATGATTGGCATTCCTGGCAATTGCTGACCTGGCTTGGGCCCACGACACTGTTCTTCGTGGGCAAGAATGTCGTGGATCGGGGGCGGGAGCAAGTGATGTCGGTCGGAAGCTGTTATGGTTTCCTTGGGACTAATATTTCAGAAAATAGTATAATCTGTTAGAAATGCAACCAATTTTTCCATTATACTTAAACAAGGAAACCACGAAATTTCTGACTGAATGGGCTGAAGAGCTATGAATTAAAACCTCTTAGAATAAAGATTTACATTTAAAAAAAAACCAAACTATAGGGCAGTTATCCACGTGTCATTTTCCATTGACACACAGTGGCAGCACTTTCCATTTTCCAACAAAACAGGAGGTATATATTTCAATATTTGTAACTTGTGGAATAATAGAAACGCAGAATAAATTGAGAATCAAAGGACATATGTTGCAACCACTTTTGTTATACCGCCCACTTTTGTTATACCTCACCAGTTTTGTAATAGCGATCGCCTATTTTTGTTATACCTCACCAGTTTTGTTATAGAACGCCAGCTTTTGTTATAGACTGAGGTCACCATTTTTGTAATAAAAATCGCCCATTTTTGTTATAAAAAAACAGCTAACCTCTTTTTTTTTATATAAATCGCCAGCTTTTGTAATACTTGAAATCAAACTTTGCATTCGCCCCTATTCTAACGTGTGTTTGATGAAGGTGATTTTGGTTGGAGTTGGGGTGTATTTGAAACGTACATGTAAGGAAAAGGGAAACACAAATTTGTTTTTATTGGATGGCCTGCATGCTCGCCTGCTGTCTGCCTGCTGACCGGCCGGCCGGCCTGCCCGCTTGCCTGCCTGCCTGCCTGCCTGCCTGCCTGCCTCCTTGCTTGCCTGTCCGATGATCACTCGGAAGCCCACCCGAAGCCCATCCGAAGCCCTCTCGCCCTCCCACCCGCCTGACCACCCGCTTGTCAGTCCGTTTGTCTGTCCGTTCAGGCTACTTCAGATGTACGTGTGTGAACAAGTTGTGCGTACAGACGTTACTTGTGCAAACCGGTGATTTAACCACTGTTCCAGTCCCCTCTTCTGAGGAGCGGCCCCCCAAAACAACCAGTTTTGAGGTGCAAAAACGGTCGCCGGAGCGGAATTTTACCCGTACCCAACACTGAAATCACCTCATAAGAACGTCCGTCCGTCCGTCCGTCCGTCCGTCAGGAAGCAACCGACGGCTCTCGTTTTCTTTGGTGGTGAGTAAAGGGAGGTTTCTTTCACTGATGAGCATTCTGAAATATCCATTATAATAGTCACTATAGCCGCAATCTTCTTTTTGTCAATCTTCTTTGCAATATTTTGAAAACCGGATGTCTGATCGATCAGATTCAATTATGATGGATTGGTGTTTTATGACTACACCGACTTCCCGCTTTACCTTAGAAATTCTGAAAAAAATGCAATATAGCCACCTTGGTGGAGAATTGTGTACGCCTGTCTGTCTTCATAGTGTATTGTAAACTAATGTGTATTTGGGTTTGCAAGATATTTTTTCCCTGAGAAATGAATGCATTTACAGTAAGCAGCTAATTAATGCTGATATCGCCTACTTCCGGTTCTTAATTATGTCGTGGTAGATCGAATCCAGTTAAAGTGCATCGTTCGGTTTATTGTATGTGTTGTGGGTGTATGACGGCATGGGATGGGCTCGGGTGGACGGGGGGGGGGGGGGGGGGGGGGTTATACTGCATTGCATGGTGGAGACTACATATTTGTTTGTAGATGTTATGTATGGTAGTGTTGTATTGACTCTCTAAGCTTTTCACCGCACGTTCTCAGCGGTAACGCGTGGGACTATAGTCTTCATCATGTGTTCTTTTATTGATATTATATAGAGGTGGTAGTATTCGCCACTCCAGTCTATTTAAGCATGACCAAGTATCAATCTGAACTGTTATTGCCTTCTTGTACTGGTCGACTGTTCTATGCTTCTGGAAGGCGTCTACTCTCCAAAACACGCCAAATCTCGAGACTGAATCTAACCAACTCATCTGTCCTAAAACGATGGACCAATTCAGCAATCCACATATAACACATGTAACAATCAAAAACATTCCTGTTGGGGACCTAGGAATTGAAGCAGTCCTTTTCTACTAAAGTAAACAAAACAAATTCTGCTTTGCTGGTAAAATTGTATCCAGTCCCCAAATGCTCAGATGGAACTTCTTTAAAAAGACGGGGATTTAAACGATTGATTAAGTTTGACTTTATCTCCATGTTGTGTTACTATTAGCTCTTGTGCATAAATATATGTGGCGCCTAGGCTAACACCAATAAATAAATGAATAAATAATCAGAGAAGCCGCTGTTAAAGTCGCGTGTGCTCTATACACGTTTATAATGCACTGAATAGATAATACAATAAGAATCCATCAACCTCCACGGTTCTAGACATGTGCGAAATTCCGTTGTCTAAGGAAAGACCACAAATGTTATGAAGACTTGAAACAGGGGGGGGGGGGGGGGGTGGGTGGGGGGCGGGGGGATTAACCAAGCGTTTGACATCCTGCGGCAGCGTAGAATGATCGGGTCATTTTCTTTCACCAATCTGCTACTACAGACAACTAATCTGTATATACAGATTATAATAAGGCAGTTTTTACAATTTATCAGCTGACTGTCATCAGTAGTATAGCTCGGTCACATCGACCCTCATTTGGGAGACTTCGGAACTGATATCATCCAGTGGTGCATTACGGGTGTCAAGTGGTTGTCGTGGTAGAGTACGTAAGTGGTTATCTTGTGATGTCATCATCATGGTAATACGTGGTGTTACTGCGCATGCGCAGTGCGTACTGTTAGGGTGACGCGTGTTGCCGTCGTCCATTTTGTTTATAGGAGGCCTCCATCTTGGTTATTATGGTGACACATTATTGCTAAGTAACCCAAATCATAATACAACAATAGGCGCGTATTCTACGGGTGTGTCCAAATCAACAGGAGTATTTCTAATTACCCAAATAAACCCGACATTGACTGAAAATCGCTCAAATTGTCTTTTAAGTCAACATTCCGCGTATTCAGAGTACCCCAGCCCCTATATATATATATATATATATAGGCTTTCAGTAAGAAACAAAAGAGCATTCGACCCAATAGAAATACACATAATTACCCAAATGAACCCCAAAATGACCCAAAGTCTTTTCCGGGGTCCCCTAAACGAGGGTTGATATAACCAAGCTGTATCACTGTTATCGTGAATTAGATATAACGGTTTATACAAATTACGTTACTAAAGTGCTAAAGTTGGCGAATTTTTACAAGAACCGCCTTTACCTCGCTACCCCTCACCCCCTCCCTCCCGTATCAGGTCCAAAGGTATGTTATTCTTATGTGTCCCATTGCCCCGCAGTGGATTGCTGGGGTGAAATCTGTTAGTACTAGCTAGTACAAGATAGCTATCTCTTGAAGGAATCATCGCGGCGACACGTAGTGTTTTGGAGTATTCATAGTGCAGGGCAACAGAAATACACGTTTTTGAGTGGCCTATTTTCGTTATAAGGGCCTGTCACGTTAGAGTAGAAGGATAGATATTGTTCTTTCCGAGTTGCACGAACGTTCCTGTTTAACGTTTATTAATCTTCCAAAGATCGACGTACGGGTCGAACGCTAAAAGACCTTCTCAACTATTTTTCTGAAAACAATTGTCCAAGTCTAGCTGTGTGAAAAACTGTAACCCAAACGCTTGGATTATACGTCGGATTTTTTTCGGGTCGAATGCAAATAATTGCAAATAAATGAATTCGACGCGACAAAAATCCGACGTCTAATCCAGGCCTAAGGCGGCTACCTTCATAACCAAATTAGTCGACAAAAACACATGCCTCCCCCCCCCCCCTGAAATACCTTCTCTGTGTGACCATACACCACACATTACCTTGATGATTGAGTCGCAAAACAATTCTTGATGTAAACTATCATGACAACTCACATGACACCCTTAATATTCTGCGATATGAGATCATTCGCATGTCCTTCAAAATATTGCAAGAATTCACAGATTGTATGTTCTGTGATTTTTAGGTCAGTCAATAATTGCATTTTTGCAACATATTGAAAAGTATTAAAGTTTATTGCCACCTCGGTGTTTCCTCACAAATCATCTTTCATTTACTAGATCTCTTTATCAATACACGAACCCCGTTTCACATATTGGTTCGTCAAGATATCAAAGGTAATGAGGGCATTGTATTTTTTTTTTCACTTGGAATCATCTCAATATTTTTATACAATGGGGATCATTGACTTTCGATTTTTTTTAAATTAGATGTTTACAATAAGTTATTTTTTTTTTTAAAGTATAGCAGAAAATAAAACTGGCTTTTCTGTCCTATTCAGGGTCAATGTGGTTTTTAACCATTTTTCCTCATTTCGAGATAGTACCTCGTTATAATGAGATATTAACTCGAGATAGTAGAAATCGTATCTCGGTATAAGGAGAAAGCATCCTTTTATAATGAGCAAACATCTTATTATCTTGAGATAGAAAGTGGTTATAACGAGAAAAAAACCTTATAACAAGAAAAGATGGTGTTATAATCACAAGAAATTCCGCCACGTAAAGTAGAGACTTCACTGTCTCAAAATGGAATAGCGTGTTTGAATAAGCCGAAAGAGTATAGCTCGCATTTTAGGCCTCTTTTGCAGGAGGGAAATGGGAAGGAGAAGTGACGTAATAGCGTGATACATTGTGGGTGTAACGTGACGTCACTTCCTAGGTCCGGCAAATGGGAGCCTTCCTACACTTTATATACTACTTACCTTGGGTTACCGGCAGCAATGCCAGTTAGTTTATCCCTCAGTCAATGATGCTATGTGAAGTGATATACCGATAGTAAAGCTTTGGTAAAAAAAAATAATAAATACAACTTTCAGAAGACAGTGTGCGCGCCCTCTCCTATTGCTAAATACGAAGAGCTCTCAATTCAAATAAAAATACGACAATGACTGAAAATCGCCCAAGTCCTTTGTTTTCCAATGGTGAGCCACGAATAATGGTCTGCAGTGATCCACAATCATCGGCAGATAGTGGTCGTCCACAGTGTCCACAATTTCTTAAATATGTACATGTGACGTATGTAAAGGCGTATTTCACATGTGCCACAATTCACAAAGGAGCACGTTTATGTGTTGATATGTGACGTATGTGAAAACGGATTTCTCATACGTCACATAGACGCACTTCTATGTGCCGGTTAGAGTCGTGTGTGCAGGCAAAGGAGATAACTCCGTAAGGGTTGACCGTGGGTCCATCGGGCAGAATCGAATTAAGCAATCTGATTAGTCAATTCGAAAGAAATAGGAGGGGGCTAAAGAAACTGAAGCATTTTGATTTTGATTGGTCAATTCAAAAGATAGAACAGAGAAGACGGAATAAGTTCTGGTAGTGAAAGATACAAATAGTAACACAATACAGCCTCGTTTCTATTGCATAGTCTTTTCTGCACTACCAGGGTAAACTCCAAAACAAAGAGACGGGACCATGGCACTACGTGCCACTCAGATATATGGGTTGGATGTACTTAGAATAGATGGAATGGGCACTAAAACGAAGAACTTGAGCGATTTCCAGTCAGTGTCGGGTCCACTGGGGTAATTAGACATACTCCCGTTGTATCGAACACGCCGCAAGAACACACTCTACTATCGTACTAGCCTTTGGGGTGCTTAGCAACAACGTGCCACCATAGAAACCAAGATGGCGGCCTTCTATAAATAACATGGACGATGGAAACACGTATCACCCTAACAACTCGCGCTGCACATGCGCAGTAACCGGCGTATCACCATGGTGATGACATCTCAAGTTGACCGCGCCCGCGGGATTCCGTATGATGTCACAATATTGCTATTTTAAAAAAAAAACTATGACGTTACAATGGGGTCCGGGAGGGGTCCGGCAAATAGGGGTTAAAAGTCACACCATATACTACTCACGGCGATTGGCAAACACGTTCTTCAACAACATATATTAACGCACTCAAAAATCGGTTGGATTGACAATCAACACACATTTACTTGGATGGGTTAACATGCACCCAATTGGGTTCATGTTTTCTCAGCCCAGTTGATTTGCATTAATTCTCAATCCAACTGATTTCAGTGTAAGACTATCTTTAACTCAATGGGAAATATTATACGGTTGATCTCAGAGCAGAATCTTCAAAACCTGCTCTTCTTGAATTCAACGAAGGGACTTTTAGTCTGTACGAATTGTGTCACTCTCCGTTTACAGGCAATCAATTCAAACTCGAGACCAATACTGTGAACATAAGTGCATCTCTCTGCATAAAAATGCAAAGGAAAACCGAAAGAGGCACAGTGTGTGCGATGAAAGATTTATTTATTATTTATTTATTGGTGTTTAAGGTCACATACTTATGCACAATGGCTAATCGTGACCGTAACAGTTTTACGGGTGGAGGAAGCCGGAGTACCCGGAGAGAACCACTGAGCAACGACGAGCAGCTGTCAGCTCTCCAACATCGTAACTCTGAACTCTGCACCGCAGCACAGGCAGGGTTAGATTGGTTGAAGACATGCGCACCATCGACGCGCAGTACGCCTCAGTACACAGCGTCATCGTGCCCCCATGTAGGCAGTCGGGGTGAAGTGTCTTGCCCAAGGACACAACGCGGTTGCCGCAGGTGGGATTCGAACCGAGGACCTCTCGGCTTGCAGCCTGCACCTCTACCAACTGAGCCACCGCGCCCCCGGTGCGATGAAGATAAGAACGTATATAGGTCTACGTGCTTCAAAGTGTCAAAAGCGGCACTGACCATCACATGGTTCAAACATGTAAGGCCACCTCAAATTCAAGGTCTATTCAAGGACTTTTCCAGGACTCTTGTAATTTTTTTCAAGGACTCTTCTAAACCCAATATTTCGATGAACGTAGCAATTTATGCATGTTCGTACCTTTAGAAAAAGAGTGATACTTGTGGTACAAAGTGCAGATAATTTGTAGAAGAAGCAGAAGTGAGCATTAATCCTAAAAACTCAACACTTGACAATTTTCTGGAAAGCAATCCTCGAGAGCTTAAAGACACTGCGTCAAGGGTGGATTTATTTTTTGCCCATTTCTTGTGAACAGGAATATAAATTGTATGAATTACTTTGTTCGCTGATATGTCTGGGAAATTCAAGAGCTATGCAAGGCTGTTGGCCAATTTTCAAGAGCTGTTCACGGCTAAAAAGCAGAGTCAATGACTTTTTAATACAAAAGTGAAATTCAAGAAATTTTCAAGACCCTGTATGAACCCTGCATCAAGACTCCACTTAAAAAATGTTGAATCGGAAATTCTCATTCCATTCTAATCCATTCGTCAAAACAACAAACCTGTCGTCAATTTCTGTGAAGTGAAGTAACTTCAGGTGCGTTTCGCCGCCCGAATGCCCCATATACTTACAGGGATGTGTTTTTTTTGTTTCTCGACTCGACCATCTGATTTAGAAAACACAAGCTATTATTCCTCCGATCCCGCAATCTGCCGTGATTCTTCACTAACCCCGAATGGGCATCGAAACATAAGCGTTATACCCTGCAATCTGCCACGATTCTTCACTAACCCCGAATGGGCATCGAAACATTAGCGTTATACCCCGCAATCTGCCACGATTCTTCACTAACCCCGAATGGGCATCGAAACATTAGCGTTATACCCCGCAATCTGCCATGATTCTTCACTAAACTCGAATGAGCATCGAAACATTAGCGTTATACCCCGCAATCTGCCACGATTATTCACTAACCCCGAATGAGCATCGACACATTAGCGTTATACCCCGCAATCTGCCATGATTCTTCACTAACTCCGAATGGGCATCGAAACATTAGCGTTATACCCCGCAATATGCCGTGATTTTTCACTAACTCCGAATGAGCATCGAAACATTAGCGTTATACCCCGCAATCTGCCACGTTTCTTCACTAACCCCGAATGGGCATCGAAACATTAGCGTTATACCCCGCAATCTGCCACGATTCTTTACTAACTCCGAATGGGCATCGAAACATTAGCGTTATACCCCGCAATCTGCCATGATTCTTCACTAACTCCGAATGAGCATCGAAACATTAGCGTTATACCCCGTAATCTGCCACGATTCTTTACTAACTCCGAATGAGCATCGAAACATTAGCGTTATACCCCGCAATCTGCCTCGATTCTTTACTAACCCCGAATGAGCATCGAAACATTAGCGTTATACCCTGCAATCTGCCATGATTCTTTACTAACCCCGAATGAGCATCGAAACATTAGCGTTATAGTTTTAATTTCAAGTATTAGAAAAGCTGGCGATTTATATAACAAAAGTGGTTAGCTGTTTTATATAACAAAAATGGGGGATTTCTATAACAAAAATAGTGACCTCGAACTATGACAAAAGCTGGCGTTCTATTACAAAACTGGTGAGGTATAACAAAAATGGGCGATCGCTGTTACAAAACTGGTGAGGTATAACAAAAGTGGGCGGTATAACAAAAGTGGTTACAACAGACATATGTTTTTTCACTGACCCACAATTCCATCACAGTATCCCAAATTACCACAGAGCAAATCGCTGTAAACATATAACGAGGAGACACTACCTATTGGTATATAGCGCCAACTTCAATTCTACAGAAGCCCTGCCGAATGTCCTGATACTTAATGCACTACCAGGATCCATTGGCCGTACCCTCCGACCATAACAACTTCAGTGCAAATTTTATAAAAATCCGTCCAATAATTTTATGCCAGATATGGGCTTCTGTTGCCTCACCAAATCGCAGGTTGACAAGTGCCACAGGAAATAAACAAATGTGCTCCGATAGGTGCAAACTGTTTAACCTGCGACTGTGCAACAGTTGTTTTCCACGGGACTTGTTAACATATATTTATGTAATATCAGGGCAGTCCACACAAATTCAAACCCCCATATATTGCAAATGTATAAACGGGCGATTTCTTATGAAACTTTAACTGGCATTTTATCTTATGCAGGGAATGGAATGTTTGTAGATTCATACTTTTAACTAAACCAATTTTCATAATTGTACAAATAATTATTGAACCCTGTACTAATCTTAAAAAATAAATATAAGCATGAATGATTGCTTTAAACCGTCTTGCTTTACAAGCCGACCAGGCCGCGTGAGCTAAACTTGATAAATGCTTAATAAGCTAAAGCTGATAAAAATTCCGAGGCTTTGTCCTCCTTGCAGTAATAGAAAAATTATAGAAAGGTTGCCGATATTTTCAGTGTTGAATATATAATATGCTTGATCGTTATTAAAAAAGAAAAAAATAAATGACCCAACAGTTGGATATAAACCAGGAAAATTAAATTTATTTTTTATCTTGCACGTGTCAGTTAGTACGGAATTGTGGAAGGGACATTGGCTGCCAATATATTTCTCGCCCCACTCTACGTGAAACATACGCGTGTCCCGTGTGATACAGCAGGGGGGGGGGGGGGTATTTCTATCCCACCCACCCCACGTTACATACTCATTTGCATATTTTTATAGGTCGCCGGAACTATTTCATCATCGTCTGCACAATTGTAGATACACAAAATGGCTTCACGATTTGCAAATATAAAAACTGACGACAGATCGAAGTTCTAAATAGTTCTAAGGAATTAGTGTTCACAAACGTTTAAACGCTTCTTAAATTGTGTTCGTTTATTACCTATTTATCCGTTCCTTGTTGATATAGACTCAATATTTAATTATTATTCAAATATTAAACTTCATTTGTTTCGACCCCATGTTTCTCTGCAGATTTAATATCACTGTGCGAATTTATCGATCGATCAATAATCTCACAATGCCCTTTACCTTAGAGTTTGACACGCGCAAATTCATTAACCCCTTAACGGACAGTGTTACAAATTATTTTTTTAGTATATACCTATGGTATATGCCTAACTTTTGTACGATGTTTCCGATGAAATTGTTCGTTTTTCGAAAGGACTACGACTTGATAAATTGGGTATGTCAGCACGTGACCGCCAATTATCTATAATGACGTAATCCTCGTGTGTGGGGAGAAAAATCATTCTCTATGAGTCTGAAGGTGGGAATGGGGAAATCTCACCCTCGGGGCAAGATATTTGAACCAGACCCTCGGCAAGCCTCGGGTCTGGTTCGAATATCTTGGCCCTCGGGTGAGATTTCCCCATCCCACCTCCAGACTCATCGGGGATCATAATAATCCAGCCTCGGCCGCGGCGAGATAAATTAATTTTAGCAGCCGAATGTCCCCTATAAGCTACCGACGTTGAAGGTTTCCAACATTTATCTCGCCGTGGCGAATTAATTATCTCGTCGCGACGAATTAATTATCTCGCTGCGGCGAGATAATACCTTGCGGCGTCAAGACAAATATTTATAGCCAAATGACCGTTCTTGATAACTCTCTTGAATCGGTAACCTTACAGCCATAGCTTTATCTCTTCACACATTCCGAGGTTGATGCAGTCCACAATTTACCACGATCAAGGGACTCAAGACATCTACTTTCCGACTCGTTGTTCCAACCCTGCACCACTCACTCAATCAACATAGTGGCCCTTGCAGGTGGTTCGAACCGGAGGGCCTTTTCTGCGACATAGTGATCTGGCCACACAATTCCTTCAACCCTGTGGCTCAACACGACACGACCCAACCATTCTTCCATGTGTGACCTGACTAAGAAGTTCGATCCATCCAGTAGTCTACCCAGCGATCCAACATACTAAACGATAACCCCATAACAAAAATCCAGTCAAAGTGACCCCATCACACTATCTTCCTGACCCACTCTTCAGTTCCATTGACCATTTTAAGAAATTCCACCCAACCTAAGCATAATACGCGAGCCCGAAAGTAAAACGTTCTCGGCGACTAACTGAGAAAGGAGTAGGGTGACTTGAAAATTTCCGAAAATACTGGGGAAATGACCTAAAAACCTAACTTTTGTATGAAAACTGCATCCACATTCTAGAAAGAAGAGGTCAAAATTTTCGACTGGGGTGGCCATATGGGGCCCTATTAGCCTCGGGCCTGATAACACAGTCACCTACTCATCCCCATCCCTAAGACACTTCACAACCCTCTTGTTAACACCCATACCTTCGAACTTGGAGACCTTCCTCCACACCGACCGAGTCGCCCGACATGTCCCGGTGATTTAACACCCATATCTTCCGACTCAATCCAGTGATCCAACACGACTCTGTAACATAAAACGCACCTACCTTCAGACACCATGGGCCGCCCCAAACATTCATTCCAAGGGCGACACAGTCACCCGACCTGTAAACCATCGAAGCCAACCACGACCAAGTGGCCCACTATCTCTGCATACCCACCCATAGATCTTGATCCTCCTCTACCACATCTATGTGACCCAACCCAAAATTTATACCCCACAACGATCAAGTGACGTCAACACACAACTCTGACAACCTGCTGGCCGAGCCTCTCCCATCCACAACCTATTCGACCAGACTCACACTCCCATATTTCACGTGTTACCCAACCCAAACTACGCATTCGACCCAGTACTTGACCAGCGACCCGACAATACCACTCGAGCCGACAAGGTCGCGGTTTGGTGAGCCACTGCCCAGATACTTCGGTCGCGACGCTTCCCAAATACGCCCCCTCCCATTCCCCGTTCCAATCATCCTCCGCGACTTAGTTGCCCAACACCCCATTCCACCATGGCAGGGCCAGGAATTCAAAGGTAAGAGGTACAGGTATCTTCTGAGGGGGAGGCGTCCAGAAAATGACTGAAAGAACAAAGGCGGAAGGGAATGATGAATCCGATTGCCACTTGCTTGCCATATACAGTATAGCACCTGCAAGACTTCTTTCTACCATTACATCTTTCGGAGTAAACAATGAAGCCCAAGTCTCAGAAAGACTACCTACGAGCGTAGGCATACCTGGCACGCTACCGAGGTAGGTCTAAGATGGTAACTAGTCTTACTGAGACTAGTCGTTGGGGGGGGGGGGGGGGGTTCCTACTGAAGGAAACGTTTTTTAAAAAATATTCACTAAATCGTGCTATCTGGGTCTGGAAATATAGTAAACCTGATAGGGGCGAATTCCTGGTGATAACACGATTTAGGCCAGAGCGAATTATTGAAAATTGAAATAGTACAAAAGCCCCCCCCCCGCCCCCCCATGGAGTGCGGTGGGGGGGGGGGGGGTTATCCGCCTACTTGAGAATTTGTCACATAGACGAAAAGGGTAGCAGTAACTTCTGGTGACCTATATATGTATGGCTGTATTTAAAGGAACCATCGTATAACAGCTACAACAGCTGGTGAAAATTCCAGCATGATTGGTTGAACCAGCTCGAAGAAGGGGCAAATGATAAATACCTGTGACATCCATATCATTTGTATGGCTCTACTGATAAGCAAAGGATTCTAAAGTGGTACAGAACCAACCACTGTTGAAACGTTCAACCTTCGACTGTGTCTATTACATTCATATTTGTATGGCGATATTGACAGGTAAGAGGTTGAAACGAGGTGCAGAATCTTCGGTACGACATCCCCAACAACTGTAAAAACATACATCTAATAAAATGAAATATCTAATAAAATGAAAAGTTATAACTGATACATAGATAGGTTATTCCGTTCCTGTGACATCATATGTGCATGGACACAAGGATAAGTAAGGGGCAAAAATGGTGCAGGACGTTTCAGTTTCAACAGTTTCTATACAGTGGCTCTGAAGAAAAATGTAAAGCTTTGTTAAGTTATCATCTCTGCTTTGCTTCACTCGGCTGAGCTAACAATTGGATCGGAAAGGTACAACAGGCTACTTAGCGCCGAGTCTGGTGGAAGCTCGGGTCAGTTCTGCGCAAACATTACGATTTGAGATCAAATAGACCGTTTCGTCCAACAAAAAAAAAAAAACAAATGAAAAAAAAAACAAATGGGTCAAAATTTTGTAAGTTCAACATCCATGGAAAGGGGAAATATTTTTACTTCAAAAGTGGTCAAATATTACTTCAAAAGTGGTGACCTTGTTTTTGTACTTCAAAAGTGGTCGATGGTTATTGAAAAAGAAGAGACCTCATTTTACTTCAAAAGTGGGCGACGGTTACTACAAAAGTGGTGAGCTACTTCAAAAGTGGTCGATTTCTACTCAAAAGTGGTGAGCTACTACAAAAGTGGTCATCTACTTCAAAAGTGGGCGTAACAGGTCTCACTGTGGAAGGTAGTGAGCGCATCTTGAGATTATTGAGGAATGAACATTCATAAGGAGTGGATGTTTTATTATAAGGAAAAAAAAATAGTCAAATAAAAAAGGGAAAAACCAATGCCATTTTTAAAAATCAAGGCTCCTAACAAAAGAGACACAATGCATCACCACTTATTTGAATCGAAGAAAAACAATCAAAAGAGTGAATTGGAGAGACAATGGAGCAATATCAAAATGACAGAGCGCGACATTCGCACCCACAATCGAAATGCAAGAGGAGTTGAAATAGATCACCGAAGGATTAAAGCCTATCAGACAAGCTTCCTTGATAGGCACGCCGAGAACTTTACCCAATTTCACCCCTTTAACCCTTTACCCAACGTAACGGCCAAAACCGGCCAGCGCTATTCTCAAATATCGCCAATTAATTTTCATTATTTTTTCATTTTTTGTCTCAAAAACATAGGTTATGACCCCTCGTTGGAACGAGCTCGTCGAGCTCGTTCCAACGAGGGGTCATAACCTATGTTTTGAGACAAAAAATGAAAAAAATTAGTTATTCAAGAATTGTTTTTGCAAGTGTCGTCTGCTTTTCATGTTAGGTAAAGTGTTAAGAGTCGAGACTGAGGACAACAGTAGTGTTACGAGCAGCGAAGTCATCATATTCGGCATCGATTCCGACGACACGGGACATATAAGTCAACCTTACTTCGAATTATATAACGTGAGTCCCCCAAACATGGATTCGACACACGGTTTTCATCAAGGAAGTGATGGAAAGTTCAATTAACCCGCGATAATCTGATCATAGGTAGACAGGAATACGAAAGCACCCCGGGACTGTTACATTTGCTCGTGTTGAGTAAACCTGTTAAACATGTATATGTTGATGGAAATGTCGATCGCAGATGTCCTGTCTAAACTATTGATCATAATTTCGAGACTGAAATATGTAAATGTTAAAGATGAATTAAAATACAATAATAAATAAACAGGAATTTAAAAAAAAAACGAAGACGAATAGCCATGGGAATGAAAGATTGATCTTTAAGCATCGAATGATCGTCGTTTTTTTCTAAAAGAGCATAAGAGGATTGATAACGAGAAAATCTAATGGAAAGAAGAATCTATTGATGAATCTTTTGGCGAAACACGAGTGGCTGGATTACGACAGATTGTTCGTCTTTGGCAAAAATCTGTTTCAACCCAAATACAGGATTCTCAAGAGAGGTCTAGAAGAGCGATTACCTAAAAACGTGATAGTCAATCTATTAAATCGTCAAAACGAGATAGTGCGGCCGGACATTTCGCCTCTCGCCGTCTTGGAAGTGGTGATTGACCAAATCAGACGTGGAATGTAACTTCTACGAAAGCAGTCAAGGCATGCCGGACCAGTGACATTTGATCTTGGGGAATAAACATCTCATCATCTTCTACTGGACAGGATTGATGCGAATCCCATGACGTTCGCAGTGGGCACAATAGCATGAAAGTTTCTATCTATCACATAATTACTTCAAACTACCCAGACTATCAAAAAATAATTCCTGTTTGTGCCTGTTTGGTCAAGAACTCAATCACATCTGAGGGAGCTCACGTCACCAATGAGGTGAGAAAAGAAGATTTCAGGAGTTTTTGTTAGAACTTGTGGGATGGAGAACTTCATAATTTCGTGGTTGTCGACCCACCGAGAGAGAAGTGCAATGAAAAAATATCGCAGTGGATTCACGAATATTACATTCTGGAATGAATAAAAAATGAAAAACGTATTATTGGTTTCCCAACATCAGAAAGGAAAATAATCTGCTCAGGTGTTCGACCGATGAAGGAAATAATTGGTTCAATATTCGCATTCCCCAAAGAGACATTGTCGAGACAAGAAGGGGGATAAACGGCCATCACGATGTGGTGAGATTGACTATAAATGTAAACACTCTATGAACGATGTTGGACACGGGAGTCGGCTATATAGTCGATTTTTGTACCCGATGACACTTTCTGGAAGTTATTAGGTTTTTGATCGATCCGTATACGAGGGTCACGTCGTATCGGAAAACGTAATGGACATTCTCACGATCAACAGCATCTTGGACGTTTGGCCAGGTTAAAATTTGGACCATTTATGCATAACGTTAGACACCATACGCGGCATCGAAACCATCTTGAGGATCAAACTGGCGAGCAATTTTATGTTTGAGAAATTGTGACGATTCGATTTCACATTAGAGAATTTTAATAATATAAAAAAACTCTTGTTTTCAGAGTGTTTTTGTTTTTGTTGTTTTGTCTCCTAAAGGTTTATATATAAAGATAAAAACAACATTTAAAACAGAAGAAAAAAATAGGATGCGATACGAAAATCGAAAAATAAACCCATAGGAATGACAGAGAGACAAAGGTTGCAGAACATTAGAACATCGAGATGAAGCGGTGAAATTGAATTTGAGACATGACGGCCTCAATGTAATCGCTCTGATCACCAAAACACAAATGAAAAGAGTGGGACAAACCCATCGAAAGGGGAAAGAAATAGCAATCAAACTGAGCCCAGATAATTGAGATTTAACTTGAAGATGAAAGGCGGTTTTCTGGGAATGTTGGTGGGACTTGTTGCCAGAGCTTCACACATTCTCACGAAAGCCGCACAGCCAGCTCTAAGCATGGGTGCGCTTTCGGGTGAAGACAGTTGTGGTACACAGAAAACCATGGATCGTGGGAGATGGTCTATATTTAAAGAGAGGAGGATGCGTCTGTCAATTCGAAATGGATGGTGAAGGATTTTATTTAGGACCTGCGAGGGGTACTGCATTTAAAAAGAATGGAGATATTGTATACCTACCGACGAAGATAAGCAAAAACTGAGGTCTTCTATTCGGACGGAGTTCACCCTTTGAAAACATTCCCATTCTCGGCATATTATTGTAGATGCGTGTAGAGAAACAGCGTGCACAATTTTTGCTTTTGTTATATAAAAAAAAGAAGTGAGAATAAAAAATGAAAATAATAAAAATAATTTATACCCTGATTTGCTAACAGCTCCGCCTTCAGAAGACAGGGATCATGCATATCACACAGATCAGATAAATAAAATTCAGCATTACCTAACGAAAGAGAGATGTCAAGTGCTCAATAAGAAATATGTACTAAAATCACGAAATTCGTCCACAAAGTTAATCTGACTCTCATCACCGTATCTATAGGTTTGGGCGTTGCAGGGGTTGGTCTCTTATCAACCATAGCATCCATTCCAGTTGTACTGGTGACAGAAGGCGTGACCTTGGCGGGTGGATTCTTTAGTATGGTGGGGAAATTCGTGAGTGGAAAATTATCGATAAAGGCCGAGAAATACGAAAAGATCAAATTGTTAGCGGATGCGAAACTCAGTTCCAGAAGGGACACGATATCGGCGGCTCTGAAAAATGGAAGGATTCTGAGAAAAGGATAGATTCGGCATGTTGAAAGAACTAAGATGTGTAAGATTCTCGACAGTGAAATGAAAAATAATCTGATAGAAAAGGGATCGAGAGGAAGCCAGAGAATCTTTTTGTAAACTACTCGAACAAATAAAAGATCCATATATATAATAAATGATATAAGGTCTATATTCTGATAATACAACTCTGTTTCAAGTGTGCTGGATCTGAGAGATGCAAGAGCCTAAACCGAAAGGCATTCGTCTAAATAAAGCTCAAACAGACATAAAAAAAAAATTTCACCCATCTTACGGCCTGATGAAGACCTTCTTCAGGTACATATACAAGAAAACATACACACAGACGACGAAAGAAATGAAATGTGGTGATAAAAGTTCTCGTAAGCCAAGTTCTGACTGAACGGGTGTATAATACAACCTGAAAAGAAAAGAAATAAAAAAATCGGGCTAAAAGTAGAAAGCAAAAGGTAAAAAAAATTACAATTTTTCAAAAGTATTCTAGTAAGTCCTAACTCCAGGTAAACCCTGATATTAATATACTCTTCGAAAATTAAAAAGAAGTGGAATTAATAAATGAAATAAATATAAACAAATATCTATATAAAAAATAAAAGAGCAGTATTGCTTATACATGTAAGGAGATTACGGGCACGATAAACCCTCGTAAAGTCACGACGAAAGATAACAGACCTATGCTTATCAGCAACTGTTCTGCACATAGTTTCGCGAAAAAAGCAGTTAGTTGAAGGCTCCAGTACACTCAACTCGACAATAGGCTCATCGCCGACTGAACACCCAACCTTCGAGCAGATCCATCAGTTATACCTGAGACATCCCAACACGCGGGCACGGAATGGGCTGTGCGATAATACCATGCTTACAGTTTAACCCTTTACCCAACGTAACGGCCAAAACCGGCCAGCGCTATTCTCAAATATCGCCAATTAATTTTCAAAATATTTTCATTTTTTGTCTCAAAAACATAGGTTATGACCCCTCGTTGGAACGAGCTCGTCGAGCTCGTTCCAACGAGGGGTCATAACCTATGTTTTTGAGACAAAAAATGAAAAAAATTAGTTATTCAAGAATTTTTTTTGCAAGTGTCGTCTGCTTTTCATGTTAGGTAAAGGGTTAAAGAATATGACAAATCCAATGATGAGAGAGACAGGTGACAAGCGATGGTTTGGTATGGGTAATTGGGAAACGAAGAAAAAATACCCTCGAGCATGAGTGCACTAGCTGAAGAACTACATAAACCCACAGTGCATCAATTTCGAAAGAGGAGAGACCACGTTGGTGGAGTGAATTACATCTGAGCTGTAGATCTAGTGGACAGGCAATCTTTGGCCAGACACAGTCGACGAGAGAAACATCTCTTGATCATCATATACGTCTTCTCGAAATCGGGATAGAATATAGTACGAAAGATTAAAAAAAACATCTTTTTGAGGACGACGACCAAGGAAATTGTGGGTGGATAAAAGATGCAAATTCTACAATGAGAATGTTCGCTCTATGCTACTAGACATCCACTGTTCGAAAACCGAGATAAATGGAGCGTCGTCGAACGATGGAACAGAACCACAAAAGGAAACATGTACAAGCGTTTCACGGCTAATTCGACGAAAAAATACGTGGATGTCATGTACGACTTAGTCGATCACTACAACACTTACTATCGTTCCATCGAAATGACACCCATGGAAACTAGCGTGAAATGAAACGAAAATAAAGTCTGGAGACATCTGGATCCCAATAGACCACTCTGACGACGACGGGGAACCTTCTTTCGAACTGGGTGTTTGATAGAATGACAATTGCTAAGTAGTAGACGTTTCGAAAAAGGCTACATGCATGGACGGGAGAAATCGTCTTCATCAGCGAACTATTCTACAACAGCGATCCTATCACTTATAAGTTCGAAGCCTTAGATGGCAAAGAAACCACGGTACTTTTTAAGAACATGAAATGCCAAAATATATATTAAAAATATAAGTCTGTAAAAATCTTCGATCTCAATCTCGAAAACACGACTAACCATATCGGTGAGCAAGAGATCAGTCTTTGAACTGTACTTTGCCTTGATGTACCCATAAGGAAACCAATACCTCCAGATGGTACTCACGTCTAGAATGCTGAATCCTAAGTAGATGTGTTTGTCGATATAGGACTTGGTATTTCTCATGCGTAATGCCTCGAAATAATCTCTGAATATCATTCAATGTTCGTAGTTGCGTTTGCAGATGAGTTTATTGGCCGATTTTTTAGAGGTGATCACTCTAACGTCAATTTGGACCATTTATGCATAACGTTAGACACCATACGCGGCATCGAAACCATCTTGAGGATCAAACTGGCGAGCAATTTTATGTTTGAGAAATTGTGACGATTCGATTTCACATTAGAGAATTTTAATAATATAAAAAAACTCTTGTTTTCAGAGTGTTTTTGTTTTTGTTGTTTTGTCTCCTAAAGGTTTATATATAAAGATAAAAACAACATTTAAAACAGAAGAAAAAAATAGGATGCGATACGAAAATCGAAAAATAAACCCATAGGAATGACAGAGAGACAAAGGTTGCAGAACATTAGAACATCGAGATGAAGCGGTGAAATTGAATTTGAGACATGACGGCCTCAATGTAATCGCTCTGATCACCAAAACACAAATGAAAAGAGTGGGACAAACCCATCGAAAGGGGAAAGAAATAGCAATCAAACTGAGCCCAGATAATTGAGATTTAACTTGAAGATGAAAGGCGGTTTTCTGGGAATGTTGGTGGGACTTGTTGCCAGAGCTTCACACATTCTCACGAAAGCCGCACAGCCAGCTCTAAGCATGGGTGCGCTTTCGGGTGAAGACAGTTGTGGTACACAGAAAACCATGGATCGTGGGAGATGGTCTATATTTAAAGAGAGGAGGATGCGTCTGTCAATTCGAAATGGATGGTGAAGGATTTTATTTAGGACCTGCGAGGGGTACTGCATTTAAAAAGAATGGAGATATTGTATACCTACCGACGAAGATAAGCAAAAACTGAGGTCTTCTATTCGGACGGAGTTCACCCTTTGAAAACATTCCCATTCTCGGCATATTATTGTAGATGCGTGTAGAGAAACAGCGTGCACAATTTTTGCTTTTGTTATATAAAAAAAAGAAGTGAGAATAAAAAATGAAAATAATAAAAATAATTTATACCCTGATTTGCTAACAGCTCCGCCTTCAGAAGACAGGGATCATGCATATCACACAGATCAGATAAATAAAATTCAGCATTACCTAACGAAAGAGAGATGTCAAGTGCTCAATAAGAAATATGTACTAAAATCACGAAATTCGTCCACAAAGTTAATCTGACTCTCATCACCGTATCTATAGGTTTGGGCGTTGCAGGGGTTGGTCTCTTATCAACCATAGCATCCATTCCAGTTGTACTGGTGACAGAAGGCGTGACCTTGGCGGGTGGATTCTTTAGTATGGTGGGGAAATTCGTGAGTGGAAAATTATCGATAAAGGCCGAGAAATACGAAAAGATCAAATTGTTAGCGGATGCGAAACTCAGTTCCAGAAGGGACACGATATCGGCGGCTCTGAAAAATGGAAGGATTCTGAGAAAAGGATAGATTCGGCATGTTGAAAGAACTAAGATGTGTAAGATTCTCGACAGTGAAATGAAAAATAATCTGATAGAAAAGGGATCGAGAGGAAGCCAGAGAATCTTTTTGTAAACTACTCGAACAAATAAAAGATCCATATATATAATAAATGATATAAGGTCTATATTCTGATAATACAACTCTGTTTCAAGTGTGCTGGATCTGAGAGATGCAAGAGCCTAAACCGAAAGGCATTCGTCTAAATAAAGCTCAAACAGACATAAAAAAAAAATTTCACCCATCTTACGGCCTGATGAAGACCTTCTTCAGGTACATATACAAGAAAACATACACACAGACGACGAAAGAAATGAAATGTGGTGATAAAAGTTCTCGTAAGCCAAGTTCTGACTGAACGGGTGTATAATACAACCTGAAAAGAAAAGAAATAAAAAAATCGGGCTAAAAGTAGAAAGCAAAAGGTAAAAAAAATTACAATTTTTCAAAAGTATTCTAGTAAGTCCTAACTCCAGGTAAACCCTGATATTAATATACTCTTCGAAAATTAAAAAGAAGTGGAATTAATAAATGAAATAAATATAAACAAATATCTATATAAAAAATAAAAGAGCAGTATTGCTTATACATGTAAGGAGATTACGGGCACGATAAACCCTCGTAAAGTCACGACGAAAGATAACAGACCTATGCTTATCAGCAACTGTTCTGCACATAGTTTCGCGAAAAAAGCAGTTAGTTGAAGGCTCCAGTACACTCAACTCGACAATAGGCTCATCGCCGACTGAACACCCAACCTTCGAGCAGATCCATCAGTTATACCTGAGACATCCCAACACGCGGGCACGGAATGGGCTGTGCGATAATACCATGCTTACAGTTTAACCCTTTACCCAACGTAACGGCCAAAACCGGCCAGCGCTATTCTCAAATATCGCCAATTAATTTTCAAAATATTTTCATTTTTTGTCTCAAAAACATAGGTTATGACCCCTCGTTGGAACGAGCTCGTCGAGCTCGTTCCAACGAGGGGTCATAACCTATGTTTTTGAGACAAAAAATGAAAAAAATTAGTTATTCAAGAATTTTTTTTGCAAGTGTCGTCTGCTTTTCATGTTAGGTAAAGGGTTAAAGAATATGACAAATCCAATGATGAGAGAGACAGGTGACAAGCGATGGTTTGGTATGGGTAATTGGGAAACGAAGAAAAAATACCCTCGAGCATGAGTGCACTAGCTGAAGAACTACATAAACCCACAGTGCATCAATTTCGAAAGAGGAGAGACCACGTTGGTGGAGTGAATTACATCTGAGCTGTAGATCTAGTGGACAGGCAATCTTTGGCCAGACACAGTCGACGAGAGAAACATCTCTTGATCATCATATACGTCTTCTCGAAATCGGGATAGAATATAGTACGAAAGATTAAAAAAAACATCTTTTTGAGGACGACGACCAAGGAAATTGTGGGTGGATAAAAGATGCAAATTCTACAATGAGAATGTTCGCTCTATGCTACTAGACATCCACTGTTCGAAAACCGAGATAAATGGAGCGTCGTCGAACGATGGAACAGAACCACAAAAGGAAACATGTACAAGCGTTTCACGGCTAATTCGACGAAAAAATACGTGGATGTCATGTACGACTTAGTCGATCACTACAACACTTACTATCGTTCCATCGAAATGACACCCATGGAAACTAGCGTGAAATGAAACGAAAATAAAGTCTGGAGACATCTGGATCCCAATAGACCACTCTGACGACGACGGGGAACCTTCTTTCGAACTGGGTGTTTGATAGAATGACAATTGCTAAGTAGTAGACGTTTCGAAAAAGGCTACATGCATGGACGGGAGAAATCGTCTTCATCAGCGAACTATTCTACAACAGCGATCCTATCACTTATAAGTTCGAAGCCTTAGATGGCAAAGAAACCACGGTACTTTTTAAGAACATGAAATGCCAAAATATATATTAAAAATATAAGTCTGTAAAAATCTTCGATCTCAATCTCGAAAACACGACTAACCATATCGGTGAGCAAGAGATCAGTCTTTGAACTGTACTTTGCCTTGATGTACCCATAAGGAAACCAATACCTCCAGATGGTACTCACGTCTAGAATGCTGAATCCTAAGTAGATGTGTTTGTCGATATAGGACTTGGTATTTCTCATGCGTAATGCCTCGAAATAATCTCTGAATATCATTCAATGTTCGTAGTTGCGTTTGCAGATGAGTTTATTGGCCGATTTTTTAGAGGTGATCACTCTAACGTCAACTATGTTTCTAATATTTTATATGATCTATGAACGCTGTAGTTTATTAGTATGAAAAAATGTCTTTCCAGGTCATTTTTGGCATCTCCTCGTAATTTCGTGCTGTGAACGATGCAGGGTTTCAACAACGCCTTCTACTCGAATTTAATACCTCAATGAATTTTCTTGATCTTCAAACTCTTCCACTCGTAATACTTCAAATTCGCATTTTGTATCACGAACTTGCATTTAGTTATCTCTGAAATTGGGAAAGAGTTTCTCCAAGTTAACAATTTCGAGCTTGTCAGGAGTCAATGTGACTATCGTATAGTTCTCTCAGATATTCCAAATTAATTTCAAGAATGCACTTGCGTTTTTTCCCAACAGTTGATTTTTTTTGTTCATCCATTTGAACTCGCCTATGGGTAACTCTTGACTCATAGCTCTCCATAGCGATTATTAGCATCACTCATAGCTCTCCATAGCGATTATTAGCATCAAACTGACGATATATTTCGTGTGTCTGTGGGGACAGAACTTGTCCTTCGTGTAACGACTATTAACCTTCGCGTATTAGATCGATATCGTAGTAGAGATCCCATAGTGAATGACTTTCTGCATTATCAATAACGTATCGGTATTAAGCAAGAATTCCAATTCGACTGCCGTGTGTTTCAATGTGGTATCCCATGCCAAAGCCGGGGGCGAGGTAATATCAAGGATCCAATCGGTAATATTCCATACAGACGTTTCTAAAATTTTCGTAAACTTCCACCAAGAGATGGATGTCGGTCCTGGGAAAGAGATCGTGAGACTCTCTCATCAATTTCATACCAAACATCTTCCACACATTCTTGGCAAGCTCACAATTTTCCACGAAAAAGTCTACATCATTTATCGACATTCTACGTAAGAGGCAGAGCACCTTCGCTCCGTTTCTCAAGAGAATCAATGTAATCGTAGTGACAGACACCTTTAAGGTATTCACCTGCCAGCCCTCGAAGTTTCTACCCATGATTTTTAATCTATCTCTTTCCACATTCCTCACTAATGTTTTCAAACCAGTCGACATGGATTTAAAACTATCTAAGAACCTGAGTTTTATCTTTATGATCTTTCTCTCTCCTCACTGATCGGAAGTATCGACTACCAAATTCTTGGGGAATGAAACAATAATTCTTCTCTGTGAGGAATGCACGAAATAAGCCCTTGTAGTTGTTTTACGAACAAATGACTATCGTAACCAGCAAAATTGTGAAATAGAATCAGAAAGAATTTCACACCGTGAAAGCAGAGAATGTACTTATTATTCGCGGCTGTACACTCCTATAATAGCAATGATCTCTCATTTTTTTTGTTATGGGCGTTCTCATATGAGACATTCCGAAGCATTCTCGAATGCGGTTTGTTGTCCATCTCTAAAAATCATCTGACGGTTTTTTTTAAATATCCTTCATAATTATTTTCCACGTCTTTTTCAAACCTATCAACGAATTCTTGGATCAAGTCGTCGTCCTCGGATACTGCCGTATACAACACGGGATCCACATCTTCCTCGTCGTGGAAAGAACATTTAATGTAATAAAAAAAATCTTGAAGTCGTGTGCTTCTGATAGGGTATTAGAAAATTCAGGCTAGTATCGAGTAGGCAGGTGCTTATGTTTTCCGTAAAACACTCTAAATTTGCATAGACGACGACGACGACGACGACGACGACGACGACGACGAATGGAACACTCAACGTCTCTGATGATTAGCAAATTTTAAGAAAGTGTTAGGTTCTGGCGTCTCCATTCTCACAGCCTCGTGATTCGCATACTATTCCTCGTGTACTTGCAAAGATTCTTCATTCAGAAACGAATTCAGACATCTGACACAACGTAACCCCTCGTCCCATGTTCTTTATCCGACAATAGTGTTGATTCTGGTGCCGTGAAATAATAAGCAAATAAACGTGTTTTCTTTATGCTCGTAAACGTGAGAGATTATTTTCAGAGGATAGATGTATATTTTTCCATCCTCCAAAGCCGTACCCATTGATAGAGATGTTTGGATTTCACTTTTCGAATCTATCTTTTCTGCAGAGCTAGAATATGATGTTAAAAATACAATATGCAGCAAATATCCATTTTTTGTTCATCTCTTGATAACCCCAGAGATACCGGAACACCATTCCCCGTGGGAGTGGGTCGTTATCCACTACCCTTTGTGTTCTGGGCTGAAAAGTGCCCTTTGATACAAACAATACCAAATAACCAATATCGTCACGAAAGGCTTAACCCTTTACCCAACGCAGACGATATCAAAATTTATTATTTTGAATATATTTTTTTAAAAATTTTTTCAAAAAATTTCAACAAAACCATATCATGTGACCGACCCCTCATTGGAACGAGCTCAATGAGCTCGTTCCAATGAGGGGTCAGATGATATGGTTTTGTTGAAATATTTTGAAAAATTAATTTTTTTCAATTGCTCAATTTGCATATTACGCCGGCGGATTCGGGCGATTCGTTAGATAAAGGGTTAATTAAAGAAACTATCGATCTAACCCTCTACTCAATTAACGCAATATAAGAATTTGATATTTTAATTATTGTTTTTTAAATTTTTAAGAAAGTTCAACAAAATCTCATCATGTGACCCTTAATTGGAACGAGCTCGTTCCAATGAGAGGTCACGTGATATGATTCTGTTGACATGTTTTAAAGGCTATTTTTTTCAACTGCTCAATTTGTAAATTTCGCCGGCCGCTTCGTTAGGTAAAGGGTTTAAAAATATCATGCTGCTCATATATATATCTTTTACCATGCATGAACTATTTGAATCATGAGGTCCGAAATCAAATCTTTCTTCCCGTGTAATACCTTTTTGGTTTCCATACTTTTTATTCGGATACTCATACGTTATTACAGAAAAAATGTTTAATTATTTGCAGACAGGTAAGAATGGATGCACTATTACCAAACAGTGCAATTTCAACGGTACTATGTATCCAACAAATGGGGATGTTAAATATCTGTAGGTGTGTAACTGCGCTGCACTCAGGATAGAAAAATGTCAGTCAAAGCGTTCGTAGCCGATGTGGGAGAATACCCCCACCCCCGTAATAGAAAGGCATCATTGCATGATCAGCATTCTCCACTTCCACTTTTGAAGTACTGCATGAAGTCCGAATAACTTGCGGATTGAGATTTTCTACATTAGTTCCGCCCTGCTGGGAAGTAACACAAGTTCGAACCGTGAGTGGATTTCAACAGAGACGAGATAGAAACTAACAAAAGTACGAAGGCTTCATATCTGTTTTTCCGATGTCCTTGTAAGAAGACCGCCCTGTCCCGTGTAATGCTATCTGCAGTACTCTTCGCATGTGTAGGAGGTAGAAATACTTTAATCTTACAGCCCAACCGGGCTATCTGTATGATCATGATTTTTCGCTGGAATCGAATTTCGAATCGTATCAAGCAAAAGGTTCGAAAGTGAATGCAATATCGAATCGAATCCATGTTTCAATTGTTATGATGCAACGGGTGTTTTACAGGTGCTGTCTATTTCTATTGTGAACCCAGCATCAATATGCGTAGTGGCGAAACCATTTCGTACCATCAAACCGCAAGTACACGTATATGGACCTATCATTTGTGTTTCTATGAGGTTGGGCAATTTATTCGTATGGCAACCAAAGGTATTTCATGTATAAATTTTGGCATGGACAAGCGAAGGAACCCCATCTGCAACGGATTTCATTTACATTTACTTGACGAATCAGCCGTATCCGCCCGCGTAGTTCACAAATTAATCAGTTGAAAAAAAAGAAATTTAAATTGTTTGTCAAAACCATGTCAAGTGATCCCTGATTGGAACGAGTTCGTTGAGCTCTTTCCAATGAGGGGTCACATGACATGGTTTTATTGAATTTTTTAGAAATATTTTAAAAGTCAATAATTAAAATAATACATCTTGATATCGTCGGCGTTGAAATAACTCATAGCGATGGGTAGCCTTTTTTTTCATTCAGCACTCTACGCTCACATTTCTAAAAGTAGAGACGGTCACGATTAGCCATTGTGCATAAGTATGTGACCTTAAACACCAATAAATAAATATATCTATCTAAAAGTACAAACGTCCATTCCGCATTGAATATTCTATCAAAAATGTGGTACTGACCTTGGAATTCTCAACTATTATAGTCGAATTTTCGGGAGACGTTATTCACGTCCACATCACAATTTTTTTCACGAAATTGTAGTATTTTGTGAGGATAAAAAAAATAGAAGATATTTCTCTTTCTTTTTGATTTTTCGCCTTTTTGACATTTTCACGCCATGTCTAATGTGTGACAATTTTCACTAAAAATGCTACATTTGTGAACGCAGTGGCGCCATAATTATAACGCATACAGTTATGAAACTTCACATATCTATTTCCCGACATTTTAAGTTGTTCACCTTTTATTCAAATTTAGACATGCCACTTTTACGTTTTTTCTATAAGTTTCATTTTCATCCTCATTTTGATCCTTAACCTTTCGAAATTTTGAGAATATTATCTCCATAAAATATATATAATACACATTATGTGGAGAGTGGATTGTCACTAAATCACCCAAGGAGTGGACTTATCACCGAAACTATCACTTTCAAATTTTGTACACATGGACAAAAAACACAAGCAATGTTTCAAACATTGGACCGCCGGGTTTAACCTGGGGGCTGCACATTGAAAATATTAATTGGTCTACCCCAAACATTTCCTGAACAGGTATCCTATTTAATGACGTTATGGCGTATCATGTTCCTGGTCGGAAAAAGGGCCGCTGGTGTTCAAAGGGTTAAATTTCCTCTGATTTGGATGAAAGTTTAGTATGTTATAGAACTAGATGGGTGTTTTTTCGTATTTCCGTTTTAACACCATTTTGGTGTTCATACGTCAATACAAAGGCTAGCCCATATTTTAAAGTCTTTATTGAAATGCCACTTTTGTGGATCCAGTAGCTCCCCATTGATACGAGGTACAGTTATGAAACTTCACACATCCATTTCTGGTAATTTAAAATCGTACACCTCTCTGTTTTTATTTAATTTACACTCGATGCCAGCGATTCCAATTTTACTGTTTTGTTCCAAAAAATTATATTCAACCTCATTTTGCACCCAGCCTTTCGAACTGTTGTGGATATAATCTCCACTAAAATCATATCCAAAAATGTGGCTCCGTCCCACGAAATTCCCAACCCTTAATGTCGAACTTTTTAGTGGCGTCATATAGGGTCACAGTCTAAAAATGAAGTTCATCCGATTTTCATGAAGTTTGTTATTTTTTAGAAGTCAGGCAATTAGAAGATACCTGTTTTTTAGTATTTTTGTTTGGTCGCCATTTTTAACGTTTTACATCACTTCAATTTTGACCATTCTTCATATCTTCATTTAAAATACTGCTGTTTTTGAAAGGGTTAAAAATGGGGGTTTTTTGCATCAAACATCGACAAACACGTCAGACGTGGCCCCAAAGGCGTCGACAGTGCTTCTTTTAACGAATTCATACAATTCGGTTTGCGATTCAAATTAATCTACATGTAGTTAATATAAGAACTGTAAAGGCTGGGCTCTGATTAATTGACATTCAAATTACTTTAAGCTATCGCTTTGAATGTATCACTAATAATAACATAATAACACTTTGGCCGGCCGCTGATTTGTCGCGGTTCTCGTATGAAAAGGCCTTGGTCACCCCTGTTCTCCCAACTGCCCCCTATTCCCACGCTTCTTCTCTCTTCCCAACACTTGGAGACGAACTGTTTGATGACATCCCTTGCCCCATTCTTTCCAATCTCTCCGATTAGCATATTAACCCTCTCCTTTGAGACTCTTACTAACCACATGTCCTTCATTCTCCAATCCCACTTCCCCATTATACTCCCATTGAATCTTATTATTTTAAATTGGTATTTTGGGCACTCCAGAAGAAAGTGTTCCAGGGTCTCGCCTAAATTACACATCTGGCACTCATTTTCACTGTTTTTCCCGATTTTTCCCCTCAGCTCTAGGGACCGCGACCTCAGCTTGAACAAGAATGACACCCCAAAGTTGCCATCAAGGTACTCGTCAAAACCAAGCTTCTCTTTATGACGCAGGCCACCCAAAGACTTCTTTGAGTTGACCCCTCTCGCCAATTAAGGTTACCATCCTCCATGACCCTTTCTCTGACGATTTTTTTACCCTGGTTTGCCTCTACGTCTAGGTCCGAGATCTCCAGTGTGTGGTTCTCTATTAGCTCCCTCACTTGGACCATCCACCCTGTCTTGATATTTGAGTTGAAAATACTCTGGAATATCACTTTACACCATCGGCTGGCGGGGAGATTTACCAAGTAGTTAAGATAACCGAGTTTCAATAAGTCTGATTTGACATATCTGTTCTCAATATTCTAGTTGTGACAACCCACCTCGCAGTTATCTTAGCAACGGGCCTAGATTCAAACGCGAATTGACCAGGTATCACCAAGGTGGAAGACCATATATCGTCATCTGAGAGGAACAAGGCGTCATCTGCAAAAGCTAATGCATTGCAGAAGGCATATTGTTCCACTTAATGGGCGATATATGTGCAACTTAGACGTGACGAGATCTCCGCTATGGCTTGAAATGACATTCTTAGGAATGTTCCAATTAAATTTGTGTCATCTGGTTAGATTGAATACTATCAATCTCGTTCCCGAGAAAACTGCAGGATGAGTTGTGTAATCTCCAGAAAATTGACAAGTAAAAAGATTTATTATATGACTATGTAATTTAACCGGTAAATATCACTACTGTTTGACGATGTTTTCCTGGTCCCTGGAAAATCCACAGTGTAGAATCCGATTCCGTATCACTATAGTATGGCGGACTATTTACGGGGGCGTTCGAATTCGCATAATTAGCTGTTCCGGTCGCGGAGTACTTTACTCCGTGCTGGAATGGGTGCGCTTGAACGGCGGTCCGTTTTTTTTTCTCGTATTCATGATATTTTTTTATCGTATTCATGCGCATCGGGGATTGCACCTGTTACAAAAATAAGTGTAAAAAGTAGTTCTTTTTTACTTCAATCCAAATTACCAAGAAAAGGTTGGGGGAATTGTTAATGCTGGAGCTGGCATGCGATGTTGAACAAAAAGGTCATATAAAAAACCTTTTATCGCTACAGTGAAGTGATCTGGGTCGTCGCGTCACGTCTCGTTGAGGAGGTCAGATCCTCCTCGACTCGACCTGATACTACGACCCAGATCATTCACTGTAGCGATAATACGTATATATGAAATCTAAACTCTCCAGGATTCGAATGTTTTCGAATAATGAGGATGGCTCAGAACAAATCGAATCAGAGAGAACATTCGAAACAGAATCGACTCTCGAACGTTCGTCGGGCCCTACTATTAAATTACATTACTGCTGGTTCTCCTATACTATTAGTTACGCATCATATCGTTTGCAAAAATCGATGTATTCCTCATTATGAGGATAAATCATGGCGAAAAAAACGGTAGAAAATAAATTCAGAAATATGACCCTTTTAGATTCACTTTAAGCCTCCATTTTAAACAAGGGGTGGTAGTTGTCCATGTTCTGCCCCAAACTCGACTGAATTCCTTTGATATTTCTTAGCCGCTCCAGTTTACTTCCGATGCCCGTGAATGAAGCCTATAAATGACATGACGTATTTTTACGTTTCATATACAGTGGAACACACTTAATTTGACGTCTCCTAATTGAACAGTCAAGTGAGCATAACACAAAACCATTTGCCATACGTTCAGTTCAATTACCTAGACATTCACCACATTCCTCCCGTGTAAAGAAGAATAAAATGTAGCCTCAGAGCATTTAATGCAGGAATTTAATCTATTATTGTTTGGATGACAGGGCTCTGTGGACCAAGATATAATAGAATATATACTCAGCTTCTCTGCAAAATACATGAAAGTGACCACATCCATGTTAATTGAATACTGTAGTTAACTGAATAATTCACGCCAGAAAATGGTTATTCAGTTAACAGGGTTGCTATGTACCAGTGAACACCCTGTCCCACATGTCACCCAAGCCGAAAACTAGTTCACTGCAGCTCAAAGTGAGTAATCGAAAAAGATATGGAGTAACAAATTACATGTTTTAACCCCCTTCTCATCCGATTTCACCCCCTTGAAAGTTATGAAATCTCCATTTCCATGTGACACTCTCTGGACTAAGTTGAGTACATATGAGAAGTTTCGGTCGAGATTCAAAGTACGATGCAGGAGGACTGAGGGAACAAACACACATATTTTAATCCCATTCCATCCTCTTAGTCTTTTCATATGAAAAAACAAACTCCCCAATGACACTCTTTGGAATAGGGTGAGTATACGTGCCACGTCTATATTCAATCGATGGTGTAGAAGTTAGGGAAAAAACAACATATAGACTTTTTCGTCCCATTTCCATCCAATTCTTCATTGGGAATAGAAACATTCCTTAGTGGCGCTCTAAATACTGGGTTGAGTAGAAATTTGGTGGTGTTTCGATGGACAGTTTAGGGGAATTTAGGGTATAAACAAAATATAGGCGTTTTCACCCCATTCGCACCCATTCCTCCCTTTTCCTCCAGTAGGCGGGTATGTGGTTTTCGAGCGGTTTTCGAGCAACATTTGCAGGACCCCGAAAGTGATGCCGTGATCACGTGATCCTGTTACGTCATATAGGGTTGTCACATGTAACTCGAGTGCGCGACCATGCTATGGCGTTATTACCATTTTAATACGTTATGGTAGTGCGTAAGTGCAGCGCGTGTTATTTGAGTGACATGCGTTTCCGTCGTCCATTTTGTATACGCGAGGCCGCCATTTTAGTTTCTATGGTAGAATATGTGGATGCTATGTGCTTGGAATGCTTGTAATAAAAGAGGGTTGGGTTTGGATGGTGTGCTCGATTGTATGGGAGCAAATCTAATTACCACAAACAACCCGAATATTACCAAATTCATCAAAAACATCTTCATTTAGTTCGGACTCCCTCAGAATCCTCCTTATAAGAATAGCACAAACAACCCGACAACTGTTTATTTAGATCAGATTCTTCGAGAATCTTCAGTTTTTGCCAATCTCGTGTGATATTCTCACTACTCTCACTCCAGCAGATTCTCTTTTCCCAGCTACACCTCGACATCTCCGGTTTCGATCTTTGGCTTTGACCAATCAGATTACTCTATTTATCTAAGCCTTGCCCACTGTTACATCAATATCTAAAACAAGCTTGCTAAGAATAAGCTCAAGATTCAATCGAGTTGTGACTGGAACAAGCACCGCTCAGACTCGAATCTCGTCGAGTCAATATGCGAACAGTGACTGGAAAAAAACATTCATCGGACAACCCGAATCTTATCGAGTAATGAGCTATCGAGCAAGTACTCGAAAGGGTGAACTTTCATGCGACTCTTCGGCTCATTTGTGTGTTTGAGTATTCCTATGATGGCTGCTATACAGCTCCCAGCTCCTATATGGTTCCTATATAACTCATATTTCCAATATGACTCCTGTACAGCCCCTAGCGCCTAAATG
This sequence comes from Pictodentalium vernedei, assembly GCA_031216915.1. Lineage (NCBI taxonomy): Eukaryota > Metazoa > Mollusca > Scaphopoda > Dentaliida > Dentaliidae > Pictodentalium > Pictodentalium vernedei. The sequence continues at coordinate 289,031,635 of CM062297.1, read as the reverse complement.
CCTCCCATGCTGCCTCTAGATCCTACACGCTCCAAGCTTCTATATGTATCCTATCTTCTAAATGGCATCAATACATCTTCTGATCCACCCCATGGCCCCCATAGCTCCAAGGCCACTCCTGTAGACTTCTCCATACTCACTACCATCTGTCATATGGTTAGTTTTTACTCTTTTCAGCCACAGCTCCTGGCTACCAGAATCTGTCCTGTGCCACAGCCTTGTATCATTACTACTGAGTTGTGGTACTACTAGTCGCTTGCTAGTTCACTGCCCCTGTCTTAACCTTTCCCCTCCACTATGTCACGGTAGATTCTGTCAGATCGCTTCATTTACCTAAACCAAACCCACTCTCGGTTCACAGACAGTTATCTCCATTTCGTGATATGTCCGGTTTCTAACTGGTCGATTGTGCCGAAGAGAAATGAGAGAACTTGCTTCCTCTGCAAGGTTTTCAACTTCTTCACACTTCGCGATCACCAATTGTCTTTCAAAAAACGATATTTGGATGTCTGTAAAATAATATGTTGATGGTGAGCACATTTTCTCGGCAATACAAACAACATATTTTAGTTATTATTGACAAAAAACGAAAAAAAGTGCCGAGATTGGAAAGCTAGGTAAACATCATGTGTTTACAGTCACAGATCCTGATCATCCAACGTCATCAATTTGGGAGAAGTTATAGAGTTGATTGACTTGACGCCATCTGGAACGGGGCGGGGCGGAGTTGCGACGTGTTTCGCTAACGTTCCTATCCAGTTCTATAGAGATTAGTGTACGTACATCAAAGAGCCTCTAGCAGATTTTCTAGTTTACTGATTTACAATTATCTAACAAAAATGACACAAGACAAAAGGGAGCCGTTGGTTGTTTCGAGCATATATATAATAAATATTCAGATTTAAAGAAATGTCGTTTCTGTAGCTCGACTATTGCAACTATCCTCCAGCTGAGAGAAAGTGTAAATGATAAATAAACTCAACCGTTTTCATAACATATATTTTTTCTGTTTTACCATTACAATATGTTAATGGCAAACGCCGGATTGCTAACCAGTGTATTGCTTGGGGTCGACATTTCTTCTTAGCCTGAAATGATAAGAAACAAATAAATGAAATCGCTTTCGAGGACACTATTCAGTGTCTGACTTATAAAGATGTTGATACCTGATTATACAGATGTGACTAAACTTTTGTTCATGAAGGTTAAAAAACTTGGTAATGACCAATACGATAAAACTTTGACAGTTGTACTATCTATATATGGCTGTGTACATGTATGACAGAAAAATGTAGAACATTTAACCCTTTGAACCGGAAGGGCCGTTTTCCGGTCCAGGATCGTGATACAACCTGAATTCATAAAGTAGATGGTTGCTCAGTGAATTTGTGTGGTAGACCAATCAAGATTTTCAACGTGCAGCCTTAGGGCTGCACGTTGAAAATATGAATTGGCCTACTCCCAAATAAAGAATAAGGACTCTTCCAATTGCTGCAGTTGAACTGGCATAGAAGATACCATCAGGGTTCAAAGTGTTAATATAAAGCAGCACATGAATGTTTATTGAAATCTGATGTTTACTTTTCAAGTAATCACATAAACACTAAAGAATCAAATAAAAACGGAACTAACATAGCGCAATAACTTTCTAAATTTTCAAGAAGTCAACGTAATTTTTCTAACCTGTCCAGACCAGGATATAATTAAGACAAAGCATGGTATCACAGTTTATTGAAATCGGATGTTTACTGAGTTATTGCAACAACAATGACATATTGAGCAAAATCCAACTAAATGGCAATAATACTCGCAGTTTTTCACGGTGACTTTCGAACTTATCAAAGACAATTTTTATATGGAGACGTCTACCAAATGTTATTGAAACCAGCTGTCTACTGTTCTTGTTATTATGTCTGCACATCGAAAATATTGATTGGTCTTCCTCCCAGATAAAGAATATAGACTCTACTAGTTGATTACTCTGAACTAGCATGAACTATACCATCATTGTTCAAAGGGTTAAAAGGGGAAGCAATGTACCGGTAGGTGAACTGTCACTTTTTTAAACACTAGTTATTCAATGCATATTTATGTTCCCAGCCTGAATATACGATTATGGTAACTAGGCTTGTCACGATTGTCACCATTCAAGTCCCGACTGATAAAATACACCAACCACATAACATAACGAAGGCATGCTTCAAAGAATATATGCCTTTATGGTGTAGTTGGAATACTTGTAAGTCGGAATTATAGTTAAAAAAATCAAGATATTTATTGGGGGATAAAGACATACACTCAGAAAAACCCAGGTTCTCCATAGGTACTCTCGAATAACCAGGCTCCTAGAATAACCATAACATAGCTTTAATAACCACCCCCTTCTAACTTGCGCGCCGAATACCAAAGTGCCAATTTATCATTAAATGGGGGGGGGGGGGGGGGGGGGGGGGGGGGGGGGGTTGCAGTCCCTGATTCGATCGCCATCTGAAAATGTCAACTACCACAGTGGAAACGTGGTCAAAAGATATGGTTGCTGACTAGCTCCAAAGAATCAGTTTGGATGAACTGATAGGTATTTTTAAAGGTTAGCAAGAATTGCCTGTAAGACTAGAGAAAATATGTCATTAAAGTGTTGTATTGCTTCTCCTACATATTTGAGGTCTCTGCAGAGCGGAGGGGGTTCATTATGGTAGTTTGGCCATCACACAGTCCACTATATAGCCGAAGCCTGGTGTAGGTGGAATTTCGTGGTGGTTCTTCTAGTCGGGCCGAGCGTTGTCCCGTAATTGTGGTGAGTACCTCGAAATTAGCGTAGATCACAAAGTGGGTCGGAATCAGCTGGCGTCCGTTCTGGAACGAGAGCTTATTTCTTCCCACTTTAGGAATATCTACCAGCAATTTCAGCTGTCTCCTGCCCTTGCTCTCAAAAAAGTCTTCAGGGCCTCTGGAAGGTCTTCGCGTGAATAGCCATGTGTACTGATCCCGTCAGAAGTACTAATTGTCGCAGTATGAGCACTGCTAGTGGAGCAGGTGATTATGGTTTCAACCAACGTACAGTGTAACTTACCTGCCTTTACAATAAAGGGCAGGTGCAAACTCAGCATCCATTCTGGCTGTTTTCCTAAGTCGATGTACGTTTTCGGCGCCACTCGATAGTTGTTGGCTGGGATGTTTGCGTATCCATGCGCTCGATCTGTGAGAGGGATGGTAAGACATCGATACATTTGAAGATAAGGCCATCCTTTTGGTGGATTTGTTGTTCCGTGAGGCTCTTAGTGGCATGGAACATTGCTAATCTGATGGTACGCAGAGACAGTTTTCGTCCTTGTTCTTTCCTTTGACAATCGTCATCGTGTTTCCAGACGTTGCGGACCGTTTTATAAGTGATCACCCACGAAAAGGCTGATATTGTGCTATGTTTAGAATGATGAACCCAATCTGGTAAAACCTCCCAGCTCGAGCCTCTTTGTGGCCTTTTCTTTGGGGTGTCTTGAATCTGAGGAAAATCTATGCTCTTCCAATTTTCCGGGATCAGGGACGGGGCCGAAGATGAAGGCTCTTGAGTCAGCACTAAATTTATGTCCATCAGGGATGCCCAACTGTCATCCCCACATATATTATCAATAGCCCACTAAAATTAGCTCGTCTTTATCACTTTGCGCACAAGAGTGTCAAACTCCTTCGCAAGGTTCTTTCACCTTTCGTGGTGGTGCGACGAGCAGCAGTCGGGGGGGGGGGGGGACTTTTAGAACAGCGTCAGGCAGCAACATAAGCGATTGACTTTCTGTTGTCTCCGACAGAAACACACAAACAATGTTCTGGACAACTTCCCTGGATGGCTCCGGCATTCCTGCAAGTCGAGAAGGCCATTCATGGCTGCCATGTTGAATGGGTAATCTTTAAATGGCTTCCAGTCCCCTTAGTTCTTCCTCAGTCTCGACAAAATGTTTTTCAGCATCAATGAGCTTCTGAGCCATTCCACCCCCAATCCTCCACACTTACACAGCCGAGTCGCTGAATGAGACCCTACTCCACGCTTACTAGAGGGGTAGGGTTCAACTACAGCTTTTCTAAAATGGTCTCAGTGAGGGCAGCAGATACATACAAAGTGCAGCAGTTGAAAATATTAATTGTCTACACCCAAAATATGAATATGGACTCTTTCGTTGAACTGAGATGGAATATACCGCCATGGTTTAAAGGCCTAATAATAATAAACCCATTGATGGTGAATGATACTTTCGGCAATGACAGTAATCGTTGTGGTCACAGTGGCCCACTTGGTTATCGGCGCAGTGGCAATGGCAATGATCTTCTGTAAAAGACAATAAGAGTTGGTATCAGCGATTTTTATCCATCGCTTCAGAGTCCTGTTGGTTGTCAGGTTTCACTCCCCCCTTATGTTTCGAAGGCGAACACGTAACGGCCTTTGAGAGAGTTGAATACCAAGAGATCATTTTCCGGTCGCGTCGCTCGTTCGTGTTTGCTGGATTCTTCGTTGTAAAATTCGGAAAAATAAGGAAGACTCTGAAATAGAACTCTATTCACCTTGTCCGTCACAACACATCTAGGACAACGATTTTCATTCGAATTATCATTTCTGTCATACAGATTTGAATTCTCATTCGAATCTTTGAGAGACATATTTTTCGGGTGAATTCCATTCTCGAAATTTATTCTCATTGTGCGGTATTTTTATTCGGATTAAAAAAGGAAATAAACCGATTCACTAACTGGTAATAATGAATTGATTTTTTATTAATAAATTTTTATATATCTACTTCATTATTATCACGAACAGAACGTATGAAATTCCGTTTCAATTTTTGTTCTCTCTCTCGGTAAAGACATCTCTCCCCCCCCCCTCTCTCTCTCTCTTTAATCGACTAGTTAACCTTATTTTTTATTCAAAAGTTAATGAGTCCTGCAAGTAATGTTGAGATTCTGGTTAATGAGTAAAGTAACTCAGTGTGATTTTTTGTATGTGTCGCTTCCTCAAAATGTTTTTATGAAGTAGTTTGGTTGTTTTTTTGTTTGTTTGTTTGTTTTTTTGTTGTTTTTTTTTGGGGGGGGGGGTGGTTCCCGAGAGGATAAATACATCAGACAGTCTAAAGTATCAAAACACTTTTGCTCATCTCATTTGGATTCTCTCTCTCTCTCTCTCTCTGTCTCTCTCTCTCTCTCTGTCTCTCTCTCTCTCTGTGTCTTTGAACGCGGTATCAAACATTCGCCATACCAGACCGAAATCACCTATCGTCTGCGTGGCTACGGCAATGTTTTCATTAGGCTTAGTCTCGCGATGTCTCAGAGATTTCTATACTTGACGAAAGAGAAGAAAACACACAGAATGCTTCTACAACTTTTCAAATTTTTCTCATTGGGTTAACACTACGCAAACCGGAGATAATTGGAATCTGACCGAGGTCGAGATAGCAAAAAGTAGAGAATCAAAGGAGAAAAACCCACCATCTCTATAATACTAAAAAAAATTCCCATTGGCATAACAAAGTGCCTGTAGTCACAGCGTAAAGGATTTCACATCAGCATTTGCCATGGTGTTTATTTAACACGAAAACTAATTAGACTATCAATTTTCCAATCTCGGCACTTGTTTTTTGTCAATAATAACTAAAATACGATGTAAATATTCAATTTGCATTGTCAAGAAAAAATGTACACATCATCAGCGTATTCACTTTTCACAGACATCAACGTGTACTCTTTAAAATGTGATCGGCGATTGACAGATCGGCATCGGAAATTTGAAAACCTTTCCTTTGTTTGAGCACATATCTCAACGAGATGGCGGCGGTGGAGGAACGCATTTTTATATCTGGCCCATGTGCGTTCCAGAAATCCATTTGTATAGAGAGGAGTGCGTATGACACACCATTGGCAGGTACTTTACATGCAGATGCCATAACCAATATTTTTAATTCAAAAAATAAAAATAATAATAAAATAAAATTTGAAGTCAATTTTGGTAAATAGCGCAGGCCGGATATTGCTGTTATGTTAGGTAAAGAAAGACTTAAGACAATAACAGATAAAAAGTAGTCAACCATGTCTTTCAATGGAGTCTGAAAATTTACATCTCTTAAAGCACTGATACACCTTGTGGCAAAGACAATATGAAGGACAGTAATAAATTTCATTATCATGGTGAGGTTCTCAACATTGTGTAGTAGGTAATAAATGCGGATTCCAGACAACTTTGTACATGTACCGTACACGTACACGTACATGTACGTGTACCGCCATAGCATTCAGTGTTAAATCGTGTACACGTATACAAAAATGTCATTTTTCATGGTGGTCCAAAATCCGCAATTGTTTTTGAGGCTCACAGATCGCACTTTTCACGTTCAAAACACCCGTTGGCGAACGCGTAGATTCGACACGTCGCTCAAAAAGTGAAAAATGTACGAAATTGTACATGTACATTTTCTTAAAAAATTTTTGTCGACGTTCCCATCGCGGATTAGACCATCGATCCATCGTTGGCGAACGTGAGCAAAAACGCTTTGCGGATTCCGGACCAGCATCAAAAAGCGGTTTGCGGATTCTGGACCATCTACCTTCGCCAACGGCTGTTCGAACGTCAAAAGTGCGATCCGATCGGGGAAACCCATTTGCGGATTCTAGACCAGGAGAAATCCACTATGGGTATCCCCACTTCTGACGTAAGTGGGGATACCCATAGTGGATTTTTCCAAACTCAACAGAAAAAAACCCGAGTTTTTTGGAAAAATCCACTATGGGTATCCCCACTTCTGACGTAAGTGGGGATATCCATAGCGGATTTTTCCAAACTCAACAGAAAAACTGAGTTTTTTTTTTTTAGGAAAATCCACTATGGGTATCCCCACTTCTGACGTAAGTGGGGATACCCATAGTGGATTATTCCAAACTTAACAGAAAAAACTAAGTTTTTTTGGAAAATCCCACTATGGGTATTCCCATTTCTGACGTAAGTGGGGATACCCATAGTGGATTTTTCTAAACTCAACAGAAAACACTAAGTTTTTTTGGAAAATCCCACGATGGGTATCTCCACTTGTACAGTATAAATAGAGCCTCCTGCGCGCTACAATCATCATTGGCGAAGATCCTCCAGGATCGGCCACACGAAAAAAAAGGTGAGAAGAAATCTACGTGAATCCAAATGTAAAATAATAATAAATTTTATCAAAATAATGTGTATCATTACACCGAGTTACTCTGCGATGAAGCTCGTTCTGACACGCGAATATAATTATTCACGGAGGAAGCGCTGTGGATTTTATTGTCCAGTCACTGAGGGTCGAAAGGGGCTTGTTCCCCATACCGTCCCTACGCGCCTTCGGCGCGTTAAACCATTCCATTCGTGTGTCAGTCTACAATCATCAGTCTGTTTTTATCAAGCTGACAAGCAGGTCGCATGTCAAAGTGACATTTACTGTATAAACTTACTGAGAACGCCATTTGTCACGCTCGAACTGTATTACGTGTTTTCATTCAAATGAGTCAATTGTCAGTTAAATCGTTTAACTGAAAAACTATTCTATGGATGAAAGCGAAAAGAGTTCAAAAGATTAATTGATGTTATTTTTTTTTGAAAAGTGTTACATTTACTGACATGTTTTTATTCGAGATTTTAATTATTCATGTTCTTTCTGATTTTTAACACGTTTGAAACGGATGCTATTTTAATATTTTTTAACTATTTATCGAGATTTTATTTTGTAAAATGTTTTTCCTCAACTGGTTTTTAGTTATTATATTAAAGACAGAAGATTTTTATTTACTTAAAACATAAAACATAAAAATAATTATACATTTAATTTTGAAAATAATAAATAACTCACATTAGCATACACAAAGGAAATATTAATAATTTAAAAACGAAAAAATGTTTTTTAACATCACAGATGCCAAACGTAGAGATCAACTTTTAAACGAATATGTACGTCTTAAGAAGAGTATTCAATCAGCTGATAGAAGCAGACGGCTTGGAGAAGTGGAATTGATGCGTGAAGCCCAAAAAATATTAAAACCCATAACGGATGTTCAGGAACGAAGCAGGAAGGAGATAGCTGAAGAATTGAGACCCATAAAAGAGAGTTCTTTGAGAATGGGTTCGTTGCTCGGTAGTTTTACAAAGCAGTATTCCTTTCAATCTACACCGGTTTACGTTCCCATGAGAATCGAAACCGACGTGAGCGAGAGCGACGATACAGCTTCGACTATCACCACTGATAGTGTCGCGTCGTCCGAGGATGGTTGTAAGAGAGATCTGTTGTATGGCATTTATAAGGATTCTGACGGTAGAACTTTTGTGGGCGACACAGAAGTGCTAGAGGATGATGATAATTTAATCGTCGGTTCGAATAGGTACGAATTAACTCCTGGACTGCACAAAGTGCTCCTTTTCGACAAGCCTGGAGATTACACGGAACAGGATTTCGACAATTACGGCGACATTCTGGTTCAGACCCAAGCCATGAAGAGAAATAACGATGCCAGAGAGACGAGACACAAAGCCAACAGAGGTTACAAGTGGACGAAAGTGGTGAAACCCATATGGGATATGAATAAGAAGTTCGTCGAATCGGTGACTGGCAAAGGGGTGAAAACCACTTTTCTTCCGAGCGATTCTGACGCTCTGTCTCAGAGATTGAGTTTGTTGATGGCAAGTAGACGCGCTGGTAACACAGGATTAGATAATGAGAGAGTTAGCATATGCGACGAATTGTTAGGACAGAAGGTTTTGAATAAAAACCATTATAAAAGAATGATGAACGAATTGAAGGATTGAAGTATATAATAAGTAGAGAGAAACAAACAAACAAAAATATCTAAAATAAAAAACAGTAAATTTTATACTAGAATAATAAAGTATTTAAACAACAAACGATTTACCAGTGAAAAAAACAAAATATATATTATAAAATAAAAATATGTTGGTGATAAAGAACAGGGGATACGTTAGAACTTACGTTCAAGGCGGTTCTGGCATCATCGATTCTACAATGCGAGCGTTCACGAGCGATGCAGGTAGAAAACTCGCATCGACCGTGTTTGAGGTTGGTAAGAAGACGGCTTTGAATGCTGGTAAGAAAGCCGCTTCCGAAGCCAGTGGTAGGATAGCTTCTGTGGCTGGCAAGAGGGCAGCCGACGCGTTAATCGACAAGTTGATCAGTCCACCGGCGAAGCGAGCTACGTTAGAGCGAACGCCGAAAAGTTGGAAAGATTTTAAGGATGCTGTGGTACCCATACAAGATTTAGCCAAAATGATGAGTGGATCTGGATTGAAGAGAACTCGCGACGGTGTAATATAAATAAATAATAATATTAAAAAACTGAGTTTGAAAAAACATAAAAAATTGTGTTTGAAAAAATCTAAAATAACAAAAAAAAAATAAACAAAGATGAACATTAAAGATATGTCTTAGAACAATGCCGCGACCAAGAGGTCGAATAACGAGTTCTTTCCCAAAAGCATAAGAGGCTTGATAGAGGTAAAATCGAATTGTGGAAAGACCAATCTGTTGATGAATCTGTTGTCGCGACCCGACTGGTTGGATTACGATAGATTGTTTGTGTTTGGCAAGAGCTTGTTTCAACCCGAATACAGATTGCTTCGAGAGTGCATGGATCGTAGATTGCCTAAGGACGTCATAGCCAGAATCGTTGACAGTAAGGAGGAATTCGACAAAAGTGAAGCTTCTCTTTCAATCATTTTGGACGGTGCGGCGATGGAATTGATGAAGAGAAATGCATCTTCGAACGTCGAGTGTCGATTTTATGAGAACGATAGCGATGTTCCGGATCCTAGAGAATTGAAATCGGAAGATAAGAATCTCATGATTTTCGACGATCTGCTTTTGGAGAGACAGAACCTATGCGAATCGTATTACGTTAGGAGTCGTCACAGCAACGTGGACTGTTTCTACCTGTCGCAGAATTATTTTCGATTATCCAGACAGACGATAAGGGAGAACGCTAAATTACTGTGTCTCTTTCGCCAGGATCTCAAGAATCTCAATCACATCTACGGCGACCACGTCTCAAACGACATGAGCGCGGTGGAATTCAGTAGATTCTGCAAGAGGATTTGGGATGGAGGACTTTACAATTTCGTTGTGATTGATTTGACTAGCGAATTTAATCGCAGAAAATATCGGTGCGGATTCGACAAGTTTTATGTTTCTGATGATAATAAGACAGAGAGCGAAAATAAAATTAGAAAATAATAAATCATCAAATAATTTAGTTTTGAAAAAATAAAATAAAAAATTAAAATATAGTGTTCGAACAAGGAGAATTGTTAAAACGGATAGCCGAGAATACAGCTGCAAAACAATCCATTCAAATCGTGGTGAGTGTCGATTCGACTCGATTCGCAACGAAATTCGAACCTTCCATCGAATTGAATAGAGAGAAAAGATACGAGATGGCGTTGGTGAATCTGGAGACTTATTATTCCTTTCCCAACGTCACCGAAAAGAATAACTCGTTCAAGTATTCCGACAGAGTGGATTGGTTGGAGATTCGAATTCCCAAAGGAAGTTACGACATAGACGATTTGAACAATTACATTCAGACGCGAATGAAGACAGATGGAAAGGGAAGCAACAAGATCAGACTCGCTCCCAACCCTAATACCTTACAGACGATGTTGGATTTGGAAGATAATTTTCGAGTGGATTTCAACACGGACGATTCTATAGGCAAGATGCTGGGATTCGATCGAAAGATGTATCGAGGCCACACGGCATCTGAAAATACGCTCGACATTCTCGCAGTCAATAGCATTCTGGTGAATGTGAACATGATTGCTGGAAGCTACGTGAATGGTAGCGCTCAACCGACGATCTATTCCTTCTTTCCAAACGTGTCGCCGGGTTATAAGATCGTGGAACGACCTCAAAATTTAGTTTATCTACCAGTGATTTTAGACACGTTGTATAGTCTCAAAACCACGTTGACGGATCAAAATGGTGAACTGTTAGATCTCTGCGGAGAGAGGGTGACGATACGATTTCACATAAGAGAAATATAAAAGCAAAAAAAAAAAATATTGTGTATATATAAATAACAAAATAAAATAAACGCAATATTAATTTACAAAAATTATTTAATATATATAATTATCATTAAAACAAAAAAAAAAAACAATTGAAGAAAATATATTTTAAAAAAAGAATTATGACACAATACGTTGTTAAAAACGTGAACATATCCACAGGACAGAGGAAGAAACTTAAGAGAGCGTTAACAACTCGAGGCGAGGTGGTGAAATTCAAATTCCCTCATGAAGATCTAACGAGTGGCGGTCAGGATTCGATCGCCTGGACCAGAAGTCAAATCAAAAGGATGGAGAAAGCGATTCGTGATGGAATAGGGTTGACGGTGAGATTGAGTCCCGCTCAATTGAGATACAATTTGAGAATGAAAGGCGGTTTCCTACTGCTATTGGCAGGAATCGCCGCAAAAGCATTACTCTTTGTCGCAAAAGCATTACCCTTTCTCGGAAAGACTCTCGGCGTGGGAGCTCTCTCGTGACTCGCGAGTTGGGCAGTTGAGAAATTAATGGGTGGCAGCGGACTGTTTTTGAAGAAGGGAGGAGCCCGTTAGAGGTGGCAACTCTTTGAGTGGAAATGGTCTCTATCTGAAGAGTGGACGGAACGTTGAGCGACTCGGCAAGGGTTTGTTGTTTGGTTAGAATTCGCCGTTTAAGAATATACCGATTTTGAGTATGTTATTATGATGTAAAAAATTATATAATTATATAAATATTAAATATAAATCATAGAAAGTATAAAATAATATAAAATGGATAAAAAGGTGGAAAAACAATTAGACGATAATGATGAATATCGCGAGATAGAGTGCGAAAAAGATGTGGAAAAACGATTAGACGCTAATGATGAATATTGCAAGATAGTATGGGAAAAAGATGTGGAAAAACAATTAGACGCTAATGATGGATATCTTAGGAAAGAACTGATAAAAGAGTTAAATAAAAATCGGGATAGATGGTTGAAATTTAAAAGAATGAGACGTTTTCCACCGTCACCACTACCTTCTGAAGAGAATGGTAATGATGCAAGTGTTACCAAGAGATGCACCACATTCGTTCATAATTATGATTCGGATAAACAAATGTGTTCTTATAAAAATGTAATATATCACAAAAAAAGAAAAGAAGAATCAACGCCAAATTTGAGAAAAAAGGAAACATTATTATAATATATATGGGCGATATTGAAGAAGGAAAACAATAAAAACAAAAAAAAGTAATGAAATCTAGAGATGATCAACCTCTCTAGATCTCATTACTTTTTTTCCTTCTTCTTCACTAAAAATCAATCTCTCTATTGTTTATATTTCCAAGTCCGTTATTAGCATGTTGACGCTCGTGTATTCTCCTTTTTCGAAAATGTGTTGAATGTTTATCTTTACTTTTTTGAGTTTTTTTACATCGGTGAACGCGCTCTCACCACCCGATTTGTCCACGAGTTCAAGTGAGATTTTTGGATATATGTAACTTCCATAGGACAACGACAAATCATCCTTGTCGAATTCTCTATCTTTGGCGATGACGATTTTCTGTAGCTCGCTTTGGTACTCGTAAAACAAATCGAGCATGGCTTTGTCCAATTTCAAAGGCCTGTTATATTTGCGCTCTAAGCCCTTCGTCTCGACCTCGTTCAATTCGATGGAATTGTGTCGTAATCTATAGATTTTAAAACCAAATTTTTTACACGTTTCAACTCGTTTCAATTTCAATTCGCATCTTTTAGGTGTTGTTGTTATGATTGATTATTTGTTTTTTTTGTTTTATGAATTCTTGCAAATAATGTATATTTTAAATTTTGTATTTAATAATTTGTTAAAAAAGTTTTTTTTTTTTTTACTCTTTATATATATAAATAGAAGATGAAGAGATTAAGAAGTGCAAAGGGGTTAAAGCGTGCGTGGTGAAGAAAAACATCTCTTTTCGAGAGTATAAAGATTGTCTGTTAGGAAGTGGTCCGGTGTATAAGACTATGAAATCGATTCGAAGCGAAAATCATAACTTGTATACCGAAATAGTCAACAAGATTTTGCTGACGGCTGATGACGATAAGAGATTCGTGTTAGACGATAAAATAAGCACTTTAGCACTCAGATATTGGACTTTGGATCTAATTTTAGATGATAGGATTTCAGATATGATTGAGGATGATAGGAATCCAGATATGATTAAGGATGATAGGATTCCAGAAAATTAAGAGGAATTAGATGGATTCAAGATTATGGAAGTTGATAGAGACATCGAGAGAGTTAGTTTAAAAAGAAAAAGAAAAAAAAAAATAACGTCATTTTAGTGAATTATAATAAAATAAATAAATTTTAAAAAAAAATATACGCTTTTATGAATAAGAAAATAGAGATATCCGTAGAAGGTGTCGTCTTACCTAATGAACCCCTGTCCAACATCGATCTGTCGAATGCGGCAAAGGATTTGAAAATCAAAGATTTTCAAGGTGTGTTTTCCAGAGATGCCTTGCCGAAGAGAAGACCTCGACAATCGGAATGCGGAATTTTAAATCTAGACAATTTATCGGGTGAAGGCACTCACTGGTTGGCGTGATTCAAGAACGGGAAGAAGAATTATTATTTCGACAGCTACAGAATCTCACCGCTGAAGGAAATAAAGAACTATTTCAACAAATCGATGGTTCGTCACAACACGGAATGAGTGCAATCGCCAGATCAAGTGTTTTGCGGTCACCTATGTCTCTACGTTCTCAAGAGATGGTCTGAAGGAGATCGGTTTCAAGACATTCTCAATGATTTACAATAGAGAGAGATTTTTTATAGTATATATAAAGGTGAAAAATTATTTAAAAAAATTTAATCGAATAAAATCGAAAAATAAAAATAAGTGAAATAATTTATTTTTAATAAACTGCGTTTGAAATATATTTTAAAACAAAAATCTCAAAACAACATGCCAGTCGATAAATTTGGTAGAAGTGACGACGAAAGTCAACCCAAAAAGAAGAGGAAGACGCTCAAAGTCGGTGATGGTTACGACGTTGCCAACTTGGACGAACGTTACGTTCGGAGATACGAACCTCGAGAGTAACCTTTGAACATGAACGATAAGAAGCTCTACAATCTTCCTGAGCCGATAGATCTCGCAGATGCTGCGACTAAAAAATATGTTGACAGGGGGAACGCGGATTTCGAATGAATAATGTTAGATAATTACGTGGATAAAGCCATGACCGACAATCTCGATCTGAAATCTAAATGTTTGGTGAACGTCGCGAATCCCATAGATCCCACCGATGCCGCGACCAAGAAATATGCGGACGACTCTCACGCAAGATTCAGTGAACACCTGAGAAATAGATACATTCAAAAAACGATGCACTCGGAATTGAACGCCAATTCTAACAAGATAACAAACGTGGTCACTCCCATGAATCCCAAGGACGTGGCGACCAAACACTACGTAGATATGGAACAGAGAAAGTCTGACAGATGAGAAATGAAATCGGATCTGAATGTGGGATTCAACAAGATATTGAATCTGTCGAAGGTTGACGACGTGGACGCACATTCAACCGCAGTCAACAAGGGCTATGTAGATTCTGCCGTGATACGATCACAAGAATATGTAGAATCGCAAGTGGACAATCTCTACCTGAACAAACAATCTGGCAGAACCATGGAGGGTGCCATCAACATGAATGGTCACAATTTATTCGGTCTCGATCACGATCCCGAATTCGATTCCAGCACAGTCGGCAGGAAGTATGTGGACGACAACTCAGCCCGGAGAAAGGGCGACATCATCGAAGGTAAACTAGACATGGGCGGACATGCGCTCAGAAATCTACCAGATCCCGTAAACATGACGGACGCCTGCACCCTGATTTCGGTGGTGGAGAAAGTCAAATATGCTAGACAATTGATCACCGAGTGGGTCGAGGAGAGCGGCACATTAGAGGAGGGAAAAGCTGAGTGGTCTTTCGGAAATGGAGGTAGTGGATCGCAACATGGTCAGGTGGGATATCCCATTCTGTTGGGAGGTGAAATCATTCGAATGAGTCTGGCTTCCTCGGATTTGAATAACAGAGCAGTCGTCAATCTCATGGTGAATGGAGTAGAGAGCAATAAGAGATACAGCATCGAAAAGACTGAGAATCAACACGCGAATGTTAGCACGTTCAGCACGCCTCTCAAAGTGAACGCCTGAGACAGGATTAATTTCTTTACGAAAACCAATAATCCCGAAGCCGCCACTTCCATGGTGAATCTACTGATCAAACTAGATCCTTTGAACAAACAGTGAACGCGTGAAAATAATTTAAAAAAATAATGTGTGATTATAAAAAACAAAAAAAAAGTAATGAGATTTAGAAAGATGTTCAATCTTTCTAGATCTCATTACTTTTATTTTTTTTTTGTTTTTTAATAATTACTCATAACATTTTTATTTTTTTAATTTTTTTTTACACACATCTCTCATCGAATGAACGACATCTTATTTCCATCCGATTCGAATTGTAATTCTCTATCCGACAGGACCAGGGCGAAGGCTTCGGTTTTTCTTGGCACGTTCCAATCGAATTGCATCTTGATCTGAATGTCTAAGACGCTACTCTTGAGTCGTTCACTCTGTTTACTGACGTCGAATACGAACATGGGATACATCGACTTGTATTCACTGGGAGATATGTTAGGTTTGCTCATCAATTCGTCTAGACCATGATACTTCTTTCTAAAATCAGCGGCGTCGCCGTACAGTCTGCAGAAATCATTCTTGTCGAATGATGCATTGTAATCGATTGCTGGATATCTCGTGGCGTTCAGAAACACTTGCATGTTTCTCAAACTGCAATGATCGAACAGCGATGCATTCTTATCCTGAGACCCGTCCTTATCAGTCTGAAATGCAACCACGATGAAACGTGGTCTCTCAGAAGCAGATTTCACCGTCAATCTCCAATCAAAGTGATTCGTGGAGAGTGGAATGCTAGCCGTGTCGCACTGTCTCATTCTAAATCCCATGGATAATTTACTCTCGGAATCTATGATCTTGTAGAGATGCGCTTTTTCCTTGGTCGAAGGCTCCACGTGCGGGAAAACCACAATATCTTGTGTAGAGTTATCTTACCCGCATCGGTCGCAGTTAGTCTCACTATTGCATCGTCGTTTTCCTTTTCGAATCAGCGTCAGATTGTGTTTGAATCCGTACATGATCTTGTTGTAATTGTCCGCGAATCCGAAGATGTGTTTCAAAGGTATCCTGAACGAAAACTTTCCTTTAGGTCTGGACGTCTTGACGACGTAGTCGAATATCGCGGCGGCGCCGGCGCTAGCAGGGCCAACGGTGTCTTTCACCTACAACTGATTAAGTCCTCTGGATTTCGAAAAATCATCCGGATATGTCAAGAGTCCGAATATCGTGGTGGCCTGAAACACAGATTCTATCTCTTGTCCGGATAGCATGTATTTTATATTATTGAAGAGATGCATGATGCCATTATTGGCTAGAGTAACGGTGTCGTCGTCGGCGTAGTCAGTTCCATTTTCCTTGGTGAGACGTCCCTGCACCACTGTGTAACTCTCGCTAGGATGAATGAATAGATTTTGAGTTTCGACGTTGATTCTTATCTCTCCCGCATTGTTCAAACTCGTTCCGCTTATCGGTTCATATTCGTGAACCTCATATTCTTGAATACTTTCATCTTTCACTATGCTTTGTGCGATATCTAGTATATTTGCCATTTTTGAAGGTTTTTTTTTGTTTTTTTGTTTATTAATAAGCTTGCTTTTTTATCTAAAATTAGTTTTAATTATTTTTTATAATTATTTTTCTCTCCTATATATATAAGTAAACAAGAAATGTTAAAGAGAGTAAATAAAAAATAAAATTGTTTTTTTTTATTAAAACTTTCTCTTCTGTAATTGTTGTTCGTAAAACTTTCTGATGATCTCTTCTCCATCCAAAGCTTCGATTTCGTAAGTCACCGAATCGGTGTGAAATATTTTGATTATCACGAAGATTTCCGAGGTCCATCGAGGAGTATAACCCTTTTCGAAGTGCTTCTTATAAGCGTAGATTCTCACTCGATCGCCGACCGCAAATTTCGGCGTTCTAGACTTCTTCCTGATCTTAGATCTCTCAGGATATAGATTCGCGTAGACCCATTTTTCGTTTCGAGGATCGCTAGCTTCCATGGGAGTCATCTTGATCGATCTGTGTCATGTGTTGTTGTAATCTTTGACCAGACCGTTCAGAGCGTATATGTATTTCTTGGTCGAATTCACCATGAAGTATCTATGCATCTTTTCCTTCATCGTTCGATTCCAACGTTCCACCATGCTGGCTTTCTCTTCGTTTTCGATCGAGTAGAGGTCGACCAACCGATGAACGTGCTTGTTGTAGAATTCCTTCCCCTTATCCACCCACAATTTATTCGGTTTTCGAAAAGACGAGTCGAACACGCTCTTCAGAGCCTCGGCGATGCAAGGTCCCGATTTATTCTTCAAAGCTAGCTCTGATCCAACCATATTTGGAAAACACGTCGATGACCGTCAATAGATATTTGACACCCTCGTTCCACCTTGAAAACGATCTCATGTCGACCAAGTCGGCAGACCAAATATCATCCAAACCCTTCACGAACACCCTTCTCTTTCGAAATTTATGCACGATGGGTTTGTGTAACTCCTCAGCCAATTCGCTCGTCAATAATCGTTTGTTCTTCTTTTCAGATGCGCTTTTTTTTTTGAACGCCCCATCCGAATCGACGTTTCGCTCCGATCAAATTGCCTATCAAATTGTTCTATCTTCTCTCTCCTGGTCGGATTCGATATAACTCTCAATTTCGCCAACATGTTTTTATCGCAGACATCGTTGCAAGTCTTGGTGTCGGGATGTCCGACGTAGCATAGATCGTGATCATACATGGCCGCGTCCACCCTATTCACGGGTTTGCTCCAAGATTTAGGAGTCAGATCAGCGTTGAGTCTCTTGTTCAATTTCGTTCTGGGTCCCGTGAAACTGTGACCCGGCAGATGCATTTCAAAAGGTAGATTATTGATCAATTTATTCACGATGCCTTTACCTTTGCTCGCGTTCTCTTTTTTGACGAATCGAGTCTTGATCGAACCACACACGTCACAAATTCCGCGAAGCATCTGTCTGTCATTTTTAGTTCGTACTTCTCGAGAATTACTCGTCTCAATAACTCTCTTACACTTTACGCAATACATTTTTGAGAGTTATTTAAATTAATTTCGTTTTTATTTTATATATAAATTTAATATTTCTTTTTTTTAAAAATTCTGTTCTTATTATATATATTTTTTTCAATCGCTGCTCTTGAGTTCTATCATCTTACTGAATTCCTCCCTGGCCTCTTTCCTCCCCTTTTCCACGAGAGAATCCTTCATCTCTTCCTTCATGATCTGACGAGTCTTGATTCTCATGGCTTCTTTCATGGCATCGTATTTCGTTTTCTCGCTCAATATCGTGAAGTATTCTCCGTCCGATATCCTATCGTCTTTCAACGTCATCGATATCATTTCGGATATCGTGTCGATCTTGGAGTCGGCCAAGATGCGAATGTTTTCGTGTTTCCTTGCCTTCAGTTATAATTTCCTACTCAAAAAGTTTCCGAGCGTGCTAAACAATCCAGCGGCGAGAGCCACTCCTTCTACGGTCAACACGATCGGAATGCCGACTGCGGTCGACAACAATCCGATGCCGGCCGTGTGTAAACCCATGGAAATCGTGATGAGTGTCGTGTTGACCGCGTTGACGAATTTCACGAAACGCGAATACTTCTTCTTGAGAGAACGGCGAGAATCTCTCTCTCGAGTCAGATACAATTGGATTCTACTGATTTGATCGATGCAATACCTATCTCCTCTTTCTTTCTCTTCTAGCGACGGCGCCATTGGCAAAACGCCGTTCGGCTTCTCATCCTCGTCGTCATCTAACGTCGGATACAATTTATTTCTGGTTCTCATTTTTGTGTTTTTTTTTTCTAATATTAGATAAAAAATTTATGTGTGTATTTATTTTTATTTTCTATTCTCTTGTCTTCTAAAGTCAGACTTCTACGGGCCAATTTCAGTTCTTCCGAAACTGTGGGCTTGTCTCGATTCTTACAGAAGACTAATCTCCTCCAAAACATGATCACTTCGTCGAATCGAATGCGTCCGAACGCTGGTTCGAAATACTTGACGACCATATCTTCCCTTTCCATCGTCAGACACGAATGATTCTCGTGATCGAAGTCTAGATGATCCTGACATCCGACGCATCGTTCTAACAAGAGGCGACCTAGTTGTTCATTCACGCAGAATGCATAGGCTCTCATCAGCATTTTTAAAAGAAACCTTGCTCTAATAGTCTGGGAAGCGTTCATGATTTACGTATTTTTTATTATCTATTCGATTTGATATTTATTTTTTTAAATAATTATTTTTTTTTTCTCTCATATATATATCAATCACTTTTTATTTCCTCGCCTCAAAACCGATTCCATCACTATTCCCCCCACAAAACTCAAGAGGTGAATCGACAAATCGAGTTTTCGCCGATCGAATTGCACCCTAGACCGTCCCAAACGCGATCGCGAACGTGGTGGTCCAGAACCCGCAAACCCCCCCTTTTTCCATGTACCGGAGACCCAAATCGCGGCAAACCGTCTTTTGTACATGTACCGGAGGCCCAAATCGATTTAAAAAAAAATCCTCGATGAGTAACTACACTTTACGCTCACTTTTCGCCGTTGCGAACGTCGAAAAACGTTTTGAGGTCGATTTTTCCTGGTCTAGAATCCGCACATGGGTTTCCCCGATCGGATCGCACTTTTAACGTTCGAGCAGCCGTTGGCGAACGTAGATGGTCCAGAATCCGCAAACCGCTTTTGATGCTGGTCCGGAATCCGCAAAGTGTTTTTTGCTCACGTTCGCCAACGATGGATCGATGGTCTAATCCGCGATGGGAACGTCGACAAAATTTTTTTAAGAAAATGTACATGTACAATTTCGTACATTTTTCACTTTTTGAGCGACGTGTCGAATCTACGCGTTCGCCAACGGGTGTTTTGAACGTGAAAAGTGCGATCTGTGAGCCTCAAAAACAATTGCGGATTCTCGACCACTATGAAAAAATGATATTTTTGTATACGTGTACACGATTTAACACTGAATCCCTATGGCGGTACACGTACATGTACGTGTACGTGTACATTACATGTACAAAGTGGTCCGGAATCCGCATTTATTATCTACTTTGGGTGAATGATATCGAAATATTTAATGATTGGATTGAGGGCGCAGTGGCGTTGCGGTAGCCGGTTCTCGCCAGATCACCGAAGTTCAGCAACGTTGAGCCTGTTAAGTCCTTGGATGGGTGACCGTCTGAGCGATCGATTCGGACTCCCGCGTTGTGTCCTTGGGCACGGCACTAAACCCCGACTGTCCATGGGGGCACGATTACGTCTTGTACTAAGGCGTACTTCACGTCGATGGCTTCAGCCAATCTAACCCTGCCTGAGCTGCTGTGCGGAGTTACGATGTAGGGGAGCTGGCAGCTGCTCGTCGTTGCTCGGTGGTTCTCTCAGGGCACCCCGGCTTCCTTCACCCATAAATTGTCACTGACACGATATGACCTTGTCTGTTAAACTGTCGATAAACCATAATGAATAAATAAAGTAATGATTGGATTTGATGATGGGAAAGGGTGCATAAAGTGAAAGTGGGTGCCCAGCGGCATGTGGAAGAGTTGGAAGAGTGATAAAACAGCAAAGAGCGGAAGAGAAAGTTAAAACAATTACTAATTGAAAAAGAGTTATTGCGCATCAATATAAAATTCCATTTGTAAACAAAGTCTTGTTTTGGGCATGTAAAACTGTACTAAGCATAAAAAGGCAACGGACAACTAAGTTTTGATTTTACAATGGCCACTACTATCAGTGTGCCTGTTCCTCCCGCAGAATTTTACACACACCTTCTTTCTGAAAATCCAATGACCGTAAATCATTTTCCCATGTTTTGTCTCTTGCTGCGTTTGCAAATTGTTGCATGTAGTACACGTTACCATAAAAATACGTCAACACACTTGAAAGAAAGAAATAGCAACTCATTTCTTCCTCAAAAACAACAAAATTACTTTGTTTTATGAATTAGATATATATATCCTGGATGGCGAGTTATAGGAGTTCCGCTGCAGGGATATGACGCAAGATAAACGTTAAATCAATATGAGTCTGATCGATATCTGTTGATTTTCTGATTATGTTGATTGGCTGTATTACGAAACAATCTACTATGTATCTGATACTAATAGGGTGTGGTGCACTGCAAATCAAAACGCAAATCTTATCGCGACTCGACCCAGTATACACTGCGCAACAAGCTGTCGGGTCACCAGTCTAATTCTGTAAGGACATCGACGTTGTGATGTGATGGACGGTTTGTTTACCCACTGTTCATGGAGCTTGCTCCCAGCCTACTATTGTTGCAATGTGATCCTTCACTCGCGGAGATACACAGATATTCCTTAGTGCTCCATTTAGAGTTTTTTTAATCAATAAGTATCTAATTAACTTGAAACCCTTATTATATTAACACAATTAGTGGAAATGCGAGGTGTAATAAAAATACTACTTTGTGGTAAGTGTCCATTCCTAATGGTAATGTCATCGATTGAGCAATACTTCTTGTTCTCATTACAAAAATGAATGTTTATTGTATATTTTAACCCTTTACCTAGCATGCAAAGCAGACGACACTTGAAAAAAAATTCTTGTATAACTATTTTTTTCATTTTTCGTCTCAAAAACATAGGTTATAACCTCTCGTTGGAACGAGCTCGTTCCGATGACGGGCAAAACCTATGTTTTTGACACAAAAAATGAAATAATAATGAAAATTAATTGGCGATTTTTGAGAAAAGCGCTGGCCGGTTTTGGTCGTTACGTTGGGTAAAGGGTTATGCCGTTTGGGATATATCAGTTTGTCGGCTTTTCCGACCAACTGAGCTATTCTATTCCTGGCGAATGAATCTAAACATAGCTGGTGGACTATTTCAGAGCTAGACTGATTTCAGCCCATATCGACGTCGAATTCCTTAAGGAATTAGACTGCGGTGCTAGTGAACAATCCATGCAATTATTCGGTTGTCATAGGTCGAGTCCGATTCTATGTGTCTGAATAATGAGAGCGGAAATCGAGTGAGGGGAACCAAATGCCATAACAATATACCAAACTAAAGTATTTCTAAAGAGCATGCTGGACTTTTCTGAGAGAATCCAACATGCAATCAGGCATCAAGTGTTTCGACTGTACACATCGTTCAATATCAGACATCACCACAGGAATCAAACCAGGGATGATAAATGTTTTCTATGTACCGCAAAACTTGGGAAAGGATACTTTCAATATTGATAACAACGCCCTATTTTACCTACTGGACTATGGACGCTATCGAACTGTTTTGTTTGAACAGGGTGCTGTAACAAAATCATTTCGAAAATTGTTTATAACAGACTCGCCACCGCAGTCTATGCATGGAGTGAACATATAATCTTCGAAACAGCCTGAATAAAATATGCAGGTTCCAAAAAGGAAAGTGTATTGGAACCAGAATATCTAGGATTGGAATAAAAATTAGAAATCTCTGCTGGAAGATGTAAATGAACTTACGCCTCTTGCCGTGGTCTGGATCTGAAATTAAAACAAGATTTGACCGGTTAGTAAATTATGAAAACATCGGCGAAACAATAAATAAATAAAATATTAAATAAATAAATAAATAAATAAATAAATAAATAAATAAATAAATAAATGATGCACAGTCCATTTTAAACAATAACTGATTGTGGACACCATCTACATGTCGTGTGTCCATTATATCATCGTCTCATGGTTTACTGATAAAGGTTTTCTGACTGGCTTAAAATTTCTGCAAATGACCATGGGTTTTTCCTGTAATC
The DNA here is from genome assembly GCA_031216915.1 of Pictodentalium vernedei. Taxonomy (NCBI): domain Eukaryota; kingdom Metazoa; phylum Mollusca; class Scaphopoda; order Dentaliida; family Dentaliidae; genus Pictodentalium; species Pictodentalium vernedei. The sequence continues at coordinate 289,008,632 of CM062297.1, read as the reverse complement.
TGATAATACATTACAACCTGGTAGAGTGTTGTTAACAGTTTCCATAGACTTTCATAACAGTATATCATTTAACAACAAAATCACATAGACACTTAAATGCAGCCCCACCCTTCGTGTTAGATCAATGAATCCCAAAAGACCGGGAGAGTTTTATGCATTCTTGCTATGAATTGACAGTCCTCATCATATAGATTTGCGCTTGTTTCTTACAAGTCTCGACTGCCTGTGGGGACAGCGGCAGCCAAGACTTGCCTAGATACAGCTGCCAAGGTACTTATAATGTAATTTCGATTTTGTCTGGAGACTATATGCTGAAGCACAGTTCTGTATCAGAAAACGTGAGCCAAATTGAAATGAGACCCCTAAGAACGAACAGATATTCCGAATCACTAATAAATCCTCCGGAAGTAAAAAAGATCGTTCCAGGGAGTGAATATTACAAAAAGATATTGCAGTCGGGTTGAACAGCATCTTACTTGACATGTAGGCGATTGCTACAAATAAGGCCAATCGAATGGCGTGTTTCCGTGCAAGTTTTGGTCATGGTATAGTATAAACCAGATTTGGAAATCGCCACTAAACCGACAAGGAACACTGAGGTATCGCATTTTATAATCTACGCACGTAGCTGTTTGTCGGTATTGAAACTTATGACAAAGGAAACAGATTATGTGCAGATTTAACACACTGAACATGTGGACTGAGGACGTATAACGTTTTTTATCCAAATATTATAATACTCACGACAGTGGCAACCTCCATGTTCATCGCAATGGCTTATCTCGCCAGCCTGGCACTTGCAGTCACAGTTGACTGATTCTGAAATTTTTAAAATAATGGAGTTTATTAAACAGAATATTACCAGCGTACGAAGCCGTTTCCCAGTGCTTCATTTATTTCTGTCAAAACCAGGCGAGTTGAAAAATAGTGCATCTAAAATTAGTAAAGTGTTCTGTCTGCAATAAAATTGTCTCCGCAGACAAGTGATCTTAGATAGTTAATGTTGTTTCACAAAGATGTATGTTATTTCAAATAAAACGGCTAATGTTGTTTATGTTGTTTCACAAAGATGTATGTTATTTAAAATAATCAGGCTTACTGATCAGTTTTTGTGTCCATGGCTATGGCTATTATAACTCGAGGTGGTGTGAAAAACTAACGTACGATGATCACTGGAAACATTTACGCCACAACCCAGGTCTGTGTGCATTCAGGCCTCAGGCAAGCGCATTGCTGGAAAGTTGAAATTGATAAATGCGGGCAAAACCTTGCATGCAACTCTAGGCACCAACTTCGTGTGGTGCAGTTAAAAATGCAGACATCGTGGACTATCCCTTTGTACGTCAACGTGATGGGGCGGTGATTGCGTTCAGAATCTCCATTCACAGTTCTAATAAAATATACGTTTCAGGTAATATACGTTTTAGCAGACTGCACTTCAGTAAGCTGATTTCTGGAGTCAAGCGCGTGAAACTGGCAAGGTTATTGCTGCCTTGAAAATAGCTACTTCTCCTGCAGTGTTCATTATGATAGTTTGGTCATCACACAGTCCACTTTATAGCCGAAACCTGGTGTTAGTGGAAGTGCGTGGTGTTACTTCTTGTCAGGCCGAGCGTTGTCCCGTAATTGTGGCGAGTGCCTCGAAATTAGCGTAGATCACAAAGTGGGTCAGAATCCGCTTGTGTCAGTTCGGGAACGAGAGCTTATTTCTGTCTTCTTCAGGAATATCTACCAGCAATTTCGGCTGTCCCCTGCCCTAGTTCTCAAAAAAAATCTTGAGAGCCTCTGGAAGGTCTTCGCGTGAATAGCCACGTGTACTGGTCCCGGTAGAAGTACTAATTCTCGCAGCGGGAGCTCTGCTAATAGAGCAGGTGATTATGGTTTCGCCCACGTAGAGTGTAACGTACCTGGCTGTTTTCTTTAGTCAATGTACGTTTTCGGTGCCACTGAATAGTTGATGGCCGAGATGTTTGCGTATCCACCAGATCGATCTGTGAGTAGGATGCTAGCACATCGATACATTTGAAGATAAGGCCGTCCTTTTTGGTAGATTTGTTGTTCCGTAGGGGGCTCTTAGTGGCATGGAGCAGTGATAATCCGATGGTATGCAGGAGACAGTTTTCGTCCTTGCTCTTTCCTTTCGCTATCGTCATCGTATTTCGCGAGGTTACGGACCGTTTTATAAGTGACCACCCACGAAGAGTCTGATACTGTGCTATGTTTAGAATGACCAACCCAATCTGGTAAAACCTCCCAACACGAGCCTCTCTGTGGCCTCTTCTTCGAGGTTTTTTAAATCTGAGGAAAATCTATGTTAAGCGCTTCGTAAATCCCATGGGTTTTCAAGGCAGCTTCATGTTCGCTGCAAAGCACTGAGTCTGCAGATTTCTCACCATGATCGAGATTGTACTTGCGCAACTGCACTTTGAGGGCAAATTGTTATTTGACACCGGCGATGTCTACGATTTCCTCTTCCAATTTTCCTGGACCAGGGACGGAGCCGAAGATGAAGGCTCTTGACTCAGCACTAAATTTTATTAGTCATCACCACAGATATTATCAATAGCTCAACGGGTGCGCACGACAATTAGCTCGATTTTATCACTTTGCGCATGAAGGTATCAAACTCCCTCGCAAGGTTCTTTCACCTTTCGTGGTTGTGCGACGATCTGCAGTCGGGGGAACTTTTAGAACAGCGTTGGGCAGCAAAATACGCGATTGACTTTCTGTTGTTTCCAACTTCCCTGGATGGCTCCGGCTTTTCTGCAAGTCGAGAAGGTCATTCATGGCTACCATGTTGAATGGGTAATCTTTAAATGGCTTCCAGTCTGGTCATTTCTACCTTAGTCTCGACAAACTGTTTTTCAGCATCAATGAGATTCTGAGCTATTGCACCCCATCCCGCCACACTTACACAGCCGAGTCGCGAAATGGGACCCTACTCCACACTTGCGAGAGGGGTAGGGTTCAACTACAGCTTTTCTTAAAAAGGTCTCAGTGTAGGCGGCAGCGTTCGTACACACCATGCGTCCCACAAGGGGTAAGGGGCAAACCACTGATCTCTATATAACTGGATTGCCGGAAAGTGAACGAAAAATTCCGCCAATCGAACTGTCTCCATGACAGCGTCCAATCAAATAATAAGTTAACTCCTCCGAATACATGAATCTGAAAACGTGAACGTTGTTACGCCTCTTCATAACAGTTTTCACTTCATCAAACGCCTTGCCGTTTATCTTGCCCGAAACTAACAGCACTATATCAAATTTCCAATCGCAGCACTCTATTTGTGTCATAAATAACTAAAATATATGATAAATATTCAATTTGCATTGCCACGAAGAATATTCACTTCACCATCTGATTTCGCAGACCTCAAAGTATATTCTTTACAAAACGATCGGAAAATGCGTGGTGAAGGGAAATAAAACCGTTGAGGAAAATTTCTCATTGCGAATTGTTTATTTATAGCAACCTTCCCCACCCCACCCCTTAAAATGCGGATGTGGAGTTTCTCTGCTATATGTGACCAATGGGCGTTCCAGCAATCAAGTTGTATCAAGATCAGTGGACCAAACGAAGAAGCATTAGCCACCTACACCCGGTTTTCTACATGCATATTAAAGACCAGTCACCGTAGACTTGTCACAATCCACGCTTGGGTAGAGATGTCCACTCATGCGTTTAACAAGTCATAGAAATCCTCAGTAGCAAGATTTTAATTAAAGAAGAACCGGGTTGTATCCTATGCTTCATTACTTAAATTTTTGATGATTATTCCAATAATTTGTGTTTCAAATATAATATTATTGCGTTCGTGGAAATACTGCCCCCCCCCCCCCCCCCCCCCGTAGAAAGTGATCAGTCCCCGGCGGCCGTACTGTATATCAGTTTATCTTACAATAGTATGTATTGTGTCCATATTTACCTGAGTTCATCGTGTAAAGGGCGCGTCTGATGTAAAATCCGTATCTTACAATTGCAGCATACTACAACCGTGTGCCCATTTACGATTTGTTTACGTGACTATTTATCGAGCATTGGACGCTTTCGAAACGAGTATGCGAGGGATCGTGTACGTTTGTACGTAAAGTAAGAAATAGAAATTCTCAACGATTAATTATTAAATTATGGAACAACATTACTTTTATGCTTTTGTATCTGAATCACTGGAAGTATTGAAGTTAGAGAAAGCAGTTATACTGTTACTGTGTACATTCTTTTCGGAATGATGAACCTGTATGCAATCAATAAGTTTATCGGGGGATCGCGAAAGTTCAGTAAGGCCGCATGTAATTTCATCAGAAACAACAAGTGCCTTTGTGAGTCGAAAATGAAATTTGAAATCAAATTGCAAGTTAACAATTTACTCAATATCCACAATATCACAATTTAGCATTTTAATTATTTTTATAAATAATGTTCCTTAAAGTTCAACAAATCTATATGATATGACCCGTCATTGTAACAAGTTCGTCTAGCTTGTTCCAATGGTGGGTCACATGATATGATTTTGCTGATTTCGTTTTCAACATAATGTTCTCTCAACAACACAGTTTGTAAATTACGTGGGCCGATGCTCCCCATTCGTCAAGTAAAGGGTCATTCAAGTTATTAGGAACCCCGAGCGGGCCGTAGGCCCACAAAGGGTTCTACATACCCAGTTAGATAAATGTGTTCCAGAACAGAATTCTCTATAGCCGTCAATGTGATTTTTTGAATCGGACTGTAAGTTTCAGTGAAAAAACACGTAACTTCCGGTGTCGAATTGCCCATTCATTTGCAATTGGCCTTTCCCCCTCGGAGAGTCAAGTTCGTTCGTTTTCAGTTGCGACCTAATTCGCCTCTAACCTTTGCGTGATATACATATCTACACTTCAGAGGTTACCAAGGCCTTCTTATCAGAGAACCGCGACAAAGCAGCGGTCGGTCAAAGTGTTCTTATTATTATTACTCGAATTCTGTCCTTCTGGGGGTTGTCAATATGCTCAGCTGATGATCTCGTTATTTCAGATCGAACTCTCCTGATTTGTCTGCCAGTGATAACCTTAATTGAAAAACCGCACATATAACTGATAATACATCAGACAATTGTTGTTATATTGGTGCGATTGTATACAGATATGCATTGACACGTATCTCATGGAGTTTCAAAACGAATAGAAACGCAGTTTTTGAATTATCCGATGTTAACGTGTTGAAAAAGTGAGGAAAAGCTTGCCTGAAAAAAAGGGTATACGGACGTTTCTTCCGCCAGCCGATTCGTCCGCTTACAATTTTACCCATTTCGTCCGCCAGCGCACCGAATCGTCCGCTAGCAGTTTTGCCCAATTCGTCCGCTTGTTATTTTACCCAATTCGTCCGCCAAGGGTTTGAATATCATAAAAAACATGGAAAATAAAATTGATGATATTTATTCAGTATCAAACGAAATAATAATATTTATTCAGTACACAAGATAATAACAGCATAGCTAGGGCTGTCACGATTTTTTAATTTAGAAATCCATTAATCGTCGCAAATAATCGATAATAATCGATTAATCGTACCTAGATGACCTCCCCCTCTCCCTCTCTTTGAAGTCGTTAAAAATAAGTTCAAGTCAGTTGACCTACCTCAAGAAAACAACAAAGACGATCCTCCTTTAGGTGCATTCAAAGCCTTGATATTCTGAACTTTTGAACCGCCAGTGTAATAATAAAGACTGGTCGTCAGTTGCGAACTTCGCAAGTTCGCAACTGCCGACCGGTCTTGATTATTACACTGACGGTTCAAAAGTTCTTGATTATTACACTGACGGTTCAAAAGTTCAGAACATCACGTACCTGAAAGACAAATGCTTCTAACGTCTTCTTGGGGTTTAACGTCGACGTTCTTGATTTTTTACCTTTTGAAACAATAGATTTTTCGTTAATTTTTTAAAAAATTATTAAACGTGTAAAGCAGGGTAAAATTTGCCGATTCTTCGACAACGGAAAATACTAATCGATTTCGGCATGACCGATCGACAATCGATTAATCGATTAATCATGACAGCCCTAAGCATAGCATAGCAAATTTATTTGAATGAATAATTGCAAAATTATAAGATTATGTTGCGGAACATAATATAACATAAATTTTGATGCGTTCTTAATATAATTAATTCTTATAATACATTTGCTAATAATTTTGCGATTATTCATTGTTAAGCGTCAGTGGTGCGCTTCGATGAATAACTGCAAAATTATAAGATTATGTTGCGGAACTTAATATAACACAAATTTTGATGCGTTTCTTAATATAATTAATTCTTATAATACATTTGCTAATAATTTTGCAATTATTCACTGTAAAGCGCCGGTGGCACTCGTCAATGAATAAGTGCAAAATTATAAGATTATGTTGCGGAACATAATATAACATACATATATTTTAAGAACTTTTGCTGTAATAATATAATTATTATAGGTAATCCATTGAATAAACAGTAATCAGAGCCCCATTAAACCGCGTCGAAATTAATTAGATGGCTGAGTAGTTTATTTTGTTCTGACATTTCTTTTTCAGAATTTCGAATAAGTATATGAAATTTTAATGCAAGGAAGTACATTAAGATATATTACAATAGATAATATATAATAAAGTATACAATAAAATTATTATATAAATAAATAAATAAAAAATGATTCAAAATACAATACTTCAATACTTTCCCCCAGCGGACGAGTTGGATAAAATTGCAGCAGACGAGTTGGGTAAAATTGCAGCGGACGATTTGGTAAGCGGACGAAATGGGTGTAATTTGAAAAAAGTGATACTGACAGGTCAGTTTCGGTTCCGTCAGAAATCAAAACAAAGTAATAATGTGTTACTTTTTGGTACCATCTGTATTTCTGAACAGTGCTTCGTAGTTTCGAACACTAAAACATGGAAAATAATAACCTTTTGGATATTTACCATTGAAAATGGCATGTCATCTTTATTCGGGAACCGGAGGAAGATTCGGCCTGGGGAAAACTCGGCCCAGGGAAGATTCGTCCTAAAGAAAAGCAGTACACATCTGTTAGGATATTTTAGGTACGCTACGATATTCGTTTTAACTCCTAAAAGATAATTCTTGAAAAACATATTAATATATTGCTCGATATTTATTGAAAAAAATATTAATATACATCGCCAGTAGGTGATAAAGGCCGTTTCTGGACCACTTGGTACATGTACCGTACACGTACACGTACATGGTGCGTTTACCATCGTAGGATTCAGTGTTAAATCGCATGCTTGTTCACAAAAAATGTCGTTTTTTATGGTGGTCCAGAATCGGCTATTATTTTGAGACTCCTAGATCGCACTTTTAACGTTCAAATACCCGTTGGCGAACGTGTCGAATGTACAAGTTTTTCAAAAAAGTGAAAAATGTATGAAATTGTACATTTTTTGTTTTCTTAAAAAATTTTGTTTACGTTCCCATCGTGGATCAGACCTTCAATCTATCGTTGGTGAACGCGAGCAAAAAACGTTTTGCCGGTTCTAGACCAGCATAAAAAAACGGTTTGCCGATTCTGGACCAGTGGTCCAGAATCGGCTATTGTTTTTGAGGCGGGTTTTTTTTCCAAACTTAACAGACTACTATTGGGCGCTTCCATTTCTGACGTAAGTGGGGGGAATACCCGGATTTTTCCAAACTTAACAGACTACTATTGGGCGCTCTCATTTCTGATGTAAGTGGGGGGAATACCCATAGTGGATTTTTCCAAACTCAACAGACTACTATTGGACGCTCCCATTCCTGACGTAAGTGGGGGGAATACCCATAGTGGGGGAATACCCATAGTGGATTTTTCCAAAACTTAACAGACCACTGTTGGACGCTCCCATTTCTGACGTAAGTGGGGGGAATACCCATAGTGGGATTTTCCAAAACTCAACAGAAAAAAACTAAGTTTTTGGAAAATCCCACGATGAGTATCTCCACTTGTACAGTATAAATAGAGCTCCTGCGCGCTACAATCATCATTGGCGAAGATCCTCCAGGATCGGCCACATGAAAAAAAGGTGAGAAGAAATCTACGTGAATTCAAATGTAAAATAATAATAAATTTTATCAAAATAATGTGTATCATTACACCGAGTTACTCTGCAATGAAGCTCGTTCTGACACGTGAATATAATTATTCACGAAGGAAGCGCTGTGGATTTTATTGTCCAGTCACTGAGGGTTGAAAGGGGCTTGTTCCCCATACCGTCCCTGCGCGCCTTCGGCGTGTTAAACCATTTCATTCGTGTGTCAGTCTACAATCATCAGTCTGTTTTTATCAAAACTGACAAGCAGGTCGCATGTCAAAGTGACATTTACTGTATAAACTTACTGAGAACGCCATTTGTCACGCTCGAAATGTATTACAGGTTTTTATTCAAACGAGTCAATTGTCAGTTAAATGGTTTAACTGAAAAACTATTCTATGGATGAAAGTGGAAAGAGTTCAAAAGATTAATTGATGTTATTTTTTTTTGAAAAGCGTTACATTTACTGACATGTTTTTATTCGAGATTTTTAATTATTCATGTTCTTTCTGATTTTAACACGTTTGAAACGGACGCTATTTTAATATTTTTAACTATTTATCGAGGTTTCATTTTTGTAAAATGTTTTTTCCTCAACTGGTTTTTAGTTATTATATTAAAGACAGAAGATTTTTATTTACTTAAAACATAAAACATAAAAATAATTATACATTTAATTTTGAAAATAATAAATAACTCACATTAGCATACTCAAAGGAACATTAATAATTTAAAAACGAAAAATGTTTTTACAGATGGATGCCAAACGTCGAGATCAGCTTTTAAGCGAATATGAACGTGCCAAGAAGAGCATTCAATCGGCTGACAGAAGCAGACGTCTCGGAGAGATGGAACTCAGACGCGAAACCACAAAAATATTTAAACCCGTGACGGATGTTCAAGAGCGAAGCAAGAAGGAGATAGTTGAAGAATTGAGACCCATAAAAGAGAGTTCTTTGAGAATGGGTTCGTTGCCCGGTAGTTTTGGAAATCGGTATTCCTTTCAATCTACACCGGATTACGTTCCCACAGGGATTCAAACCGACGTGAGCAACGATACAGCTTCGACTATCACCACTGATAGCGTCGCGTCGTCCGAGGATGGCAGTAAGAGAGATCTGTTGTATGGAATTTATAAGGATTCTGATGGTAGAACTTTTGTGGGCGATACAGAAGTGGAAATGGATGATGAAGATTTAATTGTCGGTTTGAATAAGTATAAAATAACTGATGGACTGCGCAAATTGCTCCTTTTCGACAAGCCTGGAGATTACACGAAACAGGATTTCGACAATTACGGCGACATTCTGGTTCAGACTCACGCCATGCTGAGAAATAACGATGCCAGAGAGACAAGACCCAAAGCCAACAGAGGTTACAAGTGGACGAAAGTGGTGAAACCCATATGGGATATGAATAAGAAGTTCGTCGAATCGGTGACTGGCAAAGGGGTGAGAGCCACTTTTCTTCCGAGCGATTCTGACACTCTGTCTCAAAGATTGAGTTTGTTGATGGCGAGCAGACGTGCTGGTAACACAGGATTACATAATGAGATAGTTAGCATATGTGACGAATTGTTAAGATAGAAGGTTTTGAATAAAAACCATTATAAAAGGATGATGAACGAATTGAAGGATTGATGTATATAAAAAGTAGAGAGAAAGAAAGAAACAAACAAAAATATATAAAATAATAAAAACAGTAAATTTTTACACTAGAATAATAAAAGTATTTAAACAACAAACGATTTACCAGTGAAAAACAAAATATATATTATAAAATAAAAAAAATATGTTGGTGATAAAGAACAGGGGATACATCAGAACTTACGTTCAAGGCAGTTCTGGCATCATCGATTCTATAATGCGAGCGTTCACGAGCGATGCGGGTAGAAAACTCGCATCGACCGCGTTTGAGGTCGGTAAGAAGACGGCTTTGGATGCTGGTAAGAAAGCCGCTTCCGAAGCCAGTGGTAGGATAGCTTCTGTGGCTGGCAAGAGGGCAGCCAACGTGTTGATCGACAAGTTGATCAGTCCGCTGGCGAAGCGAGCTGCGTTAGAGCGGACGCCAAAAAGTTGGAAAGATTTTAAGGATGCTGTGGTACCCATACAAGATTTAGCCAAAATGACGAGTGGATCTGGATTGAAGAGAACTCGCGACGGTGTAATATAAATAAATAATAATATTAAAAACTGAGTTTGAAAAAACATAAAAAATTGTGCTTGAAGAAAATCTAAAATAACAAACAAACAAAAAATAAAACAAAGACGAACATTAAAGATATGTCTTGGAATGATGCCACGACCAAGAGGTCGAATAACGAGTTCTTTCCCAAAAGCATAAGAGGCTTGATAGTGGGAAAATCGAATTGTGGAAAGACCAATCTGTTGATGAATCTGTTATCCCGACCCGACTGGTTGGATTACAACAGATTGTTCGTGTTTGGCAAGAGTTTGTTTCAACCCGAATACAGATTGCTTCGAGAGTGCATGGATCGTAGATTGCCCAACGACGTCATAGCCAAAATCTTTGACAGTAGGGGTGAATTCGACAAAAGTGAAGCTCCTCTTTCGACCATTTTGGACGGTGCGGCGATGGAATTGATGAAGAGAAATGCATCTTCGAACGTCAAGTGTCGATTTTATGAGAATGCTAGCGACGTTCCGGATCCTAGAGAATTGAAATCGGAAGATAAGAATCTCATGATTTTCGACGATCTGCTTTTGGAGAGACAGAACCGATGCGAATCGTATTACGTTAGGGGTCGACACAGCAACGTGGACTGTTTCTACCTGTCGCAGAATTATTTTTGATTGCCCAGACTGACGATAAGGGAGAACGCTAATTTTCTATGTCTCTTTCGCCAAGATCTCAAGAATCTCAATCACATCTACGGCGATCACGTCGCAAACGACATGAGCGTGGCGGAATTCAGGAGATTCTGCAAGAGGGTTTGGGATGGAGGACTTTCCAATTTCGTCGTGATCGATTTGACTAGCGAATTTAATCGTGGAAAATATCGGTGCGGATTCGACAAGTTTTATGTTTCTGATGATAATAAGATAGAGCGTGAAAATAAAAAAAATTAGAAAATAATATATCTTCAAATAATTAGTTTTGAAAAAATAAAAATAAAATTAAAATATAATGTTCGAACAAGGAGAATTGTTAGAATGGATAGCCGAGGATACGTCTGCAAACCAATCCATTCAAATCATGGTGAGTGGCGATTTGACTCGATTCGCTATGAAATTCGAACCTTCCAGATGGCATTGGTGAATCTGGAGACTTATTATTCCTTTCCCAACGTTACCGAAAAGAATAACTCGTTCAAGTATTCTGATGGAGTGGATTGGTTGGAGATTCGAATTCCCAAAGGAAGTTACGACATAGACGATTTGAACAATTACACTCAGACGCGAATGAAGACGGATGGAAAGGGAAGCAACAAGATCAGACTCGCTCCCAATCCTAATACCTTACAGACGGTGTTGGATTTGGAAGATAATTTTCGAGTGGATTTCAACACAGATGATTCTATAGGCAAGATGTTGGGATTCGATCGAAAGATGTATTGAGACCACGTGGTATCTGAAAATATGGTCGACATTCTCGCAGTCAATAGCATTCTGGTGAACGTGATTTCTGGAAGCTATGTGAATGGTAGCGCTCAACCGACGATCTATTCCTTCTTTCCAAACGTGTCGCCGGGTTATAAGATCGTGGAGCGACCTCGAAATTTAGTTTATCTACCAGTGATTGTAGACACGTTGTATAGTCTCAAAACCACGTTGATGGATTAAAATGGTGAACTATTAGATCATTCGCGGAGAGAGGGTGACGATACGATTTCACATAAGAGAAATATAAAAGCAAAAAAAAAAAATATTGTGTATATATATAAATAACAAAAATAAAATAAACGCAATATTAATTTTACAGACATTATTTAATATATATAATTATCATTAAAACAAAAAAACAATTGAAGAAAATATATTTTAAAAAAAGAATTATGACACAATACGTGGTTAAAAACGTAAACATATCTGTAGGACAGAGGAAGAAACTTAAGAGAGCGTTAACAACTCGAGGCGATGCAGTGAGATTCAAATTCACTCACGAAGATTTGACGAGTGGCGGACAGAATTTGATCGCCTGGACCAGAAGTCAAATAAAAAGGATGGAGAAAGCGATTCGTGATGGAAGAGAGTTGATGGTGAGATTGAGTCCCGCTCAGTTGAGATACAATTTGAGAATGAAAGGCGGTTTCCTACCGCTATTGACAGGAATCGCCGCAAAATCATTACCCTTCGCCACAAAGGTATTACCCTTTCTCGGAAAGACTCTCGGCGTGGGAGCTCTCACGGGACTCGCGAGTTCGGGAGTTGAGAAATTAATGGGTGGCAGCGGACTGTTTTTGAAGAAGGGAGGAGCCATGTGTCGCGTCCACGGAGACAACAGCGGTAAAGGATTGTATCTAGAACCCGTTAGAGGTGACAACTCTTTGAGTGGAAACGGTCTTTATCTGAAGAGTGGACGGAACATTGAGCGACTCGGCAAGGGTTTGTTGTTTGGTGAGAATTCGCCATTTAAGAATATACCGATTTTGAATATGTTATTATAATGTAAAAAAATTATATAAATATAAATCATAGAAAGTATAAAATAATATATAAAATGGATAAAAAGGTGGAGAAACAATTAGATGATAATGATGGATATCGCGAGATAGAGTGCGAAAAAGATGTGGAAAAACTATTAGATGCTAATGATGGATATCTTAGGAAAGGAATAATAAAAGAGTTAAATAAAGATCGGGATATGCGGTTGAAATTTAAAAGAATAAGACGTTTTCCACCGTCACCACTATCTCCTGAAGAGAATGGTAATGATGCGAGTGTTACCGAGAGATGCACACCATTCATTCGTAATTATGTGTGTTGTTATAAAAACGTAGCATATCACAAAAAAAAGAAAAGAAGAATCGATGCTGAAATTTAAGAAAAAAGGAAATGTTATTATAATATACGGGTAATAGTGAAGAAGGAAAACAAAAAAAAAAAAAAAAAAAAAGTAATGAGATCTAAAGATGATCTCATTACTTCTTTTTTTCCTTCTTCTTCGCTAAAAAACAATCTCTCTATTGTTTATATTTCCAAGTCCATTATTAGCATGTTGACGCTCGTCTCTTCTCCTTTTTCAAAAATGTGTTGAATGTTTATCTTTACTCTTTTGAGTTTTTTTACATTGGTGAACGCGCTCTCACCACCCAATTTGTCTACGAGTTCAAGAGAGATTTTTGGATATATGTAACGTCCATAGAACAACGACAAATCGTCCTTGTCGAATTCTCTATCTTTGGCGACGACGATATTCTGTAGATCACACTCGTACACGTTCAAAGGAATGCTATATTTGTCATGTTTGTGCTCTAAGCCCTTCGTCTCGACTTCGTTCAATTCGATGGAGTCGTGTCGTTGTAATCTATAGATTTTATAACTGAATTTCTTACACGTTTCTACTCGTTTCAATTTCAATTCGCATCTTTTAGGTGTTGTTGTCATGATTGATTATTTGGTTTTTTGTTTTATGAATTCTTGCAAATAATGTATATTTTAAATTTTGTATTTTAATAATTTGTTTAAAAAGTTTTTTTGTTTTTTTTTACTCTTTATATATATGTATAAAAAAAAAAAAATTTAATTTTAATTTTCTTTAATGTGAAAAAAATTTTTTTGTAAAAGTTTTTTTTCTCTTTATATATAAATAAAAAGTTCAAACATATATATAAACAATTTTAAAACTTTTTAACAAATTATCATTTAAATACAAAATTTGAAAAAAATATTCTTACAAACCCAATTTTGAGGTAAAAAAACAATGATTAAATTTGAATATCGGAATTATAGTTTGGAATGTGCAAGACTTCGAACGTTTAAAAATTAGCCTTCGCATCTTGCTCAAAAACCTGAAGATTTAGCTGCTGCAGTTTTCATTTATATGGGTAAAAGTGACAAAGTTAAATGTTTTTGTTGCAACATACATTTAATGAATTGGAAACCTCACAGACCTTTGATAGAACACATAAATAATACCAAAGGTCGTTGCGATTATTTGAAGAAGATCCAGACATTAGGATTGATTAAAATTGAAAATGAAGAATGGGAAAGAAATAAAAATGAGAGTTTATTAAGGGGTATTTTACAATCCGGATACATGAAGGAACAATTGTATAATACATTGAATTATGCAAACAAGACGTTATCTCAATTCTCGACTTTAGAAGATTTGATTCGATTCATGAAAGAAGCAAACGGGTTATTATCTATTGAGAAGGAGTCGAGTGATGTGAACATGTGTCTGCTTTGCGAAAACAACTCTGCAAATGTTTTGTTTCTACCATGTGCACATTTGTGTTATTGTAAGGAATGTTATTCTAGAGACGAGAAAACGTGTTCATTTTGTGAACAAGGAATAAAAGCGATCCTAAATTGTTTTGAATAAAAAACATTAAAGAAAAAATTAAATTAAAAAAAAATCTTTTTTATATATAAACAGTAAAAAACAGAACTTTTTTAACAAATTATTTAAATACAAAATTCAAAAAAAAAAATATTCTTACAAATGGTGCAAACAAATAAAAAAATGGAAAATTTATATGAGAAAACCGTACCTCAGTTAAACAAGATTTGTAAACTATTAAAAATTCCACATTTCAGAAACCATAGAACTAAATCAAAAAAAATTGATGTCATACAGGAATATTTGCGAAACGATGGAAAGGCAAACGAAATGTCAATAGCAACGACGTCAAAAAATGCATCGGTTGTGAAAAATGAGAAGAAGAAAAAGATAGTAAAACGAATCGAAATGCTGACGTCGAAAAAACCAAAAACGTTTCGATTGTGAAAAATAAGAAGACGACTAAACGAAAAGCCGTTGAAGAACATCAAGTTTCAAAAGAAAAGAAAAGAAAAACTAAAATGAAAACGAGTGATGCACTTCAGATTCTAGACAAACGAGATATATCGAGTGAAATTCAACAAGCAATCGATGAAGGGAAAGGAGAAGAATATGTAGCACGACTCATCACGGAACTATTCCAATCGAAGCCCATAGAACGGGAGAGTGTGATCAAAGGTGTTTTTAAAACTTTCGACGTGGTTCCCTCATTCAAGGAAATCGATCCGAAATTGTTCATGGAACAGGTGAAGAAAAAAGTATTGGATTTGTTTCACGAACACATGAACGTGGGACAAAAAATAAGATGATACTCCATTGCGTGATGAATAAAATCGACGTGAATTCTGTCGAGAGCATCGTGAAAAATGCATATTTCAGATCTAATGTCGAACCCGTATTTCGAGGTTCAGATTTATCGGACGTTTTCGAAACGATGAAAGACAAGATGTTGACGTCTCTCGCAAATTATCAAC
Organism: Pictodentalium vernedei; assembly: GCA_031216915.1. Classification (NCBI taxonomy): domain Eukaryota; kingdom Metazoa; phylum Mollusca; class Scaphopoda; order Dentaliida; family Dentaliidae; genus Pictodentalium; species Pictodentalium vernedei. The sequence goes on along the minus strand of CM062297.1, from coordinate 288,993,147 downwards.
ATGAAGGTAGTAATTGGATGTTCGATGAGGTGTTGAAACTCGAAATTCATTTAACTAAAAACGATTCGTTGAAAGGGTCTTCCTACGTGTAATTATCGTATTTCTTACTAAAAAACACTCTGTGGTCAATGTGAGAAATAAAGATGATCAGTGTTTTAAATGGACAGTCACTTCTGCTTTATACCCTGTCAAAATACACTCCGATAGAGTTTCTCATTACGAGGAGACTTCTAAAAATCTTGATTGGATGATGAAAAATGAATGATCTATCCTCTCAGACAGACTTCGTATCTCAAAAGAGAAAAGATGATTATTTTATTATTGATTTCGAATGGTGACAATCGTCATTATTGTTGGGTTAAACATCCGAGCTGATGTTTCAGAGCGAAAAATCGTTAGCGAAACATCAGGAATATTGCAACGGAAATCAAAGTGTCGCCATCAAAATGCCCAAACCTAACATCATCGTGAAGTTTGAAAATCACAATAGAAGGTTAAAAGTACCATTCATCATGTACACCGATTTCGAATGTTTCACCATGAAAATGAGTTCCTGCCAACCTAACGCTCTTCAAAGTTATGTCGAAAGATATCAAAAACACATGCCTTCGGGTTATTGCATTTACATGAAATGTGCTTTCGACTCGCAACACGACATGGGTCCCTTCACCTACACGAAACAGTGCGAAGACGACGACGTGGCTCAAAGGTTCGTGGAAGAGTTAGAATCGAAAATTCAAATGTTATACGACAAATTCAAAACTCCGGTGAAAATGATCATCACGCGAGAGCAGCTGGACGAAAATAACAGAGCCACCGTATGTCACATATGCAGACAATCGTTCAACGAGAATTCGGAGGAAAATAAGAAGGTCAGAGACCACGATCATTACACAGGTCTGTATCATGGTCCAGCTCACAGCAAGTGTATTTTGAAATATCGAGAAGCCATTTTCTATCCGGTGATATTTCACAATCTCTCGGGTTACAACAGTCATCTGTTTGTGAAAAATCTCGGCACCTCCCACGAAGAATTAAATTGCATCGCGAACAGCAAAGAAAGATACATTTCCTTCACAAAATGGAAGGTCATGGAGAAGAAAAGAGTAATTGATGGAGAGACATTGGAAGAAAAAACGAAATCCATTCATAGAGGCATAAGTTTCATCGACAGTTTTAAATTCATGTCGACCGCTCTGGAAAAATTAGTCGATAACATGAGCAAGGATAAATTTAAAATCACCAGGGAACATTTCGGAGAACGAGTAGATGTCATGTTGAGGAAAGGAGTCTATCCTTACGATTACATGAATGATCTAAAGAGATTCGACGACACCGCACTACCTTTGAAAGAAGATTTTTATTCGAAATTATACAAATCCGACATTTCCAACGAGAATTACGAACACGCCAAAAAACGTGTGGAAATCATTCGATATGAAAACCATGAGAGATTATCACGATCTCTATCTGAAGACCGACGTTCTGCTCTTGGCAGACGTGTTCGAAAATTTTCGAGACGTCTGTCAAAATTTTTTCACCGCACCCGGTCTGGCGTGGGATGCTCTGTTGAAGACCACCGAAGTCCAATTGGAATTATTATCTGATGTGGACATGTTGCTCATGTTCGAAAGGGCTGTGAGATGTGGCGTCTTGATGATCTCCCACAGATATTCTGAAGCTAACAATCCCTACATGAAAGAAAGTTTTGATTCGAAACGATCGAATAAATACATACAGTATTGGGACGCTAATAATCTGTACTGTTGGGCTATGAGTCATCCTTTACCGATTGGAAATTTCGAATGAGTGACGGAACTGGAAGAGATGCAAAAATGGAGAGACTATCCTTGCATTTTAGAAGTCGATTTGAATTATCCGGAAGAATTACACTATCTACACAACGATTATCCGCTGGCTCCCGAACGAATGGAACCGAACGAAGGAGATGAGGAAAAACTCATTCTTAATTTATTTAACAAACGTAACTACGTCATCTACAGTGAGAATTTGAAATAATACGTCAATTACGGGATGAAATTAGTCGACATACATCGCATCATTCGATTCGACGAAGAGCCTTGGATGAAAAAATACATCGATCTCAACACGAATCTCAGAATTCGAGCCGAGAACGATTTCGAAAAAGATTTCTTCAAACTTCCACGCCTCTCAAAGTGAACGCCAGAGACAGGATTAATTTTGTTACAAAAACCAATAATCTCGAAGCCGCCACTTCTGTGGTGAGCCTACTGATCGAACTAGATCCTTTGAACAAACAGTGAATGCTTGGAAATAATTAATTAAAAAAATAATGTGTGATTATTAAAAACAAAAAAAAAGTAATGAGATTTAGAAAGATGTTCAATCTCCCTAGATCTCATTACTTTTATTTTTCTTTGTTTTTTTTAATAATTACTCATTACTTTTTTTATTTTTGTTTTATTTTTTTTTTCACACACGTCTCTCATCGAATGATCGACATCTTATTTCCATCCAATTCAAATTGTAATTCTCTGTCCAACAGGACCAGGGCGAAGGCTTTGGTTTTTCTCGGCACGTTCCTATCGAATTGCATCTTGATCTGAATATCTAAGACGCTACTCTTGAGTCATTCACTCTGTTTACTGACGTCGAATACGAACATGGGATACATCGACTTGTATTCGCCGGGAGATATGTTAGGGTTGCTCATCAATTCGTCTAGACCATGATCCTTCTTTCTAAAATCGGTGGCATCGCCGTACAGTCTGCAGAAATCGTTCTTGTCGAACGATGCATTGTAATCGATTGCTGGATATCTCATGGCGTTCAGAAACACTTGCATGTTTCCCAAATGGCAGTGATCGAACAGCGAAGCATTCTTTTCGTGAGACCCGTCCCTATCGGTCTGAAACGCAACCATGATGAAACGCGGACTCTCGGAAACTGATTTCACCATCAATCTCCAATCGAAGTGATTCGTGGAGAGAGGAATGCTAGCCGTGTCGCACTGTCTCATTCTAAATACCACGGGTAATTTACTCTTGGATTCTATGATCTTGTAGAGACGCACTTTTTCCACGATCGAAGGCTCCACGTGCGGAACGAACCACGATATCTTGTGTAGAGTTATCTTACCCACATCAGTCGCAGTGAGTGTCACTATTGCGGGGTCGTTTCCTTTTCGAATCAACATCAGATTGTGTTTGAATCCGTACATGATCTTGTTGTAATCGTCCGCAAATCCGAAGATGTGTTGCAAAGGTATCCTGAACAAAAACGTTCCTTCAGGTCTTGATGTCTTGACGACGTAGTCGAATATCGCGGCGGCGCCGGCGCTAGCAGGGCCGACGGTGTCTTTCACCCACAACTAATTAAGTCCTCTGGATTTCGAAAAATCATCAGGATACGTCAAGAGTCCGAACATCGTGGTGGCCTGACTGGGATGAAACACAGATTCTATCTCTTGTCCGGATAGCATGTATTTTATATTACTGAATAGATGCATGATGCCATTATTGGCTAGAGTAACCGTGTCGTCGTCGGCATAGTCGCTCCCATCTTCCATGGTGAGACTTCCCTGCACCACTATGTAACTCTTGCTAGGATGTATGAATAGATCTTGAGTTTCCACGTTCTTTCTTATCTCTCCAGCATTGTTCAAACTCGTTCCGGTTACCGGTTCGTATTCGTGAACCTCATATTCTTGAATACTTTCATCTTTCACTATGCTTTGTGCTATATCTAGTATATTTGTCATTTTTAAAGGATTTTTTGTTTTTTTTTGTTTATTAATTAGCTTGCTTTTTTTTATCTAAAAATAGTTTTAATTATTTTTATTATTATTTTTTCTCTCCTATATATATGTGTGTAAACAAGAAAATGTTAAAGAGAGTAAATAAAAGAAATTTGTTTTCTTTATCAAAACTTTGTCTTCTGTAATTGTTGTTCGTAAAACTTTCCAATGATCTCTTCTCCATCCAAAGCTTCGATTTCGTAAGTCACCGGATCGGTGTGAAATATTTTGATTATCACAAAGATTTCCGAGGTCCATCGAGGAGTATAACGCTTTTCGAAGTGCTTTTTATAAGCGTAGATTCTCACTCGATCACCGACCGCAAATTTCGGCGTTCTAGACTTCTTCCTAATCTTAGATCTTTCAGGATATAGATTCGCGTAGACCCGTTTTTCATTTCGAGGATCGCTAGCTTCCATGGGAGTCATCTTGATCGATCTGTGTCGCGTGTTGTTGTAATCTTTAACCTGACCATTCAGAGCGTATATGTATTTCTTGGTCGAATTCGCCGTGAAGAATCTATGCATCTTTTCCTTCATTGTTCGATTTCAACATTCCACCACGCTGGCTTTCTCTTCATTTTCGATCGAGTAGAATTATTTTCCCTTATCCACCCACAATGTACTCGGTTTTCGAGAAGACGAGTCGAACTCGCTCTTTAGAGCCGCGGGGATGCAAGGTCCCAATTTATTCTTCAAAACTCTGATCCAACCGTATTTGGAAAACACGTCGATGACCGTCAATAGATATTTGACACCCTCGTTCCACCTCGAAAACGATCTCATGTCGACCAAGTCGGCAGACCAAATATCATCCAAACCCTTCACGAACACCCTTCTCTTTCGAAATTTACGCACGATGGGTTTGTGTAACTCCTCGGCCAATTCGCTCGTCAATAATCGTTTCTTCTTCTTTTCAGATGCGCATTTTTTTTTAACGCCCCATCTGAATCGACGTTTCGCACCGATCAGATTGCCGACCAGCGAACGTTCTATCTTCTCTCTCCTGGTCGGATTCGATATACCTCTCAATTTCCCCAACATGTTTTTATCGCAGACGTCGTTGCGAGTCTTGGTGTCGGGATGTCCGGCGTAGCACGGATTGTGATCATACGCGGCCGCGTCCACCCTATTCACAGGTTTGCTCCAAGATTTAAGAGTCAGATCGGCGTTGAGTCTCTTGTTCAATTTCGTTCCGGGTCCCGTGAAACTGTGACCAGGCAGATGCATTTCGAAAGGTAGATTATTGATCATTTTATTCACGATGCCTTTACCTTTGCTCGTGTTCTTTTTTTTAACGAATCGAGTCTTGATAGAACCACACACGTCGCAAATTCCGCGAAGCATCTGTCTATTGTTTTTAGTTCGTACTTCTCGAGAATTACTCGTCTCGGTAACTCTCTTACACTTTACGCAATACATTTTTAAGAGTTATTTAAATTAATTTCGTTTTTATTTTATATATATAAATTTAATATTTTTTTTTCAAAAATTCTGTTCTTATTATATATATTTTTTTTCAATCGCTGCTCTTGAGTTCTATCATCTTACTGAATTCCTCCCTAGCCTCTTTCCTTTTCTTTTCCACGAGAGAATCCTTCATCTCTTCCTTGATGATCTGACGAGTCTTGATTCTCACAGCTTCTTTCATGGCTTCATATTTCGTTTTCTCACCCAATATCATGAAGTATTCTCCATCCGATATCCTAGCGTCTTTCAACGCCATCGAGATCATTTCGGATATTGTGTCGATCTTCGAGTCGGCCAAGACGCGAATCTTGTCGTGTTTCCTCGCCTTCAGATATAATTTCCTACTCAAAAAGTTTCCGAGCGTGCTAAACAATCCAGCGGCGAGAGCCACTCCTTCTACGGTCAACACGATCGGAATACCGACTGCGGTCGACAACAATCCGATGCCAGCCGCGTGTAAACCCATGGAAATCGTGATGAGTGTCGTGTCGATCACGTTGACGAATTTCACGAAACGCGAATACTTCTTCTTGAGAGAACGGCGAGAATCTCTCTCTCGAGTTAGATACGCTTGCATTCTATTGATTTGATCGATGCGATACCTCTCTCCTCTTTCTTTTTCTTCTAGCGACGGTGCCGTCGGCAAAACGCCGTTCGGCTTCTCGTCCTCGTCGTCATCTAACGTCGGATACAATTTATTTCTGGTTCTCATTTCTGTGGGTTTTTTTTCTTTCTAATATTAGACAAAAAATTTGTGTATTTATTTTTATTTTCTATTCTCCCTTATTTTTATATCAACGAGAAAACTTAGACGTATGCTTCATTGAACAATAATTTCATGACGCATCCCTTGTCTTCTAAAGTCAGACTTCTACGCGCCAATTTCAGTTCTTCCGAAAGGGTGGGCTTGTCTCGATCCTTACAGAAGAGTAATCGCTTCCAAAACGCGATCACTTCATCGATTTGAACGCGTTCGAACGCCGGTTCGAAATACTTGACGACCATATCTTCCCTTTCCATCGTCAGACACGAATGATTCTCGTGATCGAAGTCAAGGTGATCCCGACATCCGACGCATCGTTCTAACAAGAGGCGACCTAGTTGTTCGTTCACGCAGAATGCGTAGGCTCTCATCAGCAATTTTAAAAGAAACATTGCTCTAAAAGTCTGGGAAGCGCTCATGATTTACGCATTTTTTTTTATTATCTATTCGATTTGATATATTTATTTTAAATTACTATTTATTTATATTTTTTTTTTCTCTCCTATATATATCAATCATTTTTTTTATTTCGATTTTCCAGAAAACTTAGTTTTTTTCTGTTGAGTTTGGAAAAATCCACTATGGGTATTCCCCCCACTTACGTCAGAAATGAGAGCGCCCAATAGTAGTCTGTTAAGTTTGGAAAAATCCGGGTATTCCCCCCACTTACGTCAGAAATGGAAGCGCCCAATAGTAGTCTGTTAAGTTTGGAACCCCCCCCCCCCCCCCGCCTCAAAAACAATAGCCGATTCTGGACCACTGGTCCAGAATCGGCAAACCGTTTTTTATGCTGGCCTAGAACCGGCAAAGCGTTTTTTGCTCGCGTTCACCATCGATAGATTGGAGGTCTGATCCACGATGGGAACGTAAACAAAAATTTTTAAGAAAAAAAAAATTGTACAATTTCATACATTTTTCACTTTTTTGAAAAACTTGTACATTCGACACGTTCGCCAACGGGTATTTGAACGTTAAAAGGGCGATCTAGGAGTCTCAAAATAATAGCCGATTCTGAACCACCATAAAAAAACGACATTTTTTGTGAACAAGCATGCGATTTAACACTGAATCTTACGATGGTAAACGCACCATGTACGTGTATGGTACATGTACCAAGTGGTCCAGAAACGGCCTTTATCACCTACTATCGTCGAGCAAATATCTCTGCAATAAATTCACATTCGATGTGTTCTGTAATAATTAACGTCTCTCATCTGTGAGAGTGGTATCCAGTCACTGTGACTCCAAGTCATTTCGGCCTCTGGTCACTTTGGCCTCAAAGTCATTTCGACCCTAGTCACTTCGGCCCCCTGGTCATTTCGGCACCATTTTGAGTGCAGAGATCTATCAAGATCAGCGCATAGTTTATGTTTTGAAATAATGGGTAATTACCTTTATTCAGTTATTTGTATTTACACAGTGTACAGAAAAGCTTTACATGACATTAAAAATTATCCATTTGTTCAATTTTGCATACATTTAAGATGCTATCTATATAAGCAAGAGAAATTTGTTTAATTTGAAATTTCGCAAAGTATATGCAGTCATCTCATTCATTCATGTTATTATGCACAATTCTTAGTCACCTTCCCGTTCGAGGTTCACAGGGTTTCTTTTTCTTTTCTTTTTTCTAAAACAACCACCAAACTGCGATTTCGATACTACCATAAATATGTCCACATGTTCTTAATCACACAGCAGAATTCTTGTAGTTATGTGCAATTTCTAGTCACCTTCCAGTTCAAGGTCCACAGGGGTCTGACCCCAGTACCCCACTTCCAATGCGCACGCTTAAACCAAATAACATTACTGACCCTCGCTTCCGACTCTCGTGGATTCATAAGCAAATAAAATTATTCAGGTCGCAAGTGATTTCAAATCCCATATCATCTATGTGCACCTTTGGCGTGCTGAAACTTTTCGTTCATTTATTCATCATGAACGAAAATCTACTAGGCATGAAGGAATACCATATATCATATGTATAACTGAATATTTATTTGAGGTATAAATGTTAAAAAACAATTAAACGAAAAAATGTTAAAATTGAAACGATATTTAAAAATATTTATAGAGGCCGAAATGACCTGGTATATTGGGGCTGAATTGACTTGAGGCCGTGATGACTGGGGCCGAATGACTTGGGGCCAAAGTGACTGGAATTCGTGAGAATTTCTTCCAAACTGTCCTCCAACAATTTGACACAAACTGGATACTTATCTAACCCAAACCATCCTCTGGCAATTTTCCCCAAACCGTCCTCCAGAATAAGAGTGTATGATTCTTATTGATTTATTTATTGGGGTTTAATGACACTTCGAAAGCCAGGGTCACCTGATGTTTGACAGTTTTACAAGTGGGAGAAGCCAGAGAGAACCATCGTGCAATGACAAACAACAAACATACAAACAGCACATAAGCTGGTTAGCGTTGGTTGAAGACAAGTGTACGATAGACAGGCAGTATGCCTTGGTACACAATGCCACCACGTGGGCAATGGGAATGAAATGTCTTGCCCAAGGAAACAAAGTGATTGCCGCAGGTTGGATTTGATCGAGGACCTTTTGGCTTGCAGCCTGCACCTCTAACTACTGAACCCAGTTCTTATTGAAAAAATAGTAAAGAAATAACAGAAGTTTCAGAACACAAATTGTTAATTTATTTTTTAATTTTCAACTTCAGTTTATTTTAAACAAACAATTTTGGGAAAGCTTAACTATGAAATAAAAATGATCAGGGTCTAAGAAGTGACATTAAAAAATTGAAATAATTGAAATAATTGTGTATCATATGTTATTATTTTACAAATATTTTTTATAATGTCCTGCAAGGAATTGTTAACAGGTAGTAACAAAATAATGTTCATGAAGAAGCATAGAATTTTATGTTTATAATATTAAACAGGGTATTTGATGACTGGATTCGCATCGCAAAATGCGAAACAAAAATGTACAAATGCAAACAATTTTTCTTTCATATTGGCCTTATATTAACTATTAATCATCACTTTTTGAAACCAAGATGGAAATTGCTAATCAAATTTTTAGAAACAAAAAAATACCCTGAAGTTAGTTCATAACTGAAAAAACACAGGGGTGATGTTTGAAAATATTATTTTATTACCAGTAATGAAAATTGTTGTGTGACATCCATACTTGATCAAGTTTCTGAAAAAGCACATTATACTATCCCAATGCTAGCTACTGGATGTTAGCAAACAATTTAAAGTTGTTGATTTATTATGATAAAGGACTAGTTGTAAATGGGTGAGTGGGTTCCCAAATATTAATATTTTTCAAGACCTGGTATCAAAATAATATAAATTTATGAACAACCATACAATTTATTATCTGTTAATTACAGTTGGAGTCTTGTCCTAATGGACAAGGTCCCTAATTAATAATGAGTAATAATGAATATAATAAACACTGAGCAGCAAAAAATGATTGACAATTTGACATCTATTTAATTGTACTCAATTTATGTTTACTCATTCATCAATCAAGAAAATAACTCTTCTACATGGGAAAGAAAAAAAACACTAAAAAGTAAAAAAAATGTTAGAAGTTGATCCAAAAGTTATCCAACATGTTGTGGTGACTACTACTGTGCAGTGGCGGCGCTACGGGGAGTATGGGGGGCATTTGTCCCCCCCCCCCCCAACGAAGGCTTTGCCCCCCCCCCCCAGTTGCCCCCCAACCATCTCGCATGCATTTCCATCCACCCTCACACACAAACACATTTAGTCACTCTCTCTCACACACACACACACCCTTCTCTTTTTTTATTCCCATACACACTTAGCCCAAAGCCTCAGGCTAGCTGATGAACACATCCAGGCAGTAGAGATTCTCTCTCTCTCTCTCTCTCTCTCTCTCTCTCTCTCTCTCTCTCTCTCTCTCACGCACAGACCCACCAGACGCGGATCCAGGATTTTTTTGAAAGGAGGACCGCTAATTACCATTACATTTAGTCGAAACTTGGACCCAAAGTCCGTAATATAATTTTTTTGGTTTGGTACGTCCACAGGACGTACCAAACCAAAAAAGTATATTACGGACTTTGGGTCCAAGTTTGGACTACCTCATAACAAAGGAATGATATGATCCTTTACGTATTTGCCCTCCTTCATGGGAGTCTGCCCTCCTAGTTGCCCCCCCCCCCCCCCCCACAAAAAAAAATTTCTGGCGCCGCCACTGCTATTGTGCAAGTTTATAAAACAATGTTAAGTATTTGTTATTTCCACTGTAGGACAGTTTGAGTGTATTAACCGTTGGTTCAGACCAAAATGTAGCAGCCGGTTTGGGTCAAATTGCAGAGTACGCTTTGGGTGTATTCAGTCGGTGACAAACTCCACGTAATTGTTAAGGTGCAGTTTATTAAAAACAAACAGGAAGTCAAAAACTGTCAATATTTATTTATTATGTTTTAGATCACATGTGTCTGCATAATGGCTAATCATGACCACGACAGTTTTATGGGTGGAGGAAGCCGGAGTTCCTGATGAGAACCATCGAGCAATGGCGAACTGTGGCGAGCAAATGTCAGCTCCCCAACATACCTACTCCACACATGCAGAGTTAACATTGGTTGAAGACAGTTGCACATTGACGTACAGTTTTGTGTTTTTTTAGATCTTCGATCAATAACAATGGCATTTTAACCTTCAAAATTGTATAGTACCAGCTAAAACATGTCGTAGAATGACCACTTGAAAATTTCTTAAGTACATAGTTTCATTATTAGTTTGTGATATTTGTTTTTGCAGTACAGTGGAACCCTGTTAATTAAAGAGCCACTTTGCCAATGAAAATTATTCAATTAACAGGAGTATTCAATTAAAAGGGATTGTGTCACTTTCCTGTATTCCAGAGATAAACATAGCATTTATTCTATTATATTTTGTTTGACAGAGCTCCATGAGCTCTGTCAAACAAGATATAATAGATTAAATGCCTGTATTGGATGTATTGAGGCGAAATTGGTCTATAACCAAAGGAAAACTGGGGAGAGTCAGGGTAATTTCTCGACATGTTACAAGATTTTTTATTCAAATAACAGGAGATTACTCTATAACCTATATTCAATTAACAGGTCAAATTTGTACTGGAGGCATGGTAAATGGTTTTGTGTTGGGAAATTATATTCATTTAACAGGGATACACAATTAAGAGATATCCAATTAAGTGGGCTCCACTGTATAACCAAAAACACCCCTACTCCAATCAGAACCATCATTCAAAAGTCCTGGATTCAGCAAATTTGATTTCTTTATTTATTGGGGTTTAACAACACTTTTTACAGCCAGGGTCACCTCATGTTGGATAGTTTTACTGGGGGAGGAACCCAGAGTACCCGGAGAGAATCACCGAGCAATGGCAAGCAACTGTCAGGCTCCTTAACATAGTAACTCCAAACACCCCTGGTTAGCATTGGTTGAAGACAAGTGCATCATCGATGTTCAGCACACCTTAGTACAGTTACCGCAGGTGGGATTTGAACTGAGAACCTCTCAGCTTGTTCTGGGAAGGTTTTTTTTGTTCCAGCTTCCTTAAGATTTGTTTCATATTGCACAATTTTGTCATGATTAGTAATCATAAATCTTTAAAAAAAAACTATAGAAAAAATGCATAGAACATTTAAAGACAAAAAGTTTCTGTGAAGATTTGACCTCTGAGGTGATAAGATTCGACCACGACTGAGACCGAATATTCTCGGAAAAAGTATGAGGGCTGAATCTTCATGAACCCCTTTTATTCAGACTAAATTGCCCATTACTTATAAAGCACCATAACTAAGGCAAAAACAATACTATGAAATTCCTAAGTCTGAAATTCTATAAATTCCAAATAAGTTTACACAAATTTTACAGCAAAATGAAGGATGTGGTGTATAGAACCCCAAAAGTATGTATGCACCTCACGTACTGATACACAGTCGACATCAGACATCAGCGGTTTCTGAAAGTGTGCTATCGATACTATATTTGTACCATAACTGATAATAATAAAACAATATTTCATAAGAACAACAAACACAGGAATTCAAAATGCAGCCTCAAGGTTGTATGGTGGTGAATGCCAACGGCGTCACATTGTCCTTGAAAGGGAAAGGGGTGTGGGGGAGGGGTCCTTTACAAATAGTTTTTTGTCATGTGATACTCTGGATACTCCCCATTTTTAGCTCAACTTTGACATAGTCAAATTTGAGGTTATGCCATGGCCCGTCGTCCGTCTGGACATCTGTCCGGCATCAACAATTCAATACGGCTCGGGCTAGAGGCCGTATTTATGAACCGATCTTTACGAAACTTCTTGAGGACCTTTGTTATCACCATGGGACGAAAACGAGTGTTTTGGGGTGCGGTCCAAAATTCAAGATGGCCTCCAGCAGCCATTTTGTACTGAAATTAGTGCAATCAGTTTTTTGTACTGAACTTGTAGAAAGTTCTGATTTGAATAAATTTATGTATGAATGTTTAGTAACATGGAATACGTCACATGTAATACAGGTTTTTTTTCTCGTGCTGAAATTAGATGAACTGTGATTTATTCTGTGCTACTTATACACAGTAAGTGCACATGTCAATGCGGCTCGGGCTAAGGGCTGTATTTATGAACTGATCTTCACGAAACTTCTTGGGTACCTTTGTTATCACCTTGGGACGAGAACGAGTGTTTTTGGGTGCGGTCCAAAATTCAAGATGGCTGCCGGTGGCCATTTTGTACCTAAATTAGGTACAATCAGGTTTTTGTACAGAACTTTTATACGGCTTGGGCTAGAGGCCGTATTTATGAACCGATCTCTTTACGAAACTTCTTGGGTACCTTTCTTATCACCGTGGAGCGAGAACGAGTATTTTGGGGTGGATTCCGAAATTCAAGATGGCCGCCGGCAGCTATTTTGTACAGAAATTAGTGCAATTAGTTTTTTGTACAGAACTTCTGTATGAAAGTTCTGATTTGAATAAATTTTTGTATGAATGTTTAGCAACATGGAATACATTACAGATATAGTAATACAGGTTTTTTCTCAGGTAGAAATTATACAAATTAGATGAACTTTGATTTATTCAGCGCTACTTATACACAGTAAGTGCACATGTCAATACGGCTCGAGCTATAGGCTGCATTTATGAACCGATCTTCACGAAATTTCTTGGGTACCTTTGTTATCACCTTGGGACGAAAATGAGTCATTAGGGGTGCAGTCTGAAGTTCAAGCTGGCTGCCGGTGGCCATTTTATACCAAAATAAAGTGCAATCAGTTTTTTGTACAGAACTTCTAGAACTACGTTTGTTATCATCATGGGACGGTAACGAGTGCTTTTGGGCTCGACTGTGTTAATATTTGGTGTTGTTTGGTGAGGGTAAACATTATTAGCTCAACCCAGTTTTATGTTTCGAATGAGAAAATAAAACATCCTCACCCGTGGGAACCCTTTGAGCTAAAGATAAAAAATTCAAATACCTATATTTGAAGAAGGACTGGACAAATATTAATTAGTAGGAATCAACCGTAGAAGGGTTTGAATCAAACAGGCCAAAACAATTGCTAACATTTGGCTGATGATGCACCATACAAGGATCCCCATTGTAACCTTAACCCCATGGAGATTTCTTTTCTAGTTTAACATCTAACTGTCACCCACTGTTACAATACTTTACCTGTACATTTGTTACAGGCTATGGTTAGTATTTATGCACAGACCTTTACAATACTTTACATGTACCTTTGTTATCAGGCCATTACCTAGATGTGTGTCATTGCTGTGTCACGTACTATACATGTACATGTCTTACACAAGTTGAGCTACAGTGTCATTGGCACTTTCATTTAATAGAAAATCAATTTCGTAATGCTAGAAAAATCCAGAAAATGTCACAATACGGAGTTATGACCCTTAATTCGGTAATGTTTGCCTGTTTTCAGATTGTTTGCACAATCACTTGGAACAAATGGCAGTAGATTTGATTCAGTATTGGTATGTGAGACTTTCTTAATGTGTTGAATGAGTTAAAAAACTGGTATGTTTCGGCTATACTTAGGAGAGTTATGACCCTTAATTTGTTGATTTTTTCCTGTCTTCAGCTCGGTAGTATGATAACTTCAAATATAAATGAATTTTGTCAACGTTTGGTGTGTGAGACTTTCTTAACAATGTCTTAAATGGGTTCGAAAACTGGTACCGTTTGGCCATACTGAACAGAGTTATAGCCCTTAATTAGTTAATGTTTTCCTGTTTTCAGCTGATTAGCACTGTGACCTGCATACTTATCAGGGGATTTGGTCAATATTTGGTACGTGAGACTTTCATAATAATGTCTTGAAGGAGTTCGAAAATTGGTACAGTTCAGCCAAACTGAGTGGAGTTATGACCCTCAATTAGTTAATTTTTGCCTGTTGTCAGCCCATTAGCACGACAACCTGAACAAATAGTCAAATATCTATAGATTTGGTCAATAATTCGTATGTAAGACTGTAGCAATGTCCTGAGGGAGTTCGGAAACTGGCACGGTACTGACATACTTGCCCTCGGATAGCTAATTATACCCCCACTTTTTAGGGTATACTGGACTGCGCCTATATGTGAGTCGGTGTGTCTGTCCATGCATATGTACGTATGTCTGTCCATCCTCACTCAGTAGTTGGCCCGCATTATAACTGAACATTACTGTTTAGATTTCATTGAAATTTTATACATATGTTCACTCTCATACATGTAAGATCTTTAAGGAGTAACAGCCGTTTTGCTGTTGAAAATATGTTGTCTGTGCATTATGGCCCTTCGAATATACAAAAATAGCTTATTTTTGTCTGTTTGCCTTGTATATCGGGTTTGGATTATCGGATCTCAATCATATTTATTACTTTTCACTTTTCAGACTTATCCGACTTTTTAACTTTGAAAATTTGCTGTTTGTCTTATATATAAAATACCAATTTTTTGTCTGTTCACCTCATATCTTAGGTTTGAGTTATCAGATTTCAATACAATTTGGAATGAAGATTGTTTATGGGAAAGGCTTTCAAATGAGTCAGGTCCCTGCAGTAAAACCAAGAAAATTCATTCAAATCACCTCCCCACATGTGGCATTATGTCTTTGTTCGCTTTGATGGTCCAATCATTGTTTCTGGCCTTTACAGTTACTACTGGGTTGGGGGGTGGGGATTAATGTTGGTGCAAAACAAAGACAATAATTTAACATCTCACATGTAGATGATCTGATTGACACAAACTATTGTTAACAGATGTACGTTGATCTCACATTTTTGCTGGGTTGGATTTCTCTCCGCTGGAAAACAAAGATGATAAACCCCTCGTGTGTATGCCTAGTGTTGAAATGGTGGTGGTGGGGGGGGGGGGGGGTGAGTGGGGTGCATATGCCATGCTTAGAATGCTTTTCCTAATATTACATGACCCTGTAGAGTTACTCTGGTGTTTTGAGTTCTAAAATGGGTTTGTGAACACCTCAAAGATTTTGCACAAAAATCTTTTTTGCCCTGAGATTTGTTGCATGGTCCATTGGGTGAGAGATTTTGTCTGACACAGCCTTATCCTTGACTGGTATGTCAGCACCTCTGGTACAATCTCTTGCATTTGAAGTCTATCCATATGGCCTTCCGTATATATGTCCATCTGCACTCTGATGTCTGTTTGCATTATAACTTGAACATTACTTCTCAGATTTCAATGAAATTTGGGATAAAAGTTGTTTATGGGAAAGGCTTTCAAATGAGTCATGCCCTAGCAGTAAAACAAAGAAAATACCTGCAAACCGCCTTCCCACTTGTGGCATTATAGGAACCCCAGCCCACTGGGTTGTACATACTCAATGAGATAAATGTGTTCCAGAACAGAATTCTCTAATACCGTCAAGCGATATTTTGAATTGGACAGTAAATTTCAGGAAAAAAATCACGTGACTTCCGGTTCACAATTGCCGATACAATTGCAATCGGCTTATCCCACTCAAGGAATCTTTGGGCCGATATCAACAATCAAACAAAATGTCAAATGCGTTCGCTTTCTGTTGCAACCCACTCGCATCTCAGCTTTGTGTGATATTTACATGTCTACACATCACTCGTATTCTGTCCTATTAGAGGTTCTTCAATGCGGCTCAGCAAATAATCTTGCTATTTCAGATCGAACTCTCCTGATTTCGTTGTAACTTGTCCTATTCGACGATTACATGATGTACCTTCATCAAAAAACCGCAGATATAACCGGCGATCCTGTTGATTATATTGGTGCGATTTCATAAAGATATGCATGGACACATAGCTAGTGAAATTCAAGAATAAAAACGAAACGCAGTTTTTGAATTATCCTAATTTTGAGGTGTAATAAATAGTAATGAAAAGTTTGCTTGAAAATAGGTTATAAGTTGCTCCCGGGTTATTTCGCCCCAATTCCCGTTCTCCCTTCGAGTCGTTTTGCCCCAATCCTCATTTGCCCCGGGTCATTTCGCCCCACAGACAGAGGTGAGTGGTTTCACCCCTAAATTTAAATTTTATTTTGGTAATGCATTATAATTGTTTCCTTTAGTACTTTAGTATTTTTTTCCCCAAAGAATTTACCGAAGTAAACAGTTTCCATTTTCATAATTTTTGCAAGATTGAACAAGTTTACCGTATCTGCATTGACCGATAAGTGAAATCAGACAAATAGAGAGGGTTTTGGTGGTATGTCAATGAGGTATGGAATAGACTTGATCAGCATCTCCCATCTTAATGACGTGTGCCCTCCCACCCACGTGACGTTTGTGTACAAAACAATACACACGTGCGAGAACATTTGAGCGACAGCGATGAACGTTACTTCATATTTCACTCACTTGAAATCATTTCTGAACGTTTTTCTGAACTTTGCAAACTCCTAAATTGCTACTATTGATAATACGTTATTTTGAGATCCAAATTTTACAATATTCATTGCATTTATTAACTACGAAATAAAATTTTAATCAATGCCGGCCAGCCTTCCACAAAATTTCAGTGTTCCTTCGAAGTTCCGAAATGGCCTCTGCGAATGCGGCGGTGTCAATACACCTTTCGTTCACAAGACTGCCAAGAGAATAGTCGCATGTATGTGACATATCGCGCTTTAAAAAATTACGTTTGAGGGCGTCGTTAATTAAATATTAATTTATAGAAAGTATGGAGAGTTCACGCGTTTTTTCAAGCTGGACAGTGCAGCAAATGAAGGATTTTTTAAACTTCGGTGTGTACCAATGACGGGTTCACGGCAAGAACTGTTAAAGAGGTGTTTTTGGGTGGACAAACTAAATTTGCCAACATTCCCAACCCCCGAACAACAACTACTACAAAAAAAACCAGACAGGCTAAAAGAGAAACTAACTCTTGAGAATGGAACAGTTCTGCCAGAACCGGCCACAATAAATGTTGGTAAATGGTCGGACGACATGAGAAAAATGCCCGAGATTGATTTCTCTGACATTTACATTTACCTAATAAATACACCAGGGGACTTTGACAATGAAAAGCTCAAAGCAAGAAAATCGTTGAAAGCCATCCAGTATTTTAAAGATGGCTGGGAACAAACTTTATTTGTGACAGTAGCAGATAAAGATTTTGCTTTTGTTAAAGCTAAAGTCAGACCGTCACAGAAATCTCATGAGATGCCCCATGATGCATGGGTTTTGATTCACAAGGATACGTGGATTAAATCAGTACATTGTTCATGCACTGCAGGGTATATGCATAACTAAACTTTAAGGAGTTATACCACTCCCCAAACAGGTCCCCCCCTGTAATTACCTGGTGGGGTTTAATTACCCAGTGGGATTGGGATGGGATGAAAGTAGGCTCTCCCCACCCCAATATATTTTTGGCGTTTTTTTTAGGGGGGGGGGCAGTTAAAAACTCCCTCCCTCACCCCCAGCTAACTTCTTGATCAAGTGTATGTATTATGTTATCACTACATATTAATCATTCCGTTTGAGTTTCAGTATTTACCTGTGAAAGTTTGCATGGGCACTTGCAGGGATGTATCGAGATGGATAGCCCCATTTCCAATCATTACTCACAGTAGTGGAGTGCCAATTCCTGACCCCAAAAATAGGTCCAAGCCCACAGGTAAGAAGTTCATCTTCCCCCACTGAGGGGGTTGGGGGGGGGTAAGTTAGTTTATGCCCCCTCCCCCTGCATATCTCCTCCCCCACCTGATGTTTGTGTCTTTTTCAGATGATGATTATTTTCTTTTCAAAACTTGATACAAGAGGCTTTTTATATATCAGAAGTCCACAAGTGCATAATTCAGAAATCAACAAGTGCATAATGAGAAATGTGTTAGTCAAGGATGGGGATGGGTGCATAATGGGGACAATTTTTATCTCCGTGTGCTTCAATCATTGTTTTGGAAGTACTTACTTATTGGTGTTTAAGGTCACATATTTATATACAATGGCTAAGCATGACCGCAACATGGAGATAAAGTCAAGTTTAGTCAATCGTTTATACCCATGTTGTTCCTTTTAGAGGACTTCCACCCCAAGCAACAATGACGGTGTACCATTTTTTACAATGTGTTGAAGTGATGAAAGTTCAGTTCTTGCCTTATTATCCCTTTATTTTATCAAACACCCACAAGTGCCCACTACCCCCATGTGTGGTCAAGGGATCCATCTCAGGAAACATTTGAAAAATCAGTGTTTTGAAAGTGAATCAGAGAGGGCGTTTTTTTTAGTCTAGGGACTCTGCAATTATTTGACAACTTTTTGGAGAATCCCAGCCCCACCCCAAACACCGGCTACGTCATTGAAAATAATAATTGGGAATTGCACGGTGGTTGTGACACTAACTTGTAAGGTCCATATGGCATGTCTGTGGTACCCTGGGCCTGGGCTAGTAAGGAAGAGGGCTCATATTAAAGCGAGGTTTTATAGAAGATGCAGCCATGCTTACGTTTCTGTAAGAATCATTCCATAATGGCTGTACTACGTATTCCACAATCCGACTCTAACTTGTGTGAACAGGAAAAATAAATAAAACCTCATTAAAAATAGTTTGCTATATCGGTATTTCGTATTGTTTTTAACTTTTGCGAAGCAGCGAAAATACACAACACCACGATGATTCAGACTGTAGGCCTGCACACCTACAGTTTAATTTTCAGCTCAGATTTACCTTGTTATTTGTATTAAAACTGACCATTTCTATAAGTTGTTTCAATATTTATGTCCGTTTTTTATCGGATTACCGATTCAGTTTATGTCTTATCGCGCAAACGTCGACCATTTCTTATGAGGCTTGTGCACCATAGATATCAGATAGAAGACTATTCGATATCCATGTTGTGCACTGCGAATATTCCACGTGCGATTTGTTTTGTACATAAAAGTCACGTGGGTGGGAGGGCATACGTCATTAAGATGGGAAATGCTGATCTCCTCAAAATGGATTAAATAAAAACAGAACTTGCAGTGATATTATGTTTTATTCCTGTTTTACTTATGTGTTTGTCTATATTTTTACAGTTTAGTATTCAGAAGCACAACTTTTGACATTTGAGTATAATTTGTACATTTATATAACATCTGTAACAATGCATTACAAATATCAATCTGCCTGTGCCGTTTCTTTTACTCTTTTCCCCAGACACCTCTCCATATATGTTTCCACAATTTGGACAAGATACTGCACCCCCATTGTCCATGTGCGGGCACAGTGGCATTGTCTGATCAGGTGTACAGTACGTTGATGGTGCACTTGTCTTCAACCATTGCTAACCCTGCTCGTGTGGAGTTAGTATGTTGGGAGCCTGGCATTTGCTCGGTGGCTCTCTCCTGGGACTCTAACTTCCTCCACCCATACAACTGTCTGACACGAGGTGACCCTAACTGTCAAAAGTGCTGATAAACCCCAATAAATAAATAAATCCACGTTCCATGTGTTCTATAATATACTGTCATCAGTAAGAATCGCATCCAATCTGTCCTCCAGAAATTTGACCCAAACCGGCTGCTAATTTAACCCAAATCATCCTATGGCAATTTGATCCAAATCAAGCCACCCCCAGAAAAGGGTCCTACTAAACACCAAGGTATACTGCGAGATACCGAGGTGAAAAGGGTAAAAAGTAAGTCAGGGTTGTTTAAAAATGTTTAAATATAATTGCAGACATTTATTTGATTCCTTCGAAGCAATATGCGTGATATTACTTGATTTATGCGAGTAAATGCAAGATATATACATGTAGACCGAGTTGTTACCGAAAAATACCCCTTGGATATAATAGGTAGCTTGAGTATTATTTCGCTACGTCTGTGCGTGGATGAAGCACTTAAGTGGTAACTGGGTATCTTAAAACAGATCACTGTAATATTTGATAAAAATAAACCTCCCGTCAGATTTTATCTGGACCTTGGGGCGGGCAAACTTTTCAGTTTCGGCAGCTCTTAAGTTTTTTTTTTCTTAATTTTCATTTACACCCAAAGCTACAGCTTGTATTTGGTATATGTACAGTACATGGGGAAAAGATTGCAACAAAATCACCTGTGGAGTGGAGTTATCACCCAAAGTATCACTTTCAAATTCTGTACACATGGACAAAAAACACCAGCAATGTTTCAGCCAGTGGAGTCAATGGACCTTCAGGTTTAACCCAGAGGTCCATCGGCTGTCCAGAGCTTAACTTGTGCTTGTTATGCTTTGCAATAAATTTGGAATTAAATGTTTGGTAGAAATCTCCACTCTGTGGGTGATTTCGTGATAATACACTCTGCACCTACTGTATATATACGGTATACTTTTTAGCCCTTTCGCCTGTGATAACGGCTCTAATTTATGGTGATTTGTTGACACTTTTTTCTTTTCAAGATTTTCACCTCCTTCATGTGACCAGTTTGTTTTAGCTCACCTGACTGCAAGTCAGTATGAGGTATTGCCATCACTTGGTATCCGTCGTCCGTTAACTTTTGCAAACCTGCCTTGTTCTTCACAGCCATTCAGCCAAATTCAAACATATATTGCACAAACCATCCCTGAGGTATACCCTTTCCATTTTGTTAAAATGAAGCGGCTGCCTTCTTCGGGCTCTGAGGAATGAAGCCGAAGCCTAAAAATCTTTACAAATCTTCTTCTCATGAACCACCAGAGAGATCACCTTGATATATGGTATGTAACACTCTTTGGTGTTGAAGGTTAAAGTTTGTTCAAGAGAAATTGGTAGATCAATATTTGGTCTCTCTGTGGGCACATACCCATTTTGGGCTCCGCCCCAAATTTCTATTTCAAGAACCGATGGGCCGATTTGAACCAAATTTGGCATGTAGCATAAGTGGGTCCAAAGTACTTGATTGATGCCCCTATTTTTTTTTGTCGCCCCGTGGGTACCCCAGGGGCTAAACATAGAATAAAATTCAAATGCCCATATATTCCAAACTACACGGAACGGAGAAATATTATTAAGTATGCAGCATCCTTTTGAGCGGTAGAATTGATTAAAAAAAGAAATGGCCATCGGTTGTGTCAGCATATTTGCAAAAATTGAAAAAACTTTTTTCTTCAGAACCGCTGATCAGAATCTTTTGATATTTGGTATACAGCATCCATAGGACAGTCAAATACAAGTATGTTCAAATTGACTCCCGCGGTTCATATTTGAGCTCAACAGAGGAGCCCAAATAATTAACTCAGGGCGCTATGAGGAATAAGCTTTAAAAATCTTCTTCTTCAGTTCAAACAGTCAGATTCTTTTGATACTTGATATACAACATCTCCACAGTGGTCAAATTGAAGTTTGTTCAAATTGAGTCCCTGGGTTAATATTTGGGGTTCCTATGGAAGCCCGAATATTAACTTGGTGCAATATGGGAAATAATCTTTAAAAATCTTCTTCTTTAGATTCAGATTCCTTTGATACTTGCAGCATTTCTAGGGGGGGGGGGGGGGGGGTTAGATTCAAGTTTGTTCAAATGGGATCCCTGGGTGAATATTTGGGCACTTTAGTGGGGCTCAAATTTTAACTTAGTGCAATATGAGAAACTTTCTTAAAAAATCTTTTTCAGACCTGTTTTTGAGAATCCTTTCATATTTTTTATGTGAAATCTCTAGAGGTGTAAGATTTGAATTTGTTCAAATCGAGTCCCTGGGTTAATATTTGGGCTTCCGGTGGGGGCCTGAATATCAACTTTGGGAAATATGGGAATAATCTTTAAAAATCTTCTTCTTCAGATCCACGAGTCAGATTCCTTTTGATATTTGGTATGCAGCAACTCTAGAAGGGTTAGATTCAAGTTTGTTCAAATGGGATCCCTGGATGTATATTTGGGCTCTTTATTAGAGCCCAAATTTTAACTTAGTGCAATATGAGAAAATTTCTGAAAAAATCTTCTTTTTCAAACTCACTAGAGAGAATCCTTTAAAATTTAGTATGTGACATCTCTAGAGGTATAAGGTTCAAATTTGTTCAAATCGAGTTCTTGGGTTAATATTTGGGTTCCCCAAGGCAGCCCAAATATTTACTTAGTGCAATATGGGGAAGTATTGTTTAAAATCATCTCCTTCAGACCCAGAAGTCAGATTCTTTTGATATTTGGTGTAAAACACATCAGGGACGGTTAGATTGAAGGTTGTTCAAATCAGGTCCCTGGGTTAATATTTAGGCTTTTTATTGAAGTCCAAAGTTTAACTTAGAGCAATATGAGAAAATTTCTTGAAAATTCTTCTTCAGATCCACCAGTGAGAATCCTTTCATATTTGGTATGTAACATGTCTATCAAGTTTGTTCAAATCGATTCGCTTGTTTTTTTGTTTTTTGTTTATTTTTTATTTTTTTTTTTTTTGGGGGGGGGGGGGGGTGGGGTGGGGTGGCTAGAGATAACCACAGTAGTTGAAAACAAAACAAAAATTTCGTTAAGTTGTTGTTTTTAATACTTCACAGAACAGAGCTTGCTATGAAACTTTCCTTGGACCAGCAGAAATGGATGACCCAAAAAGTTGCCTTTGGTTGTGTCATAGCAAACTAAAACAATTGCTCTTGCTGTGATCACTTACTGATACACTCATCGGGGGGTGTGGTGGCGTCGCGGTAACCGGTTCTCGTCAGATCACCGAGGTTAAGTAACGTCGAGCCCGGTTAGTCCTCGGATGAGTGACCGTCTGAGCGATCGATCCGGACTCCCGCTTTGTGTCCTTGGGCAAGGCACTTAACCCCGATTGTTCACATGGGGGGCACGATGATGCAGTGTACTAATGCATACTGCACGTCGATGGTGCACATGGCTTCAACCAATTTAACCCTGCATGTGCCGCAGTGCGGAGTTACGATGTTGGGGAGCTGGCAGCTGCTCGTCGTTGCTCGGTGGTTCTCTCCGGTTCTCAGGCATCCTCCACCCTTAAAACTGTCACAGTCATGATTAGCCATTGTGCATAAGAATGTGACCTTAAACAACAATAACTAAATAAATAAATAAATAAATAAATAAATAAATAAATAAATAAATAAATAAATAAATAAATGATACACTCATCTGCTTTGACAGTTTGAGCCAGGTGAGCATTTTAGGCTCACTTGAGCCTCCGGTTTTACAATTGCCGCCGTTTTATAGAATTGTAGAAAAATTAAGTCAGTATCCTTTTAATCGTCGGTCCCATTGACCATGCCTCTATTCTTACGACAATGCTTTTTTATTGTTGGCGACTGAAAAAGTATCACTTCCGAAAAATACTGTTTCCGATGTCATGATATTGGTCCATAACAATTTTTCTGTCATAACAAAGACAATTGCCGTCAACCACAAAGAAAACTAATTAAGAAATCACGATGTGATTAACAATTCACACTGTTGCTTACTGAGGTGGAGTTGCTTTAAATACCATTACCAAGCTACCTACTAAATACCAAATGGAAGATTTTTCAGCGCCCATAATTCTCAAATATGGCATTAAAACCATGCACATACTGCTTAAATCTATTTACATAATCCGAATACACCATCAGGGGTGCAGTGGCTCATCAGTAGGTAGAGTTGCAGGCTGCAAACCGAGAGGTCCTCGGTTCGAATCCCACCTGCAGCAACAGCTTTGTGTCCTTAGGCAAGACACTTCACTCCCATTGCCCATGTGGGGGCACGGTATTCTGTATACTAAGGCATACTGTATGTTGTTAGTGCACCTGTCTTTGAACAAGGCTAACCCTGCTTGTATAGTATGTTGGTGGAGCTGACAGTTGCTTGCCAATGCTCGGTGGTGCTCTCCAGGTACTCCGGCTTCCTCCACCCGTAAAACTATCGTGGTCATGATAGGCTGTTGTGCAGAAATATGTGACCTTAAACACCAATAAATAAATAATAAAAAGAACACACCACCTCATACCCGTTTCACTCCTGTTTTCATTCACCTTGATATCCCTCGGTTTGCCTCGGTGTTTAATATGCCAGCCAGAAAAGGAGTGATTTCTTTTTATAAAATAGCAAAACGAGAAACAGTAATTTTTAACAGGGAGTAAAGAAATAATTTTCATGAAGCCCACAATTTTATGTTAGTTAATAGCTGAAAAAACGCAGGGTGATATTTGCAAATCTTATTTTATTACTGGTACCAGATCCTGGTAATGAAAATTGCTGTTTGTCATCAATACTTTATCAAGTTTCTGACAAAGCACATTATACTCTTCTAATGTTAGCTACTGGACATAAGCACACAATTTGATGTTAGTTTACCATGATACACGTGCTTAGCCAGGATATTAAAGTTAGGGACAAGAGTAATATCTAGTGGGGATGGGGCCGGGGCATAAAGAATATGATGCACAGCATCGCGTGAGCCACATAGCAGTGAGATAGGGGCGAGGACAAGAGGGAGTGTGTCCCTCTCATCAGTGGAGGGGTCGGGTGCCCCCTACCCCCAAAAAAAATTTGAAAGTCAAGACAGAAAAACACAATTACCTTGACTCTGTGTCCATTTGTGTCCATAATATATAAGTTGCGAACAAGCATACATATCTAGATATTAAAATGTCTTGAGGATGTTAATTGTATGGGTTACCAGGAGAGGGGGGGCATGAATGAAATTGGGGAGGGCATGTGTCCCCCCCCCCCCCCCTCCAGCCCCCATGCCTACAGTGCGGCCGCCGTGGACTTGTCACTTTCCACGGGTAGGCAATATTTCCGCGGATGCAATGATATAAGATTTCAAACACTGTTTACAGCAATAATCATCAAAACTTTAAGGGGTCGTCCAACCTAACTTTGGTCAATTTGTTGACATTTTTCCCAATGCCGCAGAAACAGATAAGAAAAGTAAGGAAAGGCAAATTATATATCAAAATAATGAGTAAAGTGCATAGAAAAGGTACATATAATTTTTTTTAGGAAAAAAAGTGAATTTTATGATTTTGAAGAACATTAATTTGCCAATGGCATAATTAACGAACCGGTAAAACCACAAAATAATCGGTAATTCGAAAGCCTTGGCCTCAATATAATGATAACATTCTACAGACTCGGAGAAAGCATTTTTTTGACACACACTCTGGTGGGTTTTGATGTTTGAATGTAATAACACCAACACAAATTTTGGATGTTCCGGATGTGGCCATGTTTCAATGATGTTTATTCCGGTCATGTGATTACGATGTGGTTCTTGCAGAAATACTCAATTTGGGCAATCGTAAGAATGCAAGGACGTGATCACGCCCTTTATTTGTTCGAGACAATGTATGAGCGGATTTGCAAACAGGTGACAGCAAATACTTGAGCTTTTAATGTCATAACTGCAAAATATGGTTCGAAATTCCCTCTCGTGTTTACAGGCCGTCTGAACTTTTTTGTTGACAAAAATCTGAATTATTGCGCACTAGAAAGACAACATGAACCACTTGTAAAAAAATAACCGAGTTTATAAAATCGGGTCGATACACATAAAATGAGGCAATATTCATAACAAAGTTCTGCTGCAGAAATCACTATTTCACGAAGTATATTCCAAGTGACCTGGAACTATATTGAGCGTGTTAATTTCCCCCGAGGTTGTGAAGTTATTTACTTCCTAGTAACCATGGAATTTGTCGCGGCTGTGTGTTGATGTCTGCAACGGACCGATTGGAGATGGGTTGAAAATGATGCATTCGCACTTTTAAATAAGGTGTGTTTGGACGATGCTGAGAATTTAGTTTTTTCTTGCAACCAACCATACTAACACAAGCGTTGATCAGTGTCTTTTGTTATCACCTTCACCGGAAACTATCTCCCAATTTGCATATCACAATAAACATAACCTCTGTCAGCGTGACCGTGTGGTCAAAACCGAAACGAATTATCGAATCCACGGTCAAAATTAGCTACAATTGGCTTTTAAACAAATGAAATACACGAAATATTCGCAATCGCAATTTCTTCATGATCCATACCGAGTTGCTTTTTAACCAGACCACATGCGTTCAGTTTCGTTTGTCGGCATCATACTGATGTTGTTTGTGGTAATTAATAGTACGAGAAGGCGAAATAAGCCAAATATTTCCCATCATCTAAAAATTAATTAAAATTGATAATTCCTTTTATTTTACTGAAATTATGAATTGACAAGGTGGTTGTGTTGCGATTATTATGCCCCAGACCTGGAAGTTGTAAAATCAAAGGTACATCTTGGCAGACTAGGGCCGTGCGTGGTGACCTCTGTCCTATTAGTCTTACCCATTCATCATTGCATGTACCAACATTCTCCCTTGTATCTCAACCACTGCTACTCCCATTTGAAGGATATTTGGTGTTGTGATCGAGCATCATGGGGAAATAATGCCTGTGTAGCTGCTGTGTCATGTGTTTCTTCCCACATTTTTTGAGAGTTGTGGTACTTTTTCACTCTTTTGAGTAAGAAAATTTTGTTTATAACTAGTTGATTTGTTACAATTTGTTGGAAAGTGCCTGCTGATACTCTCAAAGGTATTGCTACAAAATATTTCTGGTGAAGATTTTGTTCCTATTACTTATCAAGCAAGAACCTAATGAATATTCTGTATAAAGCCACCAAACTGATGTTTGACACTTTTATCGGAGCTGTTATTAAGGCTTATGGAACTCAAAATGTTGATTATGGCAGGACTTATCTATTCGCCCATTAATCGATAAATTAAGTGTTATAGTTGGAAGTACGAAGCATGAAAGGTCTAGAACTTGAAGTCTAAAAAGAATGTTTTGCAATGTAACATGATTTTTGCAGATACACTTATTTGGAGGGTTACCTGTCTGATGGTGTTTGCAACATGTGTGGCTAGGATCTTCAAAAAGAAAAAAAAGTTAAACTTTGAGAAAAAAGGCATATGCCTTGAGTGCTGGATCTAGAGTCATACAAGGAAGAGAGCCCCCCCCCCCCCCACCCCCCCCCCCCCCCCCGCGGGTAATTTTTTTGTGTCAAATGGAGCTCACTTGTCACCTTTTGGGGATTGCTTTGTGTACTGCATTCTTGAAAAAAAATATGTGAGATCCTCTGGATGTGTCCTTCTGATCTCAATATGCCAATAAGCCTCCTTGGGGATAGTACATGCAATAATGGTTATGTAAGGTTGATTTGATGTGTTTTGAATAACAATGTACTTTTAAGTACATTAGATGGTTTATTGCAGTGACAGGTTACAGTTTCCCTTATTTCTTCTCCAGCAGATATCATGAGTGTATTGGTGTCCAAGGGTAAACAAAGCTATTATACTTATTGATAAACCAGACAGATTTAACAATTTAATCACTATCAAATTGATGCATGGGATAAAAGGTATGAAGGCGGATTGATCGCTTCAATGTAAAAGACATTAAGTCACTTTGTTAGTGGCCTTAAATTTCTATATTGGCAAGAGAAAGAAAAATGGGTTTATTACTTCGGCTGGTCGACACACTTGCTTGGTGTTTATCGGAGTGAAATAACTCATGCGGTTCGTTATTGGTAAGCGCGCACAGGTTTTCTGTGACCGAGAAGATAGTGTGTATTGGTTTGTATTCCAATTCCGAGAGAATAATTTGGACTTTCAACGAGGTAAGGCGTTTTGATTTTGTCTCCTCCGGGTTTTCGGATGTACTAACATCCATCCCCCCCCCTTCCCCCAGGGCCGGTCACTAGATTATACTAGATTATACGGTCTTCCAATCCTCGCCGTGGGCCGAAACATTCATTTGTTGAAGCTTTATTAATTAAGCGTTTAAAATTTATTCACAATTATCCCGAGACATCTTATTTTGCTATAAGATGCCTCGGCCTAATCGATGAACATTGGCATAGGGAGAGTTTCGGTGGGCCGACAGATTTGGACCCCCCTCCCCCCCCCCCAATTGGCATCCTCAGTGATTAACAATAACCTCATTTCATTGCTATGGCTCTACCCCTGGAAAATACTTTTGATTTAAGGGGGTAGAAAAATGATAGTTGACAGATAGGCTGTTACGGTGCAACGGCATATTTTCGGTGTGTTGATAGTAATTCTGGGTGCGAGGGATTTAGGCTGATTCACCTTTAGTGTGAATAGGTGCGGATATTTATGATTGGTAGCCTAACCCTTCCGCCGGGGAAGAGTGTTGGGTTGTTGGAACTTTAGATTCCAGCCTGTGATGTGCTCCCCTTCTTTAGCCAAGGATAGTAGCAATTGTGAATATTTATAGATATATTTGGTATGTAAACTCTTCCGCCGGGGAAGAGGACTCGGATGATTGAATTGATAAGTCCGGCCTGTTGGAAGATTGCCGAAAATTTCTTCTTTTTTTTGGTGAAAGTGCAATCTATGGCGAGGTAGAAGTGTAATTTATTCTTTTTTATATAAGTATAGAAGGTGCAAAGTAGCCGCTGTTGGAAAATAGATATTTGTGAGTTTCTTGTGGAAATGTTAATGAAAATATCCCCGACTCCTTTTATACAATCTGGGAGAGTTTATAAATATATAAATGGACAATATATATAGACATTTAAATTCGCCACTTGTTGTTATTCCTTTCTAGGATATAGCCCTTTCTATGAAACCCTGCTCTGATCTATGAGGCCAATAAACGCGGTTCAAAGTGGAATTGAATGTTGTCCCTTGCGATTACAGATGTGTATGACTAGTCCTTGCTTGACTTTTGCGGCGAGGCTCTCGGGGGAAACTCATTTCATGTAAGTGAGTTCGGGCCGAGAGCATCGGCGCAAGAAAAGTGCCAAGGCGGGGTGGGACAATTTTACACAGGTCCTGGGTAATTAATTAAGGTAATCAATCTCGGTTTAGAAAGACGAACTTGTATCTAACCCCTCGACAACAAATCTGTGTCATGGCTAGACCTTGGTTGACTTTTGTGGCGAGGCTGTCGACCAGAACTCATTTCATGTGAGTGGATTCGGGCCGAGAGCATCGGCGCAGGGGGAGAGCAAGGCGGGGTGGGTCAATTTCGTTACAGTTATAGTGCAAGGGCTTTGTAAATATATTTATTCAACTACAATGTATGACTTTGCAGTGCATTCTACATGAGAGAATATCATAGTTTCTTTCCAAACCACCACAGTGACACATACATCTTTATATTGGGAGACACTCTTTTGTCCTTCCATACTTCTTCTGGTAGACTCCTTCAAGTTGACCTTTGTTGAACTCCCCAAATCAAAACATAAACAAAAGAAAATGTCTGCCTTAAATCAGTAAGCACTCCACTTATAACATTTGGCCTCAATCTTTATTACTTTCATGAATAAGGAAAAGATTTCTTCGAGTATGTACTTCAGTGTTTATAGAATACAGCTGTTATTTTATTGTAAAAAATTTGTTCTCTTACTTATGCCATAGCAGACTTTCAGGTGGTGCTATTTACACATAGCAGCAGTTCCATAACAAATTGCAGTTTCCACATGTTCTATGTTTCATTCCAAGCATTTTGGTATATAATTTATTGGGGTTATTCATTTTGGACCTTTTTTAGACTTGAAAGAAAATTACATGAAATTTGACCAAAGTTAGATTGGACGTCCCCTTAAGTAATGAAGCACAGAGTACAATCCGGCGCTTCATTAATTAAAATTTTATTGATGATGATTTTCTTTTACCTGGAAAAAAGCATGCGTGGACATCACTGCCCATGCATGGATTATGACCAGTCCACGGCAACTGTAGTGTATGTCTGTGCCACTGCTAATCTAAATAGGTGGGTGTGTTTATAAATATAAATAGTTTTTAACACCTGATAACAAAGTAATATAAGTGTATGAACAACCACACAATTGACTTTTAATTTCAATACTCCGAATTGCTATTAAACAAACATGAATGTTTATTGATTTTGTGGAATTTTTATGCTGTGTATGAAGCTTATTTGGGCCTGTATGTTTGTTAAAATTGCCCTCCCACTAGGGCGGACTTCTTGAAATCAGTCCACACTGGATTGTGTGGTATTCGTTTGTGTAAGACAATGTATTCATTGTAATAATCTTCATGCATGAGGCCCCACAAAGTAGATCTTTTTCTCAGGCCATTTTTGTAAAATTGCATGCAGGCGGGTGGTTTTTTTATTTTATTTTTGTAATTATTTCTTTGCCATTAAAAGTTAATGTTCTTGGTTTGTTTTGGGCCTCATAATCTACAGAATAGCATGGGTGGTGGTGTATTCCATCCCTTGACTCCAGAGACAAATTTATCAATTTTAATAACATGGGTAAAATATCGGACATGAACCATTTAATTTTTTTTTTTGCTCACCTCGACAAAGTCAAGCTGCTAATCTAATCACTCTCCGTCCATTGTCCATCCGTCTGTCGTCCTTTAACACCATGTTTTGGTGTTCTCGCCCAA
The DNA here is from genome assembly GCA_031216915.1 of Pictodentalium vernedei. NCBI lineage: Eukaryota > Metazoa > Mollusca > Scaphopoda > Dentaliida > Dentaliidae > Pictodentalium > Pictodentalium vernedei. The sequence continues at coordinate 288,962,377 of CM062297.1, read as the reverse complement.
AATCACTGGGCCAATTCAAGTGAAAGTTTGTGTGAGTGATGGTCCCAAACTGGTATTGCATTTTTGTTTAACTGAACATGCCCAGCCCCATAGGGAGGGGGTGGGGGAAAATGCTCCCAAAATATTTTTAAAATGAACCATTGGGTACAGTGACTTGATATATGTTATGGAGCTTCCTTTTGAGGTGTAGAATCAAGCTTGTTCAAAAGTAGTTCGTGAAGCAATATTTGGCTTTGCAGTGGGAGGGGTAAGATTTTTGGTACCGCCCAAAATCTCTACTTTCTGAACCGATGGTCTGATTTGAACGAAACTCAGTATGTGGTACTATTAGTTCATAAGTACTTGACTCATGCAAAAAAAACAAAAAAAACAAAAAAAACAAAAAAACAACTGCATCCCCATGGGAACCCCAGAAGCTAAAAATAGAAATATTTTCAAACGCCCATGTTTCCCAAACCACTTGGAACAGAGAACTGTTATATGATATGAAGCATCCCTAGGACCAGTAGAAGTGAAGGGTAAACAAAAATGCCATCTGTTCTGTTATGGAGTTCTGCAGAGGGCATCAAAATAATGCTGATTCCGCATACCTTTTAGAAAATCTTTTCTCCAGAACCGATGTTCAGAATCTTTTGATATTTGATATACAGCATCCATAGAGGGGTCAGATACAAGTTTGTAAAATGAAGCCCATTGGATCATATTTGGACTCAGTGCAGGAGCCCAAATTTTTTAACTTGGGGCAATGTGGGGAATTTTCTTTAAAAAATCTTCTTCAGAACCACCAGTCAGAATCTTTTAATGTTTGGTATACATCATTGTTATGAGGGTCAGATTCAAGATTGTTCAAACCAAGTCCCTAGGTTAATATTTGGGCTTCCATTGGTAGCCCAAATTTTAACTTAGGGTAATATGAAGAAGCTTCTTTAAAAATCTTCTTCTTCAGATCCACCAGTCAGAATGCTTTCATATTTGGTATACAACATCGCTGGGGGGGGGGGGGGGGGGGGGAGGTGAGGGGGAGATTCAAGTTTGTTCAAATCGGGTCTGTAGGTTAAAATTTGGGCTCGCTATGGTAGCCCAAATTTTAACTTTGTGCAATATGAGGAAATTTCTTTAAAAATTTTCTTCTTCAGATCCACCAGTCAGAATGCTTTCATATTTGGTATACAACATATCTAAGGAGGTCAGATTCAACTTTGTTCAAATCGAGTGTCTGGATTAATATTTGGGCTCCCTATGGGAGCAGGAATTGGCCATGTAGCTGAAGAATTAGAAGTTTTTTCTTCAGTACCCTCTACATGTAGAGGTGTGTAACTAAGAGTAATCTACATAGGCTGTATCAAGGGACTTCAGAGGGGAGCTCCACACTTTACATTATGATCAACTGAAAAAGGCATGATGCTTGAACTGTTTTTGGCCCTCCCGAGGGGCTCACGGATTGACAGTGTATCCTATGGAGATGGATTGCTTAATGTAGATTCATTCTTGGACTCTGTTTGTATCGTGTTCTGTTCAAGGTGAGCGCTTCAGGCCCCGTGGGGAATCTTGCTTAATTATTTATCGGGTTTTAACAACACTTTCGACAGTCAGCAGCTACAAGTTTCTTCTCTCCTTGAACCAAGTCTCTCGCCCAACTGCAGCACTGATGGTTCACTGAGTTTTTAGCTCACCTGACCTTCAGTCAGGGTGAGCTATAGTGATCACTCGATGTCTGTCGTCCGTGAACACGGTGTTTGCGTATTCTCCTCCAAAACTGCTGAACCGATTTAAATTGAAATTTGAATTGATTGTTTGTTATGACATCGCATTTTGATTTGGTTCAAATCACGTTTCCCTGCCCCTCAGTAGGTCCATGCCCAAAAATTATGCCTCTATCTTAAAAAAATCATCTTCTCATGAACCAGGAATAGCTGAGACGTGATATTTGATGTGCAGCTTCCTTTTGAGGTGCAGACTCAGAGATTTTTTCAAGAGAAGTTTGTGGGGCTATATTTGCCTTCGTTATGGAAGGGGCAAGAATTTTCGTCCCGCCCAAAGTTTCTATTTTTCAAACCAAGAGGCTGATTTGAACCAAATTTTATATGCGGACTTATTGGGTCATAAGTACTTAATTTATGCCCCAAAATATTTTCCTGTCGTCCCCATGGAAAGTGCAAAGCTAAAAATAGAACAAAATTTAAAACGCCCATATCTCCAAAACGATATGGCACTGAGAATTTTTATTTGGTGTGAAGCTTCCTTGGGACCAACAGAATGGAATGGTCCAAAACAATTGCTGTCGGGTCTATCATAGGCTGAGTCAGCATTTTTTAACACTGTTACTAATAGGGAAATCATTTAAGAATCTTCTTCACCCAATCCACTGCTCCAAAAGCTTTCAAATTTCACATATACCATCTACGGAAGATTTTTTCACAAGTTTATCGAAATCAACTCCCTGGGTCCATATTTGGGCTCTCTATGGGAGTCCAAATGTTGAAACTAGTGCAGTATGAGGGATATTCTTTAAAAATCTTCTTCTTCAGGCCCATCAATCAGAATCTTTTGATATTTGGTATGCAGCTTCATTAGGCGGGTGAGATTCAAGTTTGTTCATGCCAAGTCCATATTTGGGCTCATCAGGGTCTCACAAATTACGAGAATGGTCGTTTCGTTCCTGTGTCGTTCTCGTAAATGCTTGTTAAGAAGATCCATTTACCGTTCTCTCAAAAATATACGCATTTTTTCATCAGATAAAAAGTAATAAAATTAGATTAATTTTAGAGCTGAAACGATTAAAGGGTTTTCTTGATTGATTAATCGCATGGATTAATCTTGGTTAACCGATTAATCACTTGTCCTAATAGGTAGCTGAATAATTGCCGTACCGTTGATGATTTATGTATTTAAAACTTTACTCCGCGTATTGGACAAAATCAGCCAGCGCCATATACAGAAATGCCCATTCAAATTTTATCATATTTTCAATTTTGTCTCCAAAAATAGCTTATGACCCGTCATTGAAACGAGCTCATTGAGCTTGTTCCAATCAAGACATTGATCATTGGTTAGTCGATTAATCGGTTAACCGTATCAGCTCCAATTAATTTCTATAAACATGATTACTGCAATAGCCTTTGATGTGGTGGGTGAACAATCTATGTATTTGAAGACAAATAAGCATAATTCACGTGATTAAGACACATGTTGGAAATAGGTCCCGCAAAAAATAAATGGGTCCAGCAAAAAATTTATTTGCGAAACCTTGGCTCACTTCGGGAGCCTGAATTATAACTTAGTTCAAAATGAGGAATTTTCTTTAAAAATCTTCTTCAGCTCCAGCAGTCGGAATGTTTTGATATTTGGTATGCAGCATCCTCGGGAGGTGAGATTGAAGTTTGTTTACGCCAAGTCCCTGGGTTCATATTTGGGCTCACTGTGGGAGCCTGAATTATAACTTAGTTCAAAATGAGGAATTTTCTTTAAAAATGTTCTTCTTCAGATCCAGCAGTCGGAATGTTTTGATATTTGGTACCATATGCAGCATCATTAAGGGGGTGAGATTCAAGTTTGTTCAAGCCAAGTCCCTGGGTTCATATTTGGGCTCCCTGTGGAAGCCAGAATTATAACTTAGTTCAATATGAGGAATATTCTTCAAAAATAATTTTCTTCACAGAATGTTTTGATATTTATATAGTATCCTTCGGGAGGTGGGATATAAGTTTGTTAAAGCCAAGTCCCTGGGTTCATCTTTGGGAGCCCGAATTGTACCAAAATTTCTATTTTCCGAATTGAGAGGCCGATTTGAAGCAAGTTTGATATGATGGGCTTATTGGGTCATAAGTACCTAATTTATGCAAAAAACAATTCCCGTCGCCCTAACGGAACCGCAGGATCTAAATATAGAAAAAATTAAAACGCCCATATCTTCAAAACTACAAGGCACTGAGAATTTTTATTTTGTGTGAAGCTTCCTTAGAAACAGCAAAAAGGAATGGTCCAAAAAAAATTGCCATCGGTTTTATCATAGGGCAGTTTTCCAGGACTTTGAACAAATACTGAGTCATCATTTTTTAACACTGTGAGTAATGGGAAAAACATTAAAGAATCTTATTTTCCCATACCACTGTTCCAAAGGCTTTCATATTTCGCATTTAACATCTTTGGAAGATTCATTCACGTGTTTGTTGAAATCAAATCCCTGGGTCCATATTTGGGCTCTGTATGATTAGATTAGTGCAATATGCGGAATATTTTTTAAAAATCTTCGTTCGATGCACCCTTCAGAATCTTTTGATATTTGGGATGCAGCATTCTTAGAGGGGTGACATTCAAGTTTGTTCAAGAAAAGACCCCAGGTTCTTCATTTGGGCTCCCTGTGGAAGCCCGAATTATAACTTTGTTCAATAAGAGGAATATTCTTTAAAATCCAGTAGTCAGAATCTTTTGATATTGGTATACAGCATCCATAGGGAGGTGAGGTTCACGTTTGTTCAAGCCAAGTCCATGTGTTCATATTTTGGGAGCCCAAACTATAACTTATGTCAATATGAGGAATATTCTTTAAAAATCTTTTTTTTGGGATCCACCGGTCAGAATCTTTGGATATTTTGTATAAGCTTTTCTTATGAGGGGCAGATGCAACTTGTTCAAATAAATTCACTGGGTTGATATTTAGGCTACCATGTCAGGTAAATGCCATCAGGAGCCCCGGGGCCTCTTGTTTTCTGTTTGACAACATTGCCCTGGCTCCTCTCTATATTTTTCATTGTAAGTTTGACACTACTTTTATGTAGGCTTTCAAAATGTGTTACTGCATGTCAGTCTGTCTGTCCTTCAGATGAAATGTTTCTTTGCTTTTAATTTGCCTGGCTCGACATTTTAAATAATTTGTAGCTATCTTTCACCCTCCACCCCCCCCCCCCCCCCCCACACGCATACACAAATCAGGGCTGGGGCGAGTTCTGTGTCAAAAAAGTGGTACTCGAGTACTACGAGTACTGAGTACTTTGGACCCAGCCCGTCACAAATATATTAAACATCAAAGAGTATTATATACTTGAAACAAATACAGTACAGCTGCTGTGTACTGCTCACTTTCCATGGATGGGCAATATTTCCACGGATTGATGCCAAACACTAACTATAGGTATAATCATCAAAAATTTAAATAATGAAGCACCAGGTACAATCCGATGCTTCATTAATTAAAATTTTGCGGATGATGATTTTTATTGCCTGGTAAACGCATGAGTGGACATCACTGCCCACGCGTGTATTACAACCCGTCCACGGCGACTGTACTGTAACTGACTTGTCCTCTTTGGGAACATATTTTCTACAATTTCACCCCTTTTGACAGAATGTGCGCCTGTGGGGATTAAAACCAAAGTAGTGAAAGTGCACTTGTGGATATTTGCAGCACAAGCACAACACCACAGAATCAATATTTAATGATTTTAGGAATTTTAACAGTGTCATGAGACACCACAGCAGCAAGTACTTGTCATTCTGTTGGAAAAAATCACTGTTTTATGACTCGAGGTGCCTTAACCGAGAAAACTGAGGCTTTTTCTTACAAAGATCGGGGGGGGGGGGGGGGTCTGGAAAACATTTGCAGACACAGGGTCTAAAAAATATTTTTCCGCCTGCCGGGGACTCACCACCCCAAACCTGTAATTTTTCCCACCTCTCCCGAGGTGACCCACACCCCATATTTTATTCCGGAGCTCAAAACACTTCTGAAACCTGGCCAGTTATCAATGGTCCGTTTTCTCTGCTATTGTACATTCCCAAAATTTTGTTTGCTTTGCATAAACTAATACCCTCAATGATATATAAACTGTTTGAGATATACGATTGTTTCATTTTGAAGAGATTCAGTTTATTTTTCCATATTTTATTTTATATTCTAGGTTTTTTTTTTATCACAACATTTTCGATTTACAAATATCTTAATTTTTCCATAGAGATGACTTCTTAACCAAGTCATGGTTGAATATGTTTTTGTTGATTTTAGTTAAGTTTACATTTTATATAAACTAATCAAAATGAGTATGATAGTTTTTGCTTTTTACATGTGGAGAGATGAGCTGTTGGATTAGGCTAACTCAAATGAGTTGGTTCGAAAGACTATATAGCAAAGACAAATTTTGTTAAAGTATATTAATAGCTGAATTCAGTAGGGTAATTCTACATGAGTCTGTTTGGTTGAATTGAAAAAAAGTGTTCATAAAAAAACTCAATTGCAGATTATTCAAATTTGATCAGTGTATGTTAATGTTTCTAATGTCCACTTCAGTTGTCGAATTTGCGAATCTTCACTGAGAACATTTTGACTCTTCTGAGCTTGTCTGTACCCCACATTCTCTCCAAAGCATGTTTAAAATACTCTATTCAGTATTCACCACCCTGAATCATCTTAAAGGTATAAGAACATCATTCTTTCAAGTGCAGGAACAAATTTCCAATTTGGGTTATTTCCACGTTTATTTCCGGGCCAATGGGCCCCTACCCTGTGTCTGGATTTTTTTTTGGCAGACCCCCTCCCCACCCCCTGCAAAGATTGCAAAATATTCATCAAACACAATGTGAATTGTCTTCAGAAGCCAGAATGTGATTAAATAACAATGGGAAATTCAATAGGTATCAACATCAATTTATTCATAAATTAATATATATATTTTTTTTATGGAAAAGGGCATACTGAGGTGTGTGTGTGGGGGGGGGGGGGGCACATCCTTTAGATCCACCAGTCAGAATGCTTTCATATTTGGAATACAATTTCTCTAGTGGGAGGGGGGGGGGCGTTAGATTGAAATTTGTTTGAATCGGGTCTCTGGGTTAATATTTGGTCTATCTATTGAAGCCCAAAGTTTAACTTAGTGCAGTATGAGGACACTTCTTTAAAAATCTTTTTCTTCAGATCCACCAGTCAGAATTCTTTCATATTTGACATACAGCATCTCTAAGGGGGTCAGATTCATAATGCCATATCAGTTTTTAAGCCCATTTCACACAGATTGGACAGTTCTCTACAAAAGAACAAAATTCCCATGCTTTTGACTAGGCAGAAGCCAAAAGTTGAATTCTATTGCAGAAATGAGTTTTTCATCACATGAAAGAGGTAAATGTATCTTTGGTAGGGTTGGGTCTGCTCATAGGTATAAGTGTTGTAAATATTTTAATTAGATTTACCTACCTCGAAAAGTTGTACTCGGAAATTATGTAATCCCCAAAACTAAGCAGTCTTGGGAAAATATATTGTTTCAGTAAACATTTGAAGAATTCTACTGACATCCTGCATTACTGTTGAATGTTCCAGATGAATAAAGACGGTGATTTGGGACTTTTTGGACCTAAAAATTCGTTTGACTATTGGTGTGTTTTGGTTGGGAATTCCTTGAGAAATATGTATGTGACCAGCACTTCTGTTAATTTTTCTCTCTTATTTGTTGCATGACCCACGGTTTACGAATCAGAAAAAGGTTGTCTGAAGGACTATACTTGACAAAAGATATCTGAATGCCAAATTTAAAATGATGCGACCATATGTTTTTTCGCCTGAACGTTATAATGATCGCCTATGGGAAAATATTTAGTACTGTGATACGTATCAAACAATTGCAGGAATTCGACTCTAAAAAAATGTTTTTGGAGTAATGGTTGCGGAATGAAATATTTCAATATGTTGGATACTTTGGGGTTCCTTCTTACGCCTTGCGTATTGTCATATTACAGTAGAAAATTGTATAAGCAATGTCGAGTCCGGCTAGTCCTTGGATGGGTGACCGTTTGAGTGATCGATTCGGCCTCCAGCGTTGTGTCCTTGGACAGCGCACTTAACCCCGATTGTCCACATGGGGGCACGATCACGCCGTGTACTAAGGCGTAATGCACATCGATGGTGCGCATGTCTTCAACCAACATAACCCTGCCTCTGCTGCAGTGCTGTGTTACGATGTTGGAGAGCTGGCAAATGCTCGTCGTTGCTCGGTGGTTCTCTATGGGTACTCCGGCTTCCCCTACCCGTAGAACTGTCACCGGCACGATATGACCTTAACTGTTAAAGTGCCGTTAATCCCTAATAAATAAATACGTAGAGAATTGAAGGATATCATTTATCATCATCATCATTTTTATGTACAAAATGTTGTGTCAGACTCTCACCCTTGTTTCTAAGGCTAAATCTAAACTTGTCATAAAATGGTTTCATAAACATGCAATCGACTCTGATACAACATTTTGTGCATAACCATAATACCATAGGTTAGAAAAAATCTCTATGGATGTACATTTGCCATGCGAAAATGAATGTAGAGGGGCGAACTATTTTTTGTCATGCTCTTCGTTGCCCTTCGGCTCACGTTTGCCAGAATTCCCTTCATATTTTCAAGTCCTTTTATTCCATAGACTTACATATTTTAGAATTATTCTACCACGGAGCAACGGACACAGCGGGCCTAGATTTTGGTGCAACACAAAGTACACAGTCGACTATAACAAAAAGGAGTTACCTCGAACCAACAATGGGCGAGACACAAAACATTGATTCTCATTAACCACGACCGACCCTACTTCTTCCAGTCTAGAAAATCAGCCGAAACAATTTTTTCTGTATTTTGTATTATAAAGTTCAGTATAAAAGAACACAGACACTAAATGATAATGTTCCAAACACTGTAGACCCGAAAGCCGCTTCTTCGACCCAGGTTCACAATCTAATCTGCCATGACCTCATAAAGTAAACGGCTGCTCAGTGAATTTGTGGGAGAAGACCAATCAATATTTTCAATGTGCAGCAGTTGAAAATATTAATTGTCAACACCAAAAATGTGAATATGGACTCTTCCGTTGAATTGAGATGGAATATACCGCCAAGGTTTAAAGGCATAATAATAATAAACCCATTGATGGTGAATGATACTTACGGCAATGGCAGCCACCGTTGTTGTCACAGTGGCCCACTTGGTTATCGGCGCAGTGGCAATGGCAATGATGTTCTGTAAAAGACAATAAGAGTTGGTATCAGCGATTTTTATCCATCGCTTCAGAGTCCTGTTGGTTGTCAGGTTTCACTCCCCCCTTATGTTTCGAAGGCGAACACGTAACGGCCTTTGAGAGAGTTGAATACCAAGAGATCATTTTCCGGTCGTGTCGCTCGTTCGTGTTTGCTGGATTCTTCGTTGTAAAATTCGGAAAAATAAGGAAGACTCTGAAATAGAACTCTATTCACCTTGTCCGTCACAACACATCTTGGACGATGATTTTCATTCGAATCATCATTTCTGTCATATAGATTTGAATTCTCATTCGAATCTTTGAGAGACATATTTTTCGGGTGAATTCCATTCTCGAAATTTATTCTCATTGTGCGGTAGTTTTATTCGGATTAAAAAATGAAATAAACCAATTCACTAACTGGTAATAATTAATGGATTTTTTATTACTAAATTTTTATATATCTACTTCATTATTATCACGAACAAAAAGTATGGAATTCCGTTTCATTGTTTCTCTCTCTCTCTCTCTCTCTCTCTCTCTCTCTCTCTCTCTCTCTTTAATCGACTAGTGAACCTTATTTTTTATTCAAAATTTAATGCGTCCTGCAAGTAATGTTGAGATTCTAGTTAATGAGTAAAGTAACTCAGTGTGATTTTTTTTATGTGTCGCTTCCTCAAAATGTTTTCACGAAGTAGTTTGGTTGTTTTTTTTTTTTTTGTTTTTTTTTTTGGGGGGGGGGTGGTGGTTACCGAGAGGATAAATACATCAGACAGTCTAAAGTATCAAAACACTTTTGCTCATCTCATTTGGATTCTCTTTCTCCCTCTCTCTCTCTCTCTATCTGTCTTTGAACGCGGTACCAAGCATTCGCCATACCAGACCGAAATCGCCTATCGTCTGCGTGGCGACGGCAACGTTTTCATTGCGCTCAGTTTCGCGATGTCTCAGAGATTTTTCGACTTTACGAAAGAGAAAACAAAACGCAGAACGCTTCTACAACTTCTCAATTTTTTCCCATTGGATTAACACTGCGCAAAACGGCGATAACTGGAATCTGACCGAGGTCTAGATTGCAAAAAGTAGAGAATGAAAAACCCACCATCTCCAGAATACTCAAAAAAATTCCCATTTGAATAACACTGAGCAATAAGACGATTATGGGAAAAATAATCTTGCAGGTATTGCTCTAACAAAGTGCCTGTAGTCACAGCGTAAAGGATTTCACATCATCATTTGCCATGGTGTTTATTTAACACGAAAACTGATTAGACTATCAATTTTGGGGGGTCTTCCTGTTCACCCGGCAGCTATTGTTTCGGGTAGAAGTGTGATAATCCGTGTCATCAAAGAAAAACGGACTATAGTTTGGTTCATTAAAGGTGGACCTCATTCGACTTCTTGTTAACGTAGATTATCAACTATTTGCCAGCTGAATATGGAAATTGGAAACTGGAATATATATATTCATGGGCAAATACATGACTAAGATTAAAATTTCATTCCATATATTATTTTATTATGTAGTGTTGTATTGTCAAATAAAAATAATCATAATAATCAAATAAATACAATAATAATCAAATAAATACATAAAACATAGAACATAATAATTGGATGCTATTGGAACCGGCTCATTGAGTCATTTTACATGAACAATCGGGTTAGAATTATCATATTCCATTTAGTTGTAGTGACAGATATATACAAAGTGACTAATAACCTGTAATGTGGGATACAGAATCCAGGTACTCCATGAGGCTGCGCCTTCCTTCTCTGCACAATCTCTGACAATGGCGAAGTCTGTTATCTATAGATCTGTACTTCTTTTTGCGTGGCATCAGACTGCCCCCATTACACAGTTGCAAAATGTTGGTTTCTTGGAATGCCTGCTCTCGTTGGATGAACTCGATCATCCGAAGATATTCGGATGAGAGCGATTTAATCTCACTTTGCCAGCACACCTAATTCACACCTTCAGTATAGTCAGTACCAGTAATTAGTGTTGACTAGTCACAGTTTATGATTCTTAGTTTACCAGCAAAGTTTGTCAAAACAAGCATGTTAGCAATGATTACTGGTCATCAATTAATGAGTAGCCAATCACTAGAGTAAACAATATGGTAAATAGTGTTCTCACTTCAAAGGTATAAACAAAACAATTTTTACAGTTAACAGTATATATTCGATGGCAATTCAGAGTTTTCTATATCCACCCACCTTAACGAGGTTATCAACAGTACGCTAGATGAAATCTGTCCCAAGCAAACAGTAAAGACGCGGATAAACAGAATAACCCAAACAACTCTTCAAATAATCAAACAAAAAAGAAAAGCCTTCCGGGCTTACCAATCAGAGAATGATCAAATGAAAAGAGCAGAACTTAAAACCGCGTATAATCGCCTTCATGGGGAAGTAAAAAAGGCCATAGCTAACGACAATCGCGTGAGATGGGAAAAAGCAACCGAAAACCTAAATGGGCTGAGAGAACCTAAGAGGTTCTGGGATACATTTAAAACTCTTACTAGCCAAAAGAGCAAAATTGCCAATAATAATGCGCTAAAGACTAGCGACGGATCTATGGCCATAGACGACAAGGCAAAGGCCAGTGCTTTTGCCGAACTTCTAAAGAAGGCACATCGTCCACAAGAAGGGAACAGATATGACAACGATTTTAAGGTACGAGTAAATAAATTTGTCCAAGATAACAACTCAATCTTCAATGAACCGAACTTCGACCAAAGGCATGAAGACGGGGACGACCATGAATTAACCGAACCAATAAGCGTAGAAGAGGTCATGGGTATAATCAGAAAATGCAGGTCATCTTCGTCCCCAGGAGAAGACGAAGTCTCTTACAAAATAATGAAACAGTGCCCCAACATCTTCTACTGCAGACTTACCAAACTCTTAAACTGCTGTCTCTCCTGTGGGTACTTCCCAAAATGCTGGAAAGTGGCCACGGGAGTCATGATACCTAAACCCGACAAAGACCTTACCAACCCTTCTAACTACCGGCCAATCAGCTTGCTTAGCTGTGTTGGGAAAATATTTGAGCGGATTCTCACTACGAGACTTCGCAGCTATCTCGAATCAATCAACTTTTTCAACAAATGGCAAAGAGCGTATAGGAGTCAGAAAGAGGGAATCGAACACGTATATAGACTGGTCGATTATATGAAAACAGCATTTAGTCAAAACGAAATCGGAACCGCGCTTTTCTTGGATGTAGAAAAAGCGTTCGACTCGGTATGGCACAATGGCGTGAGATATAAACTAGCGAAAATGGGATTACCCACTAAAATTCTAAGGATCATATCATCATTTCTAACTGACCGAAAAATCAAGGTGAGGGTTAATCGCGAGGTGTCCGAGGAAGTAATACTCGAAGCGGGAACACCACAAGGGTCGGTTCTAAGTCCGCTTCTTTTCATAATATATGTGAATGATATAGAAAAAGTAGGGAAAAACTTTGTAGAACTATCGCAGTTCTCAGACGACAAAGGCATTTGGACAGCCAGCAAGTCCAGAAACATAATTAAAAATCGTCTACAGGATACCATTCGCGATCTTGAGAGCTGGTGTGCCCTGTGGCGCATCAAACTTAATGCCGCCAAAACTCAAAAAGTTACGTTCTTCAAAAAGCAAAGGAAAAAACCAGTCCCAAGTATCGATCTCCAGTTATACGATCACAAACTAGAAGCAAACAAAGAGGCCAAATTTTTGGGATTTATCCTAGATAGCAATCTCAGTCTAAACAGTCACGTAAACTCCATTACGGTTAGAGCTACTAAACGTATCAATTTTCTGAAGATGATCAGAGGTAGAAATTGGGGAGCAAACAAAGATGTGCTTCTCAAGCTCTACAAAACATTTATACGTCCGGTACTAGAATACGGTGCCATAATAACAAGCGACCTAAGCAAAACCAACATTCAGAAGCTACAGAGGGTTCAAAATTTTGCCCTGCGAGTGGCACTATGCAAACCGAAATGGACACCGATAAAGGAACTTCACGAGCTAGCAAAAATAGAAACTATTGATACGCGATTAAAAGACCTACAAACCAAAACCCTCAACAGACTCCAAGATAGTGAATTAATGGTTGAGCTGAACGAACACCGATCCCTTAACAGAAAAACAAAATAAGTTTCCAGAAAATAAAATAAAAAAAAAAAAAAAAAAAAAAAAAAAAAAAAAATAATAAAATAAAATAAAATAAAAATTATACAATATAACTAAATCGCGTGGAGTCAGTGAGGATTGCATCGCTACTCATTGGGAACTTTAGGATAGAGTCTGTGAGGACTGCCTCGCAACTCTGCTGAAGCGCGATTGAAACGCGTTTAATAAGATCTATATAACAAAACCCTCCACATACTCCAGGATAGTGAATCAATGGTGAAGCTGAACGAACACCGAACCCTAACAGAAAAACAAAATAATCCACAGTAAATTAAAATTACTCAATAGAATTAAACAGCGTGGAGTCAGTGAGGATTGCCTCGCTACTCATGGAGATCTTTAGGATTGAGTCTGTGAGGATTGCCTCGCAACTCTGCGTGTGGGGAGTGGGCTCCGAAGAAACACACCCCTTACCCCATCCATAGCAACAATCACACAGCAGGCACAATATACAATAGCGGATACCTATCTTTCTCTCTACCTTTTACTTTTCTAACTGAACATTCTCAAATTTTCTTGCAACACTCTTATCAGGAAGACGCATGGAAATGGTAGACAAAGCGAAGGAGGAATTGGTGCAACCTACCTTTCTGCAACATATACAAGAAACCACCAAACGCTAGGCAAGGATTGAAACAAGCTTGTCTGGCTGGGAACGAGTGTACATTTGATATAAATAAACATTTGAATAAAGATTTAACAGCCCTTTTAAGGGCTTGAGGGTGTGTGTCAGTGAGTGGTTTTTTTTTTTTGTTTTTTTTTTGTTTTTTTTGTTTTTTTGTTTTTTTTTTGTTTTTTTTTTGGGGGGGGGGGCGGGGTGGAGGAGGTCATTTGGAATTCCCGAAGGATAACCAGATACCTCAAAATCACATACGGCATCCTACCTCCCAGAAGGCTTGATGGATGACTCCCGGTTTCTTAAAACTAAACTGTTGGAGCTTTCTCCACTTCTTTTTTGTAACCGCTATGGTCATATACCGGGGCCGCTACCAAACCGGCGTTGCTGTTTGGTTTTCTTTTCTCTTCTTCCCTTAAACTTGCCATCGCACAACATTACATTCTGGCTCGCCACCATGGTGGGACTCAAACCTCTACCATCGCCGAACTGGAACCGAATAGAGCTCGCTCTCTAATAGTTTTAAAGGCGTTGAGGGATTGAGTATTGACCATCTAACACTCCAGCGTAAACTGCCGGGTATTCTAACCGCGTGCATAACCCCCTCAGACTCCATTTTGGGCAATAGGAAAGCTAGGTCTGTGTGATCCAAGGGAAAAAAAATAAGGTTAACCGGGTCGCAAGGGATTTGTAAATCCCACATCGTCCCTGCGCGCCTTCGGCGCGCTAAAACCTTTCATTCATTCGTTTTCTATATCAAAATGGCTAATGCACAAGTGAATGTCAGGTTTATTCCCAATGCCAGAGGTGGACAAAGTTTGATTTATGATGGTTTTAAGTTCCGCATAAAAACAAGAAGACGAGACACAGTACATTGGAAATGCTGTAACGCTGGATGCCCAGCTAGTGTCAATACAAAGAACAATTTAATAACTACTTTCGGAATCCAACACAACCATCATCCTGATAATGTGAAAATTGTTGTGGACACTTTTTTATGTGAAATAAGAGAAAAAATCAAGCTTGACCATAGAACTATCCCAGCCATTTACAAAGAAGAATTGAACTGTTTACGAGCAAATGATGTTCCTGAAATAGTTAAGTGTGTTCCAACCTTGTATTCAGTACATTCAAGTTTATACAGGGCTCGATCTAAAACTCTTCCACAAGTGCCAAAAGTCAGACAACAGATCGATCTGCCAACTACTTATAAAGAGACAATCACGGGACACAACTTTTTACTACACGCCGCACCCGGGAATTCATTTTTAGTGTTTGCTACGGATGAAAATATTCGAATGCTTGCTTCGGCGGATACTTACTACTGTGATGGAACTTTCAGTATGTGCCCAACACTCTTTTATCAAATTTATACCATTCATTCGTTTGTGGAGGGAAAAATGTTCCCCCTTGTGTATGGCCTATTGCCAAATAAAAAACAGACAACTTATCAACAGTTTTTTGAGATAGTGAAAGATAAAGCACAGCACTTAAACAGTGAATTGTCACCATCTACTATCATGACTGACTTCGAGACAGCAGCGCAAAATGCAGCCAGAAATGTGTTTCAGACCAACATTAAAGGCTGCATGTTTCATTATCGACAGGCAATTTGGAAAAATGCACAACGGTTTGGTCTTCAAGTGGTGTTTAACAATGACCAAAGTGTAAAAATGTTCGTGAAACGGGCATCAGCACTTCCTCTTTTGCGACCTGGTGACATATCAGACTACTGGTGGTACGCAATTGAGAATGTGGATATGGATATTCCAGGAGTCCGTAGTTTTGCGGATTATGTGACGGAACAATGGGTAGAAGGTGGTGACAGTTTAATGTGGAACCATTTTGAAACGACAGGTCCAAGGACCACAAATCATGTTGAAGGATGGCACAACAAGCTATCCAAACTTGGAGCTTGTCATCCAAACATTTATAAATTCATAAACTTAATCAAAGACGAACAAGGCTTCAACGAAGCCACTATTCTACAGCTTCAGAATGGTGGTAGATTAAGGCCACGCAAAAAGAAATATCGACGCATTGACCATATGTTGGACAATGAAAAAAGGCAGCTGTTGGATGGTAGCAAAACATTATATGAATATGGCAACTCTGTAGCACACCTTGTTGGGTTGTGAAAAATTGTGATAGTACAAGTGTCAGAACCGGTTCTAATGGCATCCATATTTGTGTGATTTTATTAAAAATTGTGACTTTTTCAAACTATTAAATTTATTTTCTGTGTGGATGTACAATTATTTTCAATGGATGTAAAATGTCGTATCTATATTCTGACTTGGTATATGTATATGTAATGTTTAAGATAACACTATAAAACAATCAATGATTAAAGAATGTTTGCACAGTTTCAATGTTGGTTGGTATTCTGTTTCTCAAATTCACACCAATTTATAGAACAGACTATACTATTTATCCCTATTGTTTAACCTGTTATCACCTTTTTAGGAAAACAATACCTGCTGGCAAAGTGAGAACCCCCTTGAGAGCCTGCCAGGAAGAGCTGTAGATTGCGATGCCATCCCTATGGCTCTCTTGATGAGTTTCTTCACGGCTTCGTTTTCATTAAACAGCTGCTGTAGGTGATATTTCTGTGCCTTTTTCTAAACTGCCTGGCCGTAATGGAAAACACAGCCTTTCAGTTGACTTGCTGTTTTAATGCTATAAAGCGTGGGGATCTTCGCCAATACATCTTCATGGGTTTCATCTGTTCTCAGTTTCGCTACTTCTTCTTGGTATATTGCTGTTATCGGTCTGGAATCATTCTTGACTGTAGATTTCAGCTCATGCAGAAAGACATCTACTGCTACTTGCCCTACGTCTGATGGGTGGTTGTGTGTAGGTCTGCCGCTCGCTGTTGTAATGATGCCATCAAAGGTATTGAGTGTAGCGGGACATGTCTTTTGGCAACAACGCCAGTGGATACGCTGATTTCTTCTGGACTTGATGGAGAATTTGAAGCTGTCAAATGTAAGGTACTGTCCTCCTCTTCCATTGGGAATGTAGTATTGTGCATTTACTTGTGCGTTAGCCATTGTGATATGACATTGAAATGAATGAAAGGTTTTAGCGCGCCAGTTTTCTACCCCTATATATATCTCCTACTTTCAAACAAATAGACTAATGTTCACGTGAACATATCTCAATAAATTTATTGTTATTACTATCGGTATTATTAACATAATGCCGACTAAGATGTTAGCAGGCTATCTTATTAAATTTACTGTTATCACTAACTACTAACAAGTTTGTTATAATATACTGGTTTTACTAACGGTTCCAATAACGAAATATGTTTGCCACGGATTAACTTAATTCTGTTCATCCAACAAAGTATTGGTAGCTGGCTAAAACAACATCATCCGGCAAACAAGTCAACACAGTTAATTAGATACTGACTATATGTCAGCCTTTCCCTGTTAATTAATACAGCCTGCCGGCTGAACAGGAATAACCCGCTGCTCCACATCTCCAAAATACTCAGCGGGTTTAGAGTTAATGTGGATTTGATTGAATGCTGGTAGGTCATAGAAAACATGGTCAGCTCAATTCGGAATTTTACTTCCTATTCCCTATTGTGCATTTGGGAAAGGGGCAGAACTTTGACCCTTCAAAAGGCGTGGATGAAACCGTGATCTTGTGAGGAAAAATCGACAGAGAATTGCATTTATCTAACAATCATATAGATTTTGTCCCGAAAACCACGAGAAACGGTACGTATCACATAATGGGTTCTGATTCCGTATCAAATAGACGACTCACTCTGATTTCGTATCATATAGACGACTCGTTTCGGGGACGGGTTATCATAACAGGCGCTTGAGTACATTCTATGTGCGTTTCAGTAATCTACACAGTTGATCGCTTACAAAACAAAACAAAATTCCTTGCAGTTAGCGACAGAACTATTCACTATTCATAGCCAATGCCCCCCCAACACACACAATAAATAGAAACTGCACAATTCAATATTACATAATCGTAAATTGTATCAAAGGAAGTGACACTGAGAGTGAATAATTTGACAACACAACTTTGAAAAATGCGGTGACAGCATTACTCATTGTTAGAGTGCACAACTTTATAGTTCCATACAATATGTTTTGTTTTAAACTTTGTCAAAAACTGTATTAATAATTTAAGATTCAATCTGTTTATGTGACAGAATTGTTAGATAAATGAATTATCATGATAATTTGCATGTCCTGCGATTTGCATCAGATTCTCGGTGGTGTCCCAACATGAGATCGCAACTCGCCGGCAAAGCCGGCTCTTTGAGATCCCATTCTGGGGACCACCTCGAATCTGATACAAATCACAGGATAAGCCCATTATCATGATAATCTGTATTTATCTTACAATCAACGTGTATTTTGTCTGTATTAACTCCGCAACTGTCGTGTATCAGACCCCCTGATACAGATGTTTGTATCAGGGGGTCGGATACAAGCACATTCCTTTCGCGTGAGTTCCATTTTTTTTCTTTTTGTTCATCCGTACGAATAAATAGTTCGTTATATATTTGTCTACATTCTTGACTTATCCTCAATATATTGTAAGATAAAATGATTATTACCATTATGTGGATGTACAAAATATGTATCCGAGTCTCGATCCGGGTTCTAAGGGTAGATCAAGACTCGTCTTCGACTCGTCGTGATCTGCCCTTAGAACCCGGAGCTCGACCCGGATACATTTTTGTACATGCACATAATGGTAATAATCTCTATTTATCACATAAACACCAGCT
The DNA here is from genome assembly GCA_031216915.1 of Pictodentalium vernedei. Lineage (NCBI taxonomy): Eukaryota > Metazoa > Mollusca > Scaphopoda > Dentaliida > Dentaliidae > Pictodentalium > Pictodentalium vernedei. Next base: position 288,943,826 of record CM062297.1, on the reverse strand, counting down.
CAATACGGAAAATGTCGTTCTCAACACGTCTGATACCGGAATGAGGTCAGAAGTCAGCACTTGGGTAGCTTTATTCGTTGTGTTAGGTAAAAGGTTAAAGAACACATTATGTCATAAAAAATAATCTCAAATTCGTCACGATTTGACATGAAATTTCTGAACCTCATTCACTAAAATCGCTCCAACCCTTTACCCAACGAATCGGCCCCATCCGCCCGCGTTATATGCAAATTCAGCAGTTGAAAAAATATTATTTTTCAAAAAAAGTCAATAAAACCATATCATGTGACCCCTCGTTGGAACGAGATCGTTCCAAAGAGGGATCACATGACATGGTTTTGTTGAAATGTTTTGAAAAATTTCAAAAAATGATATTTAAAATAATAAATTTTGAAATCGTCTGCGTTGGGTAAAGGGCTAAGCCTCGACCGACCTACCAACCTCAGCTCGGATTTATTTTAGTGAACTCGGTACAGAAATTTAATATGAAATCGCGACTCATTATTTCTGACAAAAATTATTTGTGGGTGTCATTACCGCCACACATCGACGTCACTGCAGACATATCTGCAAATTACTTTTCATGAATTATGTATGACACTCATGGACACGATTTGGACAAAAACATAAAAGAGGGGACTATATAGTTTATACATTTATTCTGAACTAATGTACTCACGCCTCTTCCGCACACCTAATGCACCTGCAAAACAATGGAAATAAAATCATTCATCTCCTCCAATTCATTCACCCCAAACGCCAATCAATTCAAAGGGTCTGTCGGTGGCCGAGTGGTTCAGTATAATTCCGATAGGCGGTTGGTGCCTAAGAAACTCTATTGCTGTGGGTTCGAACCACCGCTACGCCATTGTAAATAAAGACAGGGTCCTTTCTTGATTCTATGACACACGGGAAATTTAAATAGAGACGTTTTCGCTGATTCACATGAGGTGCAGTATGTAGAATTAAGTCAGGGGCGGCGGAACGATTTTCAAAGTGGAAGAGGGGGGGGGGGGGGAGGGGGCTGGATCGGGCGATGGATTGTCGTCAATATGAAAAGAATAAATTCCAGGGTCCCAATACTCCCACTTCCATGCATCTGAGTGGATATTTTGAGATTTTACAGGAGATGTATTTGGAAGATTTCATACTTTGAGAGCCGTTAAAAAACGTCGGTAAAGCATACAGGTGAGGTCTATTTATCAGTTTTGGTCGTAACGACCAAAGCTGATAAATAGACCTCGCCTGTATGCTTTACCAGACGTTTATAGCAATTATACTGTCTGTGGATTATCTTGTCTGGGGGTGAATTTGGTACTTGTATGTCTGTAAGATTCCGATCTACTTCAGTTAGCCGGTTTATTAACAGACTGTATACATTTTAGCGTTTGCTGCCATTTACTGCAAAAATGATCCAAAATCCATCGAAACTGAACCAGTTCGAGAGAAACATAGCTGGCGAAAATATGAGGGGGGGGGGGGTGGCTCAGGATCCACCCGCTTGTTTCACCAGTCATTGGCTGTGTTAAAATATATGCATACAAAAAAAACGTGGCCCGGCAAAAAGTGGAGGGGCTGAAGCCTCCCCCACCTCCAGCCTCCCGCTTCCGCGGTCCCTGTAAGTGGTGCAATTATATGCTAAATAGTTGTAAAATGTTACTCTCATTAAAATCAGACAGAACCAGAGGCGTCGCTAAGCGGGGTTTCGGTGGGAGGGGTGATACTTTTTTTCAGTTAGTATATTTTTATCTTATATATCGATTCGCTCTTGCATGTAATCATGAACTTTCTTACGAGAATTTATTTGATACATGGGTTTGGTGGTACACATATGAATGTCTGTAGAACCCGATTCTTGCTTTTGGGGCCTTAGCATTTCCAATTTGTTACGTTATGTTACGTGTTTATTAAATAAGATGTTGCGTCATGACCATTACATGTACATTTTATTTATCTACAAATACCTTTCAATGAAGTCTTGAGTTTTTAACTCTCTAATACTCCAACTACGTCATCAAAGCATGCCTTCAACGAAATTTGACACCGTCGGGGTAAATCGGGTATTCCCCCAAATCGGCCATCTTCGCAACATCGCTGACTATTAGAAATTAGTTGGACGAGCGGACTATATACAGAGCAAAGAATACGATATGGAATAAAATTCACATTAAACGTCAATGATATTCCCTACTATACAAAATTTATTTTTACACCAGTATTGCACCTATCCCGTAATTTCCGTCTCTTGTTTTGACAAACGAGATGGGTGATCTCGTTGGATGATCTTGATGCACGATGTTTTAAATGACGCTTTAATTGACGTCAAACGGCAGTGGTTGATAGATACAGTGGGGTCTATTATTTGCAGACGTGGGTTGTATGTTGTCTATTGTAGATAATAGGAGCCGCAGTGTTGGCGCTTTATGATTGCACGTAATGACATTTGTAACAAGACAGATCACTCGTTCTGGAGGTGTGTTCGTGAGTTTTCTGGTATGCGCAGTGAGGGTTTCCTGGTTACAATGTGGTTTGGAAATCCAACATTTTATTTGGCGAGGAAGGTTTTTCATCAGGGTACGGGGTAAGTAAATGCCGTGCGTGGTATTATTGTGATGGTTATGTGATATGGGCGTGCGTTCCGTTGTTGAATGGAACTAATTTACGGGTTCGGATTTTGTTTGGAGAAGTTTTATTGATTCTGTAATTCTGAAACGTATTTTATCCTTGTACTTTATAGATTATTTTCGTTTTTCTTTTCGATAAAAAATGCTTCTTTCTGCTTTCCCGATCTACTTTCTTTTCCCGATCTTCTTTTGTCCGCGCCACACGAGACTCACCTTGGCCTTCCGTTACCTCTGTCTACTCTTCGATCGACCGATTCGAAAACAGAACATGAAACCATCGGCCACACACTTTCACAACTTTCACATTGATCTCGCCCTATCTGTCTGTACAGAGTATTTTCCACTGACTAAGTCAGACCCCAATGCAGTGGCGGCGCCAGAAATTTTTTTGTGGGGGGCAACTAGGGGGGGCAGACTCTCATGAAGGGGGGCAAATACGTAAAGGATCATATCATTACTTTGTTATGAGGTAGTCCAAACTTGGACCCAAAGTCCGTAATATACTTCTTTGGTTTGGTACGTCCTGTGGACGTACCAAACCAAAAAATTATATTACGGACTTTGGGTCCAAGTTTCGACTAAATGTAATGGTAATTAGCTGTCCTCCTTTCAAAAAATCCTGGATCCGCGTCTGGTGGGTCTGTGCGTGAGAGAGAGAGAGAGAGAGAGAGAGAGAGAGAGAGACTCATAATGCCCGTCTGTCATAATGCGAAATCCATCATCCATGAATTTTTTTAGACAAGGGATATGGATAGATATGCCTTTGTTGGCTCATAACTTAATTATAACTTATAAGTATCTGCATCCGAGTCTTTAAATCTCTACTGCCTGGATGTGTTCATCAGCTAGCCTGAGGCTTTGGGCTAAGTGTGTATGGGAAATTATTGGGAATAAAAAAAAGAGAGGGGTGTGTGTGTGTGTGAGAGAGAGTGACTGAATGTGTTTGTGTGTGAGGGTGAATGGAAATGCATGCGAGATGGTTGAGAGGGGGGCAACTGGGGGGGGGGGGGGGCAAAGCCTTCGTTGGGGGGGGGGGGGGCAAATGCCCCCATGCCCCCCCCCCCCGTAGCGCCGCCACTGCCCCAATGCCATTTCATTTTGCGCGATCATTGCCTTGGCTGTACATATTGCGAAATAACTCATTTGAAAACTTATTATTGACAGTATGTCCCACTAAGCATGTTAGTGCTCAACGAATGAATAACTCATTACAAACGAGACATGTTATTTCCCCCAGAGATATAGGTCTTGGTTGTTATGCCCTTACTTCTTACGATAGTCGAGACGTGTCTGTGTGCTACTAAGCATTGTGTGCATAACGTACACAATACATAAGAACATCGGATGTTGGGGAACCAATGATGGGGTATCGATGTGGAAGAGACATCTAAAACGGCCTATGATACCTCGAGACATCGAAAGGCCATAGGCCGTTTTAGGGGTATTTCCCATCTGTAAGTGTGTGGTATTTCAAAACACATACACAGCTCATGTACAGAACTTACTATTTCAAAATACTGTTTATGGCGGTTTTAAAAGGTTCAGCTACTCTTCCAGGTCATCTCTCCACTGACTACGGACCTCACCGGATACTAAAGTGTGAGTCTGCACAGATACTGTAGTTTGGGAGATTACGAAACAAGACAACAATTAAAGAAACGATAGAAAACAATGTATAAAATGAGAATTACTGAGACCTACCGCTTATTGTCGAGCATAAAAGGGAAGCACTGGATTCTCTGCGCGGTGCAGACAGGGCGCGCCGGGAGCAGGCGTAGTCATGCAAACATAATAATAACTCTTTGGCCAGCCGCTGATTTGTCGCGGTCCTCATAAGAGAAGGCCATCATTCCCCCTGCACCCCACCCCCTCTTCCCCTCCTCTCCTCCCAGCATTCAGATATAAACTGCTTAATAGTGTCCCTCACTTCCTCTTTTTCAATTTCTTCAATAAGCATTCCTACCCTCTCCCTCGTGTCCCCCTTCAGCCATCTATCCTTTGTTTCTTCACCCCACTTCTGCATTATTCTTCCAGTAAATTTTATTCTATGAGGTATATACTGTGGGCATTCCAAGAGAAAATGTTCCAGGGTCTCCACTACTCCAGAGTGGCACATTTGGCATCCCTTTTCCCCATCTCTCCCAATTTTTCCCCGAAGCTCCAGTGATCTTGATCTCAGTTTGAACAGCAGTGACCCTCCAAAGGTGCCATCTAGGTACTTCTCAAAAGCTGGCTTTTCTTTATATTGTAACCCCTGCAGTGATCTTTTCACGCTAACCCCTGCTCGCCAGTTTCGATTGCAATCTTCCATGACTCTCTCTTTGACAAACCTTTTGCCTTCTTTCATTCCTACTTCTATGTTTGTGACCTCTATAGAGTAATTGTCCATTAGTTCCCTCACATGTTTTGACCACCCCGTTTCTATATTAGAATTCCAAATGGTATCGAGCATCAATTTGCACCACCGGTTGTCAGGCAGGTTTCTCAAGTAGTTAAAGTAACACAGTTTTCCCAAATCTACCCTGTCCTTGATTTTCATCCACCCAAGCTCCCCCCTTACTGCTTCCAAAGCTGCAGCATTACTCGACCCTGTTATCCATCTGCCGGCATCATTTTGAGTATTTTCCAACTTCTTAATAACGGTTTGGTTTAATGGAATCACGTCCGTGCCATACGTTATACTTGGTAAACCCACCCTCTCCCACAGTGTTTTCCCCACAAAGACCTTGTTGAAACTATTTTTCCCTAAAAGTTTTAGTTGGTTCAGAATTCTTTTCCCCTTCAGAATCAGTTTGGCTGAGTAATTTCTGTACACCCCTCTTCCCGTTATATTTATGCTTACCCCTAGATACTCATACTCTCCCGTTTCTCCTACAGTGATTTGTTTGCTTTCCCCTTCGGGGATTGAGAACTCCCCCACTCTCCATCTCTTCGTCATATCTACCTTGCGTCCAACGGGTATTACCTTGCTTTTATTTTCATTTAGTTCTAGCCGCCAAGTGTTCCCATATCTACCAACAATTTCCAGCAGTTTCTCTAGCCCCTGTTCAGTTCTAGACATTAACACCATGTCGTCCGCAAAGAATAAGCCTGGTATCTTTATGTCTCCAACATTTACCCCCTCCGCACTCTGAATTAGTTCGTCCCCTAAATCTTTAACATACAATGCAAACAAAATCGGTGAAAAGATACACCCCTGCTTGAGGCCTATATCCATAGGGACTCGTTTTGTAGTGATACTCCCTAGACTGAGTTGGCTTTGCACATCTGTATACAGTGCTTTCATGATTCCCACAAAGTCACCCCCCAGTCCGATGCCCTCGAGCTTTCGCCACATACCTGCCCTCCACACTCGGTCGTACGCTTTTTTCACATCTAGAAATGCCAGAAACATCTTTTTCTTTTCAGCCTTTGTTGATTCTATCAGTTGGGTGAGTGTAAATAGGTGATCAGTGACTCTTCGTCCTTTCCTGAAACCATTTTGAATTTCTCCTAAAAAACCTTTCTCTTCAATAACTTCCTCTAGTCTACCGTATATGACCTTACAGAATACTTTTCCGATGTTACTACTAACTGATATCCCCCTATAGTTATCTAGAACTTCCTTATCCCCCTTTTTGTGTATGAACGACACCTTACTTTCCCTCCACTCTCTGGGGACCTCTTGCTTTCGCAGAGCCAGGTTGAAAAGGTTTGTCAGGACTTCAATAAGTGCCTCCCCTCCATTTTTGAGGAATTCGTTCGGAATTTCATCAGTCCCTCCCGCTTTACCATTTTTTAATTTCGAGACCACGTTCCGCACTTCTTCTGCCGTTATTTCGCTACATACACGATTGGATAGGTTCTCCTCCACCAGTGTATTTCTTTTTGGTGGGGACCCACTGCCCCATCGCCTATCGTTTATCTTTTCCCAGTGCTTGACTAACTCTGAAGCGATACGGCCTTTATCTTCTGTACTTTCCCCATCCACTTTGATACTCTGCACACTACTTTTCCCCCGTTTATTTACCCAGTTCCAAAATACGTTTGAGCTCGAACCCCCCGTTTTCTTTATTGTTCTGGCAAGACTGCAATTGCGCTCCTTCCTATTATTATTCTTTATCTCATTCACCTTTTTCCGTGCCAGTTCATATTCTCCTTTCATTAGTCTCGTGTCATTGTTATCCACCCCTTTAAGCTTCCTACTTCTTCTGTAAGCAGCGCATTTTACCTTCCTTTCTTTTATAGCCTTTTTCAGTCCCTCGTTAACCCTGTATCCAAGCTCTCTCGTTGGGACCCTCACCCTTCCTATACACTCCTTCCCTGCCTCTGTTAGGCTATTTACTATGCCATCTGAAATACTCTGGACATTTGCATCCCTAGGTATACATTCAAGATTTGGTTTTAGTTTTTCCCGAAACTGCTTCCAGTCGGCTCCTTGTTTTAGTCCCCAAACTTCCTTGAAGGTATTTCTGTCTCTATTCGTCTTTTTGCCCATAATCTTAACTGTTATCAGGTTGTGATCACTACCCAAGTCATTTTTTCCCTCGTCATCTATTTCTACATCTATAACCTCCCTCCATACGCTAATGTCAGTGAGTATATAATCAATTATTGTTTTCTTATCGTTCCTCTCCCAGGTCCATTTACCTTTACATTTCGCATCCCTGTTCAGGATCTTTAAACCAAGCTCTTTTGATAGGTCCAACATCTTCCTCCCATTTGTGTTAATTTTCCTATCACCTCCCTGTATGCCCTCCTCCTTATCCCCGATGTGCCCATTGAAGTCCCCCATTAGGACAATACTGAACCCTCTGCTCCCAAGCTCTGTGATATTCGATCTAAGAGTTGTATATATTGAATCATTCCACTCGGGCTTACTTCCCTCCACTGCTAAGTATACAACACCAACGGCAACACTCCTGTTTCCTAACTTGATTTTTGCCCAGACTATTTCGTTGGATACTGGAATCTGAGTCCTTGCTTCTGTGAGATCTGTAATCAATGAGGGCTGTAATTCCTCTTTAGCGTAGATGCCAACACCCCCACCCCGTTTCTGACCCTCAGTTCGCCCAGCTCCTATCCACACGCAACCCTTCATCTGATCAACCCGCTCATCTCGTCGTATCCACGTCTCACTTAGACCCATTATATCGAAGTCTCCTTCGTCCATCATTGTTGATATTTCGCTTACTTTCTTGTGCAGACCCTGGATGTTGCAGTACCCAAACTTAATGAATCTTTGTTTTTTTGTCATCACTGGCACATTATTATAACCCTGGTATGTCCCTGTATTGTGCATGTTTGTTGTTCTTCCCATGTTCCCAGCATTTGTGCCACTCTGGGTTACCGGCTGTGGTCCCCTACCCCCCTTTTCTCCAAAAAAGGCCCAGCCACCTGTAAGATTTTTTGGCCCAACAGGTCTGTACCCATCCTACTTAAATGCAATCCGTCTCGCCCATACAACTCTCCTTGTCCCCAGAATGAATCCCAGTGGTCAATGAAATGTACTCCCAAGTCTTTGCAGTGCTCTTCCAGCTCCTCGTTTAGTGCCATAATCCGCGAGTTCCTCTCATTTCCACCACCCATAACGGGGAGCACCCCTGAAACGATGATCCGAGCATTCCTGCTAAGTAGCTTACTAATTAGGTCCTTGTATGTGTCCACCAAACGAACTGATTTCCTCTCCCTGATGTTATTGGACCCCACATGTAATACCACTACCGGATCAGGCCCCGACCCAGCTACAATACCGTCCACTCTATCCCTCAGGTCCTCCACTTTAGCCCCCGGAAAGCACAGAACTGTTCTATTTTTACTGTCCGGACCACAGACAACCTTGTCGATCCCCCGAACTATGCTACTTCCCGCAACCACCAACTTACTTTTGGACCTCGCCCTATTTATCTCCTCTAGTCTCCTATTGTTTACAGCGTCCTCTTCCTCTCCAACAGCCCCCCTCGGACTCAATATCGGTATCGGTATCTTTGACCTAGGATTACTCCTATCCTTGTCCCTCCGTCTCTTTCCAGGCCCCGAGCTACCTGGACTACTCCCCTGGTCTTCCCCCGGATCCCTCCTCCTTTTTCCTGGCCTAGACCCCAAGCTACTATCTGTTGCAACTACCTCCATCTCCTCCTCTGTCTCTTCCGAATCGAGCACATCAAATCTGTTTCTGGTGCTGCACTCCCCACTGCCTTTGGACTTTACACCCCTATCTACCTGCTTCTCTGGCCCCCCTTTCCTACCACTTTTGGTTGTCCACGCCAAACGCTTTACAGCATTGCTCCGGCCTGGGCCCCCCTCATCTGTCCTACGTACTTTTCTAGCAGCCCCCACCTCATCACCTACCTCATTCACATCAAAGGTTCTACCCCCATGTTTCCTCTTGGAACCACCGACAACCTTCCATCCTTCTCGGAAAGCCACTTTCACAGGCGTAACTCCAGACAGCCCCGCCCTACCAAGTCTTCCCTTCAGCTCAGCAATCTCCCCCTCAAACTTAACAATTGTCTCAAGTAGGCGGAGGATTTCCTGACAGTTTACACATACCTCTCCATATCCCATCGAGCGACAGTCCCCATACATCATAGAACACTGTTTACAAACTTCAAGCCCAATATCGCCATCGGTGGCCCCACCAACCCGGCTCTGACCGACACCCCCAGTGACCTCTGTCTGCATACCAATACTTACTCCGTTGGCACCGTTGACCTGGACCGCGATATTACAAGTATTTACCTCCATACTTACCTCCGTCTGAACAGACCTGCTCGCCATCATCAAGACAAAATTACGCGATCGGACAGGGAAAATTGTAAACACGCGACACGCGACAAAAGGCAACACGACGAACCGTTCGACAACTTAGCGCTCACAGTTTTATTTAAGGCCTCCTAACTTTGTCCCAGTTACTATACTAAACTAACTCCCCACAAAGTTGAATAAAATAACCTGAAAATGAAATATATATGATTAGTAAACAATGTTCTCGTGTTTGCGTAGATCTGCCGTTAACATGCAGCGGAGGCCAATAACCCGAGGTAGCACGATTGGAATGTGAAGCAGCTAACGTATGGTGGAATAGGGAATAACGCAAACTGTTGTCATCCCTCCCTTGTTGGAAAAATTACTTGGCAATGGAAAAACATGAATGTGCACGACTCAATATTCTCTTTATTTCTGAAGAGCAGATATATGCAAAACAATCGCCGTGAAGACGTAGAAATTTAAAAAAAGACAACATTCACCGGAAACACAAAGAACAGTTTTGTTACAACGGGGACAAGGAGTTAAAGACGAGTGTGACTCTTCTAGAAAGGTAAGAATAGAGAAACTGAGACAAAACGAACACATACGTTAGTAGTGGACAGTGAGAGTATAGAACCAAATATTTAACACATATCCCAGTGCTGAGTCTACAGAGCCAAAATCTACTATAGGAATTCCCATAGACACACTGGCTCGACAACCTCAGTCTCGGGTAACTTATAGAGCCAATGTTAGTCCTATCGGAAGTCCTATAGTATATCTTGGAGTCGAAATTAACACAGGTGCTCTTTTCAGGGCCATACTGTTTTAAAGAGAACCTAAGGTATGCAAAAAAAGTTCTCGTCGCCCCATGGGAACCACAGGAGCTAAAAATAGAAAGAAAAAAATTAAAATGCCCATATCTCCAAAAGCTTCTTTAGGAACAGCAGAAAGGAATGGTCCAAAAAATTTCCATCGGTTTTATCATTGGGTACTTTTCCAGTGTACACTGTGAGTGATGGGAAACATTAAAGAATCTTCTTCTCCCATACCACTGCTCCAAAGGAATTCATATTTCACATATAGCATCTTTGTAAGATTCATTCACACGTTGTTGACATCAAATCTCTGGGTCCATATTTTGGTTCTCTATGGGAGCCCAAATGTTCAGAATAGTGCAATATAAGTAATGTTCTTTAAATATCTTCTTCCGATCCTCCAATCAGAATCTATTGATATTTGGTATACAGCATCCTTGGGGGAGGGGGGGGATTCAAGTTTGTTCAAGTAAAGTCCCTGGGCTCATATTTGGGCATCCTGTGGGAGCATGAATTATAAATTAGTTCAATATGAGAAGTATTCTTTAAAAATCTTTTTTTTTTTCAGATCCACTGGTCAGAATCTTTTGATATTTGGTATAAGCTTTTCTTAAGAAGGGCAGATGCAACTTGTTCAAATCAATTCCCTTGGTTGATATTTAGGCCACCATGTCAGGTGAGCGCCCTCAGGCCCCCTGGGGCCTTTTGTTTGGTGTGCAATAACGCCGGGGTACATAAGAGGTTTATTAACTAACTTTGTTATAGTTAAAGATGTCTTGTTCATTGAAGTCGTCATGTCCATTTCCCAATGTGAGCTTTGGGCTTCACGTCTCGGATGAACATAAGCCCCGAGCCGCAAACCTCAGACCATATTACCGTCAATTCATCGCAATAACTTATAATGCTAACACAAAAAAAATCATTTTTCCAAAACATATACATTCACAATGTCTTCTTTTTATACTGCATAATCCATTGGCAAGGTTGGGTGTTTTTTGTTTTTTTGGGGGGAGGGGGGAGGGGGGGGGGTATTACTCTGCATTTTCCTTTTATATGTCATCTGAAGTTAAAGCAAAAGCAGGGTAGACTTTCCCCACCCAGGCAATAAAGGAGAAAATCACACTTAAAGTTAAACTCCCTCACTGAAAAAAACCCAAAATTGATATACTTTGAAAAATTAAAAAACATAATTATAGTCGAGATAAACTATTATCGTTTGTTAATTTACATATTCATAATAAACTATATTGTAGTGAGAAATAGCAAAAATAATTTTATTTTCAGTGTTTGGTATACTTATTACCAAAAATATGCATTTTTTCTTGTTTTTTAGGGAAACTATTTTAGGCAAAGTCATAGAAGTTACGTTTTCATTCTGTTACTCAAATTCAACCATAACATGTTGTATATGTCTTGAAAGGTACTCATCTTAACTCTAATTTGCAGAAATGTGCGTTGGCTAGGTGAATGGAAGCCGGATTTATGTGGAAATGTTTACCCCCTCCTCAAATTAAGAAAACACGAAAACATCGTTAAAATGTACTCTACTCCAATAAAAACAATTAATTTTTATTTCCACCCCTCTGAACCTTCTCATACAGTAATTTTAATCAAGTCTCTGTATGTTAAGCAATTAATTCTTACACATATGCCATTCATAAATTTGAAACCATCCCACCACCCCACCCCACCCAACGCACGAGGTACCACACATGCTTTATTTCTAGGGCCACTTTCTGTATAAGTTTAGGTAATGAATTGCAGCTAGCAAATATAAATTAACAGTGATATTTAATAATTAGTTGGTCAGCAAATATTTGTTTAATACATTTCCTTTGTTAAAGGTATAATTTAGCACATGCCGCGGGACGGGGACTAGTTGTTTTATCGTGTATGTGTATACAGTTAACCACACAGCTGTATTCGTAGTACTGCATCACATTCAGAGGGAATATCCAGTTTGTTGACACACAGTTCCAGAGTGCCGGCACACCTTAAGATTCAGTTTACACAACAGCGAATCCTCATGTGATGAGTCAGTGCACGTCTTCAGTTTGGACTTCAGCTTCCCACTCTACCTTTGTGTTTGACATAGCACTCAGCTACCAAAGTGCTATTTCCAGTAACGCTTCATCTGTGCATTTTTCATCAGCTGTTGCCCCAGAGAACTTGGCCATATACAGACAATCGGGATCATAGTGCGTTCGATGTGGTAACACACTCTTCTGAGCCTGCATTGTAACAGGCAGCAACAACTAACTTTTTTACTTCCGTGGCTCCTAGAGTGTACCCGTATTTACAGACTCAACCCCCAGTGTTGCCATTGCCGGGCTCTTAGAACATTTGCCAACCTATACTGGTAACTCCTCACTCGGTGTTATACCGAGTTAAATACTTCAACAGATGATTTAATTTCAGTGACTGTTCTGCTGTACAGCAAGGGCTCGGTTCTTTAAGGCAGACAGGTGATTCGTTAGATGCTAAGCCTGCCCAGTTGATTACTCCTGCAAGAGTTGTGGGGTTACTCCCACGTCCTGTAGGAGCCTGTGGGCCCTCTCCTGAATCTGCCCCGGCATGTGGGTCGTCATTTGTGTCGCAGTCCATTCCATTGTCCGATAACGTGTCGCTCCGGCTAAAAGCCCAAAATATGAGCTTAGGAATTTGTTCTTCCTGCTTTCTCAACATTCTGCCAATTCTTCAGAAGCATTAGAACCTTGACTTCTCTCACCAATGTTTTCATTGCCAACAGTCTCATAGTTTCACCCACTGCTCCTTTCCGAATAACAAAGGAGGTGGATCCTTTAGCTCCAAACCGATGACAGGAGACAGGTTCTCAAAACATGGGCTGAAAACAAGCCCATGACAGTGGCACTGGAGGAAATAGTAACGCCATTCAAAGTGGAAAGGCTGAAGTTGTTCCTGGTCGGGTATGACAAAGTATCAAGTCAGCTGCTTTATTCAAGGCTTTTCCCAAGGTTTCTCTTTAGGCTTGAAGGACAAGCCTTCGTCATGTTCTCGTAATTTAACCCTTTACCCAACGAATCGGCCGCATCCGCCCGCGTAATATGTAAATTCAGCAGTTGAAAAAATATTATTTTTTCAAAAAATTTCAACAAAACCATATCATGTGACCCCTCATCGAGCTCGTTCCAAAGAGGGGTCACATGATATGGTTTTGTTGACATTTTTTGAAAAAAAATGAAAAAATGATATTTAAAATAATAAATTTTGATATCGTCTGCGTTGGGTAAAAGGTTAAAATCTGCCTTAGAACTTAGACTACCCCGATAAAATTACTGAACAAATCCATAATGGGCTTCAAGCGGGTCGGATAGCTGAACCATTTTCTTCTTCACCTTTTCGAGATTAGGTATCTTCTCCCATAGAATTAGTTCTCACGCAGAATTTCGGCTTATCCACCATTTGTCCCATCCAAAGATTCCTCCATCAATGATTGTATTCCCCCTATATTTTTCACTGTGCACTATGCCACTATCCAAGACGCTATCCATCGCATATGTCATCATGGCCTGGGCTGTTTTATGGCGAAGACTGATGTGAAGTCTGCTTTTCGTCTACACCCTGTGCATCCCAGTGACCGCCAAATCTTTTTTAATCGCTGTCTGCCTATGAGTTGCTCTTCCGCGTGCCAACTCTTTGAATGTGTCCTTTCGGCTCTTCACTGGGTCGCTTGGCAGCAGTTGGGGCCAACAATATATTGCATATCGTTGATGTCTTTTTCTTTGTAACTGATTCCCAAACCACTTGTAACCATTACCTCACACGCAACAAAGATCCCCGCCTGCTAACTCTTCTTCGTTCTCTCGTTCTCTCATTCTCGTCTGCCTACAGTTCTATATTCTATTCACAGCAAAACGTACCTCATGTAAGAGCGATATCCCAGCTGATACGCTTTCTCGTTTACAGGTCAACAAATTCCAACCATTAGCTCTGACTTGTCGTCCAGATACAGTGCCAGTTCCCTGATGGTTCTCTATCCTGTGTAGTGATCTGATTGCTACATTGCACGACTCCATGCTATTCTGTGGTTTAGATCCACATTTTTTTAAAGGCCATAGCTTCGGGATCGGGGCTGCAACACTTGCTGCTTCTACGAATTATACTGACGCCCAGATAAGGGCCATGGGTCGGTGGAAAACAAATGCTTTTCACTCATACATTCGGAACCCTCCTCTATAGTGAGTATCCTTTTCCGGCAGGGTTTGGGCTCTACTGTTGACGTCTTCAAACTACATGGTGTCGTAATTGCGTTCCGTACGGCTGGTTTGGGCTCACGATGTTCCAATGCGAATACATGTTAAAGCATTTCTTTTCCCCGCAGTACTTCCCTCTCCACCGAGTTCCACTTGTCATCCCTTCCATGGGCCACGATCATTTTCACGGCAGTAGCTTGTCCATGAAAGCAGCAGGCAAATTTGTCTGTGGCATATGTATACGAATTAGTTGCTAATCATACTTAGATGCCATACTTGATTACAATTATTGTTTGAGAAAGCTCAGAGGGGTGGAAATAAAAAAAATAATTGTAGTTATTTGGTGTAGAATATATTTTAACGATATTTTCATGTTTTTTTTTTATTTTGGGGGTAGGGGTAGATATTTCCATATACATCCGTCTTCTATTTACCTAACCAAACCACGTTTCTGCAAATTACAGCCAAGACGAGTATCTTTCAGGAAATATACATGTTATGGTTAAATTCGTGTAAAAGAATGAAAACCTAACTTCTTTGTCTTTGCCTAAAATATTTTCCCTAAAAATACAAGAAAAATCCATAGTTTTGGTAAAAATTATACAAAACACTGAAAATAAAATTATTTTTGCTATTTCCAACTACAATATAGTTCATTGCGCATATGTAAAATAAAAAATAATAGTTTATCTCAACTATAATTTTATGTTTTTTAAAATATATCATTTTTTTGTGTTTTTCAACAAGTGGTGATAACCTTAAGTGCGATTTTCTACCTTATTGCCAGGATGGGGGAAAGTCTACCCTGATTTTGTTTAACTTCAGATGATATATAAAAGGAAAATGTACAGTAATATTCTTGCCCCCAAAATGCACACACGACCCACCGTGGCCAATGGATTAGTAAAACGTATCTATTAAGAAATTGGTGCAAGCGCAGTTCAATTTCTAAGTAACAAGGCCCAATGTTTATTGTTGTTTCAGTTATTAAAAATTATATTTTACCAACACAAAAATCATTCAAACTAAACATTTACTCGCGCAAAGGTTTTTCCTGTTAAACTATTTTATGTACTGCAAAACTTATTTGTGGTTTTACTACATCCAGAAGGATCACCTGATCAGTGTGACATCAAGATTTTTATTCCAATATGTTCTTGGAATTCGTTTTATAGGAGCTAGCTTTAGGTGACACTTACCCCCTCGGGAACAAATCATAGACTGACGTTTTGGTTCTTGTTTCCGTCTTTTTGTACCAAAAAGCAGATTCACCCACTGATTTTAAAAGATTTGTTTATGGGTAATTAATTACCTTTAGGTGATTTACGCTTTATATTACAACAGTAGGGTAACCAATGTCTGAAATGAGAGCAACTTTGTTTTCTGGCACTGAATTTCGTCCCCAAGCTTCATTACAGTAATCAGCTAAAGTAACTGCTAGCCTGAATGAATCTTTTCCATCACGTATGGGAAATCGTCGCCTGAGTGCTAGAATGTTCTATGTCCCATAGGGGACATAGAACATTCTAGCACTCAGGCGACGAAATTTGTCCGTTAGATCAACACAACCTCCACGTAAAATATCAACATCTGACTTACCGCACATATATACATATCTTTTTGAATTTGAAATGTAGCATTACTAGTATTTTTTTATTGTTCCAATTGATGAATTCGTCTCTTTCTGAATGAGACATGTAACACTTTGCATCTAAATAAGGACCATTGTCATTTTGACAAGCTTGTGTATTTTCCAGATGGAGAAATAACCTTTTGCTAATTCAGTCAAGCCAAATGTTTGGGGAACTGTGCCAATCTCACAGAAAGAAAAGTCAATGAATCAAGCTTTCAGAGAAATAATTTAGTTTTCATTCATGATGACATCGGTTTGTATTGTACCAGTGCCAGTAATATGTCTTGATATAAACTGTCTATCGTGATGTACAGGCAAGTGCTGTTCTGTCTGACTGTTCCTTACTGAAAAGCCATTCACAAAAATCATTCAAGTCAAAGTAGATTTCCATTTAACCCTTTACCTGACACGAAAATAAGACGACACTTGTAAACAAAAGTTTAGGATAACTGGGGGATTTTTTTGGGGGGGGGGGGCGGGGGGGGGGGGTTAAACACATTGCTCACGACCTCTCATTGGAATGATCGTATTGGGCTCGTTCCAATAAAGGGGTCATAAGCTATGTTTTTGACGCAAAAAAGAAAAATAATGAAAATTGAATGGTGATTTTTGTGAATTGCGCTGGTTGCCTTTTCCCGCTTTTGTAACACCATAAACACTTTTGATCTATAGGTTTACAAATACAACCTCCACAAGCACTTTGAACAACACAGTAGTTTGGAATGTGAACTCATGAATCTTGAGTTGTTTCAAAATAATAAAAGATGAATGGTACTTTTAAAATTTTGTTATCCTTGGGTGAAGTATATTCTGGAATGTAACATCGATGTTCATGATCACATGACAATATTTTCATTTTTTAAATCCATCACAAATGGGTTCACTCAATCCTGAATAAATTACCATGTTTGACATTTCCTGACTAACTGACAAATTGTTTATTCTTGGCAATATTGAAGAATTGATCAATATATTGACGAAATCAGAGAGCGCAGATATTTATTGACAAATTGTCAATATTATTGAAGGTGTTTTCGGCGTTTCAGTAATATTGCGCAATATTTCATTTCTGTTCTAGTCAGAGTACCGTTGACATGGCGAAACAAATCGAGGAAGGTGAACGAAACTTCATTTTGGAATGTATTGAAGTGTATAGATCTCTGCCAGCTCTCTGGAAAGTGAAAAGCATTGAGTATGCCGATCGCCAAAAGAGACATTTGGCCTGTGAGACACTTCTTTCGAAGTATAGAGAGCGACATGAGGGCGCCACAAAAGATGTAACAAAAAAGTTCAATGCTCTTCGCACTTCGCACTAACTTCAGAAAACAAATGAAGAAGGTTATTGAGACAGAAAGATCTGGAGCTAGTACTGATGACCTTTATGGGTCGAATCTAAGACAGCACAGGATCCATCCTCTTAGAATGGATGTGGAAGTACGAATGAACCAAAATATTGCGGTAAACTATTGCGCAGTTGGTGGCAAAAAATAGTATCAATTTTATTGAGTCAATATTATTGTCAGTGTTATTGATCGTGGATGAGCCCCTTAATTTTATATAGCAGATTGAACTTACAAACACTCTGTTACTAGAGTAACATTGAATGGGTGTTTGAACGTGCATGGTGAACATAACAAACACAACCATTTGGGCATCTATGCCTTTCTCTATTGTTGAATCCTAGATTGCAAAACTTATAATAGTTCCAACAACCTAAAAACCCAGTAACTGAAGTGATGGTGTTAAAATGCTGATCAGAGTGGAATATATAACTTTACTATCCTTTGTAGTTTGAGGTGGTTCAATTAAAAAAAACACTTTTAGCATATTGTGGGTGTATTTTAATGACATAGTATGGGTTAAGCGGTTCTTGAATTTTATCTTACAATCAACATGTATTTTGTCTGTATTAACTCCGCAACTGTCGTGTATCCGACCCCCTGATACAGATGTTTGTATCAGGGGGTCGGATACAAGCATGTTCCTTTCGCGTGAGTTCCATTTTTTTTCTTTTTGTTCCTCCGTACGAATAAATAGTTCGTTATATATTCGTCTACATTCTTGACTGATCCCCAATATATTGTAAGATAAAATGATTATTACCATTATGTGGATGTACAAAATATGTATCCGAGTCTCGCTCCGGGTTCTAAGGGTAGATCACGACTCGTCTTCGACTAGTCGTGATCTGCCCTTAGAACCCGGAACTCGACTCGGATACACATTTTGTACATCCACATAATGGTAATAATCTCTATTTATTACATATCCATTAAACTTTAAACTCTTGTATTCAACAGAATAGCCGCTATGACATAACTGTTTCTCTATTCAACTGGTGATGTACAAGCCGGAACTTTTTTTCCAGCAGCGCTAAAACTAGTTCCATTCTCATCGAGTCATTAGTTACGATTCGAAAAGTTTCCAAAGTTCGTTATACAATTATCGATCGGCTTTCGTGAAGTGTGAAAATGAAAACATCCAAAGCAAAATAAAGCCAGTTCACAAAAAACCACTTAACCAAAAATGAGATAATATTAAGAAGCAATCATTTTCAACCACATCATTAACCCAGTCCCGTGGCTGTCACGTCTGCAGATCCCCATATATCTAAATTGGTCAACGTGATTTCGGTAAATCTTCGGACATCCTGACATGCTTCAAACTTCTTTTAAAAAAATTTCTCCCAGCTGTTTTGCCAATCTGCCCAAACTTTTTTTCTATTTTTATTACTAGTAATAGCCACCAAAATGGTTAGGAGTGAATAAACACCAGCTTAAGAGATACGCAATTCAACAAACACGCCCAATAGAAAACATAACGACTGTAATTTAGACTGGTTCCCAAAAGGTTGTTTTAATGTTTTATCGTCAATATCTACCAATTTGATCAGTACAGCTACAGGTAAAACAAACGGACTCTTCACCTTTGTGTTTAAACATCGGAATTAAAATTTAATTTAACTGAATTTTAACGCATGGGATGTGTAATAAACACAGAGCGTGACGTTCTTTGAATCGGTGGGTGTTTAACATAATTCGCTATGTTAAACACCCACCGATTCAAACACACATCGCGTTCTGTCTATTTATAATATTCCTCCTTCCCACAAGGTTCATTATAATTAAGACATGCTTTGTCCGTCAACGTCTTTGCTTCACATTCTCGTGTTTGCCTGTTAGAATGTCTAATATTCATCTATTTCTTTGGACAAAATTAAAACTCGTTTGCATTAACATGGCACTTATATCTGCCGAGCTTGATATGCAACTGTGGGAAAGAAATCCATATTTAATAAATAATTTGACACAATGCTAGTACTTGATTACCGAAAGCGTGTGCTGTCCTATCAAGACTCTGTCTTCCATGACTTGTGTCAATTGTATAATTATCCGGTAATGGTACATGTTAAAATTGTCATCTGCAACATGATCTGGCTTGGAATTGAAATCACCTCCCAGAAGTATCAAGTAATATGACTGGTATTTGAATAACTTATATGAGCACACCATTTAAAATGGCAGAAAAAAACTGATGTGTGAAATTTCATATAGCTGTATCTTTTATAAATATGGAGCTGTGCAAGACTCAGGGGTAGGGGAATGCTAAGCCAAAAATTAAATTCCGAACACCTAGGCCGGAGTGGATGGATGTTTTGTTGTGGTTTTGCAATTTACCCCGGAGTCTCAGTGACGCTTATGATAAAACAATAACTAGCTAAACCCCATTGACCAACACAATTAGGTATTTAGCTGCCTAGAAGTATATATTACATATATATTCACTGCTAGTGACCAATGCATGGCCTTTGTCTCGATTTAATTGGATTTAATTGGATGACACCGGCCTCGCCGCTGCGGGTAGGCAGCGTTATAGAAAGGATAGCGTGAAATTTTTCTCGGCATTTTTTAGCATGTGATCCCCTCTATAAGATACAAAAAATCAGATCCGCAATTTGAGAAATAAAAATTTTGGTCGCGAGGCGAAAATTTAGAGAAAAAAATAAATTAACCCTTTACACAACGTAACGTTCAAAACCGGCCAGCACTGTTCACGAAAATATCGCCAATGAATTTTCATTATATTTTTTATTTTGTTGTCTCAAAAACATAGATTATGACCATCTGCGGAACGAGCTTGTCCAGCTCGTTCCAATGAGGGGTCACAACCTATGTTTTTGAGACCAAAAATGAAAAAAATACTTATTCAAGAATTTTGTTTGCAAGTGTCGTCTGCTTTTCATGTTAGGTAAAGGGTTAACATAAAATGACGTAGAAACATCCAAATGACCCAAATAAAATAAACCTAAAAATATCGTGTTACTGAGATTCGAAGGACCGCAACATATTTTTCGATATAGTTTCTGTTGGACAGTATATTTCCAAAATTTCAAAACAATGTACCTAAAGAGTCATGCTGTATTGAAGAATTTGAATTGGAAAGTGTTGGTATTGCAACGCCGGTAGGGTTATGGCACCGAAAATAAATAAAAATGTGATGACCCCGTTTCAAATGAACGGAAAACGCTTTGTGGACTTTCATAGCTTTGTGAACTGCGCATGCGTTAGCGACATCAGCACATATTTATTCAAGAGAGGATTTTGTCTCGGATAAATGTTTGTTTAATAGCCAAAATCGAGTGTTAACTAACTAATTGTAGAAATGTATGTGAGCTAGAAAATTGGATGAAATTGTTAAGGATGGCAACTGAGAAAAGGAAAGCTTCCAAGGAACTAACACCACCGCCAACACCGGAATTCATCATGGCTGATTTTCACTGTCAACAACAGCCAAGTTACAAAGTATTTGAATTAACTTCGGTTGTAGCTGAGAGTCTGCACATTGCCAATGATTCTTTGGAAAAGGGAAACCAGATAATAGGTGATAATATTATTAACACGGAAAATTGTGATAGTGTGAGGGTTGAACCTCGGATAGGTTATTCGGTAAACCAGTTGTTGCCTTGTTTGGAACAACCAACGGTTTATTTATTTATTGGTGTTTAAGGTCACATACTTATGCACAATGGCTAATCGTGACCGTGATAGTTTTACGGGTGGAGGAAGCCGGAGAACCCGGAGAGAACCACCGACCATTGACGAGCAACTGTCAGCTCCTCAGCATTCTAACTCTGTTCAAGCTCCGCCCAAGCAGGGTTACAGCGGTTGAAGACATGTGCAACGTCGACGTGCAGTACGCCTTAGTACAGGGCGTCATAGTGCCCTCAACCAACGGTTTTCAGTACTCCTCATTACTCCTCATTATGATACAGACATGGGCGAAAGGGGGTTACAGGGGAAAATATACCTTATATTTGGTGTATTAACTAACATAAATGCAAGGTCGGGTGTTCTTGACGAACTCGAGAGTGAGTTCGGTGGTATACGTCAAACACTTTCAAAATTGGACTCAAGAATGGATAAAATTGATGAAAAGGGGTCACCTGAGAGCGAATCTAAAACCGTGTCGAGGGAGATTAGAGACATAAAAACGAGGCATGTGGTAATTAGCGATACCGTTACATTGATGAATACAAATCACGAGAGTGTTAAGCACAGGGTCACAAAGATTCAAGATGTGTGTTAACCCTTTACCTATCATGAAAAGCAGACGACACTTGCAAAAATAATTCTTGAATAACTAATTTTTTTCATTTTTTGTCTCAAAAACATAGGTTATGACCCCTCATTGGAACGAGCTCGACGAGCTCGTTCCAATGAGGGGTCATAACCTATGTTTTTGAGACAAAAAATGAAAAAATAATGAAAATTAACTGGCGATTTTTGAGAATAGCGCTGGCCGGTTTTGGCAGTTACGTTGGGTAAAGGGTTAAGACCTTGACGATACTATTACAGACTTGCCGATGAGATCGACGAGGGACAATCTGATATTTTCGGGGGTGGAGGAAAAAAACTGTTAAAAACGTTTATAAAGGAAAAAATGAGCATAAAGGATGAAATTAGTTTTGAGAGAGTGCACAGGATGGGTGGTAAAACAGTTGAGCGAATCAGACACATTGTGGCAAAGTTTTCGTATTTCATGCAAAGAGAGCTTGTCAGGAAGGGGGCTTCAATCCAGAAGGGGACAACTTACTACGTAAACGAAAAATTTCCCTAATCCGTTAATGACTATAGAAAGACAGTATTATTTCCAATGGCAAAGAAAGAAAGAATTAAAGGCAATACGGTTCGAGTAGTGGCAGACAGCATATATGTAAATGAAAAGAGAGTGTATACAAATAAGAACCCAACATATTATGTGGAAAGAGGATGACAGGGGGTTGAGGTGAGGTGCAATGCTGAACTGATATTGATCATGGTAATGGAGTACAGGAAGAGAAGAGATAGGGAGACGAGAGGGGTTCAGTGCTTGATATTATACCATCCCTAAATGTTTGTGGGCCTCAAAATAGATTACTAAACCCAGAATTTCAAAACTTTATTTTTGACTATGATATACTGTATTTTCAGGAGTGTAAAACAGATGATATGGATGAAGTCAAAATCCCAGGTTACCATGTGTTTCCACTTAAAAATAGAAAAACTTCAACACTTAGGTGATCGGGTGGTTTGTGTATTGCTGTGAAGGAAAATCTGCGACAAAACGCAGAAATTTTGCCCGACGAAAATGAATATATCCAATGGGCAAAATGTAACCTACAACCCAGCGACCCAATTATTATAGGGAATGTATATGTACCTCCTGAAGGTACTAAATATGTTACGAGCAGCCCCTTTGAAAGTATGTACTCATCACTTGTCGAAAAAAATTAGGCCTCACTCAAAAAGTATATTTATTGGGAGATTTTAAGAACTGGTAACAGCAATGAGCTCACAAAAAAAACCTATTTTATTATTTATTTTGATTGCTAAACTTACTTCACCAAAATAATCTGCCTAAAATATCCAATTTTCTGGAGTTGATAATACGCAACTATGAGTAATTCCCAACTTGAGTCAACGGTAGCAGAAGACACCAAAAGACCGTGGAATACGATTGACCACACCCCTTCGCCAGCCGAAAATAAGAAGGCAAGGGGTGATCTGAGCCCGGACTCTGATTTTGAGCTGTCTGAGATCTTAATGTCAGGCCCTGATCTTGCAGCAGAATCAAGTTGTTCTGATGACCGCCTGTGCCAGGCGCTTGCTAGAGTACTAATAAGCCCAACTGTGCGTGAGAGTCTGAAATCTGTGTTCCTAGAAGCAGCGAACGAACGCATAGAAATACTTGAAAGCAAAGTGCAGAGCCTTCAAGAAGACTTACAGGCGAAAAATACTGAGATTGAGAGGCTCACTGAGAGGCTTGATGATCTTGAGCAATATGGGAGAAGAACAAACTTAAGACTCTCTGGCATTCAAGAGAAACAAGGGGAGAACACTGATAATATCATCCTGGATGTCGCTAACAAAGTTGGAGTGGATCTTTCTATCAGGGACATCTCCCGAAGCCACCGCGTTGGCCCTCGACAAGTGAATGGGAAACCAGTCTCCACGAGGCCAATTATCTTCAGGCTGTGTGATTATCGCACTAGGGACAAACTTTTCCGAGCCAGGACCAAGTTGAAATCAGTTAACTTTGACCAACTTGCCATGAACTCTCAGTCGGACAGAAATAAAGTTTACATCAATGAAGACTTAACAAAGACTCGAGCTGACTTAGCTCGTAGAGCTAGATTTTTAGCTCGAGACAGAAAAAATCAGGAAACTT
This sequence comes from Pictodentalium vernedei, assembly GCA_031216915.1. Classification (NCBI taxonomy): domain Eukaryota; kingdom Metazoa; phylum Mollusca; class Scaphopoda; order Dentaliida; family Dentaliidae; genus Pictodentalium; species Pictodentalium vernedei. The sequence continues at coordinate 288,920,101 of CM062297.1, read as the reverse complement.
GGGGTTATCTTTATTAGATTCAGAGATGGCTCGGTCCAAAGAATCACTTCACCCTTACAGATGACTGAACTGGAAAAAAAGTTTAGAATCGTTCAAAAAATCCAAAAAGTCGATCACAACCGATCCCAAGCCACACTCATTTCATAAATTTATCCCTCTCAGCTCGTTCACCAATATCAGCTAAACAATACATTGATCTACAGCATGAGCCGAAATAGGTTGTGGCATGGCAGCTGTAGACTGTGCATCTTACTTTGGCTACGCCGGTGATGCGGGAACCATGTGTGCTTTTCTGGAGGGTTCTCGGTGAGAGCTTCCCAGGGGAGCACGAGTCGCTCTTGTGTTACTGGTGTGGTGCTTGGTTTGTGGCGGTTGAGTTGCGGCTTATTTCGACTCATGCTGTGTGTATGTATGCCAGTTTTCTTGCGATCGAATATTTGTCGGACTCGGGTTTGGTCCAAGGAGCTTAAATGCTCTGGTTCCTGTTCTTGAAAGACATCATGGGTAACCATAAACCTAATCTCAGGTGGGTCATTGTAGTTCTTTGGGAACGGTCACTTTATTATCCTCGATCATCGCGCTCCTGTGGAAGAGGGGGAGGGGGAGGAGGGCTGTTGGGCGTTGTCTCTGCACGCGGCCTTCTATAAAGTGTGGCAATACACAGTGTCTGGGATGCCGTAGTGGAGGATTGCGGGTGTGACGGACGCTCCTCGGTTATCGTACCCCACTTAGACACAGTGCGTTAGCCATGTGGAGTTGGGGGTGGCAGTAGGTGGTGGCGCGTGGTTGGGATTTCCGCACATGCATTAACCTTAACTCTTTGACATAAGGTAATGTCTTCACCTCTAAATGTTCAATGGAGGAATCACCGGGTACAGCCCGATGCTTCTTCCATTGAATATTTTCATAGAAACACCGATTATTCTTCGACAAAAGTGCCCGTGTGCAAGACTGCTCCAGCGTGGGCTCTGCTCCTTCCGCGGCGACTGTGCTGTATTTCTGGTATAAATTTTATCTTTCCGTTCTGCGAGTGCAACCTCAACCAAGTAAACTTCAGAAATGCAGAAACACAATGGATTTCCGCCAGCACCGGGGAAAGAATCGTGCGAATTATGACCCCACGCCCCCTCCCCCCCCCATAGTCCCAAACAATCTGCGAATAGAACACGTACCTCCCCCCCCCCCCCAACACACACACACAAACACATACACCTCGCAAATTATCATGCTGATTCCCACTTCCGACAGCCATGCAGGGCCAGCAAGCATAAAAAACCATAAGCAAAAGGAAAACGCAGACTACGGGTTCTCTCCTCGTGGTCTTCCAATATGGCACCCCGTGGTTTCCTATGGGGTATCGTATTGGAAGAATTCGAAAGGAGACACAAGCTAATCATCCAGTGCCCCCGCAACAAGTTCCTTACCCAACTGTATGTTACAAATTTTACCGTAATTCGTACGTTAAGTTGGGAAAATGTTGACCATTAACTCCCCTCTCTATACCCCCGCCCCCCCCATTATTTTTTTTTTTTTTTTTTTTTTTTTTCATCCTACGGGGGTCTCTCCTCGTGGTCTTCCAATATGGCACCCCGTGGCTTCCTACGGGGTGTCGTAGTGGAAGAATTCGAGGGGAGACACAGGCTGATCATCCAGTGCTCCCGCAACAATTTCTTTACCCAATATATGCGAATTATGACCCCACGCCCCCTCACCCCCCCCCCCATAGTCCCAAACAATCTGCGAATAGAACACGTACCCCCCCCCCCCCAACACACACACACAAACGCATACACCTCGCAAATTATCATGCTGATTCCCACTTCCGACAGCCATGCAGGGCCAGCAAGCATAAAAAACCATCAGCAAAAAGAAAGCGCATACTACGGGTTCTCTCCTCGTGGTCTTCCAATATGGCACCCCGTGGTTTCCTATGGGGTATCGTATTGGAAGAATTCGAAAGGAGACACAAGCTAATCATCCAGTGCGCCCGCAACAAGTTCCTTACCCAACTGTATGTTACAAATTTTACCGTAATTCGTACGTTAAGTTGGGAAAATGTTGACCATTAACCCCCTCTCTATACCCCCGCCCCCCCCCCCCCATTATTTTTTTTTTTTTTTTTTTTTTTTTTGCATCCTACGGGGGTCTCTCCTCGTGGTCTTCCAATATGGCACCCCGTGGCTTCCTACGGGGTGTCGTATTGGAAGAATTCGAGGGGAGACACAGGCTGATCATCCAGTGCTCCCGCAACAATTTCCTTACCCAATATATGCGAATTATGACCCCACGCCCCCTCACCCCCCCCCCCCCATAGTCCCAAACAATCTGCGAATAGAACACGTACCCCCCCCCCCCCCCAACACACACACACAAACGCATACACCTCGCAAATTATCATGCTGATTCCCACTTCCGACAGCCATGCAGGGCCAGCAAGCATAAAAAACCATAAGCAAAAAGAAAGCGCATACTACGGGTTCTCTCCTCGTGGTCTTCCAATATGGCACCCCGTGGTTTCCTATGGGGTATCGTATTGGAAGAATTCGAAAGGAGACACAAGCTAATCATCCAGTGCGCCCGCAACAAGTTCCTTACCCAACTGTATGTTACAAATTTTACCGTAATTCGTACGTTAAGTTGGGAAAATGTTGACCATTAACCCCCTCTCTATACCCCCGCCCCCCCCCCCCCCATTATTTTTTTTTTTTTTTTTTTGCATCCTACGGGGGTCTCTCCTCGTGGTCTTCCAATATGGCACCCCGTGGCTTCCTACGGGGTGTCGTATTGGAAGAATTCGAGGGGAGACACAGGCTGATCATCCAGTGTTCCCGCAACAATTTCCTTACCCAATATATGCGAATTATGACCCCACGCCCCCTCCCCCCCCCCATAGTCCCAAACAATCTGCGAATAGAACACGTACCCCCCCCCCCCCCCAACACACACACACAAACGCATACACCTCGCAAATTATCAAGCTGATTCCCACTTCCGACAGCCATGCAGGGCCAGCAAGCATAAAAAACCATAAGCAAAAAGAAAGCGCATACTACGGGTTCTCTCCTCGTGGTCTTCCAATATGGCACCCCGTGGTTTCCTATGGGGTATCGTATTGGAAGAATTCGAAAGGAGACACAAGCTAATCATCCAGTGCGCCCGCAACAAGTTCCTTACCCAACTGTATGTTACAAATTTTACCGTAATTCGTACGTTAAGTTGGGAAAATGTTAACCATTAACCCCCCCTCTCTATACCCCCGCCCCCACCCCCCCAATATTTTTTTTTTTTTTTTTTTTCCTTTTTCCTACTGGGGTCTCTCCTCGTGGTCTTCCAATATGGCACCCCCGGGTGTCGTATTGGAAGAATTCGAGGGGAGAGTGGAGACACAGGCTGATCATCCAGTGTTCCCGCAACAATTTCCTTACCCAATATATGTTACAAATTTTACCGTAATCCGTACGTTAAATTAAAAATTAAAAGAATGTTAGCCATTAACCCCCCCACTTCCCCCCCCCCCCACCCCATTTTTTTTTTTTTCCCCGCTTTTGACATCCCTGCGTGATCAGGATGTGGTCACAAATAATCTCCAAACAGAAAGGGCATAGTAAGTGTGTGTGTGGGGGTGGTGGGTCTCTCATCTCTCCTAGTGGCCTATCAAAACGGCACACCCTGGCGCCCTATGGAGTGTCGATTTGGAGGGTTGCACGGGGAGACGGGGACCCAGCATTCAGTGCCCCCCCCCCCCCCCCGCCGTCGCTGTATGTACACAAAAACATCTACATTGTGCAAAAATGTACGAATGTATTTAAAATAGGGTAATACCCAGTCTTTAAGCTATGCTTGCGTTTTGCAGATTCAAACGCCTGAAACACAGTTTCCTTCAGTTTGATGTCCGTATTTCTTGCTTTTCTCCAATGATGTTTTGTCACTCACTTAGGTATCTACAACGGGTTAGACAACATAAACGATTACTTAATCGGTCATAGATAAATGCTTGCCCTTTAACTGAGACTGGCGACCCTTTGATACACATAGATGAGAGTTCGCTAAGCTTGATCCGCTGTAATGTCATGGTTCATGTTTAATAATTAGGCTCTTGGTGTAAATATGAAGGAACAACTGCGACCTGGTGAATTGGATTGCAAGTGTCGTCCTCTTCCTGACTGGTGCAAACGGTTAGGATCACACGGAGAACAAACCCAGTGCCGCCGAGAGAAAATTTGGGCCCCGGGGGGATCAATTAGATGGTACCACCTGGGCCCCTTGCTCCAAATCCATCTTACCAAGGACCCACGAAAATATTCATCCTCCCTCCGACCGATATCCATTATGACTCAATTCCTTCTCAGACTAGATTAGGTTACACAAGAGAACGGTAAGAAGGGATATTATTGGTTGCACAGTTTGTTGGTGGCCTGGTGTGGTGTGTGTGGTGTCGGTTGATTCCATACTGGACTTGAGCGAAGCCCGTGTCCAGTCTGGAGTTGGCTGGCGCCATGTGTGCCATGTTGGGCCGCCGACGGACTGAGTAACAGATATATCTTAACGACTGCTGCAACGATGCACAGAACTAATAATAACAACGATCGAAATTAAATGAGGGAATTCTCACAATGTGCTCACGTGTCTTTGCCTTGTTGCAATTTGTGGGAGAGTGCCCACAGCACTCTCCCATAGGTTGTAACAAGGCGGATTCATACATTCCAAACAGTCTCATTTCGAAGGTAACATGACACACATTCACAGAATAAGAAGCCTTTTAAGCTGCCTAACCTGTACTTCAGATTAAATATGGGCTTCCAACACTCAATCTTTCAACTTGAAGCGCTTATCGGCTGTCGCGGTTTTGAATAACCAATGAACAAAGGGGAGATCTCCTGTGGCTGTCAACGTATATTGATGTTGACGGGCAATATATGGTCTTATATGCAGTCTGCATGTGACGTCTTTGAACTTATGAAATTCCCAGATAGGAGGTAAGATATATATATATATTGAATCAACCGAACTTATTGTTCACGTCACTTTTACTGGGATATGAAAAAGTATGCGGACATACTTCAGTGCATACAGATGGTACATTGAGGATGGGGATAACTGCAAGCTGCGGACGCACGACTGCATCTTGCAGTTATTTTTATCCTTTTTGACCCACAATATACCTAATAACTTAACACAGTCCATGAAAGGAATATATGCTTACTAGTGAATTCGGGTGCCCGCGGTCCGTCTGTCGACTCTCACACACTGGGTATTGAGAAAAGCTCACAAACTAGCTATCTCGGGTGGAGCGGCTTCGTCCTCGCGGGCCACCCGGACCGCGGGGGCCCCGGGGTTACTACCCCGGCTCTACCTCCCTCTCGACGCCCCTGAACCAACTGGCCCAAAAATGTTCCAACGGATATGTGACAAACTGTTTAGATAGTTGAGTGTCGGTTGCCTGTTCAACTTCCCCCAGCTATGAGATGCCTGACAGCCTGCGAGTCCCTCGTATCGCAATAGCAATCCAATGGTCAATTTCTCTTGATAATTAAGTATCTGTGGTATATATTAATACATAACGTCCCCACTGCGAAACCCTGTATATATTGTAAATAGATTTACACTGTTGTAGCTGAGCATTTTTTTTTTTTTTTTTTTTTGCTGTTTTTTTTTTTTTTGGTTTATTTTGTTTTGTTTTTTGTTTTTTTTATGTTTTTTTTGTTTTTTTTTTGTTTTTGTTTCTTTTTTTCTCGCCACGTGTTTGTGCGCTCACCCAAATCGAGGCTCTCAGATTCGACAAAAAACAATGCATCTTGGCTCTATATAAAGTTGACAAATCGTCGCGGTGGTACCACAGGATTCAGTTTTTCCATTGGAAAACAGAACTTTGTGGTTCCCACGCGACTCAACGACAAAAATGGTTTGACATAATTAGATGTGACCTGCACCTCTTGATTTGCTGCTGAAACGTTGATATCCAACTCCAAAAAATGAATGGGATCATTGTTTGATCTTCCATTGACAACGCATTTGAAATTACCAAAAAACAGTAGTGACGTAGATAGCAGGCCTTACTGACCCTTTGAAAAAATTGCTAACTTCTAGAACGTAATTTTTTTTTTTTTTTTTTTTTTTTTTTTTTTTTTTACCGGTCAATATTATCAGTGCAGTCTTAGGGCCTCCACGCGAGCTCAAAGGGTCAGTGCTTCTATCTGAGCCGTCAGACACCAGCAGCTGGGACGCCCTTGGTTCTCTCTTGTGGAAATAAATTGCGCCTATACAGACATATATGTTAATTTATTTGTGGCAAGATTGGAACATAAACAGGGGTGAGCCCATCTTGCTCTGTACTACCATTGTATTCAGAACTAACGCCATACCTCCTTGTCAGCTTTCGATTGTTTCGAGACAAGGGGGGGGGGGGGGGGGGGCTCTCCCTTTCTCTATGTACACTCGATTGTAGCCGTGTATTGGTGGTACTCTTCTAGTAATGGTATCCAGCGCAAGTTTTGCATGAATTGTTGTCCTCTTCCTTATTGTCCACCTCGAAACCTTGTTATCAAGCAATAATCAGTTTTATTACATTATGTAGGTGAGCTCACAATTTAATTTAATTTTGCCTGCAGGTCATCAGGAAAATGTTACTGGAAGGTTACAAATAGTAAACAAATCAGTAGCCTACTCATCTACCACCAATGTTCCTGCCACTCTCGGCTTGTTAGTATGAATCTTTTGTCTTCCTACTTTTTTAGTTGAACTTTTTTAGTTGAACTGCTTAACTGCCAATCCACATCACTATAACTGTGAACTTATGACTTCGATGAAGCAGACCGTACTTTTCTTAAGACGAAAATGTTTTACAGACTATCTGTTCATACTACCTATATTTATCTTTGTCTTGTTCTGTCAATTTCTTCTGCTCCTATGTCTATTTGCTTTACTCCTATTCCTCTTAACTGTACTCTTACTCTCACCACCAGCTTGAATACAATTTCCCCAAGAAGAGATATTGCCTTGTTACCAGTAATGTTGATTGGTATTGTTATCCGAGCAGTGAGCTTGTGTTCTACGTATCAGATTATATCATCAGCCACATAACGGGCCACATTGATCTACACCGTGCCCGGATAGGTACCTTCAACATCGTAGTTCATGTTCGCAGTCTAAGGCACAAGCTATCAAAGGATCAGTCTAATTGTATATTACATTACCTGTTCCTACGTCTCGGTGGTGCAACAGGTCATGACAGTTTTGTTGCCATGACAGCACTGTTCTTTGGGTACTATACAAAATCAATCATCATGCATGTTAAAAAAACTGATGCACAATACAAGTGTCCCCAAAAAGTTATTCACGCCATAAATATCTCAACAGTTGTGAGAATATTAAATCTAGTTGTCACTGTGTTGGCAGCCCTTTACCTGAGTATAATTTTATTACAATCTGGTGATATTGAACCAAATCCCGGTCCTTGCTCCACAAGGTCTCTCACTGATGAAAATAATTTGAAAGTGTTTCACCTTAACATTCAAAGCTTAAAGCCTAAGTTAGAAATTATCGAAAGCGAGGCATCATCCTATGATATTTTGGCGTCTACTGAAACATGGCTGCAGAGCTACGATCCCACATCCGATATATTATTCCACGGGTTTTATGAACCATTGAGACAAGACCGATCGTTAAGGGGAGGCGGGGTTGCCATCTACTAAAAGAATACTATCTCCTTTCGACGGCGGCCCGATCTCGAGGTACAGAACGCCGAGTGTCTATGGGCTGAAATATTCAATAAACACAAGAAGTCCTTATTGTTAGGGGTCTTCTACCGCCCACCAAATAGTCCCCCAGAAATATGGGATGCCATATCAGCATCGATCGAAAAAGCCCGTGACACGTCAATTGCCGATTTGATTGTTACCGGCGATTTTAATGATAACCAACTAGTGTCCCCAAAAGGAGGTTTTGCTGACATAAGAAATGTTTTTAACTTGAGACAGCTTGTGAGTGAGCCAACCTGCTTTACGGAGTCGTCAGCCTCTCTGATAGATCTCTTTGCTGTAAGCGACTCGGTCAGGGTAAAAGATTGCGAGGTCTTAGAACCAATCATCCCGGAAATGATACGCTACCACTGTCCGGTGTCGATTGAGATTGATTTTTCTAAATCTATCTCTTTGTCATTTAGAAGAAGGATATGGCTGTACTCTCGGGGTGACTATGAAGCACTTAATGTTGCCCTCGCTGACGTCGACTGGAATTCTCTTTTTGATAATAGATGCCTTGATACTATCACCTCTGACTTCACTAATAAATTACTCGACGTCGCATCTAAACATATTCCCAACAAAATAATTACTTCGCGACCAGACCAGCCGAAATGGTACCACAACGAAATCAGACTTCTGATAAGACAGAGAAAACGATTATATCGAATAGCGAAACGCAATGGCCTTCAAACTGCATGGGACAAATACAAACGTAAACGAAATGAAGTCGTATCAGCTGTCAGGAAGGCAAAATCATCGTATATTTCCAAAGTCCAAACTACATTAAGAAGCAGCAACACGTCGTCTTCACTGTGGTGGAAGACACTCAAAACGCTCATTTGCACAAATAAAGCAGTAACTGTCCCAATCTTGTTCACCTAAATAAAATTTACTCCTCTAATACTGAGAAAGCTGAGGTCTTAAATGAGCACTTCAGCTCAATCTCAACAGTTGATGACAAGAACGCTTCCCTACCCAGCTCTTCATCTAACGCCCCACAAGTTATTGATAGTATCACTTTACAATCTAGTGAGATATACGAAGCTATGAAATCATTAAGGGTATCAAAAGCGTCTGGTCCCGATCTTGTCAGTCCTCGTCTTCTCAAAGAGTGCAAATCATCCATATGTGAGCCTCTCACAATCTTGTTCAATGTGCTATTGAATAACTCGTACTTTCCTCAACTGTGGAAAAAGGCAAATGTATCCCCAATCTTAAAAAAACAACCCTCAAACTCAATTGCTAATTATCGTCCGATATCATTGCTTAGCTGCGTGGGTAAAATATTTGAAAAATGTGTTTTTAAACGGTTGTGGCAGTTTTTGGTCGATAATAATGTACTTAGTCAATTCCAATCAGGTTTTACGCCGGGTGACTCGACTGCCCTCCAGTTGACCGACCTATATGACGAATTCTGTCGAGCCCTTGATGAGGGCAAGGAGGTTAGGGTAGTTTTCTGCGACGTCAGTAAGGCTTTCGACAAGGTATGGCACGTTGGTCTTATTCACAAGCTGGAGAGAATCGGTGTCGCGGGTGAACTACTGTCGTTCCTAAAATCATATCTTTCAGATAGGTCACAACGGGTAGTAATAGGATCCGATGCCTCAACATGGAGACCTATTAATGCTGGTGTTCCACAGGGCTCGATACTCGGTCCCATATTGTTTTTAATCTATATCAACGACATTACTGAAAACTTATTCAGTAATATACGTCTATTTGCTGATGATACTTCCCTGTATTTAATAGTAGAGAATCCCGTGCAAGTCTCAACTTTAATCAACCGAGACTTGGCCACAATTGAACATTGGGCCAAGACATGGCTGGTAGAGTTTAATCCCCATAAAACAGAGAGTATGTTGATATCGCGCAAAAACACCCCTGTTGCCCACCCACCACTATTCTTTAGTAAAACGCCGATGTCTGAAGTAAAAAAACACAAACACTTAGGAGTCATACTAAACAGTTCTTGTACGTGGGACGATCACATTGACCACATCTGCTCCAAAGCTTGGGTTCGTTTAGACTTATTAAGAAAGCAGAAATTTAACCTCGATCGGGATGTCCTAGAAAAAATTTACTTTGCCTTCATCAGGCCATTACTCGAATATGCGGATGTTGCCTGGGACAACTGTTCTGCAACCGAAGCTGAAAAATTAGAGAAAATACAGATTGCAGCTGCGAGAATCATAACAGGGGCAACAGTTAGTTGCAGTAAGCGTCTACTTAATACTGAAACACGCTGGGACTCTTTACAAGAAAGACGTCGTAAACACAAATTGTTACAATATTTCAAAATGTACCATCGAATGTCGCCCCCGTATATTGCCAATAAGGTCCCTTCAACCATCTCATCATCAAATTTATCGCAAAATCTTCGGTCATGTAACAACCACAGAATTCCTTTCTGTCGGACACAATTATATCAGTCTTCCTTCATCCCCAGCGTTACGAAGCAATGGAATAGCCTGCCCATGTCTGTGCGTGAAAACTCTTCATTGCCCAACTTCAAGATATTTTTAAGTGGTGGGAACCAAAGGCCTCCTAAGTTTTATAGTGGTGCAAAGTCCCGCAAAGCTCAAATTTACCACACCAGGTTACGTCTGGGTTGCAGTAGCCTCAACTTCCATCTGTATTCAAATCACCTGTCGCCTACCTCATTATGTCAGTGTGGGGTGTGTGAGACCGTGGAACACTATCTTCTCCACTGCCCAGTCTTCACAAATGTTCGTGATAATTCCATTAAGCTACTACCATTCCCAATTGACGTACCAACGCTTCTTTTTGGATCTGAATTTTTGGATAACCAGGAGAACCAGCTTGTTTTTGAAGTGGTTCACGACTTTATTTTATCAAGTGGACGTTTTCGCTAACTGCGAAAATCGCATTTCTCCAAAGATGAATCTTTCTCTGATCTCTTTTAAGTCGGTCTCTGTGTCGATCACATTGTAAAACACCTCTACCCCGCCCCATTTCCAAGTAAGTTGCATAGGCTGCATGTAATAATAGCTGTTACGATTATATAGGCAATAGTCATTGTCTTCAAGCTGGTTTTTCTGTTTTTCTGTTTTTCTGTCCTTTCTTGTCTCACTTCCCTTTACTCATCTTTCCATCTTTCTTACTTTTCTCACATTCATGGTTTAAGCATTATCAGGTATAGTCGTCATATATTCTGACAACTCACACTTAATTTCCTTTGCTTCAAGCTGACTTTGATCAGACTATTAACCTTGCACTGGCTGGGAAATCGCACCCATGCACTGTTGTGTTCGTGGATGCGAGGCCCCACCCAGTTAGCTGGGCATCTGCTCAGACTATATTATAATTTCGAATATGGGTCATGATCTTAGGTAGCTTTGGACAAATTTAAGTAGTGTTTTTACCACCTCAGATAATTGATATATTTCATGGTTTAGGGAGATGACGCACATAAGCTTTCAGCTTTTTGTCAAATCCCTCTATTATTCTGCTACTCTACATTGTTGAACAAATGTTATATAAGATATCTCATCCAACTTCTTTACTGTTTGTAAACATTTTGTTATATATGACATTTTTGAAGAATAAAATATTGTTTAAACCAAAAAAAACCTATCCGATAGATTACCTAACAGTCAAACATTACAGCAACGCAATACACAGGACCTTACGGTGAATAATTACGGTAATCGGCTGATTGAACTGTGCAAAACCTGTGATCTGATCATTCTGAACCTGCGTGTTGGAAATGACCAACCAATCGGAAAGGTCACATGTAAAGGTATTAGCGTTGTGGATAACGCGATAACTAATTTTGCGTCCTTGGATTATGTCACTGACTTCCAAGTGCATGATTTTAATGAGCTGCTGCCAGACGTCCACTCTCCAGTTGACATTAAAATTAGTTTAAGATCCGTCGGTATGTCAAGTATTAACAGATCAGATAACGCTGGCTTAGGTCAGTATGTTGAACACCAAGATAGGTACCCCATAACAAAACGGAATTCAACTAAGGCTTCTGAAAAACTTGATAGCGAAAGATTGGCAAATTTTGCGTCTTTACTAACTGAACTCGGGAATTGAGTACACATCGAAACGACGAAAATAAATAGAGTTATGTCAGAGGTAACAGATATTTTCAATAAGGCCTCTCAGCGAGGGCTGGGTAAAGTAAAAGTGAAAGAAATAAATAAAATGAAATACACAAAAATAAAACCACTAAATCCGTGGTTTGATAAAAGTTGCGTTGGCGTAAGAAAACACTTGGGACAAATTAGAAAAAACGCTAAAATTTCCAACCACCGAAAATAAAGCCCAACTTGAAGAAGGAAGCAAATTATACACAAATCAGCTTAGAATATCAAGATATATAGCAGAAAAATAAGCAGAAATGTAAGAGTTAAACTCAGGAAACAAAAAATTTCTAATGTTAAAAACTTCCGGAAATTTATAAACGATATGGATTCACAAACAACAGATTTTGCCAAACCAAGCTTAAATGACTTTCTAGATGCTTACAAAAATAGTGAAGTACCCAGTCAACAAGTACGAATGGAACAAGTAATAAACGAAGAAATCCTCAGGTTAGATACTACTTACATTAATGAACATATAACGGTCGAGGAACTGAATAAAGCTGTACATGCATTACAAAATAATAAAGCGCCCGGAATAGACGACATACGAAATGAGTATAAAGATGGCCTACCCCCAATTTCAGGAAATATATGTAAAATTATTTAACATTGTTTTAAAAATTGGTGCGGTACCAGAGAGTTGGACTGTGGGGCTAGTTAAACCCATCTATAAGCATAAAGGCGACTGCCGAAATCCCGATAATTATACACAAATAACGTTAGTGAATTGTATATCAAAGTTATTTACCAGTATACTTAGTACAAGAATACAGAATTTTATTGAGGAAAATAGAATATTGTCAGAATGCCAAGCGGGATTCAGAAAACATTACTCTGTAATGGATCACATATTCTCCCTTCACAGTCTGACAGATTTAATGCGGAAAAAGCGGAAAAATTTATTTTGTGCATTTATTGATCTTAGCAAAGCCTTTGACACCATCTGGAGGTATAGATTGTGGATTAATATAACATCACAGAAAATTGAAGGTAAAATTTTAAAAGTTTTAAAGAGTATGCATGGAAATATTAAGTCATGTGTCTGCATGGATAATAATATGTCAGAATATTACAGCAGTCTGGTGGGTGTAAGGCAAGGGGAAAATCTCTCGCCGGTTATGTCTGAGCTTTATCTTATAATATTAGACCGTTCCTTTTCATGTTCTATCTGTCGATAGTACCTGAGTTTGTGTGATTTCTGAAATAAAACCTGAAGCAGCAACGCTCATAACCGTCGAAGTCGACAGCAGATTATTGTACACTTATTTGAAATTTACTATCTATTGTCGAGGGAGATGGGAACAGAACTGTTGGTCAACACGATTCTGGTGAAGCTTTATGTCAAGCTCTCAAGCCACCAGTCAAATTGTGTAAGGAAGTCTACGCTGTTATGGCCTGGAATCAGTCTAGCCCTTAAATTGTTCATCACCTTTGCTTAGATAATCTCGTCTGGAATTAAGGCATCTGACATTTCTGTCTGTATGCACTGGCAAGTGTTTATACAAGTTCAATTTACAATTTGCGTTGCTTGTCCCCGACCAGGTCTGGGCGACAAGGTTACTACCTTGAGCCACGCCGCCTCAAGTGGCCTGTCGGTCACACCTCCGCCCAATATCTTCATCATAGAACAAAAGGAATACTCACCAACAGCTACGCAAACTAATAAAAAGATACTTCATGATTGGTTCTTGCCAGTTGGCACGTCGTCGATAACTGGGTGTTTTATATGACCGGTATCTTTTTATCAAATCCTGCGTGCACGCACGAGTTGCGTTATCTGATATATTTTTCACACACTGCTAACATAGACATTTACGCACTAATTATGAGCAGGCTTTAACCCAATATGTACCAAAGACGTGGCATATAATAGATATTTTGTTTTGTCCTAATATCAGGTTACCGAGAACGCACTTCAGAACTCAACATGCGAATCTTCACTGTCTTATTATGAAGATGCACATCGCAGGAAGTTCGATTCGTATTTTGATTGTTGTCCGTTTTTGACGACTCCCCGCTGCCCAGCCATTTGATCCCACCGACGTGACTCTAAGGATCACATGTGTATGGATCTAGAGCCTTACGATTTCCCCAGGTATACCCGACTGCCAGGTCACAGTGCGCCCCAAAACACACACACAGCCCATGGGCAATTAAAACATTTGAAGATCACACTCCGAAGCCACAAGACCGCTAGCGAAGATAAAGTATTTTAGTTCGAGAAACTCTGTTGTTGCCGACTTCTGCTACCTACTTCCACAAGCACTACTGTAATATTAGAACGTTCCTTTTCATGTTCTATCGGTCGGTAGTACTTGAGTTTGTGTGATTTCTGAAATAAAACCTGAAGCAGCGAAGCTGCTGAAGGTTTTATTTCAGAAATCACACAAACTCAGGTACTTTCGACCGATAGAACATGAAAAGAAACGTTCTAATTATTTTATTAATCCGAACAAAAAATAGCTTTCATTGTAAAGCGTTAGCAGCAACATGTCATCAATCTTGTAATAACAATGTAGTCGAATCCAAAAGCATGACGTCATTTCGAACGAATGACGTCTCTTTAGGAGTTTCTAGATCACCAAATTCGAAAATGACTTGTCACAAGTGCCGTCGCTTTTGGAAGTTTCTATATCACCAAATGCCAGTGTTTACAACTGCATCATGCTGTTCATGTTATAATTCATTATTAATGCCTGTGTGATAAGTGGTATAATGGAATATAAATTCTTCTTGGACGACGACAGTTGTTAGAATTAAGCGGAGTGAAACAATTTATTTTGAACTTGAGGCGGAGGCTCAGTGAGGTAGAAGAGTACTAAACTTGTGGAAATATAATTGATTGAAGTCATAACTCATTTCAGGATTCACTAAAGTGGTGAACAACACGTGAGTTTTTAATATTTCTGATTCTTTTGAATTCGTTGTTTGCAGTCAAAATTAAAAACACACCCACTGAAGATGATGTATTTGTTGGTAAGTTTGTATCTTTCGGTGACGAAAAAAGTTAATCAGACACAGCGCCAGCGTTTGGTGTTGAGAAATTCCAACCAGAGCGTGCATAATCGACGCCAATCAATGGTAGTGGAGCTTACATTTTCTTTGTTCGCATGTCTCCAGGGAAGAACGTTCCGATAGTACCCGTGTTTTTTCCCAAAACTCCAGTACTATGATTTTTAGAAGGTGTCAAATTAACCAATCACGGCTGTTTTTACAAACGTGAGTCATAATAAAATTGATTTAGAATATTATTTTTCGAGTAAGCAGAGTCCAGGCATTGAATTACAAAACCCGTCTCATTTAGAAGTTCTGGTAAAATTATTGCTTCTTTTATGGTACTGCTGTCAGAGACCGCAGAAGGGTTAAAAACATTACTCGAAAACCTGTACGAATATTGCAAAGCATGGCAACTAAAAATAAATTATGATAAGTCAAAGATAATGATATTTGGGAAAAAACCTAAAAAGCAAATTTCGTATACAATATATGGTAAACCACTCGAAATAATACATCATTATAAATATTTCGGGGTGACATTCAGGCCTGAAAATAAACTGTCTGACATTTGCAGAATGAGGTTCCCAGAGGGTGAATTTGATGATGCTATCTCATACAGAAGGCCATTTTATCCTCTAGGTACCTCTTTCTGTTTAGTTTTGAGACCTTGATTCAGATTGAGGTTCAAAGGGGGTAAATTTAGTGATGCTATCCTGCTGTGCAGGATTGCATCACTAAATTCACCCTCTGGGGACCTCATTTTGCAGATGACAGTCTGCTTATTTTCTGGCTGGTGACATTTAGTAAAACCGGAAGCTATTTCGTTGAAAAAAAATAAAGGTGTAAAACTATCAAAAAAGCTATGTTTGCTTTACTGAATAAAACTAGAAAATTATAACTTATCAGTAGATAGCGCGCTTGAAATATACGAAAAAACAATAGTCCAGACCTTAATAGACGGTAGTGAGATATGGGGATATGAAAACCTAAAAATAATTGAGAAACTGGAACTACGGTTCCTTAAATGTTTTCTTCGATTAAAGCCGTCAACTCCAACTGTATTAGTTTACGGGGAACTTGGAGTCTATCCAATACGTACTAAAATATAGCAAAAAGTTTTGTCATTTTGGACATATCTTTTAAATGGGAAAAATGATAAAATAGCCAAACTTTTATATACAATAACAAATCTAGTTTAAGCAGGTGGTCCAGATCAACAGTGTGGTTAAATTATGTAAAAGTACGTCAAACAACATAGCGATGGGTAATTTGTGGAGTTGACGGTGTGTGTGTGTGTGTGTGTGTGTGTGTGTGTGTGTGTGTGTGTTTGAGGTTAAAAAATCGCACTGGCACAGACATTTCATACTGAAACGTTTTTTTCTTTTAATATGCCGCCGAAAAATTGTTTTCATTTACTGAACCCAGATGGGTTTCAAACATGACAAAAAATTACACAAAATTGATTTAAACTAAGTGATGAGCTTAGGAACTGGTTAAACTGACTGGCAATAATTGATGTTATTCATTGATGGGCTCTAATTTAGTCCTTACAAGGATGTTACGCAAGCTTTTGTTTTTCTTATAGGCGATGACAGGTCGAAGATTCAAAGGTTCATTTAATTTAGCATTGGTAAAATTGAATTCATCTTTTAACATTTTTGATATTTCGATATTCATTCTGTTGTACGTTAAAGTGAAAGGAATGATGGACCTCCTTTCGCATTCGCCCTCTGATATGTTCATACCAAATGGCCAGAGGGTTTGAAGAGTATTGATCCAAAAAGCTTCACGTTTTTTTCTAAATTCATCCGTTTCTTCTAATGTGTCTTTAATTGGTGGTTGTTCAATTGGGTGGATTTCGAAATCGTCCAAAGAATGGCCAGGAAGGTTAAAATGTTGTGCTACTGGGGCATCAGCATTATGTTTTATATCCTGTTTGTGTCTAGTAGCACGTTCTCGGAAAGGATTTTGACTTTGACCAACATACTGTTTCCGACATCGCTTACAAGTGATAAGGTAAATAATGTTTGGTGAATCACAATGGAGGGGGTTACGGATCTGATAATGATTTTTTGTTTGTTCGGAGAAAAATTCCTCTTTCTGATCAGGCATAAAAGTATGCAGTCTACATCAAGGCTGTTTGCAATTAAATACCGCGCCACTACTATGTATGATTTGAGCTGTCATTCCTAACATTAAAGAGGACAGAATGAATCACTACACTCTGGTGCAGACAACAATAAAAGTAAATGCCAAATCAGTTCGATGCAGGCTGTCAAACCAAAATGCGAGTATCAATGGCAAATACGACTTGATTTGAGAATCAGCATCACAGGACATTATTCACAGGAATAGGCTAATCCAATCTCATGCTCGCTTTCAAACCAAGTCCCGGCTGCTAGTAATGTGTGGGATTTGGCTTCAAAGCGAACAATCGAAACATTAAACAGGAATATATGTTAATGCAAGTTTCCTATTATAACTAAAAGGAACATGCATGTGTGGGGAAGGTATTGTCGCTGAGTCGCTCGCGGAGTGGAGGTTCCACCTGATTATTAATTGCAAATCTGTTGCAAAGCTTAATAATTACAGGCAGAGCTCCGGCCAATGGATCTTCGGGTTAATCCCTGTGGGCCGCTGGCGGAATTTGAATGTGATACTTTGGGTGATATGTCCCTTCTGCGGTAGGTTTGGTGGCAGTTCGCTCTCCGCGCACTGTATCCCACTGAAACTGATTGACGTATGTGTTGATGCCGCTTATATGTGCTTGTAAGAGAATGTAGTTATACATATAACACCACGAATGCTAGTAATGTGTGGGATTTGGCTTCAAAGCGAACAATCGAAACATTAAACAGGAATATATGTTAATGCAAGTTTTCTATTATAACTAAAAGGAACATGCATGTGTGGGGAAGGTATTGTCGCTGAGTCGCTCGCGGAGTGGAGGTTCCACCTGATAATTAATTGCAAATCTGTTGCAAAGCATAATAATTACAGGCAGAGCTCCGGCCAATGGATCTCCGGGTTAATCCCTGTGGTCCGCTGGCGGAATTTGAATGTGATACTTTGGGTGATATGTCCCTTCCGCGGGTGGTTTGGTGGCAGTTCGCTCTCCACGCACTGTATCCCACTGAACTGATTGACGTATGTGTTGATGCCGCTTATATATGCTTGTAAGAGAATGTAGTTATACATATAACACCACGAATATAGTATAGAATATGATTGAATAAATTGAATTGAATTGAATTGCATTATCAATACTATTAGAGTCGTTGAGCTAAAATGACCTCCAAAATGAAGTAATAGGAAACGTCAAAAATGGCGAGAGATGGAACAAAAAACACATTTTAAAAAAAAAAAAATAGCTGTGAAAGGGACATATAAATGACGCGTGTCGTTCTGTGTTTATTACACACCTTCATGTGTTTAAAAACAATTATTAGAAGGACACTCAGAAATTTTACAACTATGAACTAAAAATATTTTATCGCCAACCAAATTTTCGTACTCATACTCTTCTTTTTCTGGATATTCATTATCCCCTTCATATAGCGACTCTATTTCTTCTTCACTATTTTTGTACACATTAAACTCACCATATCCTTCAATTTTAGACATTTGATTCCATTATTTCGCAATCGGCTCAGTGTCGGGAGATCAATCGTCTACTGAACGATTGCCGTTCGCCACATGTGTGCGGAACGGATATTCATTTTCCGCATGACACATAGAAAGCAGCAGTACCAAACGGCAGAGAATAACTTGCCGAGTCACGATGTGTTATTCACCCACAACTGTTGCAGAGAATAAAGTGAAAGATATGCCATAGCGGTATAGACGAATATTAGAAAACAACAGGGCGCAGAAAGGGTTCATCATACTTGGGGATATATACAAAGACAGGCAATAGCAACATACAAAGAGGTGACGAGGAGGCATGGAATAGGAGAAAAGAACAACAATGGAGAGAGGTTTGTGGATCTATACTCAAAACACAACTTGTCATTGAGGGATCAATCCCCCTGCACACGGACGTCCACAAGGCAACATAGGTATCTCCTAACAACACGTCAAAAGACAAGATATAACATATCAGCAGGACAATCATATTCTTCCTACAAAATGTTACAGTCAAGCGTGTGGGCAATACTGGTTCAGCCTTCTCTTGGCCAAAGTTCAATTAAAGCTAGCAACTGCTTTCTATACTAATGGATTGATGGAACGCTCATTGGTCACATACTGAAAAATGTCTTCACCGCCGCCATCTTCCGGGTGGGGGGGGGGGGGAGGGGCGGGGGGCGTAAGTTGCCAGGAATGAAACACGCTCAACACCACCACCACCACCACCACCATCATCAACAACAACAACAACAACAACAACAACAATAACAACAACAACAACAAAAATGTCGAAGGTGCTTAGTACCGACGTCTCGCAATCTCCGATCGCTTGTCAAAGAACAGACTTTGATGTACGAGGAGAACGAATATTTGATGATCTGCACATTTTTTCGTGGCAATACACATTAACCCTTTACCTAACGAATCGCCCACATCCGCCCGCTTAATATGCAAATTCAGTAGTTGACAAAAAAATATTAGTTTTTAAAAAATTTCAACAAAACCATATCATGTGACTCCTCGTTGGAACGAGCTCGTCGAGCTCGTTCCAACGAGGGGTCACGTGATATGGTTTTGTTGAAATTTTTTGAAAAATTTAAAAAAAATGTTATTTAAAATAATAAATTTTGATATCGTCAGCGGTTAAATATTTACAACGTTATTAGTTATTATTGACAAAAAACAAGTGCCGAGATTGGAAACTTGATATAGTGTTATTAATTTTAATGTAAGGTAAACGCCATGACGACTGATGACGTGAAAGCTGTTATGCTACAGTGTAGCAGCTTTCACGTCATCAAACCTCATGGCTTATGATGAGTTATTACGTTGATTGATTTGACATCATCTTAGAAGGGGTTGGGTGGGGGGGGGGGGGGGGTGGTATCGGCGGTGATTGTTTTCGCTGACGTCCCAGCAATCAATATGCATAGAGATCAGTGGAACAGACGCAGTCAGAAAAATTCAACACCTTCCTTCTCAAAAATAAAAGAATCAGATCTAAGTGAAGTGTTAGTGGCCTTGCCAAACAGAGTCAATGCCTTTCAAGATACACGAATAGAAGAACGATGGCAACATTTTAAAAAAAACATCTAGAAGGAAAGAAAACAGGACATTTGAGAAAGAAGAAAGAAATATCACAAGGGATTGGTTTTAAGCAACGTCTGAGTGAAAACTGAAAAAGAAATGCTACCCAACAACAGCCACAAAAGAGCACATAAGCTCATAAATTGAACTTCGCGGCACATCGTAGATAAAATATGTTCGGTGGGGAGTCAGAACATCGCTGTTTTGTCACAAGTGACACCCCTGCTAGGCTTTTTATCGTTTACTTTGAACCAAATTCTGTTGTCTCCCACACATATTTTACCAACTGATGTCAAAATAATACGCGTTCCAGCTGCACATTTTCCCACAATTCAGCTAGGGATTTAACCAAATCAATCCTGAGCTTTGTCAAGCAAGACTTAGTTGTTTAAATTCTAGTTGTTTAACATTTTGGTATTTTGACACCAGTGTGCAATATGTCACAAATAAATGACTGTCAAAAAGACTTAGTCTATTTGTGTCTAATTGACAATTCGTCTTCGAATTAAGTGGAAAAACAAACAGCACTAGATGAGTGATTCTGTAGAATTACAACCTTTTCCGGGCGTACAAAAACATTAAGCCTTTTGAACAAATTGTACAAAATTTCAGCCCCCCCATATCTCTGAACCTGTAGGTGTGCATTTATTTATTTATTGGGGTTTAAAGACACTTTCAACAGCCAGGGTCACCTCGTGTTGGACTGTTTTAAAGGTGGAGAAAGCCCAAGTACCAGGAGAGAACCACTGAGCAACGGCAAGCAACTGCCTGGCTCCCCAATATACTAACTACCTACAAGCAGGGTTAGCATTGGTTGAAAACAAGTGCACCATCCACGTGCAGTACGTCCTTTTACACAACACCACCGTGCCCCCATGTGGGCAGTTGGGGTGAAGTGTCTTGCCCAAGGACACAACACGGTTGCCGCAGGTGAGATTCAAACCGAGGACCTGTCGGCTTGCAGCCTGCATCTCTCCCTACCAAGCCACCAAGCCCCAGGAGGTGTGCATACCAACATTGCACCGGTTGAAGGGTTAACAGAATGTTAAATGAAAAATCCATCCAACCCGTGCATAAAATCGCTTGAAATCCTTCAAAACTCATTTTAACGTCTAAAAAAAAATTGGCCGACCCTAAAAGTTTTATCAATAAAAGTCGCTCATTTAGTTCATTGTAACCTTAAATTTCCATCGGACTTCAACCACAGGGGCTCGTTACAAACAATGATTCAGGAAAAAATGATATAAAATAAGCATAACTGGATACCCCCGTATACTAGTACATATTGTTATTATATAATGCACTACTAGTAGTATATGGGTGGTATCCAGTTATACTGATTTTATATTATTTTACTCCTGAATCATTTTTTGTAACGTACGGCAGCGTATTAGGGTCAGGACCTTTTCATTTAATAAACTGTTTATACAGTTTAATAAACTGTTTTTACAGATTAATAAACTGTATTTACAGTTTAGTAAACTGTATTTACAGTTTATTACGAGACTGTTTTTACAGATTATTACGAGACTGTTTTAACAGTTTATTACGAGACTGTTTTTACAGATTAATAAACTGTATTTACAGTTTAGTAAACTGTATTTACAGTTTATTACGAGACTGTTTTTACAGATTATTACGAGACTGTTTTTACAGTTTATTACGAGACTGTTTTTACAGTTTATTGCGAGACTGTTTTTACAGATTAATAAACTGTATTTACAGTTTAATAAACTTTATTTACAGTTTATTACGAGACTGTTTTTACAGTTTATTAGAAGACTGTTTTTACAAATTAATTAGCCATTCGATTATTGGTTAGTAGTATAGCATGTACCCGATCGTGCGCTATTACCCGGACTTTTGAGGAAGCTGCTAGTGTTAAATCTTCATAGGAACCGGACTTTGTACCAACTTTTCTGTGCGAAACTTCTGCGCCATCTGGCTAGATCCGACAAGTGGTATACGAACTGCGTATATCGTATGCTATGATATGTATTGGGATATATGTAACCACAGGGCTATGGGTTTATTGTATGGGTATGTGGTGGAAAATTAACGGTGAAGGTGGGGTGTCTCGAAAAATAAATTTTCCGCGAAACGGTTGTCTGTGGACGTCGTTACGGTATGATGCGCACCGTGACGTCAGAGAAACATTGACCGCTGTTGTTGTCTACTTTGCCGTCCGGTATGACGTTATTCGGGTCGAGGTGTGTCGGAGTTCTCGTACTGGACTGATATCCTTGTATAGTAAGGGTGGTATATACCTCTCTAGGTATACCATTAGCCCTTGGCCTTGGTACTACTAATCGACCTTCATATTATCATACGACTGGTATAGGTAGTACGTAATGCTAGGCAAACCAGTATTGTGGGGTGGGTTAATGCATGGTCGTCGTCTTGTGTGGTATTGAGAAATAGCACTTGGTGGTTTGGATTTGCAGTAGAGTATGGCCGGTGTGTATCACTGTAGATCCCATCTTAATCCTTGTTGTATCAGCCCCTCGTCTGCATCGTACTATCCCATGACTGGTATAGGTAGTATGTAATTCTGAGACAGGCAGTATTGTTGGGTGGGTGGGGGTAATACATGGTCGCTTAGTGTGGAAGTATAGCGTGTACGCTCCACACCCTTACAGGTCCAATGTTAGCCCTTCGTGCTGTTAATCCACCTAATGCTTCAAATTATCCTATGACTGGAAAAGATAGTACGTATTGCTAGCCTGCTAGGACAAGCGTTATTGTGGGTAGGGGTAGGGCCTGGTAGTTTAAAAAGGTAGTAGTACCATTATCCACTCAGGACGGTGTGTTGGCTCACAGATGGTATAGGTATTGCGTAATGCTAGACCAAGCAGCATTGTTGGGTAGCGGTAATCCATGGCTGTCTAGTCAGGTTGTGTAGGATGTGTTGTTTGTTCCCCTGCTGGTTCAATCTCTGCCCTTGGTGCTAGTAATAGGTCTAATACTTCATATTATCCTATGACTGGTATAGGTAGAACGTAATGCCAGGCCAAGCGCTTTTGTGGGCGAGGGTAATGCCTTGTGTAGTGCAGTAGAATAGTATGGACGGCATATACCCATTTTAGTTCCCATCTTAACCCGTGGAACCACAGTCCACCAGGGACAATGTACTATCCCACATATGGTATAGGTAGTATGTAATGTAGTGTTGTGTGGTGTATGCTTGGTTCCCAGTCTCCTAGAAGGACACAGATGGTCCTTTGACATTCTAAGACTTGGCCTAGAGGTCGTGATATGTGGCAGTTAGCAAGCCTACAATAGTGCTTCAAGTCGGTAGTAATGGCACAACGATAGAAGAAGATTATAGTACAGAGGACTACAGAAGAAGCTAGTCATAGCACAGAAATCTGAAACCGATGGTAAGATCACCTGTATAGGAGCTATATAGGGCCTTGGAATCTCACTTATGGAATCCTACTTATAGAACACCTTTTATAGAATCATTATGGAATCCCCTTTTGAAAACGTCTGGCCTTCAGCTCCACTTTTTGCAAGATGAGGATTAGAGTCGTATGTGGAGCCACTCGTTCGACCAATTACTCTATGGCTTATTTGCTCGATGGGATTCTAGTCGTTTGATCAATCGGAGATAGTTAGCAAGCCTGCAGAAGTGCTACAAGTCAAATAGTAATAGAACAAGGAACCAATGGTACAAAACTTCGAGGGTGGTAGAAATTTTAGTATTGGTCGACTACGAACGAGGTAATAGGACAGGAAGTTGATGACAATATGTAAACAGATGGCAAGGTTATCTGTGTAGGAACTGTGAGATGATCGACTCGTCGCGGGGGGGGGGGGGGGGGGGGAGGGGGGAGTGGGTCTGATGAGCACCAAAAACTCACGATTTAGAAAGGTTGTCGTGTGATACATCATTTTAAAGGTCTCGACGCGTGTAATCCGATTATTTGGTATTTGCCAGGTCCCTAGGAACTGAGGCTTAGGGGCATAAAAAATTCAAGTTTTAAAAGGGTTTGTTGTCACGCGATACATCATTTTAGCCCGAATATTTGGTTTTTGTGTCTCCTCAAGGGGATGGGACTGGGAGTTGGGACCTCAAACCCCAAATTTTAGAAAGGATGTCGGGTGATACATCATTTTAAGGTCTCGATTTGAATATTCCGAATATGAAGTGTCCAACCCTCTTTGAAGGAGTGGGGCTGAGAGGCAAAACAAATTTAAGTTTTAGAAAGCTATTCGCGTCATATATCATTTTAAAGGTCTCGACTTAAACATATCGAATATGAAGTATCCGACCCTTCCCGAGGGGTGGGGCTGAGGGAAATTAAAAATACGTTTTAGAAAGGTAGTCATGTCACAATTCATTTTAAGGTCTTGAGTCGAATATTTCGAATATGAAGTAGCCGACCCTCCTCGTGTGGGTGTGGTGGGGCAAGGTCGTAAAACCTTAGGTGATGCGAACGACACACTCTCCAACAAGTGACAATGCGTGAAAACGTGTACTTTTTTAGTGTTTTATCAAAGGATTTCATTGAATTGTCGGTGATGTCTCGTATGTGAAATTGTCCAAATTCACTGAAGTTGCAAAAAAACATATATTTTTCCGTTGGTGTTTTCCAGTATCTCTTCGTCCGATGCGATTGGTTTGGTGACGATCTCTCAGATGAGAAACATTTTCAACCGCACGATATCTTGGTTTATTCCAATCAGTCTGTCACAGACGAAAATAGCTTAAGGTAGTGCGCTTTTCAACGGATGTGATTGATTCGACAGATTCGACGGAGATCTATCAAATGAGAAAGAGGAGATTTCCAACTGCGTGGCATGCTGCGTGGCATGCTGCGTGGCATTTAGTATGCAAGTGTATCTTACCGTTAACCTGCCTCGGCTCGACGGTGTTATTTGCCATAGTCTTATCAGAGTTATGTCCTATTATAGAGTTGATATTTTTCGCAAATGTGTTTGTTTTTAGGTGACAACAATTAGACGAAATGGTGTCATATTTGGTGTGCAAGTGAGTAGTATATCGTGTACCCGATCGACCCTGATAACCCGAACTTTTGCCGGGGCAGCTCGTGTTAAATTCGCATAGGAACCGGACTTTTGCCGAACATTTTTTCCTGAGGAAAACGTTGGTTCCATCCAGCTAGATCCGGCAAATGGTGTACTTACAGCATATGCAGTATACTGTGGTGTGTATAGTGATATACGTACACATGGGGCTTTGGGTATATATTATTGGTAAGTGGTGGGAAGATGATGGGAAAGTTTGGTTTTCTTGAAAGTTCTTTTTCGCGAAATGGTTGACGTTGCTATTGACGTCGTGACGTCATGATGTGCACGCTACGTCACAGAGATGTTGACCTCTGTTGTTGTCTACTATACAATCTGACATAATGATATTCGGGTCAGGGGGTGTCGGGTTTCTCGTATGGGGCGGGGTGTGTGATATGGCAGGGCGGTATATATCAATGTTGGTATACTATTACCCCATTGGGCCTTCATGTCATTATTATTATTATTATTATTATTATTATTATTATTATTATTATTATTATTATTATTATTATTATTATTATGAAAGAACGGCAGTTCAGTATGGGCGATATATACCTCTGTGGCCCCCGCCCCTCCGCGAAAGCCATTGGTACTACAAATCGACTTAATGCTTTGTGCCATCCCATGACTGGGTTAGCTAGTATGTAATGCGGTGACAGACGTTATTTTCGGGTGGGTGGGTGTAATGCATGGTCGCCGAGTGTAGTAGTATAGGATGTACGCGTTGTACCACTACAGGGCCAATGTTAGCTCTTAGTACTATTATCCACCTGGTGTTATCCTATGACTGGTACAGGTATTATGTAATTTTAGGCCAAGCGGTATTGATGGTACAGGTAATGCCTGGTAGTTTAGAACGGTAGTATAACATGGGCGGTATATAACCCCGTAGGCTCCCTGTTAGTGCTTGGTACTATTAACCAACCGACTGGTTTATTTTATTATATGGCTGGTATAGGTAATACGTTATAGTAGGTCAAGTGGTATTATGGGGTTTGGGGTAATGCTTGGTAGCTTAGAACTGTAGTATAGCATAGGCTGTATATACCCCTGTAGGTCTCTTGTTAGTCCTTGGTACTACTAATTCGCCAGATGCTTCATATTATCGAGCGGTATTGTGAGATGGGGTTAATGCCTGGTAGTACAGAAGGGCAGCAGAGTATGGTCGGTATATGCCCTGTAGGCCCATCTTAACCGTTGATAGAATTAACCTACCGAATATTTGATGTCATCCTATCACTGGTAAGGTAGTACGTAATCCTAATTCTTCCTACCCTATTCCAATTATGGAAGCTGATTAACCAATCATATTGCTTCATTTTCCGTAATTTATACTTATTCATACAAAGTTGTCTCCCTTGTGCATAACAAAAGCACATATCATTCCCAAAGTAAATAAGCTATCGACCGAGTGACTCGCACATACTGCTCGAACGACTCAAATCCCATCGAGCAAATGAGCCATATAATAAAACAAACAAATCGGTTGATTAATAGTACCAAGCACTAACAAGGGGGCCTACAGGGGTATATATGTAAAGGTGATAGCTTAAATTGTCGATTTTGTTGTTTAAAAGTGTATATATTTTCGATAATCATTCTCACTGGGCTAAATATAAAGCATAAGGATAAGGACATGGCGGACCCCGAAAACCGATTCGTCACTTAAACAAACCTGCAGTAATTCAAGCGCTGGTAACGAGGCATGCAATTTAATGTCCATTATGACGCATTTATTGAACGCTACATGGGCGGTCTGGATAAAACATTAAAGGTAGTAAATCCAGTGTCATCCTGCAGTCGTTATCTGTGTAATTATGACCAGTTAGTAGGTAATTATTGTAAATACAGTACATCGCGCATGTTCTAGACACACACCCTTATTATGCATCTGGTCTGTCACGAATGTCAGGATACACCCAAATGCAAGACTTAAAGGAAGTTAAAAGCGAATATTAAATTAAGATAGATCTAAGCGGCCAAGTTCAAGAGAAGCAATTAAAATGAGAATTAATGTTCTGGCTATCGAAATAAAAATCGATCGGGGAAATTCATTCCAGCCATTCCACTCTGAAGGTGTGTAAGGCTGTGGGTCGTTGAGAGTAGATGGGGATGTCCCATGCTTAGAGGACGTGCCGCATCGGGCGAAAGTATAGACACGTTGTGATGTAGGCGAGTGACAGAGCTCATATTTAGAACAGGAGCACCATTTTTTCTCTTAGAATAATGTTCATACAGGCAAGCCTACTCTGTGTACGTACGTCTTGCCTTCTACAACAGATATGTCGTCTTCCTAAATACTAATAGTTCCCTGTGCTCCGTACTTCCTATTTCTGATCCTACATTCAGAAATGGCCACCGACTTGGCCGCGACGGAGAGTTTAGCCCCATTGGTGGCGACTGCTTGAGCGAAAAGCGTCCAGTCAAGTGACATAAAGCTACTGGCCGTACGACGACAGTGTAAGAGTGACATTTCGTCACTTGTTAGAGGGAAGGCGACATACTAAAGTGACAGTACGTTAGCGGCCGTGCGACTGCAGTTGTAGAGTGGCATTCTGTCACATGTTGAGTAAGAACGTCCGTTAAAGTGACAATACGTTAGTGGCAGTGCGACGGCTGTGGAAGAGTGAAGTAAAGAGGCGACCAAAGAACAAGCGCCAACGAGAAGGAAGGAAAACCAGCAAGAACAGAGAATGCGGTCCCACAAGTGACTCAAAAACTGTGTGGGCAGGGGTTATTAACGTTTATTCATTGGATTTCATGTATGTCACAAATTACCACATTTATTTATATGTATATGTATTAAAAAAATTTGTTTCCAGTGAACCACAATTGATTCATGCTTTTTGACGAAAAGTCACATACCCTTTCGGGATAAGGACCGCCCCATCAAAAGTTAAACGGTCGGTTCCTCGCAATGAGACATACGTTCACGCACGGATTCAGGCAACATTCCTTGGTTCATATTGCACTCCTCTGCAATGTCGAGGCGATAGCGGTGAGATGTCTCTATCATAAAATGTTTACGAATGAATTGCTCAAACGTTTGCTCCAACGTTTGACATGTTTCACTCTCTCTAAATATTGTAGTACTAGCAGCAAGATCTCTCTCTATCTCAGTACGTTCACGAATCACTTGTTCGAAAGTTTTGTCATATCCCACTCCCCTGCAATGTCGAGGTGATAGCAGTTGGATCACTCTATCACAGTATGTTCACGAATCACTTGCTGGAAAGTACTGTCATATTTCATTCTTCCGTATTGTCGATGTGATAGCAGTAATATCTGTATCCCAGTATGTTCACGAATCACTTGTTCGAAGGTTTTGTCATATTCCAATCCCCTGACATGTTGAGGTGATAGCACTTGGATCTCTCTATCACAGTGTGTTTATGAATCACTTCTGCGAAAGGATTTCCACATTTCATTCTGTCGAGGCGATAACAGTAGGATCTCTCTATCGCAGTACAGTCACTTGCTGAATGTTTGTCTTATTCCTCTTCATTGAAGTGTGGAAGTTGTCAGATCTGTATAGTGTCAGAATACCTTCACGAATCTCTCTCGCCAAAAATTATTCCTCTTTATTCGACTCGTAAACTTAATATTACATTCAAAAACGTTGATGAGTTCTTCGAGTAGTGTCGAGATTCTGATCAACGAGTACATTAGCTGTGTGCTATTGTTTTTAGAGGGTACGTGCGGCTTCCTCAAAATGCATTCGTGAAGACGTCGTGTTGGTGTTTTGGGTTTCCTTCTCGAGAGGTTTCATCAGACACTTTAATGTATCATAATACTTTCACTCATTTCATTTGGATTCTCTCTCGTTTAGCGTGATATCAAGCTACACTTCAGCATGCCACGCAGTTGAAAATCTCCCCCTCTCTCTTTCTCTCTCTCTCTCTCTCTTTCTCATTTGATAGATCTCCTTCGAATCTGTCGAATGACCCACACCCGTCGAACAAGCACACCACATAAAGCTGTATTCGTCTGCCACATACTGATTGGAATAAACCAAGATATCATGCGGTTGAAAATGTTTCTCATCTGAGAGATCTCTACCAAACCAATCGCATCCGACGAAGAGATACCGGAAATCACAGAGGAAAAAATACATGTTTTTTGCATCTTCTGTCAATTTGGACTGTTTCACATACGAGACATTACCTCCAAATCAATGAAATCCTTTGATGAAACACTTAAAAAACAGCTAAAACAGTACACGGTTTCACACATTATCACATGCTGAAGAGTGTGTCGTTCGCATTTGCACGACTACCTTTCTAAACCTTAAGTTTTGAAACCCACCCCTCGGCTCCATCCCATCGGGAATGCTGGATACTTCACATTCGAAGTATTCAAGTCGAGACCTTTAAAATGATGTATCACACGCCTACCGTCCTAAAACTTGAGTTTTGAGGCCGCACCTTCGGCCCCCACCCACTCATGGATGGTCGGATACTTCAAATTCGAAATATTCAAGTCGTGAACTTTAAAATGATGTATCACATGACTACCTTTCTAAAACATGGGGTTTGAGGCCCCCACCCCTCAGCCCCAACCTATCGGGGAAGGTCGGATACTTTATATTCAAAATATTCAAGTCGAGACCTTTAAAATGATGAATCACCCGACAACCTTTCTAAAGCTTAAGTTTTGAGGACCCACCCCAGAGCCCCCTCGAGTAGACGCAAATACCAAATATTCGGACTACTTGCGTCAAGACCTTTAAAATGATGTATCACATGCCAACCTTTCTATAACTTGAATTTTATATGCCCCCAGCAAACCCCCCCCCCCCCTTCTCGGGGAGGGACAAATCCCAAATATTCGGACTACACGCGTCTAGACCTTTAAAATGATGTATCGCTTGTCAACCTTTCTAAAACTTGAATTTCTTTATGCCCCTCAGCCCCACCCTCTCGGGGTGGGACAAATAACAAATATTCGGACTACACGCATCGAGACCTTAAAATGATGTATCACACGAAACCTTTCTAAAATATGAGTTTTTGATGACCCTCAGACCCACCCCCGAGAAGAGTCGATCGCCTCATTTAACCTTTACGCGCTGAAGCTCGAACACAGTTCCTAAACAGATAGCCTTGCCATCTGTTTCCATCTTGTCTTCAACTTTCTGTTCTTTAACTTGCCTCGTTCGTAGTCATCCAATACTATAATCTTCTACCACCCTCGCAGCTTTGTACCATTAGTTTTTTGTACTATTACTATTTGACTTGTAGCACTGCTGCAGGCTTGCTAACTATCTCCGATTGAACGAACGACTAAAATCCCATCGAGCAAATAAGCCACAGAGTAATGGGTCGAACGAGTGACTCCACATACGACTCTTATCTTCAGCTCGGGAAAAAGTGGAGCCGAAGGCTAGACTTTTTCAAAAAGGGATTCCGTATGGATTCAATAAAAGGTATTCTAGAAGCAGAATTCCATAAGTGAGATTCCAAGCCCTATATAGCTCCTATAAGGTGGTCTTACCATCGGTTTCAGCCTTCCGTCCTATGACTAGCTTGTACTGTAGTACCGTATCCTATAATCTTCTTCTCCCCTTCTACCATTACTGCTGATTTGAAGCACTACTCTAGGCTTGCTAAATGACACATATTACCTCTACCCTAGGCCAAGTCTTAGAATGTCAAAGAATCATCCATACCCTGCTAGGAGACTAGAAACCAAGCATACACTACACAGCAGTACATTTCATACACCCTATACCATATATGGGATAGCACATCAGCCCAGGTGGATTGTTGTTCCAATGGTTAACATGGGACCTAAGTCGGTATATACTGCCCATACTATTCTACTGCACTACAGAAGACATTACCCCCGTCCACAATAGCTCTTCTCCTGGCATTACGTTCCATCTATACCAGCCGTAGGATAACATGAAGCATTAGGTCGATTACTAGTACCAAGGGAAAAGTTGAACCAACAGGGATATAAAAAACACGTCCTTTACTTCCTAACTAGTCAACAATGGATTAACCCTACTCAACAATACTGCTTGGCCTATCATTACGCAATACCTGTACCATCTGTGGGTCAGCACACCGTCCTAGGTGGATAATGGTACTGCTACCGTTCTAAACTACCAGCCCTTGCCCCTACCCACAATACTGGTTGTCCTAGCGATACGCACTATCTATACCAGTCAGAGGATAATTTGAAGCATTAGGTGGATTAATAGTACGAAGGGCTAACATGGGACCCCTAGGGTGAGGAGCGAACATCCCATACTGCCATACTAGGCGACCATGCATTACCAACACCCACCCTACAATACCGCCTGGCCCAGCATTACATACTCCCTATATCAGTCATAGGTCAGTACAAAGCAATCGGCAGGTTGATACAACAAGGATTAAGATGGGATCTATAATGCTCATACTATACTACAAATCCAAACCACCAAGGACTATTTCGCAGTACCACACGAGACGAGGACCATGCATTACCCCAACCCACAATACTGGTTAACCTAGCATTACGTACTACCTATATCAGTCATAGGATAGTACAAAGCAATCGGCAGGCTGATACAACAAGGATTAAGATGAGATCTACAATGATATATAACGCCCATACTATACTCCAAATCCAAACCACCAAGGACTATTTCGCAATACCGCACGAGACGATGACCATGCAATGCCCTTCCCGACAATACTGGTTAACCTAGCATTACGAGCTATCTATACCAGTTGTAGGATAATATGAAGGTTGGTTAGTAGTACCAAGGGCTAATAGTATACCAAAAGGGGTATATACCACCCTTACTATACTACGATATCAGTCCAGTACGAGAACCCCGACACACCCTGACCCGAAAGATGTCATCCCACATTGTATATGGTTCAACAACAGCGGTCAACGTTTTCTGACGTCAATGTGCGCATAATGACCTCACGAAGTCCATAGCAATGTCAGCCATTTCGCAGGAATTTTTTTTCTCGAGAAACCCCACCTTCACCATTAATTTCCATCATACCCCACACTATATATCCATAGCCCTGTGTGTACATATATCACTGCACATGTCATAGCATACTATATATGCAGTACATACATCGCGTGCAGGATTTGGTCAGGTTGCAACCCAAAAAGTCCGGTTCCTATGTGAATTTAACAATAGCAGCTTCCCCAAAAGTCCGGGTAATAGCGCACGATCGGGTACATGCTATACTACTAACCAATAATCGAATAGCTAATTAATTTGTAAAAACAGTCTTCTAATAAACTGTAAAAACAGTCTCCTAATAATCTGTAAATACAGTTTACTAATCTGTAAAAACAGTTTATTAATCTGTAAAAACAGTCTCGTAATAATCTGTAAAAACAGTCTCGTAATAATCTGTAAAAACAGTCTCGTAATAAACTGTAAATACAGTTTACTAAACTGTAAATACAGTTTATTAATCTGTAAAACAGTCTCGTAATAAACTGTAAAAACAGTCTCGTAATAATCTGTAAAAACAGTCTCGTAATAAACTGTAAATACAGTTTACTAAACTGTAAATACAGTTTATTAATCTGCAAAAACAGTCTCGTAATAAACTGTAAAAACAGTCTCGTAATAATCTGTAAAAACAGTCTCGTAATAAACTGTAAATACAGTTTACTAAACTGTAAATACAGTTTATTAAACTGTAAAAACAGTCTCGTAATAAACTGTTAAAACAGTCTCGTAATAATCTGTAAAAACAGTCTCGTAATAAACTGTAAATACAGTTTACTAAACTGTAAATACAGTTTATTAATCTGTAAAAACAGTTTATTAAACTGTATAAACAGTTTATTAAATGAAAAGGTCCTGACCCTAACACGCTGCCGTAGTAACGAGCCCCTGTGCTTCAACTGTGAATTTGAAACCGATTTTGGAGTTCAAGCTTTTAAAATTACCTGTCGAAATAAATATATCGGAGAGTAAAAATGTGGAGCAAGTGGCAAGTTCCTGTTCAGCAAAGGAAACTGCATTTGATAATTAGATGAAATTTTACAACGCATTACCGTAACTTCTCCTTTAATTCCTTCCGAAATGACAATTCACTTTTGAACACCGTAGCTGTATGAAATTCCACCAGATACAGTAACGCTGTCTTTTAATAAAAAACATTTAACAGATCGAAACTAGCGCATTGTCTTCATGCAGTGAGAACTTTCGTATCACGAGAAAAAGTTGGTTACCTTTCTTAAGTGAAGGAGTGCCTGCTCAGCTCTGTCTTGAGCTGCATTGGGCTGGTTTGGGATTCCAGCTTCAATGCAACCCAAAGAGCTTAACAAAAAACTCTATTTCCTCATTACCCTAAATCTGAGTTTGGGATATCATTATTGTTAAACATCACCGGCGCCGCTGATTAGTGCAGTATCATATGGCGTACGAACAGGTTCGAAAATAATTATCGAGGAACATACTATATTATTTGAGGTTCATCCTATATTATTTCAGGTTCATCCTATATTATTTGAGGTTCATCCTATATTATTTCATGTTCATTCTATATTATTTCAGGTTCATCCTAAAATAATATTTATGACCCTCTCGTACGCGATCAATAATTTGTCCGACCCTGGATGGACTATAATTATTGTTTCATGTTGAACCAGGTTCGACATAAATATTTCAGATTCATCCTATATTAATTGAGGATGAACCTAAAATAATTTGTCCGACCCTGGATTGACCATAATTATTGTTTCATGTTGAACCAGGTTCGACATAAATATTTCAGGTTCATCCTATATTAATTGAGGATGAACCTGAAATAATTTGTCCGACCCTGGATGAACCATAATTATTGTTTCATGTTGAACCAGGTTCGACATCACTATTTAAGGTTCATCCTATATTAATTGAGGATGAACCTGAAATAATTTGTCCGACCCTGGATGGACCATAATTATTGTTTCATGTTGAACCAGGTTCGACATAAATATTTCAGGTTCATCCTATATAAATTGAGGATGAACCTGAAATAATTTGTCCGATCCTGGATGGACCATAATTATTGTTTCATGTTGAACCAGGTTGGACATAAATATTTCAGGTTGATCCTATATAAATTGAGGATGAACCTGAAATAATTTGTTCGACCCTGGATGGACCATAATTATTGTTTCATGTTGAACCAGGTTCGACATCAATATTTGAGGTTCATCCTATATTAATTGAGGATGAACCTGAAATAATTTGTCTGACCTTTGGATGGACCATAATTATTGCTTCATGTTGAACCTGGTTCGACATAAATATTTGAGGTTCATCCTATATTAATTGAGGATGAACCTCAAATAATTTGTCCTACCCTGAATCGACCATAGTTATTCGGGATGATGCTAAAATCACACGATGCAATACGCTCCACGAGCCAATCAGTTGAGTCGTTACAAACGCGAACAATGGGACATAACTGGGGGGGGGGGGGGGGGGGGGGGGGGGGGGGAAGCAAGATAAACTTGATGCAGGCATACAGCTTCTGACAAAGAATCCCGCTGAAAGATTGTTTTGTATGCGCTTCACACGATTTTTTTTCGACCCTTTGTAATCACGAAAAATTAATAAGATTTTTTCCCATGAAAATGTCAAATGGGCAGTGTTGATTGTTTACTGTACTGTTACAAACAAGTTGTGTTTTAATATTGAAATATGACACGCTAACCAATAGTGTTGCGGACCGGACCGCAAACAAACGGTCCGGTACCGGTCCAGGCGTAGTCCGCGGTACGGTCCGATGAGGACTGGGCCGCCCCTGCTGTACCGGTACACAGGCACGCTGGACAGGTCCAGGGCGGTCCAAGGGACCGGTCCAGGGAGACGCAAAGGGAAGTTTTGCACTCTCCTAATTGATACACAAACTGATAATCTTGATAGACGGTGAATACATTGAAGTCGAGTAAGTTTGAAGTAACTGTCAACTATATTGAGCCAATCTGTCACCGATCAACCACCTGCATCCTGTGATTCCTGTCACGGGTGTCGGGTGAAGGTATCAGCGATGAGCGGTTCTACAAAAAGTTCCCAAAATAGCGATCGCTCAAATTCGGTGACAAGAAACTGTCATTCAATTCCTTTGTCGGCAAAGAATTTCAACGTGTATTGTGTATCTATTTCTATAAACCACGATCTGGATTATGTGCACTTGGAAACTATTTAGTTGGTAGTAACTTGGTCCCTGTATTTCATCTGGTAGGTTTGGTGTGGTGACCCTATTAAATTAGACCATGGGCGCAGATCATGGGGGGGGGGGGAGACGAGGGGGCGTGTGCCCCACAAAGTTTTTCGGGGGGGGGGGGCATTACATATTATGTCCCCCGCGCTCCTCCCACATATATAGGTCCGATACCAGCTGATATGGACAACTGCCTCCCACTCCATTGTCAACCAGGACGAACGAAAAAAAAAAAAATATATTTTACTGCATATGGGTCGATGTATGGAATACCCCAACTACCAGGTCAATTATTATTCATTTTTGTTTTCATCCAATTTTCAGGATACCGAAAATTGATGCACTCTGGAACAAAAACTGTCAATGGGGCAAAATGTTTCCTGCAATGTTTTTGTTTTTAAATTAGAAGTTGAAAAGGCTGACTATTATTTTTTACAAGGGAGTTATCAATTAAATTGGTGTTATAAACCCCCCCCCCCACCACCACCACCACCACCATACCCCCGTGGCAACCCCCGGGAAATGAAGCAGTGTTTCTGTACTGTGCTGAACAAGTTCTTTATTGATGGTAACATGGGACCCAGTAATCAATGCCTAGGAATGGATGGAATTCTCTAAATTGTGCAGCTTTGGTATAAACGATTGGCTAAAACTTGCAGAACATATAATAATTCTGCATAGTTTTTCAAAGGTTATTGGACAGAAATCGAAATTTTCAAAAGATGAATTTTGTTATTTGATCAGAAAAAAACAAACTTTTCGGGGTATGTTGAAGTGGGGATTGACACTCCAGAAGCCAGGAAATTGCTCCTTTTAATGTCAAATTTAACAATTTTCTCACGTCGGGCCGAACCATGGTCGGCCCGGCGCGACCGTGCTCGCCGAATTAGGAAGATCCACAGTTCTAATAGTTTGTCAAGAACGCGCCCACTACCCAGTTGGAATTTCGAGGGCTCTCACCCCCACCCCCCCCCCCATTAAAAGGCTCTAGCGACGGCCCTACAGCTGAGGCATTATCGCGTGATTTGTTCAAAACAGTCACCTGCTTTCATGAACATAACACCGTGACATGCCCCCACAATGACACCGAAAACATGCTGACCCAGAAGTCGCAGAGCAATTTGAAATTCTGTGGGGGGGGGGGGGGGGGAGAGGGGATGGGGATGCATTTCGAGCATTCTGGCATACTAAACCGCTTCCCAACATTGTTACCTGTGTGAAAATGAAACAGGTTTTAACAAATACTAGCAGGGTTACCCGATGTTGTACGGTAAATTTCTAAGAAAAAACAGTTCATAAAACCACAGCCCTGGCTTCAAAAGAGTAACTTGGGCAGGCCTGCGGCCCTAACCGCACCATAATATTCCCGGTAAAAAGTGACCTCAGGTAGACCCCTTTGAAGATCTATAGAGGTGAAAAGAAAAATTGTCATGACATTGGGTGACTCTCCCCACCCCGGCACTTTTTCAATCCGGACTTTTTCAATCCATGACTCCCGGTGTATAAAAAAAAGCCTAGCAGAACCAGCTTGTGCACTGTGGGTGGCTCCGTATGCCTTTTTATAGTGGTCATACAGACATACACACAAAATCCACAAGTGTTGCCCCTCCCCAACACCACCACCGGCAATTTTTTGAAACTTTTAAAATTCCTGAAGAAGTCACCACTAGTAGACCCCTTTGATGACCTATATCAGTAAAAAACAAATTGGTCATAGCTTTTGGCGCCCCTCTCCAATCCCACCCCTGCACTTTTTTCAACCTGACAATGACCTCCGCCATAAAGTAGGCCAATTTTGGGCACTATGGATGGCCCCATATTTATTTCTATAGCAGACACACAGACAAACAAACATACATACGAAATCCATCATTTTTGCCCTTCCCCACCCTACCCCACAGAGGCACTTTTTTGAACTGCTCCATTAAATTTTTAAACTTCACGAGACGTTTTCCCGATATGTTGGTTAGCAGTGATGCGGACCGTACCAGACCGCCAATGGTGTTCCGGTCCGGTCCGGTCCGGTCAAAGAAATAGCGGTCCGATATTCGAGCAGGCGGTCCATTTTTTTTCCAGATGGACCGGTCCAAGGCGGTCCAATTCAGGGGCACAGGTCTCTCTCTTTAGAGTGTGTGTGTTTGGGATGGGGGGGGGGGGGGGGGGGGTACACAATGCGCAGGGCCAACCATGTTTTGGTCCTGCGGGCGGAAAATTTGAAAATGTAAGCTGAAAATACACGATTTCCGCCTATTGCAGCATTGCTCGGACACACATCGCGCAGGGCCAAGCATGGTTTGGCCCTGCGGGAGGAAATTTTGAAAAAGCAAGCTGAAAATACGCGATTTTCGCCTATTGCAGCATTGCTCGAACAATATCAGCTGGTATCGGACCTATATATGTGGGAGGAGCGCGGGGGACATAACATGTAATGCACCCCCCCCAAAAGCTTTATGTGGCAAACGCCCCCTCGCACCCCCCTCCCCCCTGATCTTCGCCCATGGTCCAATTTAATAGGGTCACCACACCAAACCTACCAGATGAAATACAGGGACCAAGTTACTACCAACTAAATAGTTTCCATGTGCACATAATCCAGATCGGGGTTTATAGAAATAGATACACAATACACATTGAAATTCTTTGCCGACACCGAATTTGAGCGTTCGCTATTTTGGGAACTTTTTTTTTCGTGATTACAAAGGGTCGGAAAAAAATCGTGTGAAGCGCATACAAAACAATCTCTCAGCGGGATTCTTTGTCTGAAGCTGTGTGCCTGCATCAAGTTTATCTTGCTTTTTTTCCCCCAGTTATGTCCCATTGTTCGCGTTTGTAACGACTCAACTGATTGGCTCGTGGAGCGTATTGCATCGTGGGATTTTAGCATCATCCTGAATAATTATGGTCGATCCAGGGTAGGACAAATTATTTTAGGTTCATCCTCAATTAATATAGGATGAACCTCAAATATTTATGTCGAACCTGGTTCAACACGAAGCAATAACTATGGTCCATCCAGGGTCGGACAAATTATTTCAGGTTCATCCTCAATTAATATAGGATGAACCTCAAATATTGATGTCGAACCTGGTTCAACATGAAACAATAATTATGGTCCATCCAGGGTCGGACAAATTATTTCAGGTTCATCCTCAATTTATATAGGATGAACCTGAAATATTTATGTCGAACCTGGTTCAACATGAAACAATAATTATGGTCCATCTAGGGTCGGACAAATTATTTCAGGTTCATCATCAATTAATATAGGATGAACCTGAAATATTTATGTCGAACCTGGTTCAACATGAAACAATAATTATGGTCCATCCAGGGTCGGACAAATTATTTCAGGTTCATCTTCAATAAATTTAAGATGAACCTGAAATATTGATGTCGAACCTGGTTCAACATGAAACAATAATTATGGTCCATCCAGGGTCGGACAGATTATTTCAGATTCATCCTCAATTAATATAGGATGAACCTGAAATATTTATGTCGAACCTGGTTCAACATGAAACGATAATTATGGTCCATCCAGGATCGGACAAATTATTTCAGGTTCATCCTCAATTAATATAGGATGAACCTGAAATATTGATGTCGAACCTGGTTCAACATGAAACAATAATTATGGTCGATCCAGGGTCGGACAAATTATTTAGGTTCATCCTCAATTAATATAGGATGAACCTGAAATATTTATGTCGAACCTGGTTCAACATGAAACAATAAGTATAGTCCATCCAGGGTCGGACAAATTATTGATCGCGTACGAGAGGGTCATAAATATTATTTTAGGATGAACCTGAAATAATATAGGATGAACCTGAAATAATATAGGATGAACCTCAAATAATATAGGATGAACCTGAAATAATATAGGATGAACCTCAAATAATATAGTATGTACCTCAATAAATATTTTCGAACCTGTTCGTACGCCATAGTATCATGACGTGATGACTGCTGCACAAGCTTGAGGTGTCGTTGTTGGCATCTTGTTGTCATGTGGTGATATTGTAATACTCTCTGGGATCACTTTATAAATAATTGGTACATCCGTCATTGTATGGATGTTTTGGCAGTAACTTACATTCAGTGAGGTGAGGCCGAACTGCACACCAATAAATTACGCCGATTGCATTAGTTGAAAATATGTAGTTATATTTTAAGCGCACCGTCCTTGCAGTTGCACTGCTGCCATAGTGTTCTTTAACAACACGAATTTAGGAACTACTGCACCACTTGCAATAATATACTACTCAAAGTTTGCTAAGCACCAAATATTTGACACATCATTGTGAAATTTGCTTGTGACATATTTGCGATATTTTTGGTGGATATGATAGAGGAATGTATTGAGATGGTCCCCAGTTGTTTCATTAGCTCTCTTAACAGGCAGACGTTTCGTGACAGTCATGGAAAGCATGTACCCCTTGATTTTCAAGATGTTTTCGTGTACTGTCTACATGTACATGACATGTGTAGGGTATTCAATCTTCATTTAAACACAAACCCTTGTGATTTAATGATTGAATATGGCAAATGCAAATGTAAGAAGACATTTGTCTGAAGCAGAAATGTGGCGGGCTGTAGGGTTGGTGGAGCAAGGGGCTACCCATCGTCAGGTTGGTGAAGCCCTTGGTGTGCACCATACGCTGATCACCAGAGCCTGGGCAAGATTTCAGCAGTATGGTACACCAGCAAGACGGCATGGTGGTGGCAAAGACAGGGCAACATCTGCAGCTGAAGACCGGTTTTTGATCATTCAGGTCCGTTTTGCCACAGCAACCCAGCTTCGCAGTGACCTTCAGAATTCACCCGGGGTAAATGTTTCGACGCAGACTACCCGGGCAAGGTTGCACGAATGTGGTCTCCGATCGAGAAAACCATGTATTCGCATTCCGCTGTCCCAGAACCACCGCCAGGCACGATATGAATGGGCCATGAACCACGTTGGATGGACCAGAGAAGATTGGCGACCTGTCCTTTTTACAGGAGAGTCAAGGTACTGCCTAGACCACACATATAGGCGTTCTAGGGCATGGAGTAGACCAGGAGAGCGATTCCATGCAGCCAACAGCTGGGCATGACCGCTATGGTGGAGAGTCAGTCATGGTCTGGGCGGCATCAGCAAGCAGGGATGGACGTACAGAGCTGTGTGTCCTTGAACGTGGTACATTGACTGCACAGCGGTATATTGATGAGATCCTGGATGTCCACGTCAGATTGTATGCAGGTGCAGTGGGTGATAGATTCATTGAGATGGACGATAATGCCCGTCCTCATGTTGCCCATGCTGTCGGGGAGTGCCGACAGAGGGAGTGGATTGAGCGTATGGACTGGACAGCAAGATCCTCTGACCTCAATCCAACCGAACATGTCTGGAATGAGTTGCAGCTTGCAATTTCAGCCCGTCCAGTCCAGCCAAGAAGTGTCCAGGAGCTTGGTGCCATGCTGATCCAAGAATGGAATAACATCCCAGAAAGGACCACCAGGAGCTTGATTGGGAGCATGAGAAGGCGTTGTCAAGCTGTAATTAACAGTAATGGGTTTTTGGCAAATTGAAAAATCTCCTCTTTTACTAATAATATCCAGTTTCCATGGTTATCGTATTCAAAAGCTAAAAAATATTGTCAAATACAAATAAAATCTTAATTTCTGTACTTAAATCATTAAAGATATAATTAAATAAAAAATATACACTTTTCATTACAAAATGTCGACTAAAACGTAAAACAAGTAGTTGGATATACTTCGTGCTTAGAAAACTTTGAGTAGTATAAAAACAACGAAATCATTCGGTTTTTTGTAACATAATGGGGTTGTAAATTATTATATAATTTTGGAATGCAGTTCCCAAGCAAATTCGGCATTTAACATGTATTATTGGCGGTGGGGGTGGGGCGAATAAATTTGGAAACTTTCGCCAATCTCTTTCGTAAATCACTGTAGAAATCAGACCAATGTTCAGCTCATTTACCTTCCAAACAAAAAGTGTTTTGAGTGTCATGCACTGAGCTTTTGTAGAGTTAAAGATTTTTTTGAACGCAAAAAGTACATCGCGGGCAACGTATGGGAATAGTTCCTTATAGAATAATCGGCGATTGTTTCACATAGTGTTCGCTGACTTCGGAAATAACATAGCCATTTGTTGTTGTTCACATGTATGTTCGAAACGCCGGTGGCGTCGCGTGATCTTGTTACCAAATATGGGATGTGCATAGATCGGTCCGTAAGAAAAGTTTGAGGGGTGGATCGTACATTCATGTATACATATTGCTTATTGTTAACTCTTTTCTGCTGTCTGCTGATAAAGTTAAGACTATTTTACGACTGCTTTAGTTGTCAAGCCAAATCATGTCATTTCAGGCAGGATTCATTCGGGTGTATACCCAACGCTTTGCAGCCAATTACCACGCAAAATTCCTTCTGACTTACTATCTACAGTTCAGCTTTCACAATTAAACGTTTTTACCCTTTCTTATCTAAAACTATTTCGTAATTCTCTGAAACATGTGCCGTTTTTCATTCTCGTTCCAACAATGGTTACATTTCTACTACCAGGCAGTGGCGGCACCATCGGGATGAGGTGGCCATGGTTTTCCCACCAAATATCACCCACAAAGTGCACACAGAAATGCTCAGATATCGCTCCCTGGGCGTCCAAATATGAAACCTTTTCCTGGAGTAGATACCCACCAACGGCAATGGGCACCCAATTCCATACCCTACTACAGTTCGGGCCTGCGGGCTCTGGGGATGCCTTTGGCATTTCGACCTTGTACCCCCCCCCCCCCCCATATCTTACTCAGGCCTACCCCCCTCCCCCTCCACCAAATCGAAATCCTGGCGCCGCCACTGTTACCAGGGCAATATTTGTTGGGTTATTGTAGTTTAGAGCAATGTTTGGTCAGGTATATAATACGCCGCACCGCTCTCACACTTTTATTATTACCCTGTATCATAGGAGTACACCCCTTGATTATTCCATGGCATTCTCAGCTCAACTCCAAGGAGAATACCGCTTGTGGTCCACAGACGAACTCGCAATTCAAGTGCCTCAACGGGTCCCTATTTTACACCTAGGTACGGTGAGGATTGCGTACACGCTAAAAACTAAAGTGTTAAAAACTACACCTGAAGTGCTGTATTTAACACTTACTAAGTGCTGAACTAGCACTTTGTTCAAGTGTAGATATCCCAGAACTTGACAGGTGTTACAATAATACCACTTGACAATGCGGACCAGGCTCGAACTCTCGAGCCTGATCCGCGTCATCTGCGTTGTGTCTTTTTAATTATGTACCCACAAGTGCAAATCAAATTATGGACGATTCTGGAAAAAACACCAATGCTAGACACGTGGGAAGTGCCATCCATTCAAGTTTCAGATGTCTGACGATTGTAATGTCTAGGTGCTTAAAGCATTGCACTTTGGGTGTTAAAACCAAACCCTAAGAGTTAGAATGGGCTTAACACCTTGAAAGTGTCAGTTTTAACACTTTAGTTTTTAGTGTGTAGTACTGTAAACATTCCCAGCATCCACAGCTGCCGCAAGATTCAACGTCACAGAGTCATACACTCAAACTTCGCTGATCGCACACCAGCCACTGCTATGGTTGAGCCATCGCTATATTCTGGTTGTTTCATGCTGTCCCGGTACGGTGATGTAACTTATGTTAACCCATCATTTGTCAGTTCTGAGACCAGTGGCTCAGTAGGTAAAGGTGCAGACTGCAAGCCGAGAGGTCATCGGTTCGAATCCTACCTGCGGCAATTGCGTTGTGTCTTTGGGCAAGACACTTCACCCCCATTGCCCTCGTGGGGCATGGTGGCGTTGTGTACTGAGGCGTTTTGCACGTCGATGGTGCACTTGTCTAAGCATTGCTTGAAAAATTGATTAGCAATTTAGACAATTTGATTAGCAATGTTGCAATGAGTTTAAAAATATGAAAAAAAATTACCTTGTCCATCAAAAAGAACCAATGCAAACTGCAATGTATCGTATGTGACTGATGTTCAAAACATCAGTCACATACATTGCAATTTGCACTGGTTCTTTACGCGAATTGAGAATAATGTTACGTATTATTAAATCATGTTTTAAAACAGTTTTGGTCACAGATGTATTTCTTAGATTAGTGTACACCATTTCATTGCATCACTTGGCATCTGCTTTGAATTCTGTGGTGCCAAGTGGGGGACTATAATTTCTTCCTTTTACAGCCAGGATGAAGAAAGATGAGAATCATAAGATGAAAATGATTGTTTGGCTCAGGTAATATTAGGAGCTAGACGATAAACCGGCATTTCGATACGGTTTGATATATCTTTTGTAACCGGTAAAATATCGCTTGTCTTGAAAAATTATCGGTGTATCGAAACTTTCGATATAAGGAACAGAGCGGTCGATATTCATATTCTTGG
Organism: Pictodentalium vernedei; assembly: GCA_031216915.1. Taxonomy (NCBI): domain Eukaryota; kingdom Metazoa; phylum Mollusca; class Scaphopoda; order Dentaliida; family Dentaliidae; genus Pictodentalium; species Pictodentalium vernedei. The sequence goes on along the minus strand of CM062297.1, from coordinate 288,876,379 downwards.
ACTTTCATTCACGAGTTGTCTTGAAGTTGACAGAAATATAATGGAAATATAATTAATAAAACTAAATTATTTGCAAACTGATTCTTTATTTATTGACGGGTAAGTATTGTTTTCCTCATCAAAATGACATTAACATGTCTAACGAACTGACCAATCAAATTTTGTTTTTAAGAACCATGTGCTTTCAACACTTTAGGGATATGGGAAGACAAAAACCACAAATTTTATGTTGTACAAGCCTTAAATCACCTCAATAATTAAAGAGTCCCAAAAGTAAATCAATATAATGCAGTACAGATGAAGCACCATCAACGGAATAAACGCTTCAGACACAGTGCACTGAACTGCAATAATATTGCCTAACATTAAAAATAGATCGAACCATGAGGTCTGCACGCGCGGACGGCTGCTGGGAGATTCACAAAAATTAACAGTATCAAAAGGTATCGGTTTTAGACATTTTATTTTACTAATTTCCTCCGGTATCTGCAATGTTCGGAGGAAGGGGTTCAAAAATCGAAAACAGTAAATACAGGAGGAACGGTGGAGGCGCCTGCTTCATATTTTGGGGAGGGTGGGGGCACAGTTACTCGGCACAAGCTGAGAAATGGAAAAAAATATATCTGGCAGCATTTTTGGATCGATACTGACGTGGCCCAATAATAGTATATAAATATAAATTAACGGCATCTGGGGGGGGGGGGGGGTGTCTGTGTGTGTGGGGGGGGGGGGGGGGAGTCTAAAATAATATGTATTCCAGTATTCGTCTTTCTGAATAATAGCAATCGGAAGGGTGGCGGTTGGTGCTGAATAAAATAAACCTGTACGCTGCACGATTCGTGCAGCTTTTCACAGTGTGGAGGGGGGGGGGGGGGTGATAAAAAGATTTGTATGATACAATTTTAATTTTTTATTCGTCCCCCCCCCCCCACCCATATGGAGAGCAGCACGAACCGTGCAGAGTACAGGCTTATTTTATTTACCACCAACCCCTCCCTTCCGATTGCTATTATTTAGAACGATGGGTGGCACCCCGAAAGTGGCCGTTGGTAAGTTGTTCGGTTGTTTGACTGCTGAAGCAGAAATGTGCTCTTTCCCTTCAAGAAATGCCAGAGGCAGACTATACCCATGATGGCCCGAGAACCAGAAACAAAGCAAGTGGCAGATTATACTTGCCTGAAGACCCAACACCATCACTCTCGTGGACAGGTAGCACCTTTGAACCCCATCTCACACTGGTCCTAACCCGAGGGAAGATAACTTCAACCAGAACATAAACAAGAACGTCAAAGCCTTCTCCCACAGCCGTTCCTCCTTTGCTGTCTCCTGCCATGGTCATGACCTGCGTAAAACTTCAATCCAAAACGTCAGAGAAGGGCCAAAAGAGGCTTGCCTCAAACCATCCCTGCGCGCATTCGGCGCGCGAAACTATTCATTATCCGATTTCGCAAAAAGCACTTCACAACCGGCTTTGCATACTTTTCAATACACCGGTGGCTGTAAATTGTCTGTTATTGACAACAGTGAGAGAAGCCGACCAATAGGGTCGCAGTTAACATAAGAACTGTGCTAAAAACGTGGAAACAAAAAAAAAGATTTTCGATTTAGGTCACATTTTCTCGAACGAAAGCACCGTGTAAGAATCCGATATCAGAGAGAAATTATCGTATGAAATTCTCAATAAAGTTGATTCGTAAATAGCTAGTGAATTACGCGGAATGTATCGCAAATCTCAAATTATGCATCGCAAATAGCGATGCGAATCCAGTTAAATCGAACCCTGAAATTTTAAAGAGGGCTGGTTTGCACCCCCGAATCCCCCCCCCCCCCCCCAATGCTCTCTCTCTCTCTCTATCTGTCGAACTTTAGATTAAAAATAGACGTTGGAGAGGAGGGTGGCACCAAAACTCGTAAATTTATGAGGCAGGAAGACAAACGGGCTCTGGGTTGGGCCCATCCATGCATCGCAGAGGTGGAATGGAGGTTGCAAATCACAGGATGGTTTAAGAATTTTTTTTTGTTAAATTTCACACCCGACTGATACTAACATTTATGAGTAAAAATTTAGGCAATCTTTCAAATCCCGCTGGCGCTGCCTTCTGCAAATCCCATAAACCGAAAATAATTGCTGTTTGGAAAACACCCTTCCGTGGTGGTTTAGTTGTAATGAATGTCTCCCGTAATATGAACTCCAGCAGGTGAATTCCGTTAACATGTATCGGCACAGGCCAATGTTACGAATGTTCTTCCTGTTAGCACAGCGATTGTCTGGGCCAAACATAATTGGGACAGGGACGATTTGTCCTCCAATTTATTTATTTATTCATTCATTCATTTATTGGGGTTTAGTTACACTTTCAAAAGCAAGGGCCTCTTCGTGTCGACAGTTTGACGTGTGCAGGAAGCCGGAGTACTCAGAGAGAACCACAGAGCAGCAGCAAGCAACTGTCAGACTCCCCAACGAACTAACTTCACACAATCAGGGTGAGCATTGGTTGAAGATAGGTGCACCATCGACGTGCGATACGCCTTAGTACTCAGCGCCACCTTGCCCCCACGTAGGCAATCGGGATTGAGTGCCTTGCCCAAGAACACAACACATTTCATTTGTTGAAAGTGGTGTTTCTGAGGGTTGCGTCCCGTCCACATAGCACCCAGCAAAGGCCTGGGGTCGGATGTCATAATTAAAAGTGAGCAACACGCATATTGCAGGTCCGGCACGCTCAGGCCTACTAAATCACCGGTAATGCCACCCCTGTAGGTTAATATTTCATTTAAGTTTCAGGCCGCCTGTGCCCAAGAAAAACGGTTACAGTAAGCCTCACTTCCACCTCGCCCCCGAATCTCACTATTGCGACTTGGTTTGGACAATCATGGCCTTAGCGCCCCACCACAGACCCCTGCGGTCATCTGCTGGCTGTGGCCGTCCTTCTTCTGCCTCCCCTTCCCCACTTTGTCTCCTGGGCGGGTGAGTCTCTGTACCTTTGTGGCCCGTCTGGCTTCTCTCTTTCCGGTGGTTTGGTAGCGCTCCCCCTTGGCTTGTACGACCTGGACCAAGGCCTAGCAATTCAGTAAATACCGAGTAAAGGACGGATGTAATGGGTTGCATGCCCCAATAAAGATGCTCTACACAGCGCGCTCGCGGAAAAAGTGTATTTATGACAAATCTGTGAAAATTTCAGGTCATTAGCCCATTCGGACCAGGAGATATTGGTCAATGAAAATTTGAGCGGTTTTTTCCACGTTTGGCGGCCATTTTGGACTCATTGTGGATAAAATCGAAATTTATTTCGCATTTTTGATAATGATATATTTCATTCTTACTATTCAATCTATTACTGATGCTCTGCTGTTTCACAGTACCGAGATAGTAGGACAAAATGTCCGTTTTTCAGGCCTATTTTTGACATTTTGGAAAATTTCGGCAAAAAAAAAAAATTTGGTAAACTTTTGTTACCACCTATTAACCCATTCGGAACAGGAGATATCGATCAATGAAAAATTGGGTTTTTTCCACTCTTTGTGACCATTTTGGACTCATTGTGGATAAAATCGAAAAAAAATTTGCATTTTTGAAAACGATACATTACATTTTCCCGTTACGGGTGTCCTGCTAATTCACAGTGCCGAGATTGTAGGCCAAAATGTCCAATTTTTAGGTATTTTCTTGATGTTTTGGAAAATTTTGGCCGAAATTTTTTTTTGTTAACTTTTGTTACCAGGTCCTTGTGGAAAAATGTGTTTATGACAAATCTGTACAAAATTCAGGTCATTGGCCAATTCAGGCCAGATGATATTGGTCAATGAAAGTTTGGGCGCTTTTGGGCATTCAGAGTGCTTAGTTGAAGGTGAAAAGCTTAAAAGACATACAACTTATATACGGCTATGAAAAATGTCAGAAAAGTTTATAAGAGAGCCTTCGAGAAATCGCCTTCTCCAAAGTGTTGGGAAAGAAAAGAATAATAAATGTCTTGAAGCTAAATTATGAATTTCTCAGGCGAGGGACCGGCCACCAGAGCCGGCCTAAGGAATGTCGGCTTCCGGGCTGAATTCTGTAACTGGTTCTTTGATAGTCTCTGGTTCAAGGTGTCGAACATAATTATGGTCCGACCATCGAATTGATCAGAGGTAGAGTATGAAAGCGGGTAGCATGGCGGATAACTACGAGTTGAATGGTGCACCTTCGGAGAATGTCCAGAATGTGACATCCCGAAATATTTTCCGAGTTTGGACTGTACAACTCGCCATTTTCACGAATCTATACGCAAAATTAATGAAATTATGAAGATAACAAATTGGGCCAAGCTCTCAGCCAACACTCAAATTCTGTAAGAATTCGACGCTGGAATGTCCTGAAGCCGGTCTAGCATTTAAACAGTCTATCGCTTATTTTCAAATTCACTCGTCTGGAATATGTATGCTCGCTTTTTCGACCAACTGCAATGTTCCAAAACGACTAAATTTAAAAAAATACCATAAACTTTCTTTTTCTTTGAACGTTGAATCAACAAATTGCCCATTGCAATGTAAAATTTCTAACATAATCTGACTCGTGAACTGAAAGCTCACGTGGTACTCAATTTCTATCTGCAAATGGCTTATTTTACCACGATTTAAACTGCAATAGGTGCATGGGCATCGGGGTTAGTTACCACCCCCCCCCCCCCGCCCCATCTATACCCTCTTGTCTGCCTACAGGACACTCTTCTGCACCTGTATCTACATCACTGAATGAAAGGCATACTCACTGACTGCTGCGCAAACTAAGAATATAAGCAAAATACACTTCATGATTAATTCTTGGCAAATTGCATGTGGCAGATAACATGGTCTTTTATATTACCGATATTTGTCTTATCAAATGCATGGTGTGCCCACATGTTGATTTATCTCTGATTCCTTTCATATTCCTTCGAAAAATTGGTGATAACACAAAAAAACACTCAAGCAGGAAAAAGATAATTCTGCATTGGAAGTCAATGTGAACCTAACAACGTGACATAAAACAAATACCTTTGATTTGTCCTTATTTCATGCTATTGAGAACGCACACCAGAACTAAACCTGCGAATATATTAACCTCACCATGATATTATGTAGATGCGCATCGTAGGAAGTCCGCTTCATATTTGCGATTGTTTCACTTTTTCGACAACCATCCGCTTTCGAGCCATTGCCCCCCCCCCCCCCCCCCCCCCCGCAACCCCACTCAACGATGTGACCCTAACAATCGCATCTGTATGAATCGATGGTCCTACGAGTTTCCCAGATATGCTAGGTCACAATACACCACAAAACACACAAAAAGCTCGTTGGCACTGACGGCATTTGAAGACCACAGTGTCCTGGATATACGTACCACCGACGTCCGCTGCTGAAGATGATTGTGACTCACTTCAGAGGACCACTACCGAAGATGCACTTTATGCACTACTACAGTTCGGGAAAAGCTTCTGCTGCTGACTTCTACTACCTGCATCTACAAGTTCTACTATTTCTTCTCCTAGCTGCAGTTACTGTTTGCTACCTTCATTAGCTATTTCTACCAACAATACGTTCCCTGCGTTTGTCGACACCACTGCTATTGGCTCCCACGAAGATCAACAATACGGATACCTCTATTGTTGTTTTCTACTGCTACCAGCTTCATCTACCAATATCCGTAATCTCCTTTACTAGTTCGATTATACTAGCTTCTGGTACCACCAGTCTTTCGATTGGTTTCCTTCACATTTTTAAGCCCACCCCGTTGAACTGTTCCTGTTTATACAGCGGGTGGATAAGAAAGTCTGGTGGTAATGGTGGTAATGGACTGGGGGTACACGGGATGGGAGCAGAAAATCAAGATCACATGCGAAATGCAGTGTCAATGTGTTAAAGTGTTATTGGACTCAACGGATATGAATAAAGGGACTGTTCAGTTTATTAGGGCAAGACTTTCTATCTGCCTTAATTTTCACTGATCGAAGTGAGAAGAACATTTTAAAAAAGTACCTAAGTAATCAACTACGTGCATTAACAGGCGCTAGTTAAGTATGAAATCTCCTGTAGAATAGTGGTTAGGACACACTGACATGCTCATCACAGTAAAGAAATTCAGGGGGTAATTATAGTTGGGGTGTAGGGTGTATGACACCTCCTCCAATAATTTTCCAGTCGGGACATTTTCATCTGGTTTAGAATCTCGCATATCCATTCGCTCTTGTTGGTAGTCCTGCACTTTCTTACGGGACTAGATTTGCTTCTTGGACTTAAGACACACATGCACTCAGTCTCAACCAGATGGAGGTTTGTGGCTAATTGGGGATGTTGGGGTGCCAGCATAACCAATTACGAATACGATACGTTCTAATTAAATAAGATGTTGAGATGCCCTACGACTATCATATCCATTTAACCCTTTACATATCGAATCGACACATCCACCTACGTAATATGCAAATTCAGGAGCTGATAAAAAACTATTTTTAAGAAAATTTCAACAAAAGCATATCATGTAACCCCTCTTTGGAACGAGCTCGTCGAGCTTGTTCCAATGAGGGGGGTCACATAATATGCTTTTTTTAAATTGTTTGAAAATTAAGCCTAACTACATCATCAAGGCTTGTATTCACAGAGTTGGAATATTTCTTCTTCTGAGTTGTGACATTCGGGACAAACTGGGTTTTAAGAACAGTTCCAATTCTGATTAGGGCTCTTCAACGCTGTTCTAAATTGTACTGGATTGGGGTGTAGGATGTATGACACCCCCTCCAATAATTTTCCAGTCGGGACATTTTTATCTGGTTTAGAATCTCAAATATCCATTCGTTCTTACTGGTAGTCATGCACTTTCTTACGGGGCTAGATTTGCTTCTTGTACTTAAGACACACGTGCACTCAGTCTCATCCAGATGGGGGTTTGTGGCTGATTGGGGATGTTGAGGTGCCAGCATAACCAATTACGAATACGATACGTTCTAATTAAATAAGATGTTGAGATTCCCTAAGACTACCATATCCATTTAACCCTTTACATATCGAATCGGCCACATCCACCTGCGTAATATACAAATTCAGGAGCTGAAAAAATACTGTATTTAAAAAAATGTCAACAAAACCATATCGTGTAACCCCTCTCGAGCTCGTTCCAATGAGGAGTCACATAATATGTTTTTTTTTTATTGTTTGAAAAATTTTAAAAAATGATATTTAAAATAATAAATTTTGATGTCGTCTGCGTTGGGTAAATGGTCAAACAAAATCAAATTTTCAAAGGGTTTTTAACTATAATCCCCATGGACAATTATGCCAACTACATCATCAAGGCTTGTATTCACAGAGTGGGAATATTTCTTCTTCTGAGTTGTGACAGTCGGGACAAACTGGGTTTTAAGAACAGTTCCAAATCTGAGTAGGGCTCTTCAACGCTGATATTAATTTTACTGGATTGCTGGAACCTTCATTGGTCACAAGTTCCCCGCCTGTCGGCATCTGGGGTGAGGGAGGGGAGCAATTGTTACTATAAATAGACAGGGACGACAAAACCTTTTTTCTCCATTATTTTCATTTTCCAGACGCCTTTAAGTTGTCGGTTGCTTTTAGGAAATATACTTGGATGTTTGCGAAGAACGAATGTGTTGTTGGCGTTCACATTTTCCACGGCAATGCAGTTTGAACATTTACAACTTATTTTTGTTACTATTGGCAATAAAGTGTTCAAATCAGAAAGCTGATACTGTGTTATGATTTTTCTTGTTATAGGCTGTCGTCAGATGTTTGATGATGTGAAAGCTTTTACGCAGTGACTGCCACCGGCCGGTAGAGTTACACATGTGGATTAACCTCACGTCATGTTGAAAGAGGAGGCGGCTTATTGCGTTACGAGGTTTTCGCTGACGTTTCTGTAATCCAGATGAAAAGAGATCAGTAATCTTCAGTAAGATGCATATCCAAAATACCCAAAGACATATACAAATCGTACATACCAAAGTATAAGACCAACTTTAAAGTACATCCGCCGTGGGCTGGTTGTAATCCACGCGTGGACAAGCCAGAAAATATGCAGACTATCATCTGCAAAATGAGGTCCCCAGAGGGTGAATTCAGTGATGCTACCCTGCACAGCAGGGTAGCATCACTACATTTACCCTCTGTGAACCTCAATCTGAATCAGGGTCTCAAAACTAAACAGAAAGAGGTACCCAGGATAAATTGGCTGACTGTATGGGATAGCATCATCAAATTCACCCTCTGGGGACCTCATTCTGCAAATGTCAAACTGCTTATTTTCAGGCCTGCGCGCGGGTAGTGACATTCACGCATACGTTTACCAGATAGAAAAATCATCATCAGTAAAATTTTAATTGTACTCGATGCTTCATTAATAAAATTTTTGATGATTATTCCTATTATTAGTGATTCACTCCAGAAAAATCAGTTTTCTTTTCGGCATTTAAAAATGCTGCTCGGACAAAGACCAAGTAAAGTTGTGCACAATGTGACAAGATCGGATAGAAACTTGCTACTTAAGCATGCCGAACTATTCTCAAATAGAAATTTCCCATTAATCTTTAATCCCTTTAATCCCTTTAGGATATGGGCAGGGACATGTCGACAAGGGGTGGATAAGGGGGGGGGGGGGGGGCGTATCAATAATTGGATATTTTAAGCCTTAAACAGAAAACGGTTGCGAACTGCATGCCCTATGGTAATAGATTTCGTGCCATTTTATCTATAGTTGGGTTTCTGACATTTATTAATTTTTGACCATATCTCATGGGATTGTCATTTTATATATAGCTGTGTTTCTAACTGACATTTGATGATTTTTTTTTACCATATTTCATGGGATTGTCATTTTATCAATAGCTGTGTTACTAACTGAAATTTAGTTATTTTGGACCATATTTCATGGGATTTCATTTTGTCTGTAGCTGTGTTTTTAACTGACATTTAGTAACTTTTGACCATATTTCACGGGATTGTCATTTTATCTATAGCTGTGGTTTGAACTGAAATTTAGTAACTTTGACCATATTTCATGGGATTTTCGTTTTATATAAAGCTGTGTTTCAAACTGAAATTTAGAAATGTTTGACCATATTTCATGAGACTGTCATTTTCTCTAGAGGTGTGTTTCTAACTGACATTTTCGTGTTTTTGACCATATTTCATGAGTCTTTCATTTATCTTAATCTGTGTTTCTAACGGACAGTTAGTAATTTTAGATCACATTTCTTAGGATTGTCATTTTATTTATTGTTGTGTTTCTAACTGACATTTAGTGATTTTTTGACCATATTTTATGGGATTTTCATTTTATTTTTGCTGTGTTTCTAACTGACATTTTGTGATTTTTGACCATATTTCACGGGATTGTCATTTTATTTCTAGCCGTCTTTGTAACTGAAATTTTGAGATTTTTTACCATATTTCATGGGGTTGTCATTTTATATCTACAGCTGTGTTTCTGACTGACAGTTAGTGATTTTTGACCATATTTCATGGGATTTTCGTTTGATCTATAGTTGTGTTTCTAAGTGACATTTAGTGATTTTTAATCATATTTCATGGGATTTTCATTTATCTATAGCTGTGTTTCTACCTGGCATTAAATGATCTTGGCCATATCTCACGGGATTTTCATTTTATCTATATTTGCATTTCTAATTGACATTTAGAGATTTTTTACCATATTTCAAGGGATTTTCATTTTATTTATAGCTGTGTTTCTAATTGAAATTCAGCAATTTTTTGACAATATTTCATGGGATTGTCATTTTATCTATAGCTGTGTTTATAACTCACATTTAGTGATTTTTGTCCATATTTCATGGGATTGTCATTTTATTTATAGCTGTGTTTCTAATTGAAATTCAGCAATTTTTTGACAATATTTCATGGGATTGTCATTTTATCTATAGCTGTGTTTATAACTCACATTTAGTGATTTTTGTCCATATTTCCTGGGATTGTCATTTTATCTATAGCTGTGTTTCTAACTGAAGTTTAGTAATTTTATAATCATACTTCAGGGTATTGCCATTTTATCTATAGCTTTGTTTCTAACTGACATTTAGTGATTTTTGACGATATTTCATGGGATTGTCATTTTATCTATAGCTGTTTTTCTAACTGATATTTAGTAATTTTTGACCATATTTCATGGATTTTCATTTTATCTATGGCTGTGTTTATAACTGACATTTAGTAATTTTTGACCATATTTCTTGGGATTGTCATTTTTCCTATAGCTGTGTTTATAACTGACACTTAGTGATTTTTGACCATATGTCATGAGATTTTAATGTATCTATAGCTGTGTTTCTAACTGGAATTTAGTGATTTTGACCTTCTTTCATGGGATTTTCATTTTATCTATAGCTGTGTTTCTAACTAACATTTAGTAATTTTTTACCATATTTCATGGGACTTTCATTTTATCCATGGCGTGTTTTCTAACTGACATTTAGAGATTTTTTGACGATATTGAATGGGATTTTCATTTTATCTATAGTGTGTTTCTAACTGATAGTTAGTAATTTTTAACAATATTTCATGGGATTAATTTTTTAACTATAGCTGTGTTTCTAACTGACATTTAGTAATTTTAGACCTTATTTCATGGGATTGTCATTTTATCTATAGCTGTGTTTCTATCTGACATTTAGTAATTTTAGACCTTATTTCATGGGATTGTCATTTTATCTATAGCTTTGTTTCTAAACTGTCATTTAGTGATTTTGACCATATTTCATGGCATTTTCATTTTATCTATAGCTGTGTTCCTAACTGAAATTTAGTAATTTTATGACCATATTTCATGGTATTTTTATTTTATCTATAGCTGTGTTTCCAACTGACATTTACTGATTTTTGGCCATATTTCATGAGTTTGTCATTTTATGTATAGCTGTTTTTCTAACTGACATTTAGGGATTTTTTACCATATGTCATGGGATTCTCATTTTATCTATAGCTGTGGTTCTAACAGACATTTAGCAATTTTTTAGCATATTTCAATGGATTGTCATTTTTCTATAGCTGTGCTGCTAACTGATATTTACTAATTTTTTACCATATTTAATGGGATTTTATGTATAGCTGTGTTTCTATAATTTAGTGCTTTTTAACCATATTTCATGGAATTTTCATTTCATCTATAGCTGTGTTTGTAACTGACATTTAGTAATTTTTACCATATGTCAGGGGATTCTCATTTTATATATAGCTGTGGTTCTAACAGACATATGGCAATTTTTTAGCATATTTCAATGGCTTGTCATTTTTCTATAGCTGTGCCGCTAACTGATATTTAATAATTTTTGACTATATTTTATGGGATTGTCATTTTATCTATAGCTGTGTTTCTAAAATTTAGTGATTTTTAACCATATTTCATGGAATTTTCATTTCATCTATAGCTGTATTTCTAACAGTCATTTAGTAATTTTTGACCATATTTTAGGGGATTTTCATTTTATACATAGCGCTGTTTCTAACTGTCACATAGTGATTTTTTTACCATATTTCATGGGATTTTCATTTATCTATAGCTGTGTATCTTGCTGGAATTTTGTGATTTTGACCATATTTCATGGGATTTTCATTTTATCTATACCTTTGTTTCTAACTGTCATTTAGTAATGTTTGACCATATTTCATGGAATTTTCATTTTATCTAAAGCGGTGTTTCTAACTGACATTTAGTGATTTTATTTACCATATTTCATGGGATTGTCATTTTGTCTATAGCTGTGTTTCTAACTGACATTTAGTAATTTTTAACCATATTTCTTGGGATTGTCATTTTATCTAATGCTGTCCATATTTCACGGGATTGTCATTTTATCTATTGCTGTGTTCCTGACGGACATTTAGTGGTTTTTGACCATATTTCATGGTATTGTCATTTTATGAATAGCTGTGTTTCTGACTCACATTTAGTGACTTTTTATCCATATGTCATGGGATTGTCATTGTATCTATAGCTGTGTTTCTAATTGAAATTTAGTAATTTTATGAACATATTTCATGGTATTTTCAATTTATCTATAGCTGTGTTTCTAACTGAAATTTAGTAATATTTGACCATATTTCTTGGGATTGTCATTTTTTCTATAGCTGTGTTTATAACTGACATTTAGTGATTTTTGACCATATGTCATGGTATTTTAATTTATCTATAGCTGTGTTTCTAACTGACATTTAGTAATATTTGATCATATTTCTTGGGACTGTCATTTTTTCTATAGCTGTGTTTCTAACTGGCATTTAGTGATTTTGACCTTTTTTCATGGGATTTTCATTTTATCAAAAGCTGTGTTTCTAACTAACATTTAGTAATTTTTGACCATATTTCATGGGATTTTCATTTTATCCATGGAGTGTTTTCTAACTGACATTTGGTGATTTTTTGACGATATTTCCTGGGATTTTCATTTTATCTATAGTGTGTTTCTAACTGACAGTTAGTAATTTTTAACAATATTTCATGGGATTGTCAGTTTGTCTATAGCTGTGTTTCTAACTGACATTTTTTAATGTTTGACCATATTTCATGGGATTATCGTTTTATCTCTAGCTGTGTTTCTAACTGAGAATCTGTAATTTTTGACCATATATCATGGGATTTTCATTTTATCTATAGCTATGTTTCTAACTGAGATTTAGTAATTTTTGGACATTTCATTGAATTTTCATTTTCTCAAAAGCTGTGTTTCTAACAGAAATATAGTAATTGTTGATAATATTTCATGGGATTTTCATTTTATCTATAGCTGTGTTTCTAACTGACATGTCCTAATTTTTTACCATATTTCCTGGGATTGTCGTTTTATCTACAGCTGTCAGTCTACCTGCCATTCCGTGATTTTTGACCATATTTAATGTGATTTTGATTTTATCTGTAGCGGTGTTTTTAGCGAACATTTAGTGATTTTTAACCATATTTCATGGGATTTGCATTTTATGTATAGCTGTGTTTTAACTGACATTTAGTAATTTTTAACCATATTTCAAGGGATTGTGATTTTATCTATTTCTGTGTTTCTAACTGACATTTAGTGATTTTTGACCATATTTCATTCGACTTTCAACTGGAGTCAATGAATCGACCCTTTCGTGGAACAAGGCGCCGTAAAGCATTGCAAATGTCGTCTTGTTGCACTCAGGAGAGGATTTCCAATCTACTCAGGAGAGGATTTCCAATCCTTTAACCCTTTACCCGACGTAACGGCCAAAACCGGCCAGCGCTATTCTCAAAAATCGCCAATTAATTTTCAAAATATTTTAATTTTTTGTCTCAAAAACATAGGTTATGACCCCCCTCGTTGGAACGAGCTCGTCGAGCTCGTTGCAATGAGGGGTCACAACCTATGTTTTTGAGACAAAAAATGAAAAAAATTAGTTATTCAAGAATTTTTTTTGCAAGTGTCGTCTGCCTTTCATGTTAGGTAAAGGGTTAACCCAAGATACTGTGAATACTAGCGGAGACTGTGCATCCGGACTCTACAGCAGTCAAAAGTTCACAGATAACACTTGGATGATTTTGACTCAAGGGGGGTGGGTTGCAAATGGTGTTCTCAAAAATTGGCAGTTCGGGGGATGGGGTGTGGGGGAGTGGAGTCTGTACAGTTACATATTCAGAGGGAGAACTCACTCCGAGCAAGACCCTCTATCCACTCCCTGGCATGGTTGTGGCGTCGAAATTGTTAGATAAATCCTATTTCTGATAATTAAAGAGCGCGAGAAATAGTGTACCTCAGGAGCTGCGTCACTGGCGCGCGAGCGCAATAGTGCACCTCAGAAATGAAGGTACTGCATTCGGGAAAGAATATTCTTAAAGATGTTATTGTATTTACTTTTTTAGGAGTATAAATCGGAATTATAACCGTTTAGCGTTTTTATTTCAGTTTTGACGACTCACGTCTGTTGTGCCTCCTCCACTGGTCCAATGGTAAGAAAAGTTTCTCTTGGGCAATATCTGAACCTCAGTTGGTAAAGGAACAAACCTCGTAAAATGTTAGACCTTCGCAATTCGTTAGTGGTTAGAGAAAGCACTTGGTTATAGAAATAAACCCTTCCTCTGCAAGTGAAGCCCCAAGTTAGGTACAAAGATAAACCGTGTCTCAAAAGGTGAGAGTGTGCCTGACTGATGTAAAGACCAATCACAACTTCTTGGCAACTTTCCAACAAGTAAAAGATGCAATTAAATCTTTTCAACCCAATAATGTACATGATAACGATGGCAAGACATTAAAATTTCCAAAAGGACAGTTTATAGAATTGAGACACCACACTACTGTGCGTTTTCGTCTTTACATGACGAACCCTGGGGTCATCATCGACGAATGAAAAAGCAGACTAATGTAATTCTTCTCTTGGAAGATCGATCTGACGGAAAGATTACCGACCTGATTCATTATTAGCGATTCTTGGGAAAGTCTTTGGAACACGTGTTAAACACTTTCAGGAAAAGAAACCCACATATAAATACCAGACATGCCTTATGCCCGAGCACTCCACCATCGCCCAGCTACAAAAACTTTATCTCTCCCTCTGTCGGATTCTTGACAATCATCACTTTGTAACATGCACAGTATTTGGCCTCATTTCGAAGACTGGCCCGACAGGCACAGAGGTCTCTCATACAAACTGAATAAACACGGTTATTTCAAGTAACCTTCTCGACCGGTTTGAAAAAATTATCTAACGGTAGTAACCAACTGCAAACAGAGAGGTTCAGTCAATAATAAACGTTCTCCATACTTACATCCAGTTACTGGCGTCCAACTGGGTTTGAAGGTGGGTCCTTTCTTGTTCCTAATCCAGACTTCTGGAACTGTTTATATTTTAAGGATTGCATAAGAAGTAGAGAGCATTTGTTGATACAAAATTGTATTTTAACTTTTAACCCTTTACCCAACGTAACGGCCAAAACCGGCCAGCGCTATTCTCAAAAATCGCCAATTAATTTTCAAAATATTTTCATTGTTTGTCTCAAAAACATAGGTTATGACCTCTCGTTGGAACGAGCTCGTCGAGCTCGTTCCAACGAGGGGTCATAACCTATGTTTTTGAGACAAAAAATGAAAAAAATTAATTATTCAAGAATTTTTTTTTCAAGTGTCGTCTGCTTTTCATGTTAAGTAAAGGGTTAAACGTATCATCTAGTGGCTTCACTGCTATCTATTGATCACCGCAGACCTCGGGCCTACGGGGAACAATCAGCAATAGTAAATCGACATGAAAGCTTAGTACACATTTTAAAAAGAAAAAAATCGTGCATCTGAGCTGGGGACTTATCTATTTGTCACTGCGTCTTTATTTTCAAGATATTGCTGTTTGATATTAGACACTTCTAGCAAAGTGAAACGCGGCCACCCCTTCCCCCAGCACCTCACACACTTTTTCAAAAAAAGAATAATAAATAAAATAAACATTCATTACTGTAGTTACCAAACGACATTCATTTTCGATTCCCTTCATTTGCCAATAACGTTATTTGATAAGCATAGGAGAGTTTTGAACTCTAATCCAAGACTGACTAATATTCCAGCTGCATTCGACTAAGACATTCATTGATAATGTAGTTGAAATATTTTATCAGTCGGACTTGAACAACTGCGGCCTGGAAAAAGCAGGTTTATACCCACCTTCGCAACGCCCTTTCATTGATATGCACTGAACCTCTCTGTTTGCAAAGATGTAGTTTTACATTCGCTGAGGTTAAGCACGGGCCTTACAATGTAAGTATTGCAAGGTTTGTTGTTGACCAATTCCTCGAAGTCCAGTATTTGTAGCGCAGGCAACGACATGTCGCGCAATCATTATTATGTTATATCTAAGACCTTTGACTCCATGTAGGATTCCAATCCTAAGTACACTGCCTATTGTCAAGGACCTTACCCCAGTCGAAAATTTTTATTCTTGAACTGAGAAAGAATCAGAGGCGGACTGGCCGTATGGTCCAACCGAAAAATTCCCGGTGGGAGGCCTATTGGTTTCCCTCTGTGCACTCCCCCCCCCCCCCCCAAAAAAAAAAAACAAAACAAAATTGATGCAGCCCAACCCCTGTTGGTGTGTGGAATTTTGTGAAAATGACCAAAAGGCGAAATAGATCTGATTGCAAAGACTGCCGGTATATCGCTCAGTTGCAAGGAAGCGGCGTTCGTTCAGTTCGAAAAATCAAACATTTCTCCTCGTCTGCAAACATCCCCCCCCCTCCAAACTTTTTTGCTCCCGTCCGCTTCTGGAATGAATTCCGGACAAAATCTCTTAACATGGTGCGTTGTGCTTCATCGATTAGTTATCACGCCATTAACTAATACACGATTGTTTTAAAAAGTGTACATTGCACGGGAATAGTGCACGACTATTTCAAGAACCTTCGAGAACAAAAATTTTCGGAAATAGGCAATCAGAGACAGGGGAGGTCATGAGTGCCCCTCAGCCAATCAGAGGAAGGGAAAGATTTGTTAGATATAATATAGTCAATGTCGCTCACGTGAGTTGGATTGCAATGTATTCGTGTTTTACATTTGATGGTACTCTTGGTTATATAATAGTTTTCCCTTCTGAACAGAATTGAAATGAAGTCACCGAAATTAATTTCATTTAATGACTTTGTCTTTTCACGCACATTAAAGCACCCATTATTCCTGAAATGCAATTATTATTACGTCTTCGGAGGGTCAAATCCCCAAATGTCTGCCCGGGGCCCACCAGCCAGAACCATGATCGGCCCAGTGCGTCCTGGGCAGATGTTTGGGGGTTTTATAGCGAAAAACACAGTGGACGATCGACTTTGAAGGCTACGCCCTCTCAAAGGGGTGAAACCCAGGAACTGTTGTCGATAGCTAATGCGCTTAACCCTTTACCTAACCTGAAAAGCAGACGACACTTGCAAAAAAAATTCTTGAATAACTAAATTTTTTCATTTTTTGTCTCAAAAACACAGGTTATGACCCCTCGTTGGAACGAGCTCGTTCCAACGAGGGGTCATAACCTATGTTTTTGAGACAAAAAATGAAAAAATAATGAAAATTAATTGGCGATTTTTGAGAATAGCGCTGGCCGGTTTTGGCCGTTACGTTGGGTAAAGGGTTAACCCTTTGAACCCGAAAGTCCGTTTTCCGGCCCAGGAACATTTTAGGTCACAATTTTATTAAGTTGGATGGCTGCGAAATGAATGAGTGGGGTAGATCAATTAATATTTGCAACGTGCATTCTTATGGCTGCACGTTGAAAATGTTAATTGATCTACCCCAAAATAATGAATATGGACTATAATTACTGCCATTGAACTAACATGGGAGAGACCAGCAGGGTTCAAAGGGTTCATTGGAACGTTTTACCTTTCTCCAATCAACATTCAAGATACACAACCGAAAATAAAGTACGCTGTGGTTTCCCATCGCCTGTGCCTCAAGATACATAAAATTCGCACTGGGTACATGGGGTCGTGTACCCTGCCGAGGATCTGTATAAATAATAATGTATTTTTGGACTTTCAATTTAGAGATCTTTGGTCCAAACTAAATGCACAAAAGAGTAGTGAAAAATCCCTTAACCCTTTACCCAACGTAACGGCCAAAACCGGCCAGCGCTATTCTCAAAAATCGCCAATTAATTTTCATTATTTTTTTCATTTTTTGTCTCAAAAACATAGGTTATGACCCTTCGTTGGAACGAGCTCGTCGAGCTCGTTCCATCGAGGGGTCATAACCTATGTTTTTGAGACAAAAAATGAAAAAAATTAGTTATTCAAGAATTTTTTTTGCAAGTGTCGTCTGCTTTTCATGTTAGGTAAAGGGTTAACGACTGCTCTACAGACATTAGATCGGAATTTCTTTCATAGATACGAAATAATATGGGTAAATTTTCATTTCTCAAAGACGTCGTCTCCATTGTGATAAAAACAGCCACATGCATTTTATTTTCCCAAAACTTATCATAAACGTTTGCTATAATTTAATCTATTATCAAAGATCGTGTCTTCAGTATCGTGGTCACATTTATTTACTCTGGGAAACTGCGGAGTGTTTCTTGATAAGACCGTGTTGGCGTGACGTGCACATTTCTCGCTGCGATAAAAATTACACGCTTACAACATGTTTAGTTATTACTAAAAAAAACAAGTGCTGATATTGGAAAGTTTCCGTCCTAGGTAAACACCATAACGTTTTATGAAGTGAAAGCTGTTACACTGCGACTGCAGTCACAGTGTAATAGCTTTCAAGTCATCAAACGTGATCGATTGGAGGAAATAATCACGTTGATTGATCTGACGCCATCCGAGGGAGGGTGTTGCGACGTTTTGTGACTAACATTATATCACTCTAGTTGTATAAAGATCTCTGTGTGCACTCAAGAAGTTACCCATATTTTTTTTCTTTTCTGGGTTGTGATAGGGTGGTGGTGGGGATGAAGTACCTAAATTCCGAAAATATTTCTTCTTTTGCTTCTTAATATTTTATGGAGCGCAATTTTTTTTTTTAAATTTCCTTGAAACTTGGAATAAAATTTAAAACAGTTATTTCATTGGTGAATGGTGCCGGATTGTTATCAGAAAAAAAACAACCTGTTTTGGCGAACATTTTTCTGCAGAGTTAGGTCAAATGGATAATACGCAGCAAATTTCAATTTTTTGTTGATCTGTTGATAAAACTAGGGTGCCCTTTGTCTGCTGAGTGAGCAGAGCTGATAGGTGCCCTTTGATATAAAAAAACAAGAAACCAATATCGTTGCATAAGGACCTCATTAAACAGGCCATCGATTTAACTCTTTACCGATCGAATAATTATTTTCAAAACATTTCAACAAATACATATCACGTGACCCCACCCCCCCTCATCTGGACGAGCTCGACGAGCCCGTTCCAATGTCCCCGAGGGGTTACATGATATAATTTTGTTCAAATTTTGTGAAGAGTTTTTTTTTCAACTGCTAAATTTGGAAATTACGCGTGGATGGCGCACGATTATGTTGAAAGATGATGAATTTTATTTTTTTTCGAGATAAAAACTGTTTAGAAGTTCCGTTTCGATAATCTGTCTTATCATTATTTTTAAAAAACAATTACAGCCTTCGCCTGGGCACAGAGTGATATGTGTCTCACCGACAACGAATGTCGCTGCCCAGGAGACCAACATGAAATGAAAGCGGAGTGTATTCATGAAAAATGCGTTTGCATAGGTAGGTATTTTAGCAATTTGGACCTATGAAAGGACAGATCTAATAATCGCATTCTCTTGGCTATACATTATAAATTTCTTCCGAACTAGAATCCGGTTTGGCCGACGTTCTAATTTCTTTACTGACCCCATAAGATAAGAATTTGTCTGCGATGAGAAAACCAACTTTAAAAAAGAGGATAATTCATTTTTTTTTTTTTTGGGGGGGGGGGGGGGGGTGGGGATTTAATTGCAGCCAAGTAAACTGGCAGGTTGCATCGATCTGTATTCCAATCAACAGCTATGCAACGGCCCGATAAGTGTCAGTTGATTTACCCACACCCATAGCATGCGGACTCTTCAAACTTGCGTCATTGTACTGACGTGCAATATAGTTGTCTTTAAAACCCTGGTTCAACAATTAAACCCATTTATGTAGATTATTCATACAAATGCCTACGCCAACTGTCTGAAATAATTTCACTCAACCTGTTTAGGGTTGTTTTGGAATAAAACCATTCATCTTTGGAATCCAGAATGATACCTGACAACCCACTAAAAGAACAGAAAAAAAGGAATAAATCGACAATGCTTTTTCGCTTACTGTGCTTGTAATATCTCTCCCCCCCCCTTTCTCACAATACAGTAAAATAAACATTTTTAGAATATCGCGTTAGCTTTCTGGGTGATATTTATCCTTAAATATTTACCAATATAAATGAGAACGCGTTTCGTGATGAAAAGAGAATCATAAAACTATATATTTCTCCAAAGCAACAGAAATCCTGAAGTCGTTTCTTTATCTCTGGTCCTTCATACCTGTGTAGGAACGTGAAGTCGAGTTTACTCGCCCGTACAAACTCTCAAGCCAACAGTCAAATTCTGTAAGGAATTCGACGCTTTTATGGCCTGGAACCAGTCTAGTCCTTAAATAGATCGTCGCCAATGTTTGGATTCACTCGTCTGGAATATGTCAGTTGGTCGATAACGCGAACCTATGATTTGAGGGAAATGTATTTGCGGAACAGGATTGAGGCGTGTGTATAAAGAATCAAATATCTCATAATCAAAAGGCTGTCAAACAGAAAACAAAAAGTGTTAATTGACACCCAAAAAAGAAACACTGGGGATAAAATAGCTCAGAACAGTACACAGATAACATGCAGGGACGTTGGAGGCTGTCTGCAGAAAAGGCAGGAGCCGAATCAGTAGTTTTGAAATGTTTATTTTGTACTATGTTTTACTAGTCACCCGTGATCTGTTGCTGGGTTGTTGTAATGGGCGAAATGGGGTGGGTTTGAATTAATATACAGGTAACCTAATGTTCTGTGAAAATCCCTACCCGAAGGCGATTTACCCATATAAATTAGATTCCAAATAAAGCCAAAAAACATACAGATGCACAAGCGGTGTCCAAATAAAGCCAAAAAACATACAGATGCGCAAGCGGAATTTTAGCTATTGGGCATCTGAATGAAACCCGGAGGTTCTGAAATCGGAACTTTGTGTGTATGAAATACCTTTATCAAATGACTTCTCCGTTTTCTCGGCTTATTACCGTTTCATATTTCTAGTAAATATTAATTTGTACTTCATAACACCTTCAGTTGATTTGATTGGTCAATTGCAAAAGAACGCTTTCTGATTGGCACACACCGCAAAGATCTGTGTCCATTTAATGTGGTCATGGCGTTCAACCCTTCTTTTTTGTCCAAAAGATGTGTTTTTGGTAACTGTGGTGTGATATGATAAACAGAATATGAAATTCGTGTTTTGGCCACCCGATATTTTTGAAACCTGTCTACGAATTTCCCATTTTGCCCCACCAAAGGCGCGGCAAAGCGGAAAATTCTTAGACTCGTGTCACAAATATAATGTAACCAGAACACTCATTCCATATCATCTATTTATGGACTATCCTGGTTGTTCGGTACTGTGTTTGAGACAATCAGAAAATAACTTTAGAATTAGATGATAAAATGTGTTTATTAGATATGACCCACCGCCCCCACCCCCCCCCCCCCCATTGCCAATTATCAGACTCGGCTGATATGACTTCAAACATGGCTGATATGTTCCAAATCTCGGCCGATACGAACTAAACCAGATTTATTCACCTTGATGGGTCGTTATTAGGGGCAGCAAAATTATTTACACCGAAACCGTTAAGCATTACTCGTCGAAGGCAATCGGGAAAATTGGTGTTACCGTGCATAATAGAATGGTTCGGTGAGGAGTGTTTGAATGACGAGGAATTAACCCTTTACCCAACGCAGACGATATCAAAATTTATTTTTTTAAATATATTTTTTTTTAATTTTTCAAAAAATCAGCTCAATGAGCTCGTTCCAATGAGGGGTCACGTGATATGGTTTTGTTGAAATGTTTTGAAAAATGTAATTTTTTCAACTGCTCAATTTGCATATTACGCGGGCGGATGCGGGCGATTCGTTGGGTAAAGGGTTAACCCTTTACCCAACGTAACGGCCAAAACCGGCCAGCTCTATTCTCAAAAAGTCGCCAATTAATTATTTTTGCAAGTGTCGTCTGCTTTTCAGGTTAGGTAAAGGGTTAATGGCGGCTATGATTGAGGATTTGATGGAGGAAGAGAAGAAAGAAGAGAGTTGCACAAACAATTCAACGCAAAGAAAAATTCGGAGTCGTAAGCAGAGATTCGTCAAAATGGGAAAAGAGATATTTCAGATATACGAACGTCGCGTCTTCCCCAGTATCGAAGCCGGGGCGTTCGAATAGCTGCACAAGGAGAAGAGGAAACTTCGGACTTGGTGAAAAGAATGAGAAACAATAAGACTGTTAAAAAACTGACAACATTTTGTAATTAGTTGTTTTTGTTTAATAAATAAAGAGCGTATTACTTGGTTAGTTTCATATCGGCTTAGATTTCAGCCCTCGGTAACTTCACATCACCCTTCGACCTTCGGCCCCAGGCTGATATGATGTTTATCCTGGACTGATATCTCGGCTGATACGTAACTAACCAAGTGATAATCTCTAAACATTACCAGAATATCTTCTCGTGACTTTGTCTTGACTAAATGTGCCGTACAACGTCATACCAACCGATTCCAATCTGACGCTGTCGATTCACACACAGCTACCTCCCCCGATGCCAATGAATTACATAACTGATACTTCCCTCCATTATTTGAACTTCAGATGTCATTATCAAATTCTGAAAACGGTTTAGCAGAAAGTTGTGGACTTACCTTCGCGGGCGACACTGCTTTTCTTATATCCCTGTGTAGACATATTCCACCTTCAACAAGACAATTCTCTATCTACTTCGACATAGAGTGGAATGATGGAATCCATTTTGCGTTCGGCGGCGCTCAGTGACAAATAGACAATATGAAATGAGATTTGACCTTGAAGCAAATTGACGAAACAAGTCAGAAAATGTTTGATTTTGTCGAACAATTGTCGAGGTAAAATGGAAATATCCGAACGAGAGTCATACTGTAGTGGAATCGCAAAAGGTCAATTTCTCGATCAAAATCAGTATAAGATCGCCACAAACTTACAAATGCGGGTCGTGATTTCATAAATATAATATTGCGACATCAAGACCAAATCAAAGAAACAAATTAAAATTGCATTCTTATTAAGCCGTTAACACAATAATATTTAACAAATCTGATATGAGCCGTCGATTTATGGGCCAGAATTTACGGACCTCCCAGAGACGTATGATTAAAGAAATTATTTTTGATTTGAGAATTGTAATGAATTATCTACCGCTTTGTCGCAGCATGAATGTGATATGAAAGTGTTAAGTTGTATGAAGGTCGTACCACTGCATACAAAACTAAGCGCGCACAGCCCACACCCGAAGCGGCAGATAATTCAGTTCAATTGTTATTATGTAATTCGTGTTTGTTTGTATTATAATGCACCCTTATATGGTCGATGTCTCCGCCATTTATATCGCTGAAGTCAGACTACAGTTTTTGTTATTTTCAACATCGGCTAATACACAAGGTCTCCAATACTGAAGAAAAAAACTAGTGTGAAAAAGTCACGTGAATACTAACTAACAGCCGACCTGCATAGATTTCAGTTTAATTCCATTGTACGAACGCCAATAATTTTTATGCGCCCGCCAATTTGGCGAGAGGCATTAAGGGTTACCCTTGTCCGTCCGTCCGTCCGTCCGTCCGAACGTGCCGAATATTATTTCCGGACGACAACTTTAGTTTAACTGAACGATATGAAACAAAATTCCATCAATATGTTTATAACCACATAATACATGTTGGGATTGCTGGTGGGCTTGGTCCAATATTTTTTGGTAGAGTTATGGCAATTTTCCGACTTAGAAGGCATGTTGATATTGGTGTCCGGATGGTAACTTGAGTTATATGTTACAATATTCCTTTGGTATCCGTATTGAAGTAATTGTCAGTATGGAAACAAATACTTCCCATTTTTGTCCTAATGTATTCAAATATCATTCAGAATGGAAAAGTCCGATCTTTTACTGGTGAAAACAGAAGAATATCTGTTTCTTCGTGCAGAAATTCAAAACCAGCCTTTTTGTAGTAGTAGAATTCCCCCGAGTACAACAGGAAGTATCATCGACTGATAATAAAATATTGCATAAAGGAATTTATCTCTTTTTGTTTCTCTCGTACAAAACCAGCGGCATAAAGGGAAAAGTTATTATCCATTTTTTCACACAAAAATGACTTAACTGTATAACTGATTGGTAGACCCAAAGAATATAAAGTCCACGGGCTTGTCCATCAATTTTCAAATGAAAAAGCAATTATATTTTTGTTATATCGATATGTGTGTGTTCAAATACACATGTTTGACATGCTCTCGATGAGACTTCAGAATGGCTTCAATAATGTTTATTAATAAAAGCATAGCAACCATATATATTAAATTTTTACCGTAATTTGTGGTTTAGGAGCGAAAGTGTTAACAATCTGCTGAAGATGACCCTTAAGTTCCTACCAGTGGAAGCTGAGATTACACAACTTAAATGTCTATTCCACTTTCTACAGTAAGAAATTGAATTTCAGCTCCTTCTGACAGAACCTTACATTCCACCAGAGTTCAGTCATAATCTATGTTTCTGGGCCATAATTATTTGTTTAAATACTCAAAAATGTTTCGGTAAGTATCGTCTGCTATAATAATACCAGAACGTTTCTGTTGATGTGCTATCCGTCTATAGCACCTGCGTTTTATGATTTATGTGTGAAACCTGAAGCAGCTCAGGGTTGTAGTGCAAAAACGTAGGTACTAGAGACCGACAAAATATCAAAGGAAATGTTCTAATTATTTTATTTTGATGATTATTCCTATAATTAGTGTTTAAAATCTAATACTATGGCGTCCGTGGAAATATTGCCCACCCATGAAAAGTAACCAGTCCGTGGCGGCTGTACTGAAGTGTAGGTTTCGGTCAGCTGCTATAAATAAATCTAAGCATGGCGCGGAAAGTAAACTGGAATTTGTAGTAATGGTAGCCCTTGACCTTATAGACGACAAACCTCATAATCGCTAAACTTGTTCTCCTTCCCTAGGAGTACCAATGCTGCAGGTTTGGTGTGCTTACACTGAACCGAACTAAAGTTACTTGCCGGAAACCCCTTTTTTAGGAAGATCTATTTATAGTAACCGTTTCTTGACATCCGACTTAACGATTGCAAACACAAAAATCGAAAGAATTCTTCCTCTTTTTTATTTACCAGTTCTGTGAATTTGGTGAATATGTAACATGTAACACGTGTAACATAATATCAAGTTATTGCTTGAAATACAGTCTTCAGAAAATTTGCACTTGTAATTACGGTCCCGTAACCGTCCATCTTTCGGCTGTCTACTCCAAAATCAATAGGATTGTTCTCTTTCCATACGAAATTATTTTGATAAATTATTTTTATCGCCCGGAAACAAAAAATGTAATTTTTTAGTAATAGTGATATTAAGAAAAAGAACCTGAAAATCGACAAGGTTCTTTTCTATCCATACGGGTACCAACCCTCTAAATTTAATCGAGCGGTATTACATATGACTAACGCCATTGCACGGAAACCAGTTGTTTACACTCACCCATATATGCCAGACCGGACATTTTCACAACTCGACAAAATGTTGTAGGTCCCTGCCGAATGTGTTTTGCAGTCCGAAGACACTATATGAGATCGTTAATTGGTCTAGCGGGACTGAATGTAGCGTCTGTCTTCAAAGGGCATTTATGGACCCAAATTTACGGACCTCCAGACGACAAAAATCCAGTTTGATGGGCGCACTGAGGCCTCGGGTCTTGTAATCTCCGTCGAAGGCAAAACAAAATACGCCTCAACTGGCACTGTTTTTGGACATTTTTAGACCCGATGGTGCGTCAGTTTACACTAACTATGGTACAGTACAGTCGCCGTGGAGTGGTTGAAATCCACGCTTGGGCAGTGAGATCCACGCATGTGTTTACAAGGTAATAAAAATCACCATAAGGCAAATTTTAATTAATGAAGCAACGGGTTGTACCCGGTGCTTCATTAATTAAATTTTTGTTGATTATTCCTTAATTAGTGTTTGGAATCTAATATTATTGCCTCCGTGGAAATATTGCCCACCCATGGAAAGTGACCAGTCTGCTGCGACCCTACTCTATGTTTTATCAGACGTAAGCTCCATTAGTTGGTACCACCTTCCCATAATTGAATTCAGGACTTTCGGGGGATTTGGGGGACAAAGGCTACCATTCGTACGCCCTTGTCACAGCGCCGTGCTTCAATAACTGATGGTGTAA
Organism: Pictodentalium vernedei; assembly: GCA_031216915.1. Classification (NCBI taxonomy): domain Eukaryota; kingdom Metazoa; phylum Mollusca; class Scaphopoda; order Dentaliida; family Dentaliidae; genus Pictodentalium; species Pictodentalium vernedei. Next base: position 288,850,438 of record CM062297.1, on the reverse strand, counting down.
ACACGACCATAATAGCCTTTAATTATATCAACATTTCTTTTCGTATATTTCAGATGAACACGGATACCTTAAGTAAAAACCCATATAAAGTACTTCTTGATTCGTATCGTGCAACTGCTATTACGTACATGTGTGTAGCCATCATCTACCCCTTTGCTTCAGATTTCTTACATAGTATGTTAATATCATTGGTCGACAGGCCGTTAGGTCAGTTTTTTACGATATTAAACAGACTTTTAAAAATAATGAAGGCAATCCGAAATATTGTTATCACACTCTTTCAAACAACCCAAAGCGATAAGAGGTGTGACCTAACAAAAAAAGACTTCCGTTGTCAAAGTATCGGGGATTGTTCTCTTAAATGGTTAGGGGTTGCCGTGCTACAATAAAAAAAAAAAACAATCTAAGGGTCAATCTGTGGGTCCGTCTGCCTGTCTGCCCGCCCGCCCGCCCGCCCGCCCACCCGCCCACCTGCACATAAACTTTTGATTTCAGTCAATTATCTCAAAAACACCTTCATTCTCATCTTTTGGTATTGTGTTGAAGGTGGAAAGTGTAAGGATCCTTTCGATAACTGTGCGGATGGTTATCCAATATGGCTCTCAAGGCTGCCATCTTAATTTTGGTTGCATTCATTAACCCAAGAATGCCTACAATGATTAGTCGCATCTCCTAGCGAAATATTACGGACGGTTGTTGCCCATCCTCCCGCTTCCCTGAATGGGAGAGGAAGTAGGGAGGAAGCAACGACCCGAGGGTCCAAGTCAGGACAAGCTCCCCAGCCCCTAGAAAATTTTGCAAAATGTATGGCTCTAAAAGCGAATCTGAGGCATTTGCAGTGTGCAGACCCTACATTGGAGAACATTTTGGTGCTCTATGTTGTGTGAAATTGCATTGGGCCAATGTTTTTTTTTGGGGGGGGGGAGGGGGACTAGGCTAGGCTTCCAACGCTCCACCTCACCCCCACCCCTCTCGTAGCTACGCCGCTGCTTTATTGAGTGCACTTACCTTTCGAGGCGAAGAAAAAATCCAACTATGTTATGATCGGAACTTCCCGAAACTACCTTTTTGCATGACATTTTGACACGAGTCATTTAGATTACCAGCCATGTTACACACTCATCTGTAGAACAGTCTAATTAATCAGTTCGTAAGACTGATTAATATTTTCACGTCTCTGACGAACAAAATCACGTGTGTGGGTCATTTAATCAACTGTAAATTTAAAATTCCTAATTTTAATTGACAATCTTTATTTTTATGGTCAGTTCTGTGTTAGTATTTCAACCTGACGAATCCACTTTCTGTATGGTATGTAAAATGGCGGCAACGTAGTGGCTGTGTGTGCTATCGGCTCTATACTTTGAGGGATATTTAATGTTTATTTAATGTCAGGATGACTGGAATTAATCTTTTATTTGTGGAAAATATTGTTGATATTGCTGTGTGATCGTAGATATCTCTTTTTCATGTGAAAAAACATTTTCAAATGAATTTTGTTCGATTTTCTAAGTTGAGATGACAGTTCTTTGTTACCAGTGAGTAGACTGTGAGTAGATATCATCACCAACCACTGTTCGATCAGTGTTCGATTGCCTGCATTGCGGATTACAGCGATACTGAGTGATATGTACTGATCACGTTCGTCAATGTTTTGAAAACTTTTTTGACAATATTCACTTAAAAAACTATGGCCGATTCTATAATTACGTCGTCTGGGACGGAGGATGTGCTAAATGGATCTCCCAGACCCAGCAGGATACCTGTAAATACTGGAGGAGGCTTTGGTAGAACTGCAAAAAGAAAACAACCCCTCACCTCAAATGATAGGAGTATGGATGACTCAACAAACTATTTGTCAAGCGATGCTCTACAGCACCTTGTGAATAAAATCGACACTATCGAAAACCATGTGTCGAATATTCCCAATATGGACGAACTGAGTTGCATGATTGAATTTAAAATGAAGTCGGCATTTGACAGTTTAAAGTCCGAAATTGTGAAATCTGTATCCGATATGTGTGATAAGAAGATTTCGGCACTGGACAACAGGATCCTCGCGCTGGAAGACGAGGTTGATTCACTAACTTCAGCCTTAAACCTGAAAAACGACACCGTCGTGGAAATGGAAACTCGCCTATCGGTATTACAGAAAGATGTTAACCTGAATACTGTTAGATCGAACAACAACGAACAATACAGCCGCAAGTGCAATATTAAAGTGCTCAGACTGAAGGAAACCGAACGGGAAACCAGCGATCAGCTTCAAGACAGGTTCATTCAAATTGTGAGCGAGAAAAGTGAAGTAAGGGTGGACCCAAGTGACATTCTGGCAATTCACAGACTTCCGAGCACTCCAGGTAAAGTGCGACCTGTTATTGTTAAATTTTCTAGGCGTTCCGTGAGAGACAGTGTGATAAAAACCCGTAAACTTTTTAAAACAAGCAAAATAAACTTTGTTGATGATCTGACTAAACTCAACCTGGAGCTTTTGAATTCCTTGAGGAACCATCATAAAATACTTTCCGCATGGTATTCGAACGGTCACATCTGGGCATCGGATAAAGTACATAAGAAAAAATTTAAATTAAATGTTGGCGAGGACATTGACCTCGCAATTCAAAACCTGGATTAACTGCACTGTCGCCCAAACACATTCAACTGCATTTTTATTCATGCAGACCACTAACCGGTCGTGTGCTGGATTGTGTCGGGTGGCCATCATTTGTCCCCCACCCCAAAAAAATAAAAAATAAAAAACAATTTTGGTTTGTTGTGGGTTGTTGGAGAGTGTTATCAAGTACTCTTCAATAATCTCTAATAAACCAAATATATACCCAACAAATGTTATTTGTCTTTGGATTGTTACAAAGTACAAATACATCCAACTGCATCCTCATTCATGCAGACCACTAACCGTTCGTGTGCTGGATTGTGTCGGGTGGCCATCATTTGTCCCCCCCTCCCCGCCCCCCCCAAAAAAAAAACAAAAAAATGTTTGTTGTGGGTTGCTGGAGAGTGGCATCAAGTACTCTCCAATAATCTCTAATAAACCAAATATATACTCAGCAAATGCTATTTATCTTTGGATTGTTACAAAGCACAAGCACATTCAACTGCATTCTCATTCTTGCAGTCCACTAACCGGCCTTGTGCTGGATTGTGTCGGGTGGCCACCATTTGTCCCCCACCGCCAGCCCTCCAAAAAAAAAAAAAAAAATAAAAAATTGTTTATTGTGGGTTGTTGGAGAGTGCCATCAAGTACTCTCCAATAATCTCTAATAAGCCAAATATATACTCAGCTAATGATATTTGTCTTTGGATTGTTACAAAAAACTAACATATCAAACTGCATTCTCATTCATGCAGACCACAAACCGGTCGTGTGCTGGATTGTGTCGGGTGGCCGTCATTTGTCCCCCCCCACCCACTCAAATCAAAAAAAAAAAAAAATGTTGTTTGTTGTGGGCTGTTGGAGAGTGCCATCAAGTACTCTCCAATAATCTCTAATAAACCAAATATATACCCAGCCATTGCTATTTGTCTTTGGATTGCTAGAAAACACAAACACATCCAACTGCATCCTCATCCATGCAGTCCACTAACCGGTCGTGTGCCGGACTGTGTCAGGTGGTCATATTTGTTCCCCCCACCCAAAAACAAAATTTTTGTCTGCTGTGGGTTGTTGGAGAGTGCCATCAGGTACTCTCCAATAATCTCTAATAAACCAAATATATACTCAGTAAATGCTATTTTCGTTTGATTGTTATAAAGCACAAGCACATCCAACTGCATTCTATTTCAGGCAGACCACTACCCGGTCGTGTGCTGGATTCTGTCGGGTGGCCATCTTTTGTCCCCCCCTCCCACCCAAAAACGGAAAAAAAAGAAAACGAAAAAAAATTTGTTTGTTGTGGGTGGTTGGAGAGTGCCACCAAATACTCTCCAATAATCTCTAATAAGCCAAATATATAACCAGTAATTGCTATTTGTCTTTGGATTGTAACAAAGCATAAACACACCCAACTGCATCATCATTCAAAAAAGAAATTTGTGTTTTCTGGGGGTTGTTGGAGATTGCCATCAAGTACCCTCTAATAATCTCTAGCAAACCAAATATATACTCAGCAAATGCTCCTTATCTTTGGATTGTGACTGTAGCAGGGAAAAATAGTTGCGAACAAATTTTGACAATCTTTTGAAGCGAATTTATTCAGTCTGTGTTTGCCTCGCTGCGATTTGTGGGAGAGTGCTTAAAGGCACCTTCCCATGAAGTGCGGCAAGGCAAATACCTGTGAACGCACTTTGTCAGCCTACTTGACATCCAAACACACTTCGACGGTCAACTTGACAACCATACATAATCTATCAAGATTTGTCCCCCCCCCCCCCCACCAAAAAAAAAATCTTGAATTGTCATAAGCTTTTCGAGAGTGTCATCAGGTACTCTCTATTATTTTCAAACAAAAGCAAATGTTGTTTGCCCTTTGATCAATTTTGGGCCTTACTCTGAAATACAGGTACTGCAACTCAAAGTCCTCACATTTGGTGGATGGTCTGTTGTGAAATTGCATTGACGGTACGGCCGATCACCTTCAACCGGATGGAAGCATCGTGAGGAATCCGGAGTTCGCCGAGAACGTACGATAATAAGCGATGAGTTGGCGAAGATTGGTCGAACCGTTCTCTTGTTGAGTGGATTTGAAGCGATAAGACGTATCTTTTCTACTGAGCCAGAAAAAGTGATAGTGTTGTAATTTAAAGAGAACTGAATAGATTATTAAGTGAGTATCCTAAAGTACGAATAACCTATAGACCCAATTGTACTTTAATTGGCGACGGGCCTGTAAGAACCCAGCCACTCGGGTTACTTCATGCTCACATCATCGACTATTTAGTTCGAATGGCAAATCCGCCATTTTGATTGTAGACATTCAGATTTAATTTTCAGTGCTAAATTGTAGGTAAATACCTAAGAATTAATTTAGTAGGAAAATGAAATTTGTAGATTTCAGACAGTTTGAATTTTAATAGGGCTTATCTGATTGAAATTCAAACTGGAAATTTATATATTTCAGATAATTTGAATGTTTATCAACACGTCTACTTAGATTTTTTTTTTTGCTTCAAGATTATCTAAGAGCAATAACAAAAATGGCTAGTATTAGTAGAATTAATGTCAACACTGCACCATTCAGTGAACTTCTGAAGATCCCTCAGGTAACAGAGAGCATTGCTAGGGAGATAATTAAATGCAGAATGACGTATGGAGTATTAACTAGGGAGGCTCTTGTGAATATACCCCATTTTCGAGGAACAAATGAGCAGTGGCGATTTATTGATTTATCGCAACCACTGAATCCTCAATTGGTGGATAATAGAATTTTACAGTTGATAAATTATCCCCCAGACAATGATGATATTATACAGGCTTCTCCCCAGGGACTAACTCCCCCACCGTCTGAAAATGAGTCATACTGTGGAGATCAGGTATTGCAGGCAAATCTCTCAGTAGATCATGATTCATTTTATGCACTTTCTCCAGGTTCACTGGGTAGGCAAGCATCTGGGCAAATGTCTCCAGGACAGGATAGCCTGGCTGATCAGGCTGAACTTGGACATTTGCAGGACCAGTTGCAAAGTACCCAAGTGATAAATAGCAGTAGAATATTCAATAATGAAAATATTGAAGGATATTTACATTACCAGACTGATCAAATTGATCAGGGTAATAATCAGGTTGAGAAGAATAATGAGGGCTATCCAATTGATCAGCTCAACCTGGGTAATACTGATGTGGTTGATCAGGGGCCACGGAATGTCAGTATTGTAAACAGGAACCCAACAAGATATCAGTCAGATGTGGCAGGGGTTGAGGATGACTATCAGACTCCAAGCCAAGATGCTGTACTTGCACTCCGGAGGGAGTATCAAGAGTGTAAACAGCAGAGTGAAATTTTGTTGAGTAGAATGAGGAGAGCAGAGATGCAGTTGTTATGTCAGGGAAGTGTTCTCAAGACAAAACCTGGTGTGAGAAGAAAGGTTTCTGTACAGCCAGAAATGGCTAGTGTTACAGAAATAAAACAAGGCATTAAAGGCACAGGTAAGATGGTTCGATCTGGTCCGCAACTTCAGGTATTAGTAAATAATGCCACATCCATGCCTCAGAACAATAGTAGTAGTACTTACATTCAATCTAGAGAGGCAGGGACTTTCACTCACAGCATGAGATGCTTACCCAATTATACATTGGCTGGGCAGCAGTCGGCTGTGGGAGGAAGTGCTGTTACTTATACTACTTCGGCACTAACTAATGTGTGTATTGCTAGTCCATGGGATGTGCATCAGACAACCCTGAGTGTGAGTGCAAGTAATCCTAATTATGGGCAAGGTCAACCCAAACCCAATGTAATTAGGGGTACTAGTAGTGTACCACACACAGTATCTGGACCGCCCAATGCCATAAATTCAAATTGTCAACCAAATACACAGATGACGTTGAATCAGAGTAGCCAGTTCTCGAGAAACTTACAAAATAAAATACAAATATCAAGAGGGGTATCTTGTACTAATCAAGTTGTTTCCACTGGTAATTCCTATGGAGTACCTAAAGGAATTATCCAGCACAATAATCAAAAGTTTTCAACTTCAATTAATCAACAGGCTCAGGCATCAGAAGCCAGTAGGGACCATCAGGGAGCATTAGGCAATCTTGTGCAACCGAATCCTACCGGTTTATTAATAACTAATCAGAATTTAGTAAATTCACAAGGGGGCGCATATGCAAACCAGGCGCCACCCCAAAATTTAGTGAATTCAGTGAGGTATCACCCAACTAATGTAATACATAACAGGTCACAGACAAATACTACAGGTATTAATTACCAAGGGGTGTGTCAGAATCCAACTCCAACTATTGTGTCAAATGTGAAACCTCAGTGGTTACCACCTAACCAGAACCAATTTAATTATGTCAATTCTGGTGTTCAAACAAATAATCAGCCTGTTTATAATCAACAGCCCATGAATAGACAAGCAGTGCAAATGACAAATCAAGGTCTAAATTCTCAGGTTCAAGGCCAACAAAATTACATTAATCAGTCCACTGTAACAAATCCAATATTGCAGCCAAATCCTTCAAATGTAGTTTACTATCAAGTAGATCCCCAAACAGGATCTCAAATTAACGATCCATGTGTAGGACAAAATTACCCTAGTTCTTCAGTTGACCAACCACAGCCCATGGCAGTATCTCAACCACAAGTTTCTCAAATCCAAGGTCAAAATCTAAATTTTCAGGTTCAACCGCTATGGGAGGACCAACACATTGACCGAGGAAATCATCATAGGTTATACTTGCCTAAAGGCCTAAATTTTGATGGCACTGGGTCATGGAAGGCCTTCGAAACGAAATTTGGGCGATATTCTTTAGTTGAAAGATGGACTCCTGAAGAACAAAAAGATATTTTATGTTTGTGCCTTAATGGTAAGGCAAGTGTTGTTTATTCATTATGGGCTGAAAGTAATTTAAATATGACGATTGATGAGCAGCTGAAACAGCTAGCAGCTCGTTTTGGAGATCATAGTACCCCAGAGACCACTCAATTAGAATTCCAAAACGCTCATCAAAAAGTAGATGAAAGTATAGAAGACTGGGCTGAAACTGTTTTATCTCTGGCTACACATGCATTTGGGAATTGTCCAGCAAAATTTGTTACACAGCAAGCAGTATTTAAATTCTGTCATGGCTGTACTGATGTGAAAGCAGCCGAACATGTTATTAATTGTCGACCACCTAATTTGGAAGAGGCTGTAAAATGAATAAAATGGCATCAGTATAACCAGTTAGCTATGCATGGTGGTTCGTCTCGTCAAAGTTTGAGCCATTCCGACAGCGACGAGAGCCCCACACGTGTAAGACAATTTTCTAATGCAAAACGCGGACGTTCAAAGTTCCGTGGAAAAAATAATCAGTCATCAGGTTGGCAAAAATCGCCACAGAAGGAGAATTCCCAACAAACAAATGAATCAGGAACTGATCTTAGTTATTTAGAGTCGAGAACTTTTGCCTTAGAAGCTAAAGCTGAAAGTTATGACAAACAATTTCAGCAAATTCTTGACAAACTAAATTCATTATTAACTATGAAATTTCCAAATGATCCAACAGCTGCTGGAAGATCAATAGGAAAAAAACAAGATACAAAACCAATTTCGCAATCCCCTACCAAATCTGTTCAATGCTATTTATGTAAGGGAATGGGACACTACAAATCTCAGTGCCCTTCAAGGGTAGCGAAGAATAGAGGCAGTAGTGGGGATAGAAAAGTTCACTTTGAAAGTTCGTCAAAAAACAAGGGGCCGAATCGCGAGGTCTGATTTTGCCCCCACCAAATGTACTAAATGACCTCACCACATTTAGATTTCCTACAACTGATGACAATTTAACCGTACGTCGTGTTAAGTCACCTTCGGCAATTCATGTGGAGTTAAAAATAGAAAATTTAATAACTCACGCAGTTGTTGATACAGCTGCTGATGTGACAGTTTTGTCAGACCGCTTCTTTGAGCGTTTAACACCGGCACCTCCTATCATTAAGACTGTTCATTTTAATACGGCCGCTAGAGATGGACAGATGACAGGAAGTTATGTAGGACCCCTATCGCTATGTATGGGTGGACTTACATTTAGGGAGTGTGTCTATGTTGCGCCTATTGAAGATGAGGTATTGCTTGGAATTGATTTTCTGCGCAAGCATAAAGCCATTCTGGACATAAATAAAGATTTCTTAAAAATCGGAAATGTTACAATTCCGACTTATTCCAAAGTCAATGACTCCACACGAATCGCTAGAATCAGCTTATTGCATGACACAATTGTTCCACCAAATTCAGCCATCTTAGTAAAATGTGAATTGAATGAAACTTTGGCTAATTATGTGGCCGAACCAATTGAAACACTTTCCTTAATTGGCCTGCGTTCGGTGCATTCAAGCGAAACGGAACCCAAAATATGCCTAATTAATGTTAATACTAGAAACATTAAATTCAGTAAAAATCAGTTAATTGGGCATGCATACGAGGCTGAAACAATTATAGAAAATGTAAACTCTGGAAATACTAATGTGTCTGGAGTGAATACTGCCCGAACGGACGTAACGACAGTTAAAGCTCCACATAATTTTAATAAGATAAATAAAGTGGACGTGGTAAAGCAAGTTCCTGATCATTTAAAAGATCTGTTTTTGAGGTCAGCTAAAAACCTTAATCGGAAACAAGCCACTCAATTGGCAACACTTCTGACCGAATATGGAGATGTGTTCGCTAAAAATGAGTTTGATATGGGTCATTTCAAAGAAATTGAGCATTCCATTGATACAGGAGACCATCCACCGATCCGCCAGCCCATGAGACGTACACCATTATGTTTCGTGGATGAGGAGGAATCCCATTTGCAGAAGTTGTTGGAAGCAGGTGTAATCCAACCGAGTTTGAGTGAATGGGCATCGCCTCCAGTTTTAGTCCGCAAGAAAGATAAATCGCTGAGGTGGTGTATTGACTACCGCAAAATTAATGCGATTACCAAAAATGAGGTTTATCCATTACCCCGGATTGATGAGAGCCTCGATTGGTTGTCAGGAAATTTGTGGTATGGAAAAGCTGATTGCATGAGCGCCTATCATCAGGTTAATGTTAAAAATGAGGATAGGTGCAAGACAGCATTCAGTACAAAGCATGGTAGCTGGGAATTTGTTAAGATGCCTTTCGGTCTCTCGGGCAGTCCTTATACCTGGTCAAGGGTTATAAATTTAGTTCTTCAGGGACTAACTTGGACTGCCGCCCTTAGTTATCTTGATGATGTAGTTGTTGGTGGATGTTCTTTTGAAAAGCATCTGGAAAATCTGGAGAGCATATTTGAAAGATTTCGTCAGTATGCGCTCAAATTGAAACCCAAAAAGTGCGAGTTTTGTCAGCACAAAATTGAATTCCTTGGAAGGATAGTCAGTAAAGATGGCATCGAGCTGAACGATGAATCCAAGGAAACTGTTAAAAATTGGCCTGTTCCGAAAAACACCAGACAGGTAGAAAGTTTCTGTGGTTTAGTAAATTATCATAGAATGTTTATTAAAGATTTTGCCAAGATTGCTAAACCATTGTATGATTTGACTGGCAAGAAACCTTTTCATTGGGGTAAAGAGCAACAAGAGGCATTTGAAAACCTCAAGGCTTGCTTGGTTTCCCCACCACTCCTCACTCTTCCAAACCATACCGACACCTTTATTCTCGACACAGATGCCAGTGATTGGGCATTAGGGGCAGAACTGTCGCAAGTACAAAATGGTGTTGAACGAGTTATTGCTTATGGTAGCTTTGCCTTAACCCCTCAACAAATGAGATATTGTACTACCAGAAAGGAACTTCTGGCAGTTGTCAGATTCACGAGACAGTTTCGTCATTATCTTTTAGGCCGACCCTTCATTGTCAGAACAGATCATAACAGCCTTAGGTGGCTTATGAGTTTTAAGGATCCACAGGGCCAAGTGGCTAGGTGGATGGAGGAATTAAGCGAATATAACATGGTGGTCCAACATAGACCTGGGAAACTACATGTTAACGCAGACGCTTTCTCCAGAATTCCCTTAGACAATGTGTGTTCAGAATATAAGATAGGATGTGATCTTTCAATTTTACCATGTGGCGGATGCAAGCACTGCACCCGTTTACATGCAAATTGGGCCAAGTTTGAAGAAGAGGTGGACTATGTGGTCCCACTGACTCAAGGTTTTTGTAAGTTTGAAGAATCGGAAGATCCATCAATAGCTGTAGTGAATACGGAGATACAGCATGTACATTTTGAAAATATGAGCAATTCTCAACCACAGTCTGAAATTGCAGGAATACCCTGGGATTTCAGAGAGGGTTGGGATGACACGATATCTTGTACCGGTACTATCTGTCCAGACACAGGGTGGACCCATACCCAATTCGATATTGAATTGATTAATAATGGTCATCAGCTTAGGAGCCTTACCACTGGGAGTGATGCTGTGAGTTTATCAGCTGTTGGTTCGCTTAGGGAAATGGAAAGGACACAGAGAAGTGATCCTGATATTTCTCCTATTATCACCTGGTTGGAAACTGGTGAGGAACCCACTGAGGGTGAACTTTTCATTTGTAGTGTGGCTACTAAATACATGTGGCTGAATCGTAAGAGATTTTTGATGAAAGATAATCTTTTATATAAAGTTAAAAAGCATTGTTCAGATCAAGTTTTAGTGGTCCCTTCAAATTGTGCATCAGAAATTTTGACCTTAGCACATGATATACCTGCTTCTGGACATCAGGGCGAGACTCGTACCAGGTATCGTGCATGTAGGAATTTTTATTGGTATGGAATGAGTGAGGATATTAGATTATATGTGGAATCTTGTCCACAGTGCTCTGTCGGCAAGAAGGCTAACAGAACAGCTAAATGGAATATGACGATATTCCATGCAGGTAATCCAATGGAGCGAGTCCACTTGGATTTCCTGGGCCCTTTGCCTTTAACTCAAAAAGGAAACAAATATATTTTGATGATGACTGATCAATTTACAAAATGGGTTGAATGTATCCCATTACTTGACCAAACTGCTGAAACTATGGCTTGTGCAGCTGTTAGTGAGTTCTTTTCAAGATTTGGTTGCCCGTTTCAAATTCTTACGGACCAAGGTCCTTGTTTTGAAAGTAAATTATTTGAGGAAATTTGTGAACTTTTACAAATACATAAAACCAGAACTACCCCGTACAGACCTTCTGCTAATGTGCAAGTGGAACGTCAAAATCGAACCCTCATGAACGCAGTTCGATGTTTTGTTGATAAAAATCAAAAAGATTGGGACAAATTTATTCCCCAATTGGCTGGGGCACTGCGTTCATCAGTTCACAGGTTAACTGGGTTCACGCCTAATAAGTTGATGCTGGGTCGTGAGGTTAATCACCCAAGCGATCTGGTGTTTAACTTCAAGGAGAATAAAAAACAAGGAGAAATACCTGAATATGTTCAAAATTTGAAAGCTGAAATGAAAAGGGCTCATGAAGTTGCACGTAATCAGTTGAAGTCAGAAACGAAAAAAATGAAAAGAAATTACGATCTCACTCTGAATAAGAAAACATATGAACTTGGTGATGTAGTTTATATGTTAGAAACCGCAAATAAAAAAGGGAAATGCACGAAATTATCACCTTTCTGGAAAGGTCCAGGGATAATTGGTGAGGTGTATACCCCATATTTATTTAAAGTTATTTTCAAAAGCTCAGCCATTGTAGTGAATCATGACAGATTAAAAAAATGCCATGATAGAGTTTTGCCTCCCTGGCTATCCAGGTGTCTTCGAGTGTTCAAAGACACAGGGGTGGTCAGTGTGGTAAGATCTACCTCGAATTTTTGCATTTGTCGAAAACCTTACAGTGGTCAGTTTATGATCCAATGTGATCACTGTTTGGAATGGTTTCATGGAAAATGTGTAGGAGTTACTGCTGAGCAAGGAGCTGCGATCGATGAATACAAGTGTTCTAATTGTTGATTTTCTTTTCATTTTAGATCATGTCAGACTCAGAATATGAATTGGATCTATTATGTCAAGATACAGAAGCAGATTGGTTGCTGTCACCCAAGGGCGATCCAAAGGTATCAGAGCAGTCTTATACTTTATCAGAGACACAGGAGGGTGATCTGACTGTGTCTGGATGTTTAGATCCGATTATTAGTTTTCCCTCAGCTGAGACACAGGAGGGTGATCCAACTGTGTCAGTTCAGTCTGTTTTTGAAAAGGCTTTACAAACTCCTCTTCCATTGCCGACACATGAAGAATATCTGCTTGAGGAAGCAATGGAGATAGAGGAGGGGCCACAGACACACGAGGTTGATCCAAATGTGTCTGAAAATGTAAGTAAGATACATGAGGTTTATCCAAATGTATCAGGGACAGTGGGACAGGGGCCATCACCTACTGTCCAACCCCAAGTTGAAGTTGGTGTTTCTGCCACCCAAAAGGAAAATCTCATTGGATTGGCAGAAAGTATCGCCATAGCACCTGGGGCGGGTCCGCAATCAGAGGATAGACAGATCAAGTTAATGCGGGAGAAACTGCTGAGACAAACTCAGGAGGGGATTTCAATCCGCCCTGCCAGCAGGTTTATGGCCCTTTTTCTAGGAACCGGTTGGTCCCTAGAAGAAATTAAAAACATTTTATTACAACAGTACCAAATGGCCAAGAAGGAAAATAATAGGCTGTGGATGACAGATGCAACTGCCTTGGCTTTGGATCAGTTAGTTTGCCAAGGTTGGGTTAGAGAAAAAATGGGTCCTCTTCCTAAGATAAGATCAAGACCACAGCATACAGCCCCATCTTACACTCCAGTTACAAGGGACATCAGATATTTTCCTAGTGGAAATATCCAAATGAGTAGCATGCCTAGTGCTACTAAGGCACAGGAAAAAATTCAATCCATGGATAAGATCCTGGACAGCAGGGGAGTGTTTACAGTGCCAACTGTGGCCTTACCGGTCACGAATAAGACTGCTCTTGTTCGTGATCAAGGTAAAAAGGAGCAATACATCCAGTCTTGCAAAGACTATCTACGCAAGACTAGAAAGACAGACCGAGGCTCCTGGGGCTAAAAGAAAGGACAGAAGTAGTCCAGTTACTGATTCTCCGAGGACTACCCAAGGAGGTCAGCATTTAAAAAGAAAGGATAAAAGTGGTCCAATTACTGATTCTCTGAGGTCTACCCAAGGAGGTCATCATTCAAAAAAAGATAAAATGTGTCCATTGAAGAGTTGTTCAGAGGCCATTAAAACAGACACACATGGACACTTTATTGGAAATCATTTTCCTGTATCTTGGTGGGTGGAACATAACACCATCACCCCTGAGCCTTTAAGGCAGAAAATGGTTCAAGATATGGTACTGTTGGCAAGGGATGTCCTAGGATGGACAAAGGTGGCCAGGGAAGTAATCCCTGATGTAGTGGTTCTGGAGAACCTAGTAGAATTTTTAAAAAAAGATAAGGCCACAACAGATAGTTTAGCTTCCCTTACCCTACCATCTGATAGTGGGTATTATCTGACCATAGAGGCCATTGCTAAAAATTTAGGAATCCCTCTTCCTAAAGAAGGTATAAAACTACCACAGCTGAATTGTATCGGCTGTTTATTTCACTGGAAGGTAGTTTGCATGGCACTGAATCAAGCAAGTATAGCAGGTCAGGGAATTTTTATGAGGTCTAGATCTCCTTTTTGGAAAGTTAGATTGCTAGTGGATAGGAGCAGAAAAAATAAGATAGAAAAAACTCTTTGGCAAGCTGCTCAGGTGGAGGCAGCTGGGTTGACCTATCCACATGAGACTGATGATCCAATGGCTGCTGCAGCCTGGATCTTGTCAGCTCTTGAAAAGGAGAAAAGTGTTCAGAGGACTATCCAAAGAACATCAGAACCCCAAGCAACAACCACTATTAGAAAAATTAAAACTCCTGTTGCACCGAGGACGGTCCAAAGTGCAAAAGTTCAAGAAAAAATTCAAACTCCTGTTGCACAGAGGATGACCCAAAGTGCAAAAGTTCAGGTAAAACATGTTAAGGGGGAAGAGGAGTTGAAAGTAGGTACTGGAAAAAAACGTACTTGGGAGTCACAAGGGGTGGAGTCTCAGGCAGGGCCTCAACGAAAACTACAGCGCCCAACCGTTACGGAAGGTGTGCTGGGACAGTTGGTAGTGGACCCTGAAGTAGCCCCCTTAAGAAAATCAAAAACAGTCAAAGGTTCCTTGGTTATCACAGCCAGAGTGCCTTTGGGGGAGGTACCATCGGCTATTGATTCCCATTATCATTTTAATAGGATCCAACATAAATTCGGTTTACCAAATATGAGTTTAAATTGTATGTTGGAAAGGACCCGTGGGCAGGTGAAACCCCAAGTCCAGATTAAGTTAGAAGCTGCAGTGAATGTTATCTGTGATCCTGAGGATTATCCAACAGATCCACAGCAGGTGGCCCAGCCACTGGCAGTTGGGTGTCACCCTTCAAAGTACCCCAGCCTTACCACAGAAAAGAGACAGCAGCTGAAGGAATTGGTAAATTCACCCCAGGTAGCAGCATTTGGGGAAATCGGTCTGGATCGTTCATATGTTTCAGGATCTGCCCAAATAGAAGAGCAGGATAGGGTATTTGAGGAATTGTTGGAACTGGCCCCCAAAAATAAGCCCTTGGTTTTACACATTCGTGGGGCTGAAGACCATCTAATGTCACACGATGTGCTAAGTACCGCTCTATTCAAGGTTCTCGAAGCTACCCACAGCAGTCAGGTGATTCATTTACATTGTTTTACAGGGTTGGAAAGTGACGTTAAGACCTGGTTGAGGTTCCGACCCAATACATTTTTTGGCATCACAGGGTTGTGTAAAGTTTTTACACCGGAAATGAAAAGAGCTGTGGCTGCCATTCCAGTTGAAAGACTGCTGTTGGAAACAGATGCACCCTACTTCCCCATGGGTAGGAGGAAATGGACTACCCCTGAAGTCATTGGAGAGGTGGCCAATGAAGTTGCTTTGGTCAGAGTAGGGGAGTCCCCGAAAGATCTGTTGGAAGCCACTTCTGCGAATGCAAGAGTGGTGTACAACATACAGTAAAATACTACCGGGGAACTCTCTCAGAAGGCTATCTGATGGGGGAGATACTAAGTGCACTGTGAAGTAATTTTCTCTTGAAAGTTTATCTAACGAGAGATCTTGTTTAAATTAGTGTACCAATTTCTTAATGTACAAGTAATTTTCTCTTGAAAGTTTATCTAACGAGAGATCTTGTTTAAATTAGGGTACCAATTTCTTAATGTACAAGTAATTTTCTCTTGAAAGTTTATCTAACGAGAGATCTTGTTTAAATTAGTGTACAAATTTCTTAACGTACAAGTAATTTTCTCTTGAAGGGTTATCCGACAAGAGACCTTGAGTTTTAATACTGAATATTTCTTAAATAATTGGACTGTTAGCAGCGGCCATTTTCAGAATTTGCTGCAGTCTAGATTAATTTGACTCAACTTTTTAACCAACACACTCTCCCGGATTGAAGTTTCAAAATTGCTATAAATTATTTAGAACGGGGAAGAGTGTTGTGAAATTGCATTGACGGTACGGCCGATCACCTTCAACCGGATGGAAGCATCGTGAGGAATCCGGAGTTCGCCGAGAACGTACGATAATAAGCGATGAGTTGGCGAAGATTGGTCGAACCGTTCTCTTGTTGAGTGGATTTGAAGCGATAAGACGTATCTTTTCTACTGAGCCAGAAAAAGTGATAGTGTTGTAATTTAAAGAGAACTGAATAGATTATTAAGTGAGTATCCTAAAGTACGAATAACCTATAGACCCAATTGTACTTTAGGTCTCCATAGGCCCCTCGAAGTGAAGTTATTCAGTCAGCCAGGATCTGACTCGTTGCAACTTATGTGAGAGCGGCTACGGGAGCCTTCCCATGAAATGCAGCAGGGCAAAGACCTGTGAAATTATGCCTGTCAGGACCTGCCATGTTGCGAATTGTGAGGGAGTGCAGGCGGGTGCTCTCCCATGGATCGAACAAATTTTGACAGTCTCTTAAAGTTAATTATTCAATCTGTCAGGATCTGCCTCGTTGCAATTTATGGGAGAGTGCCTATGTAGCCAACATCCCCCCCCCCCAAAAAAAAATACCTGTTCCTGTTTTTAGTTATTGGAGAGTGTCGCCAGGTACTCTCTAGTGGTTCCAAACTCTCCATTATGAAGAGTGCCTACGGGCGCTTTCCCACGGATTGCGGTTAGGCTGAAATCTGTGAACACATTTTGACAGCCCACTTGACAGTCATTCATAAATTGGCACTCCACCAGGGAAAATTGCCATAGTGGCCAAGCCAACACTTCCACCCCCCACTCCCCCCCACCCCCCCCCCCTCCAAAAAAAAAAAAAAATTCGATTTGTTGCGAGTTGATGGAGAGTGTCATACCCTGCAATACAGTTACCGCAATTCAAAGTCCTCACATTTGGCGGATGCTCACATTTGGTGGATGGTCTCCATATGCCCATAGAAGATAAGATATTCAGTCTGCCAGGATCTGCCTCGTTGCAATTTATGGGAGAGTGCCTGCGGGCGACTTCCCATATACTGCAGCGGGGCAAAGACTTGTGAAATTACCCAGTCTGTCAGGATCCGCCTCGTTGCGAATTGTGAGGGAATGCATGCGGGTGCTCTCCCATGGATTGATCAAATTTTGACAGCCTCTTAACTTTAATTATCCAATCTGTCAGGATCTGCCTCGTTGCAATTTATGGAAGAGTGCCTATGGGCACTTTTCCATGCGTTGCAACGTGGCATAAACGTATGAACACATTTTGATAGTCCATCTGACAGCCAGGCATAATTTGGCATGCTACCAGCGTCATCATAGTGGCCAACATCACCCCCACCCAAATCAGATCTGTTATAAGTTATTGGAGAGTGTCGAGAGGTACTCCCTGGCGGTTCCAAACAAAGTGAATCTCCATTATGGAAGAGTGTTTATGGGCGGTTTCCCGCGGACTGCGGCAGGGCAGAAATCAGTGAATAAATCCTGACAGTCCCCTTGACAGGTAGCCATAATTTGGCACTCTACCTGGGATAATTACCTTAGTGGCCATTAGTGGCCAACACTTCCCCTACCCCCCTCCCCCACCCCCCACCCCGAATCTGATCTGTTGAGAGTTGTTGGAGAGTGTCTTCGGGTACTCTCTCTAGTGGTCCCAAACAAAGCGAATCCCTATTGAGCAAATATTATTCGCCTCTGGATCAGTACGAAGCCTGGCTCTAAAACAATAGGACTGCATTAGGACTTACTCACTTTTCTTTAACCGAACGAGGACCGGATGCACATCTTTGGGCTTTACTCTGAAATACAAGTTAGTACCGCAATTCATTGTACCTTAGTTCAAAATTAGGGTACCGCAACTAAAACTTCTCACATGCTGTGCATGGTCTCTAGAAGAAATTCCCTACCACCCATTGCCAAAGTAATCGACCGAATGCTACAAACCCAGCCGTGGGAGGTACAAAAAACAAACTTCTCTTAACTGTTTGTTTCTTTGCCTATCACGGACCACAGCCTGTGACCCTCACTGAATTGAGCCTGTTGAACTCATTCCAGTGAGTGCCATGGGCTGTGATCGGGGTAAATTGACGATCTTGGAAAATAAAATGGTACCGTCCCCGGCAAACTGCACCAGTTCGGGAATAAGAGGTATTACAGCTAATCAAAAAACAAACTATAAGCCGATATCACCACCCAACCAACCAACCCTGAATATGTGTATAACATATCTAATCTTATTACAAACTGTATATACTTGTTATTCCATAACAGTTACTTCTGTTTTTCTTCTCATCCTCTTCAAATACTGCCACTCACTCTCACTGTTGCGCAACCAACCTGTATCAAACATACTAACTGCATTTCACGGCACCTCGACGGGCCTTTTTCCAACTGTTATCCAGACTTGAATCATGGGTATTAGCATCGAGCAACACAGGACGGCAGTCGGTTTGCACAACAATCTCCTCGTGTACAGGTACCGTGTGACGATTAAACCAGGTAGACCTCAGCATCGCGTGACGATTCGTATCGTAAAAGTCCGTTTCACGCTGGTTTTGTGCGTTATTCTGGGCATCATTCTTCTGTCTGGCGACATCGAAGTTAATCCAGGGCCATCCCAAACTGGGACAGCAGACGTAAGTAGTATTTCTATACTTAATTATAACATCAGAAGCATCAGGTATAAGCTTGATCATATTATAGACGACATTGATGATTTCGACATTATCTGTTTTACCGAAACGCACCTCGATCCCAGTTTCAATTCTAACAACGTTTTGATTACCCCCACCAGTTAGAAAGGATAGGAACCAACATGGTGGCGGTGTCGCGGTTTATTTTTCAAAAGAAATATATGCCAAACGTTTACCCGAACTAGAATTTGACCAGTCGGTCTTATGGTTTGAGATTACCTCAAAACGCAAGTTTCTGCTCTGCCTGGCATACCGATCGGTTCAGTTCTCTACCAATGACTACTGGGAGAAGCTCGAAAGAGCCATTGAAGAGTCAATCAGCATAAATCCGTCCCTGATAATTACCGGATATTTAAATAGCGACCTTCTTAACCCTTCCAGTCGATTAAACGAAATTATAAACTTTTACAACCTACAAAACGTCACTGAACAGCCGACTCGTGTAACGCCAACCTCAAGTACTTTATTAGACCCAATAATAGTTAGTGATAATGTTGTGATTCTGAACTCAGAAGTTCACGAACTTGGTGTTTCCGACCACAAAGCTGTATCAGCAGTCATAGAGACTGGAATTGCACAGTCCGAAACGAAAATTCGACAGATCTGGAATTATAACAGGGCAGATTTCCCCAAAATGAATAATTTGATTTCTGAAACAGACTGGTCCTTCATCTCAGACACGACTTCCCCTGATATATCATACCATAAATTTGCATCCAAATTTTTAAATATTGCTAGAGAATGTATTCCATCTTATAACATAGTTATCCGTCCCCATGATAAGCCCTGGTTTGACTCGACTCTTCGCCGGGAAATTCGCCATAGACACCGTTTACGGAAACGAATTCTGAAAAATCCAAACCCACGAATAATTGAAAAATACAAACACGCCCGAAACAAAGTAAATAACATGAAAAAGAAGGCTAAATCCACCTATTTTTCAAAATTAGATACTTCACTTTCAGTAAGTAGAAACCCTAAAGATTTCTGGCACACTGTTAAACAGTTACTGAATAATTTTGAAAGCAAGCCTTCTGTCCCTTTTCTTAACCATAAAGACAATGCGGGTAGTCCAGTTATGGTAACAGATGACAAAGAAAAAGCTGACTTGCTCAACAAAACATTTTTGTCAAATAGTAAGATAAATGACGACGGACATAGTTTACCTGCTTTCAGAAGCAAGTGTTCTGAGAGTCTCTCTGAGATAGACGTCTCTGAAGATGAAGTGACTCGAATCCCAGGCAAACTAGATACCAAAAAAAGCAACTGGACATGATAGCATAAGTAATCGCATGCTTAAAGAAACCAAAGATACAATATGCAAGCCTTTGGTTCCGTTATTTAGGCTTTCTTTTTCTTCATGTGTCTACCCATTGGGATGGAAGCTGGCAACTGTCGTACCTATATTTAAAAAAGGAGACACACACGACCCCAGTAATTATAGACCTATTTCTCTACTAAGCTGTGTCAGTAAAGTTATGGAGAGGATTGTTTTTAACCATATGTACGAATACTGTTGTGTCAACAATTTACTTTTTAAATACCAGTCTGGCTTTCTACCCCAAAATAGCACCGTCTATCAGCTCATCGAAATATATCATAATCTCTGCTTAGCCTTTGATAGGAACCAGTTTTCACTTGGAGTATTCTGCGACATATCAAAAGCGTTCGATAGGGTTTGGCACAAAGGGTTAATTTATAAACTGAGACAAAACGGTGTATCTGGCCCACTCCTTGAGTGGACCAAAAGCTATTTATCTGATCGTAGACAAAGGGTAACTGTTAACTCAACTCCCTCTGAGTATTTATCCTGTTGATTACGGTGTTCCCCAAGGATCCGTCTTAGGTCCCTTCTTCTTCCTTATATACATAAATGACATTTCTGAAAATTTAAATGCACCGGATGCTTGTAGACTATTTGCGGATGATACAAGTATAACAGAAACTGGATTTGAACTGGACGATATTGTTTCAAAGTGTAATGAAAACCTTGCGGCCGTTTCCGAATGGGCAAATGCATGGCTTGTTACATTTAACCCTTCAAAAACTGAAACTGTTTTATTCACCAAAAAACGTGTTAATGTAAGCAGTATGGTAATGTTTGGTGACACGCCACTCGAAATGGAAAAGTCTCACATCCACCTCGGCCTATCTTTACAGGGGGACTTAAACTGGAATGTCCAAATTAATAGATTATGCCAAAAGGCTAATTCCAGACTGTCCCAGTTACGAAAATTAAAGTATATTCTAGGTCGAAAAAGCCTGGAAACGCTGTACAAATCATTCATACTTCCTATCTTAGAATACGCCGATGTGGTGTGGGCCGGTGCGCCCGACTACCAACTTACCAAATTGGATAGAATACACGCGGATGCAGCGAGAATAATATCCGGTCTAACGAGATCAACCCCGGTATCTGCTCTATTTGCGGAACTTGGTTGGGAAACCCTTGCGCAGAGACGTCATCTCCACAAAATGAAAACATTTTTTAAAATCGTAAATAATCAGGCCCCCACATATCTCTCTGACTTATTGCCACGGACCTTCGAGGATACTTCCACGTATAGCACCCGGTCGCACACTAATTTTCAATTCCCACTTACGCACACGGCAACATTTAAGCGCTCATTTATCCCCTCATGTATCTCGGAATGGAATGCATTGCCCCAAGAAATAAGACAATCGAGTTCACTGAATAACTTTCTCAAATATTTTAATAGTGGCGCATGCAGACCACCTAAGTACTTTAACAATGGCGATAGGGCCGTCAATATTATACACTGCAAGTTGCGAAATTCGTGTAGCGACCTAAATTATGATAAATACTCCAACTACGTCCATGATACACCTATCTGTTCGTGTGGCTACGAGACTGAAGACGCAAACCATTACTTTTTCGACTGTAATAACTATTCAAACGAAAGACTAGTCCTACAGAGAAATCTTGCGCATCTTACAATAAGATCGACCAACGATCTTCTTTATGGTATCCCCAACCTACCAGAATCCGTCAACATCCACCTTTTTCGAAGTGTACAAAATTTCATTAAGGCCACGAAGAGATTTTAAGACTGGACCGTAATCAGGCAGACTAGTCCGTCAACATATTCCCAGCCAAATGTCCTATAACATGAGTGTCCGTTTTCATTTTCATTTCCATTTCCTTCAGTTACGTGTTTGTGCATTCCGCATGTTCGTCCTGTATACCCTGGCTATAACAGTGGTAACGGGGCTCCGTCTAAATCGCGGTTCCGCTGGAATCACGATTGTACCGTGATATGACACGTTGGCTAGTTGACCAAGTCCAGCAGTGTTGCGATGTGGCAGTTCATCTTTCACCTTTCTGTTCTCCTTCCTCTCGCCTATCTGTTTTGACTCTTGTGAAGTCGAATACCTACCAACATCCATCTTGAAGAGTGTACATACACAATATTGTTTTAATTATTCATAAGTTTGCTTTGCCATGGCATGCACATTTTGGTAACTTTTTGTAAATATTTGTAAAGATAATCTGAAATTTTCAAATGTATATTATAGCGGGGGAGGAATTCGCTAGAATTGTGCACTTGGTGATACCTTCCTGAAATTTGGCATGATGTAAGGGTAGGCATCAGAGATTTCAAAATCGATCGGCTACAAGTTGGCACCATCCTCTAGCCACCACTAGCAGCGAAATCCAAAATGGCCGCCAAGCGGATCGAAAAAAAGCTATTTTCGCCGATCGCACAACTGAAGCTCCAAACCTAACACCATACATGTGCTGTAATTGATGTGAATGATGGAGTGAAGCCCTTGGAACAAGTTGGGGGGAAGATTAATGGATAATGGGATCAGAATTTCCGTCGATGTGTGCGTCTGTGTGTCTGACTGTCAGTATGATCGTCCGTCCGTAGATAAATTAGTGTTGAATGTTTCTCGGGAATGCAATGGTCAAATGAACATGGTATGAGAGATTCCTGTCAACACATGAACAAGGGTACTCGATAGTATGCAGCAGTGGGGATACTTGGACATTTGATAATCCAATTAAAGTGACAGTCTATTCTCAACTTCCGGCATTTTCGATAGATTTATTTTCTAAGAAAATAAAACTATCAAATTTCTAGAGGAGTTCTGGTTCAATCTCAACACCATAGCGACACGTCTGCCAGCAAGGGCAGTGCTGGAATGAACTCGGGATGCATTAGTTCCCGTTGTTAATTATACAATGTTATCTTGCCAGTATAGAACATTGGCAAAATGGGACTAGAAGGGGTGAGTGTATGTTTGCAGTCATTCGAGGTACAGGAATATTTTTTGACTACAAGTAGTATTCTTCATTTTCGGCCAGTTAAGATGTGGTGTGTTCCAAGTCAGGATTAATGTTGCCGACACTTAATGCCCATCCCTCATGGTATGCTACTTTACCAGGGATATAGAGATATAGCCACCACTGGGAGCCAAAACATGACCTTTGATGTCGATGAGTGGTCGAAATGTTTTAGCGAATAACTTATCGAAATATGATCCGGTATGGCAATTTGATACCTTACGTTAGATTTATTAGATCAACTCAGGTATGGATTCATTGAGACATGAGTGCGCTACAAGATGAAGGATTTCCAAGTTGATTTGCTATGGAGTAGGAACTGACTAGTCACATGTGGCCTATGGCCAGAGAAAGACAAGGATACCATAGATGAACACACGGGTGAACGAAGGTATCAACTGTTGTACAGAGGCAAAATAGTTGGGGATATTGTATCATGCTATGCATGAATTAACACCGTCTTGTGCAGTAAATAACAGACTATTTTCCGAAATCTAAAACTGTATTCCTATACCCCGGACAATGTAGCAAGCCACATGGGATGAACATTTGTTAGCAAAATCAACTCAACTAGAAACATGACATGTGTTAACTGGCCGAAAATGGAAAAAAAAATACCAGAATAGGAGATGACTGGTCCTAACATGACAGTATACTACTCAATATTGTTACAACAGCCACCTTCACACTTACACAAAGGTGTGCACCTTAATCCAGCTTTCAAGCATTTGCAATTGCCCTTGCAGGCCTTGGCACAACTACAGTGGAGCATCAGTGCACATGCAGCACTTGCGTCTCCTAGGTGAGTCCAAAATGGGACCAGAATATTGAGACGTGGATTCCACTCCCATCCGTACTGTGATGGGTCTGGCACACATAAGTGTTTCTGCAGAGCACGATGCCAAATGAAAGATGACACAAGAATTACCCTTTTTACATGTTGATACAGAGCTGCTTTGGTGGGCGGGATGTTTTCCATAGACTTAAGGCCATGTGTGAACATATGCCGTCTCGCATCATTGACACGTGTACTGACACAACTGTTACTGTACATCTGTATGGTGAGTTTTTCGATATGCTGCATATGAGGGGAATCCTCTGAAAAGACTTGCGGATTCTCAGTCAATTCTATCATCATTTCAGTTGATGCGGGAAAATTCATCCATGCATTCCATCCTGTCTTCTTCCCAATGCCGAGCATGCTGGATGTTACATCACAACCTGTGAAGGCGTGGAAGAAAGTCAGGGCCTTACAGTAATCAGGTCCAAGTTGTGAAGCTATCTCATGAATTGGCATATCTTTATATGCCTTTCCAATTCCAAACCCAATCCACAGCTCACTGAGTCCAAGGTCACGGAATGTTGCGAAATGGTGCAAAGACAGAATGACGACATCAGAATCAACCGTGCGAAGAAAAGCTATTTTGTGACCTTGTGAGACTGCATGGTTGAGATGAAGCATCATGCGCGTGTCTGCTTCCTCGTGGTTCGATGGAGATATGTCACATAAGCTAACATCCTTATTGCATAGTACATATTCTCCTGATGTCGTTAACAACTGGTACTCGGATGTTGATGTTAATTTCAGCAGTTCAGCAGACAGGAACTTGAAAAATTCGTCTTTATTCTCACTAACTTTCAAGAATGCCTGCCAATTCTTCCCTTTAGGTAAAGGGACGTTCTCGGACACCCGTATCAACCTAACTGCTGTCTCACCGAGGCGTTTTGCTCGCGTCTGATTCTTCAAACTGCCTTCGGGGTAACAGTCATAGATCGCATCAACCCTTGTGGTGTTCGTGTTAATCAGAGATTCGATGTATGGCAATAATTGCAATCGAGCATATTCTCCAAACAGATCCGCTTTCTGTGGTTTGATTACATGGACTACAGCAGGCATATCCAAGATGACAACTGAAGCTTGTCTAGCTGCTGAATTCTTCCCTTGTGCAGGAATAGCTGGTAAACAATTGAGAATTTGAGATTTTGTCCCACTCCGTAGCTTACCTCTATCGGATAATGCTGGCGGATCACGTGCATTCTCGTGCATGAAAAACTCATCCATGTTTGAATCAGGCCGGGCTTGCAGTGAAACGAACATCTGGGTAACTATTGCGGCAGTTGCTTTACTTGACATGAGTTTGTCTCGGCCTTTGTCCAGGTTGGCTGGGGGTGGGTTAAGGAAGGTATATATATTTGCCTTGGGAATAACATCATTCAGGGGTACGGTGCATTCCACAAGCCTTTCCTTCAAGAAAGTGGAATATAAATGCTTGCCCCTTTCGGGTAATGACCGTAAACTCTTACTAACTTCGGGGTCCATATATTCACCAGTATCTAATGTCACCAGCTGACCACTAGTTTCATCATAAGGGTTGATAATGAGTCCCTGATTCACCAGATCGAGGAGAGATTTCAATTGATTCAGAAATTTTTTCTGCTCTGATACCGAACTTTCCGGGTGTTCCGTGTTATCTGATGATGTTGTGTGGAAACTTGCATATTCATACTCATCTATAACACGCAGAACTTCTGACCTTGAAAGCTCAATAACGACTTTCTCTTCAGCCTGGCCATAGAGACCTTTTGGACCACTGTCTTCTTTGAGTAGTTGGATACTATGTTCTTGGCTCTGATCTAAACCCATCATACTGAACTTCCTCTCACTACGCTGGACCACAAAATGGCCTTCCATGAATTTGTTGTGGATTGAAGGATGCCGCCTGGGTAGCTGAGACATGTCTCTCAGAAATACGGGGACCCACCGACAATAATTTGTATGTCCTAGGGCAAAAAAGTAACTGCACAACTCATCGATAGAACACAGTGTACCAGGCCAGTTACCGATTCGTTGGTTCCGAACGAATTGACAGCTTGTCAAGAGAAAGTTCCGAACGATTTCACCCCAATAGCGCGCAGTTGGAGATTGTGAAAGAATCCTCTGTTCCCACATTTCAAATGACTCATGGGGCCCAGTCTGCTGACAGTAAATCTCATAAGCATTCTTTCTGAGGATCTCAAGCCAAGCTAGAGTGAGAAGATATGCCTGTCGCGTCCTCTTGACATGTTTCCCACCAAGTAGGGATGATGCTACACCGGGTGTGAATATCTTTGCGAGGTGAAACATTCGCTCCCAACCAGAACCACCCATAAGCTTACCACCAGCTTCTTGGGTGCACATTTCAAGATGCAGGAATCCAATCATACACACCATTCGATCCTCACCTATCTCCTCTGGGAACAGCCATTGACATTTTTTCTGCCTGGCATACAACGGACAGTCACCTTCAATGACAGGTATCTGGCCGGGGTTTACGAAAGCAGTAGCTTCCCTGACCACATACATAGCATGCTTCTGCATACTGAGTGAGTCCGCTTTCTGCTCACTGAAAACAGGGAATACCCCAATAACTGCACGAGGTTTGACATTGTCTTGATCTTCATGTTTTGAAAAGAAGCCTGAAAAGGTCACAGGGACTTCATCAAGCTGCCAGCTGCCATCAACCTTCCCTTTATTGCTGATCTGTGACACATGAGACAACCAGTCATTCTCTCCCACGTTCAAATCTGCATATTCATTGGGCCGTACATTACATTCATCTGGAGATTCAAGCCTGATGTCCCCACCAAAGTCTTCAACGAAAGGAACAAATGCATAGTCGTCTGGGAGTTCAATTTGTGTGTCTTCTGGAACATCTAAACTCAGTGGTGGGGGATCAGTACCCACATTGTCCCTGCTCAGTTGACCAATGAGTGTGATGGACGTACCATGCATATCAGATCTACCAGATACATCAATGTTATCAGTGGTTCCTATCGAGAAAACATTACGTTTGCAGTTAGCTGGGACTACAACACCTTCGTTCTTGAACCGCAGTGAAACAGCTCTCGCGAAACTCCTGCGAACATCCATTACGCGATCATAAGAGACAGAGAGTCCCATTTGATGAAAATCTCTGATAAGATTTTTCATACGATCATGGGCATGCAACTTCAAACCCACATAAAGAGGCATTGGAGTTTCTCTGTCACGTCTCTGGTGAACATTTTGTGCATGTTCGGAGCGTTTCGCTGAATTGCTGATCAACATCTGTGAAATAGTACAAGCCACTCGAGTCTTGGCATTAACAGTCTCATCATCGCCTAAGTTCTGTATACTACATGTGCCCTCAAGTAGAACTCTAAGAAGAGTCAGGAGTGAGTTGGGTACAGGCTCGCTCAAGCAATAAGATGAAAATGATCCCGTGAAAGGAGCTTGAGATATGAGTATGTGTTTACGCAGAAGAAGACCCACATCAACTATCTTTTTTGCCTCTTCCTCAGACACTATACGAGTTAAAGATTCGGACAACAAGGAGCCAACTCGAAACCTACTTGAAATAAACACATCTCTACCCTGTGTGAAGGCGTCCCAGCCATCGCCCAATTTCTGCAACAAATGTTCTTTGAATCGAGTGGAATGTATTTCTTCACTAAGCCAATCAGAACCGACTTGCTTCAACCTCCGACTGTACAGATTCTTGAGATCGACAAGCTTCATCGCGGAATCGTTGTGTTCAACAAATGTTATGAGCTCTGCCATAACGAGAGGGTCATAGGGCAGGCCTGACGCGGAATGTTCGGCGTTCTTCGACTTTTTAGATTTAGCCGCTCGTGCTTCATTGGCAAGCTTACAATAACAGGTTTTGTGATAGTAAAGATCACTAGCAGCGGAATCAAATGCTGCATTGACCCGAGAAAAAACAACCCAGTTCTCGGCTTCCTTTGCCATAATTTTGAGTTTATTGTTATCAGACATTGATCTGCAAATAGGCTCACTGCTGTCACCTTCGCGTTTGTGACAATAAACACACTGGGGCAGTTTCCTGTCACAGCCAGATTCAAAACTTGTCCGTGTTCTTTTAGGACTCAGCGTGGAGCAGGATGCCACTGCCTCATTTCGCTCTCGCTTGTGTAGCACGCGCTGTACGATGTGAGTCCGAATACTGTCACGGCATGTCTTATGATATATTGCCTTATTCGTCAACAGTGACATCGACATACACTCATCACTCTCTCTCATCAAACAATCAATGGTCAAATTATATGGAAGCTCAACGCCATTATCTAGGAAGCGCGTTATGTCTTCCTCAATAGCTTTATAGGCGTCATGAAAACGAGATTCTCTATACGGACGCATCAATTTCTTGGAACTGTCTTGCTGGCAAAAGCAACAACGTTCCCAGTCAGTACTAGTCCGTACACGAAGAGGATTCTCACTCATTCTGTGAATGATTTTTGTGAACAATCGCGTTCTCGAATTAATTTCGACAGACAAATCAGAATTGCTTGCGGAATTACGCCAAACAAGAGATTGTATGGCAAAGAGACTGCTTCATAAAGAGCGTTGTTTCTCCGGGATCAGCGTCATTCAGGTTTGCCTGAATGACGCTGATCCCGGAGAAACAACGCTCTTTTCAAGTTCCAAGAAATTGATGCGTCCGTATAGAGAATCTCGTTTTATTCTACATCATCTCCCACGTCTGTTTCCAACACGTGCGTGGATCAGAGTTCACTTTCGCGCCCTTACAATCGGATGTATAGTCGGTAGACCGTCGAAAAGGAGGTTCCCTTCAGCCGCTGGCGGCCATTTTGGATTGTGCCGCTACTGGTCGCCACCGGTCGGTGTCAACTTGTAGCCGATCGTTTTTGAGAACCTCATAGCCTACACTAACAGTGTGCCAAATTTCAAGAAGGTATCACCAAGTGCACAATTCACCTGTATGTGACGAATTCCTCCCCCGCTATTAAGGAAAGGATATTATCTAAGTGCTAGGCACTTGTTATCCAATCCATTTTGTTATAACAAATAAAATATGTTTAATAATAAAGCGTCGTTGAACCTCAATAAATAAATAAATAAATAAATAAATAAATAAATAAATAAATAAATAAATAAATAAATAAATAAATAAATCTAGTGCGAGTGTGTTTGTTTTATTTTATGGGGAAATGTTCAAAACAACTAAACCATTTGCCTTCTCTTTTTGCACACATGTTCTACTGACGTGAGAGTTTCGGTCAAGATTCCCACTGGGCGTCTCAAAGTTCATTTTCAATTTCCCCTTTCACGGGACGATCAGTCAGCTAGTTTCAAATAAAAGCTATTCAATGATTTCAGAATAGAGATCTTTATTCAACCCATTTTTAAAAACAAAATCGGAATGTGTCGTCTGCTTTTCATGATTTTAGAAATGAGTGAATATTCTCAACCACTCATCTGAACTGCACATTGCACATGTGCAGTACCATAATAATACAAACAAATAACAAACTGATCCCACGCGTATCCTTATAAACAACCTATCACATCTCATTCTGCATTCATATTCCAAAAAAAGCAACAAATAATTTATTCCATATCTCATAATATTTAATCTTTTTACTGCCACTCCCACTTTATCCATATATGGAGGACCTCTATGTACGCCAATATGCGTGAAAGTTCAATAAAATGCATGGCATACTTGAAACGCTATCATCTGATTAAATGTTGGAATGGGCACTCTGAGCCCTTCCCAACAATTAATCAGATGAGAAGTTTGATCTGCGCACACCAGGACGAACATATAATCATCATAAAATAAGTGACAATAGTCGCTTTCGGCAGCGTAAGTGTTAATTTAGAGTAGTTGATTACCTTCTTCGTGGAAAAATGCATAATCTGACTGCACTAATGATACGTAATATTCTTAACACATTCAGGGATGAACACCTACTTAAACGTGCACCTTCTATCAAATGCTTTCTTAATGCTTGTCGATAGAACAGGTAAACTCACCGTTAGTCTCAGACATGCCCGGAAACTAGATTGAGTGACCCACCTAAATACCGATTTTCAAACTCAATAGTCTAATAAGTGTAGCGTTGTTTAGATATGAACAACGATTGAAATTTACCACAGTAAGTAAAGCACGGCCGCAGTGAACTAATCACTTTTCACGAATAGGCAATATTTCCACGGACGCAATAATATTAAATTTAAAACACTAATTATAGGAATAAGTATCAAGAATTTAATTAATCAGCACCACCTACAGCCCGTTGCTTGATTAATTAAAAGTTTGCTGATGATAATGTTTATTACCTAGTAAGACATACGTGAATATCACTGCCCACGCGTGGATGGATCACGACCAGTCTACGGTGACTGTACTGTGCATCCAATTTACATCGACTTCGTTGTCCAAGTGGTCCAAGTATAGTTTCATTGAACAGCTGGACACGCCTACAATTTTGTTAACAGTTGGGCGAAACCCATCCCTGTTTCAAGCAAACCAATAACAAATTGTGAAAAAAAATCTTGACCTTTTCCGGCATATCAGCTATTATTATGCCAGTAATTGTTATTGACCAATCAGCTTCAATATCTAGTGACCGTATATGAGACTGTGTATCATCGAACTGACCGTATATAGAACTTATATACGGTCTGTTCCGACATTTTGTGTTTGACATCCAACTCTCGCTTTGATGTTTTTCCTAATTTCGCGTGTTCAACGAACAACAAATAATTTCGCGTGTGTGTCTGTTGAGCAACGTACAACTATAATACGTTTCTTCCAGTCTTTGAGAAATTTTAATAAACAAATGTAAATAAATACAATAAATAAACCACTAAAACGACATGTATAGGAACATTAATATCACCATTAACAACAAATAATGAATGAAACTGTTCCCACTTACCTTCTTGAAAGAATTGTCAATCCATTTGCTCCAGTTGTTTTATTTTTCCAGTACTTAACACTGAATTAAAGTTGTGAATTGTTAATATAAATTCCTGTTTATTGAGAAGAAAACTCCGTTGTTTCAGTGCCTGCTACTAGCGTGACCTTCACATGACGTACAACCGGGAAATTCCCTGATAGTGATAACAGAACATTTGCGCTAGGAATCTGGGTACACTTATGGTTGTGTCTCTTTCAAAGGACTGGCATAATAAATACGTTATGGGGCTTTCAGTGGGCGGGTATGGTGTGATATAAGGCTCAGCAAAATCAATATTAGGCTCGGCCTTCGGCCTCGTCTAATACTGATCTCACTTCGCCTTATATCATACCATATCCGCCCACTGAAAGCCCCATACTTATAATATTTTACCTCATACAAGTATCTGTGAATTTCATTGGTTCAAAGACGTCACATGCAGACTGCATATAAAACCATATACTGCCTGTCAACATCAATATACGCCGACAGCTATGGGTAACCTCCCCTTTGTTCATTGATTATTCAAAATGGCGGCAGCCGATAAACGCTTCAAGTTGAAAGATTGAGTGTTGGAAGCCCACATTTGGTCTGAAGTGCAGGTTAGGCAACTTAAAAGGCTTCATCTTCTGTGGATCTGTGTCATGTTACCTTCGAAATGAAACTGTTTGGTATGTATGAATTTGCCTTGTCACAATTTATGGGAGAGTGCCTGTAGGCACTCTTCCATAAATTGTAACAAGGCAAAGACACGTTAACACATTGTGAGAATTCTCTCATTTAATTTTGATCGCTGGTGTTATTAGTTCTATGCATCATTGCAACAGTCGGTAAGATATATTCGTTACACAGTTTGTTGGTGGCCTAATATGGTATATATAGTGTCAGTTAATTTCATATTGGACGAGAGCTTCGCTCGAGTCCAATATGAAATTAACTGACACCATATATACCATATTAGGCCACCAACAAACTGCGTAACCAATATTATTGACATAAAAAAAAGTTATTTATATTTGAAAAGCATCCAACGTCTCAAGCTCTCAGGCTACTAGTCAAAATCTGAAAGGAATTAGACGCTGTGCTGGGTTTATCTGTTTAATCACTTTTCGTGGAGTTTGCGCGCAGAATGTCATTGATGTAATGTGATGTTTTTTGCTCGCAAAATATCCACATTTTTTTCCGCTCCAGTTATTGATATTCCAAACAATAAGTATTTAATTCACCTTGAAAACATCAATATATTAACAAAATAGGTGGAACGGCGCGGCGTAATCATAAAGCTACAGTTGTGGTGAGTCTTGATTCAAAATGTTTAGTACACAAATGTCTGATAATAATGTTAATCTCATCAAAGATTCTGTTAACTCACCTCTCAATTGGGAAACATTTCTTGCGTTGATTCAAACAAACTGAACGTTTATGGTATTTTTATTCAGACGGAATAATTCAGTTGACAGGACAAACGAACCCTTTCAGGTGTGCCTTTTAACCCTTTACCTAACGTAACGGCCAAAACCGGTCAGCGCTATTCTCAAAAATCACCAATTAATTTTCATTATTTTTTTCATTTTTTGTCTCAAAAACATAGGTTATGACCCCTCGTTGGAACGAGCTCGACGAGCTCGTTCCAACGAGGGGTCATAACCTATGTTTTTGAGACACAAAATGAAAAAAAATTAGTTATTCAAGAATTATTTTTGCAAGTGTCGTCTGCTTTTCAGGTTAGGTAAAGGGTTAAACCCACTGAAATATTCAATCCGAGTGAATCTACAAATAGGCGATGGGCTATTTAAGGCCTACCTTAGTTCCAGGCCACAAAGCGCCATAGTCGTTTACGAATTTGACTGCTGACTTGAGAAGTTTTCTATGTATGAGAAACTCAGAAATGTTTTGACAAGATTATAAATAGCACATTTGTGATATATACTGTTGAAATAGTGCCCCGTCGTGCAGACGATAACTCCCACACATTCCACACGTGATGATTGGTGATCTTGAACTTTGCCTCACCAACTTCACATTATTATGTGTAAAACGTATGGAATTTTATTCCTGCACCATGGTCGGAGTTTACCGACTGAATACAAAGCCAACAACGCACATTCGCATACGCCGACAATCTTGTTTAGCCATGGTTGTGGGGATTTGTTTTTCTTTTGTTCTCTGACAAACAGGTCCCTACAAAATCTGAAAATTAACCCTTACTCACTAATTTCTTTGTGATAACATGGAGAAAATAAAATAAGTCCTTATGGGGAGGCCAGAACTATTGTCTAGGTTCTATCAAAGTCGAGAAGGCAGACTCCATACATAACCACAATCCACCCAGGCATACACACTCTAAGTAAAAAGACTCGGAACGTTTTCAAAACACTGCGTTTGTTCTATTCGGATTAGCGCTTCGCCGAACACGACTCGAGGACGACGAATTCTTGAATAACTTACAATTATCAATTTTTGCCTCAAAAAACAAAACCATGACTTGTGAATCCTCATGGGAACGAGCGCGTTCAAACGAGGAGCCATAAAGTATGTCTTAAAGACAAGAATTAAAAAACAATAATATTTGAGTGTAGTTCTTCTGTGGTTAGCGCTGACCGGAATGGCTGTAAAGTTAGGTAAAAGGTTAACCCTTTACCTAAAATGAAAAGCAGACGACACTTGAAAACACAATTCTTCAATAAGTATTTTTTTTCATTTTTTGTCTCAAAAACATAGGTTATGACCCCTCATTGGAACGAGCTCGTTCCAAAGAGGAGTCATAACCTATATTTTTGAGACAAATAATGAAACTATAATGAAAATTAATTGGCGATTTGTGAGACTAGCGATGGCCGATTTTGGCCATTACGTTGGGTACAGGGTTAAGTCTGCGACAGACCTATCACTATTATGCTACAAAATGGCAAAACAAAATTAAAATCAAAATCGCTTTTAGATCGCGGTCTAACTTTTGTACCAGCACCAAAGCCTAAAACTGATAACCAAACAAATTTACCATCATACAACTGTAATTTTCTAAGGCAAATGAAATTAGCAGACCGCTTCAGAAACTCCAGCGGTCGGAAACTTCCTTTTACAGAATCATCTGGTTGGTCACCTCCACATAGTGAAGTAGATCCCGAAATTATTGAGGCTAGCAAACGAATCATCCAAAAGGTGTTCAGCATGAACATACTCTCCGATAAAGACAACCTAACAGCTGGCGAACGGAGAGCCCTCACGAAACGTCGAAAAAATAAGAAATTAGTAATTAAACCAGACGACAAAGGTGGGTCGGTAGTTGTTCTATCTCGGGATAATTATATAAATGAAGCCATGAGACAACTCAGCAATACTAAACATTTTAAGAAAATAGATTCACTTATTTGGCCTAGTAATATCGAAAAATTCAATAAGATCTCAAAATTTCTCCTCGACGAAGGTCACACTACCAAAAAACAATTGAAATATTTAACAGCTAAGCTCAGTACTCAAACAAGACAATTTTATATCCTACCAAAGATCCACAAGGACCGTTCTTCATGGACGGATGACTTAACTCCACCCGGGAGGCCAATTGTATCAGATTGTAATTCGGAATCTTATGCGATCTCGGAATTAATTGATTATCATCTGAAACCTATAGCAAATAGACATTCGAGCTATCTAAAAAATACACAGGATTTCCAGTCAAAAATTTCGAAATTGAAAATATCGAAAAATGCAATTCTGGCTACTTTGGATATCGACAGTATGTATACGAACATTGATATTGATAAAGGTGTTAAATCAGTTAAAAATGCATTTGAAAAATATCCCGATGCAAAACGCCCGGATGAACAAATTTTGGATCTTTTAGAGCTGAGCTTAAAAGGTAATGACTTTCAATTCAATGGAGAATATTTTCTACAAATAATGGGTTTGTCCTATGGGCAAAAGATTCAGTCCTAATTTTGCAAGCATTTGTGTAGCGGAATGGGAGGAAAATGCCTTAAGGGGACGTCCAACCTAACTTTGGTCAAATTTCATGTAATTTTCTTTCAAGTCTAAAAAAGACCCAAAATGAATAACCCCAATAAATTATATACCAAAATGCTTGGAATGAAACATAGAACATGTGGAAACTGAAATTTGCCATGGAAGTGCTGCCATGTGTAAATAGCACCACCTGAAAGTCTGCTATGGCATAAGTAAGAGAACAAAATTTTTACAATAAAATACCTCAAAATAAAATAACAGCTGTATTCTATAAACATTTAAGTACATACTCGAAGAAATCTTTTCCTAATTCATGAAAGTAATGAAGATTGAGACCAAATTTTATAAGTGGAGTGCTCACTGATTGAAGGCAGACATTTTCTTTTGTTGATGTTTTGATTTGGGGAGTTCAACAAAGGTCAACTTGAAGGAGTCCAGCAGAAGAAGTGTGGAAGGACAAAAGAGTGTCTCCCAATATAAAGATGTATGTGTTACTGTAATGGTTTGGAAAGAAAATATGATATTCTCCTATGTAGAATGCACTGCAAAGTCATACATTGTAGTTGAATAAATATATTTACAAACCCCTTGCACTGTAACCCCTTTTATCCCATGCACCAATTTGATAATGATTAAATTGTTAAATTTGTCTGGTTTATCAATAAGTATAATAGCTTTGTTTAACTCTTGCACACCAATACACTCATGATATCTGTTGGAGAAGAAATAAGGGTAACTGTAACCTGTCACTGCAATAAACCATCTAATGTACTTAAAAGTACATTGTTATTCAATACACATCAAATCAACTTTACATAACCATTATTGAATGTACTTTCCCCAAGGAGGCTTATTGACATACTGAGATCAGAAGGGCACATCCAGAGGGTCTCACATATTTTTTTCAAGAACGCAGTACACAAAGCAATCCCAAAAACATGACAAGTGAGCTCCATTTGACACAAAAAATTTCGGGGGGGGGGGGGGGGGGGGCTCTCTTCCTTGTATGACTCTACCTCCGGCACTCAAGGCATATGCCTTTTTTCTCAAAGTTTAACTCTTTTTTCTTTTTGAAGATCCTGGCCACACATGTTCCAAACACTATCAGACAGGTAAACCTCCAAATAAGTGTATCTGCAAAAATCATGTTACATTGCAAAACATTCTTTTTAGAGTTTTAGTTCTGGACCTTTCATGCTTCTTACTTCCAACTATAACACTTAATTTATCAATTAATGGGTGAATAGAAAAGTCCTGCCATAATCAACATTTCGAGTTCCATAAGCCTTCAAAACAGCTCCGATAAAAGTGTCAAACATCAGATTGGTGGCTTTATACAGAATATTCATTAGGTTGTTGCTTGATAAGTAATAGGAACAAAATCTTCACAAGAAAATTCTGTAGCAATACAATTGAGGGTATTAGCAGGCACTTTGCAACAAATTGTAACAAATCAACTAGTTATAAACAAAATTTTCTAACTCAAAAGAGTGAAAAAGTACCACAACTCTGAAAAAATGTGGGAAGAAACACATGCTACAGCAGCTACACAGGCATTGTTTCCCCATGATGCTTGATCACAAAACCAAATATCCTTCAAATTGGAGTAGCAATGGTTGAGATACAAGGGGGAATGTTCGTACATGTAATGATGAATGGGTAAGACTAAGATTAAGAGGACAGGGGTCACCACTGCACGGCCCTAGATGCACCTTTGATTTTCCAACTTCCAGGTCTGGGGCATAATAATCGCAACACACCCACCTTATCAGTTCATAATTTCAGTAAAATAAAAGAAATTATCAATTTGAATTAAATAATAGATGATGGAAAATACTTGGCTTCCTGCGCCTTCTCGTACTATTTAATTACCACAAACAATATCAGTTTGATGCCGACAAACGAAACTGAACGCATGTGGTTTGGTTAAAAAGTAACTCGGCATGAATAATGAAGAAATTGCGAATATTTCGTGTATTTCATTTATTTAAAAGCCAATTGCAGCTAATATTGACCGTGCATTCGATAATTCGTTTCGGTTTTGACCACACGGCCACGCTGACACTCCGTGACAGCGGTTATGTTTATTGTGATATGCAAATTGGGGGATGGTTTCCGGTGAAGGAGATTTGTCACATTTGTCAGTGTAAAACGATCATAAAAGACACTGATCGACGCTTGTATTACTATGGTTGATTGCAAGAAAAAACTAAATTCTCAGCATCGTCCAAGCGCACCTTATTTAAAAGCACGAATGCATCATTTTCAACCCATCTTCAATCGGTCCTTTGCAGACATCAAACATACCCGCCTTCAAATTCCATGGTTACTAGGAAGTAAATAACTTCGCAGCGACAGGGGGAAATTAACACGCTCAATATAGTTCCAGGTCACTTGGAATATACTTCGTGAAAAAGTGATTTCTGAAGCATTCTGCTTACTTTGTTATGAATATTGCCTTATTTTGTGTGTATCGTCCCGATTTTATACACTCGGTTATTTTTTTTACAAGTGGTTCATGTTGTCTTTCTAGTGCGCAATAATTCAGATTTTTTGTCAACAAAAAAGTTCAGACGGCCTGTAAACGCGAGAGGGAATTTCGAACCATATTTTGCAGTTATGACATTAACAGCTCAAGTACTTGCTGTCACCTGTTTGCAAATCCGCTCATACATTGTCTCGAACAAATAAAGGGCGTGATCACGTCTTTGCATTCTTACGATTGCCCAAATTGAGTATTTCTGCAAGAACCACATCGTAATCACATGACCGGAAAAACATCGTTGAAGCATGGCCACATCCGGAACATCAAAAATTTGTGTTGATGTTATTACATTCAAACGTCAAAACGCACCAGAGTGTGTGTCAAAAAAATGCTTTCTCCGAGTCTGTAGTATGTTATCATTACATTGAGGACAAGGCTTTCGAATTACCGATTATTTTGTGGTTTTACCGGTTCGTTACTTATGCCATTTGCAAATTAATCTTCTTCAAAATCATAAAATTCACTTTTTTTCCTGAAAAAAATTATATGTACCTTTTCTATGCACTTTACTCATTATTTTGATATATAATTTGCCTTTCCTTACTTCTCTTATCTGTTTCTGAGGCATTGGGAAAAATGTCAAAAAATTGACCAAAGTTTGGTTGGACGACCCCTTAAGCAAATGTGCAAAGCATCCTCTCGTATATCTCAGGTATTTAGATGACATTTTTATTATTTGGGAACATTCAAAAGAAGATTTTGATGAATTTTTAGAAATTTTGAACAATCACGATCCAAATATTAAATTGAAAGCTACTATCAGTGAAAATAGTGTTGATTTTCTCGATGTGACCGTGTATAAAGGCAAGCAATTTCAGGCGTCCGGTCATTTAGATTATAAAGTATATTTTAAATCAACTGATTCACATCAATTGTTGCACACAAAATCATTTCACCCTCAACATACATTTAGAGGTATCATCAAATCACAACTCATTCGTTTCCACCGCCATTCAAGAGATAAGGTAAATTTTAACGAGGCTTGTTCTACTCTATTTGGCGCCCTCAGATCGAGAGGGTACTCGCTGCGCCTTTTGCGTAGCCTGAAATCCCAAACCCTGAAAAAGCTCGAAAGTCCAGCTGAAATTACCGATTTCGAACCACTGAAGATTGAACACAACAGACCGTTGCAGAATGGTAGTGGCGCGGTATTTAAATGCAAAAAGCCTCGATGTAGATTGCATACTTTTATGCCTGATCAGAAAGAGGAATTTTCCTCCGAACAAACGAAAAATCATTATCAGATCCGTAACCCCCTCCATTGTGATTCGCCAAACATTATTTACCTTATCACATGAAAGCGCTGTCGGAAACAGTATGTTGGTCAAAGTCAAAATCCTTTCCGAGAACGTGCTACTAGACACAAACAGGATATAAAACATAATGCTGATGCCCCAGTAGCACAACATTTTAACCTTCCTGGCCATTCTTTGGACGATTTCGAAATCCATCCTATTGAACAACCACCAATTAAAGACACATTAGAAGAAACGGATGAATTTAGAAAAAAAACGTGAAGCTTTTTGGGTCGATACGCTTCAAACCCTCTGGCCATTTGGTATGAACATATCAGAGGGCGAATGCGAAAGGAGGTCCATCATTCCTTTCACTTTAAAGTACAACAGAATGAATATCGAAATAGCAAAAATGTTAAAAGATGAATTCAATTTTTCCAATGCTAAATTAAATGAACCTTTGAATCTTCGACCTGTCATCGCCTATAAGAAAAACAAAAGCTTGCGTAACATCCTTGTAAGGACTAAATTAGAGCCCATCAATGAATAACATCAATTATTGCCAGTCAGTTTAACCAGTTCCTAAGCTCATCACTTAGTTTAAATCAATTTTATGTAAATTTTTGTCATGTTTGAAACCCAACAGGGTTCAGTAAATGAAAACAATTTTTCGGCGGCATATTAAAAGAAAAAAACGCTTCAGTAGGAAATGTCTGTGCCAGTGCGATATTTTA
The DNA here is from genome assembly GCA_031216915.1 of Pictodentalium vernedei. Lineage (NCBI taxonomy): Eukaryota > Metazoa > Mollusca > Scaphopoda > Dentaliida > Dentaliidae > Pictodentalium > Pictodentalium vernedei. The sequence goes on along the minus strand of CM062297.1, from coordinate 288,811,086 downwards.
ACCTCAAACACACACCCACACACACCCGCACCCACACACACCCACACCTACACACACGCACGCACGCACGCACGCACGCACGCACGCACGCACGCACGCACGCACGCACGCACGCACGCACGCACGCACGCACGCACGCACGCACGCACGCACGCACGCACGCACGCACGCACGCACGCACGCACGCACGCACGCACGCACACACACACACCTGGTGAGAACTACCGAGCAACGACGAGCAGCTGTCCGCTCTTCACCATCACAACTCTGAACTCTACACCGCGGCACAGGCAGAGCTAGATTGGTTGAAGTTATGCGCACCATCGACGTGCAGTACGCCTTAGTACACAGTGTCATCGTGCCCCCATGTAGGCAACTGGGGTTAAGTGCCTTGCCCAAAGACACAACGCGAGATCGCGAATCAGTCGCTGAAGTGGTCACCAATCCAACTACTAACAGCGCTCGACGTTGCTTAACTTCGGTGATCTGACGAGAACCGGTAACCGCGACGCCCCACTAGAGGCTCTAAAAGCCTGTCATCGCTCACCTGGCAGAACTACAGATAAAAATGTGATTTCCCATAGGGTTTCCATGATAACTATGAGCCGCGATTGTGGCCATGTTTGCAACATTACATCACCATTACATGAGGATCATTGGTAGAAGGTGTTCCAGTCCTCAATCATGTGAAGTTTTACAACATTTGACCTTGTAGTTTCAGAGGAGAAGAGTTTTGAAAATCCACCAACCAGAATCAAAGAATGCCTCTGGCAGCCATATTTTTCATCCGGCGGGCACAAAATGGGGATCGCTTGTAGATGACCTCCCATAGACCATTTCTGCCAAGTTTGGTTCACACCGGCTCAGCGGTTACAGAGAAGAAGATGAAAATGTGAAAAGTTGACGGACGACGGACGACAGACGACGGACTACAAGACAAACGACGGACGACGGACGCCAATTGATGAGAAAAGCACACATGGCCTTTGGGCCAGGTGAGCTAATGATACAGTGGTTCTGAATCCTTATATTAATTTATTTTAAGTGACATAATTAATATCTTCTTTGCCCGGTACTCGGTAATACAGAGCGAAATCCCAGTGCAAGTCAAAAAAAAAAAGAATCTTGGCCCTTTCTACTCTGATGCTGAAACTTTTCGTTCAATGTTTCTTGCACTGCCCGGCGAGCCGAGGTGGTACAGTATCCAACAGCATCTACCAGGTTTTGCTTGACCAGTATAACAAAAGAATCAGTCATTTGATGTGGGGAATATGAATGACAAGCCGAACTGAAATAGATTTCCGGACTTTGTATATATACTACTCAAAGTTTGCTAAGCACCAAGTATATTCAACTACCTGTTTTACATTTCAGTTGAAATTTTGTAATGAAAAGTGTATATATTTTTTATTTAATTATATCTTTAATGATTTAAGTACAGAAATTAAGATTTTATTTGTGTTTGACATTATTTTTTAGCTTTTGAATACGATAACCATGGAAAATGGATATTATTGGTAAAAGAGGAAATTTTTCAATTTGCCAAAAAGTTGACGAAGCGAACTGGTATGGGTTCAATATCGAGTATGAGACCCGTTACTGTTAATTACAGCTTGACGACGCCTTCTCATGCTCCCAATCAGGTTCCTGGTGGTCCTTTGTGGGATGTTGTTCCATTCTTGGACCAGCATGGCACCAAGCTCCTAGACACTTCTTGGTTAGACTGGACGGGCTGAAATTGTAAGCTGCAACTCATTCCAGACATGTTCCATTGGACTGATTCTTCCAGCAGCGACAAAGACCCGGTTTCCGACTCCGTTCTTTTCAATCGTTAATGACTATATATGTTTATTATACGCTAAACTATAGATTATCGAAGAAATAGCGGAGAGATAGAAACCGTATCCCCCAATGTGAAGATATAGAAATTTTCACTTTCACGGTATAAATCAAAATGGCGACTTTCAAAGCATCACTTCAAGGTGAATACAAGGCAAATATCACCGGAAAATGATCAATTTGTTCTAAACACATATAATGAAAAGTAAATGTAGTGTTTGTGAGTGGATACCGATCATTTCCAGCAATAATTCAATTCGTATTCACCTTGAATTGATGTATGAAACCCTCTGGTCCAAACATGGCCTGAAAGTCCGTAATATACGTTTTTGGTTTGGTACGTCCTTTGAAAGGACGTAGCAAACCAAAAACGTACATTACGGACTTTCAGGCCATGTTTGGACTAGAAACCCGCCAATTGAATCAGATTGTAAGACGCTATCTGTTCCGAGTATCAATCAAATCACTTCCGCGTATCAATGGACTGTTTACTGTCATGCAGCAATTCAAGGTTGAAACGAGTGGAATTATCACATTCTTATAAAAAGCGTATAATAACTAGACTTTATGATTCTGGAGAATCACAGCTTTTCCAGATGAGATTCCGTGATTTTTCACGAGCCCAGAGTGCCTGATGAATTGTTTTTAACTGTCTCACTGAAGTTCCTTTATTGATGTTATGAGAAAGCTGGGTAGGGAAAAGTAGTCCCAAATGACTCAGTTTGATAAAAAATGTTTAAGTAAAAACCATCATTAATGTGGAGAGAGTTAATATCAATATATTCGTCCGACAAGTTAATGACCGACAAAATGAGTTACATTTGTTTGACAAATACCCACTAAGTGCTGTGGCTATTTGAAAATGGTCCATTTTATCTCTAAATTGTAATATATCCAAAATATTGATGCCTGCCTTGTTGAGGGTTAACAAGTGCTAACAGGAATATTTATTCATGCAACTTGTAATGTCACACCAAGAACTGCAAATGGCCATTTCTTCTTTAAAATCTACAAGATGTTTTCAGAGAAATCCAGGGAGAACATGAATTTTAAGCTTTTGTTTTGATGGGTATGATTGTGGTTTATCCAGCCCAAAACGGGTTAAGGGTCGTTTTTTGAATACCCTTATTACTTCCAAATATAATTCTCAGATAATTCCACTTCTGCTTGATGTTTGAGATCCTGCAGAGGCTTAACAAATGCTTACTGGAATATTTTGTACATGCAACTTGTAATGTCACACTAAGATCTGAAAATGGCCAATTGTCTTGAAAATCTACACAATGTTTTTAGAGAAATCCTCGGATAACATGAATTTTTAACCTTTTGAGGAGTATCGCTCTGTAACTAGCCCTAAACGGGTTAAAGCTTGGTTTTTGTGAATACCTTCATCATATACAAAATTATCCTCGGTGAATTCCACTTCCAATGAAGGAGGTTCTGTTTATCTTGCAGGTACACATAGGGTGTTATGGGTGCCCAAGAACAGTCCATTTTCACAAAATGTCTGTGCTTGGCAGCTTCTGGGGGTTAACAAATAATGCTTACCGGAATATTTTGTCCATTCATGTTGTAATGTCACTCCAAGACCTGCGAGTGGTGAATTTTTCTTGAAAATTGTTATGGAGAAATCCACAGAAAACTGGAATATTAGACTTTTAAGGGGTATATCTCCTTAACCAGTCAAAATGGGTTAAGACCTCGATTTTTGAATACCCTTACTACTTATAAAAATGTTTCCCTAACAGTTTTGCGTACGGTAAAAGAAGTTATATTTCTGTGTGGCATGCCCATTTGATGTTGTTGGTGTCCAAAAACAGACTATTTTTTTTTAAATTTTAACATTTAGCAACCCATGGAGGGTCAACAAATGCTTACCGGAATAATTTATCCATGCAGCTGGTAATGTGACACCAAGACTTATTAATGGCCATTTTCTTTTGAAAACCATACAAGATGTTTGTAAAGAAATCCAGGGAAAACATGATTTTTTAAAGTTTTTGATAGGTATCGCTATTAACCACCACAAAGGGGTTAACGCTTGGATTTTTGAATACCCTTATTACTTACAAAAATGGCCCTCGGTGATTTCCACTTCCAACAAAGGAGAGTATGTTGATTTCTCGGATACACGTTGGGTGATGTGCGTGTCCGAAAACAGCCCATTTCAGCAAAATTACGATGCTTGGCAGCCTGTAGAGGGTTAATAAACGCTCACCAGAATATTTTGTCCATGCAACTTGTAATGTCACACAATGACCTGCGAATAGTCAATTGTTCTTGAAAACCTACAAGATGTTTTTAGAGAAATCCACAGAAAATGGGAATTTTAAGCTTTTAAGGAGTATCTCTCTTTAGCCTGACCAAAATGGGTTAAGACTTCGACTTCTGAATACACTTACTACATACAAAAATGTTTCCGTATAAACTGTGCGCTCGATTAAAGAAGACACCTTTCTTTGTGGCGTACCCATTGGGTGCTGTTGGTGTCCAAAACAGCCCATTTTATCGCAGTTGTGACTTTTAGCAGCCCGTGTTTGGTTTTCAAATGCTCACTGGAGTATTTTGTCCGTTGCAACTTCTATTGTCACACCAAGACCTGCGCGTGGCCAATTTGTCTTGAAAATCTACAAGACTCGTTTAGAGAAATCCACAGAAAACCTGCATTTTTGAGCTTTTGAGGGGTATTGCAGTTTAACCATCCCAAAAACTGGTTAACGCTTGGTTTTTTTAATAGCCTTATTACTTACAGAAATGATCCACGGTGACTCCCACTTCCAATAAAGGAAGTTATGTTTACCTCTCGTGTATTGTTTGGATGCTTTTGGGGCCCGAAAATAGCCCATTTCATCAAAATTTCAATGTTTGGCATCCTTGGGGGGTTAACATATGCATTGCCTAATATCTCTTGTATATGAAGGGTCGTGTCACAGACAGGTCTAACAATGATGAATGTTTAAAAAAAATCTGCAACACGTGTTTCGAGAAAGTGCCTATAAGCCGTATTTTGACAGTTTTTTGCCAATTCTGGCGAAATAAGGGTAAAATCGAAAATTCCGCTTGGGTACATTTTTAGATTTTGTGACCCTCTACGCGTGTGCAAAATTTTGTGAAAATCGGTTCGAAAATGGCTTCTGAATCGTACGGACAAAATGTGTTGGAAAAATAATAATCCGAAGAAAAACAATAGACTTTTCCAGAGGGAAAAGCCTAAAAAGAAAATTATCTCACTAGTGATTGAGATAAAGGGACATTTTCGCTCGCGCAGGCGCTCGCGAAAAATAAACATTTGTCTCGGTCACTCATGAGATAATTTCCGATTTCCTCTCATAAACACTAGATATCCTCTATATATCACAGATCGTGTTCAGTTCTATGTCCAATCAAATCTTTCGAAATAACACTTGAAATTTTGTCGAACATTTGGGAAATTAAGCAAATGTACACAATTTCGTTGATTTTAACTCAACATATTTTAGAGTGTGAATGTTGTGTACGGCACCATTCAAAGCATAGTATGGAAGATGTTAAACCATTGCTTAACCAATCGACCGCATCTGCCCGCGCAATTAACAAAATGATCAGTTGAAAAAAAAAAAATCTAAAAAAATGTCAACAAAACATATCATATGGCCTCCATCAATGTTTCGAAAAAAAATTAAATAAATAATTAAAATAACCAATTTTGATGTTCTGTCCATTGGGAAAAGTGTTAATGCGTAGACAGGTTTCAGTATCACAGCGTCATGAAGGCGAAGTTGGGGCATATATCCACTGATCTGAAACGAATCATACAAGCCGAACATAGTAACCTCAGCATTAAATTCATGCTTATAATCGGGATCCTATAAAAGTGTCGGAAGTCCATATTTGGACTTCAGTGCGTGGTATTACTACTCACTCGATGAAGTAAATTTTCTGGTTAAAGAAAAAGTATTTTTCGCCACTTTATTATTCATTCAGTCACAAAGGCGATTTCTTCATCTCTTCAACTATAATATTGATCCTTTCCCATATATAGTTTTTCAATGAGTCTTATTCTACTTGAGAACTATTTTAGGCGTTCTAACATGAAATGTTCCAGGGTCTCCGTTACTCCTAAGTTGCACATTTGGCACGCTCTTTCCTCGCCTTTCCTGATACCCCCCCCCTCCCCCCTCTCAATTTCAGTGACTTGGATCTCACTTTGAACAACAATGACCTCCAAAACGACCCATCAAAGTACTCTTCAAAAGTTGGCGCATCTTTTTGTACATAACCCATCTCAAGAACTCTTGGTCCTAACCCTCACTCGCCAGTTTCTATTGCAATCGTCAAGCATCCTTCCCACTGGTAATTTATTTTATCTTACAATCAACATGTATTTTGTATGTATTAACTCCGCAACTGTCGTGTATCCGACCGCCTGATACAGATGTTTGTATCAGGGGGTTGGATACAAGCACGTTCCTTTCGCGTGAGTTCCATATTTTTTCTTTTTGTTCATCCGTACGAATAAATAGTTCGTTATATATTCGTCTACATTCTTGACTTATCCCCAATATATTGTAAGATAAAAATGATCATTACCATTATGTGGATGTACAAAATATGTACCCGAGTCTAGTTCCGGGTTCTAGGTTCTAAGGGTAGATCACGACTCGTCTTCGACTCGACGTGATCTGCCCTTAGAACCCGGAGCGAGACTCGGATACATATTTTGCACATCCACAAAATGGTAATAATCTCTACAGACGTGCCAAAACGCTTCGTTTTCGGAAAAGAACGCATCTGTTTGTATTAATCATAAGTGTTTGTCAAGCGCATGTGGTGAAATCAGGCTGCCCAGTGGATAATTTATTTTCTGAACATATTAAAAATATTTGGCAAAAAGGTTTGCAAGCAAATACGCAGCATGTAAAATGTCAAGAACTAAACACCTTTTCAACCAAAATCGTATTTGTCGTTCTATCAATAATGCTCTCGCGCGACGTGGCGAATAAGTAATGTTCGACATTCCGAGTATCAGTAAGGCCTTTACCTATTACCCCTGGAATCGGCTATGCTTCGAAAACGATGGTATGAATAAGTTACAAAATTATACATTACTACTGTTGCATGTGCCGTATACGTCTTGAAAGCACGAGTCGAATTATTCAGTTCGATACAATAAGAGAATGAAAACAATAAGTGGACTTACCCGCTCGCTCTGAAAAAAGGAAGAAAAGCTTTATTGATACTATTCAAAATCAAACAAGCCACAGAATTAAAAAGCCTTGAAAACTTAGGTGACTGTGCGGATTTTACGTGAACTCAAAGCTTGCATTATTTTACGTTACAAGATTATCAGTACAGACAATAAATAACAAAATGGATAGTCGGAATTAGCAGAGGGCAACATTTATGGAATGTACAGACAGTTTAAAAGAACGAAAGAAGAGGGACTGGAGATGGCCATTTCTTTAGTGTTCGAGTTTTAAGTTTTATAAATTCCGCAATGTTTTAGTGCCGTCTTCTTTGTAATGAGAAGTGGAGGCCATACATAACTACGATGCAACGGTTCAGTGAATCCTGATATGATTACTTTGAACGGCTTTGTAAAATTTTCTGAGACCGTTACTCCGGCCTACAAATTTTTTTAATATAAGTTGTAGTGACAACAGTTGTCATGATTTCTCACGACTGTAGCGACGGTCCTGTTTTCTTCGTAGTGTTTGATCATCCGGAAATGCGATTTTGTGAAGGATTGCATCAAAGCTCAATGATGCGAAAAAGCCACTGATCAGGGGTAACCCAGGTCAGGTGTAATTTTGGGACCTAATCACTGTCTTTTCCCTGTTACTCTGCCTACTTTCAATATTAATACATAGAGGATATGGAATGAGTGTTTTTCTCATATAATATTTATGAAACGAGTCTTAAGAATTTTCCGTTTGGGCGAGCCTCTGGCGAGACCAAATGGAAAAGTCGGACGAGTTTCATAAATATTATATGAGAAAAACACTCATTTCATATTCTATTTATCATATGACACACACACGCACAAATTAGCCACTTAGTATGACTTTTTAACCCATCACCTAACTTGAGGTGCAGATGGCACTAGGAAAAAACATCCTCCTATAACTAAAAATTTTCATTTTTTGCTTCCAAATCATAGGTTATGACCCCTCATTGGAACGAACTCGTTCCAATGAAGGGTCATAACCTATGTTTTGGAAGCAAAAAGTGAAAATATAAAAAAAATGAATGGCGTTTTTCTTTTAAGTAAAGGATTAATACAATATAGCCCACCCTAAATAGGACAGATAACGTAATTCTCCCTACTGAAATTATGCAAATGTCATCCAGTTGTATTTTGTTTAGCCAATCAAATTGTCCAGTTTTGAAATTGACCAATGAAAGCTCCCAACTCTTATTATGCAAATTAAGAAAATGTGGCCCAGTTTTATTTTGTTCAGCCAATCAAATTGTCTAGTTTTGAAATTGACCAATGAAATTGACGGAAGGCTTTATTTATCACTGATTAATATGAAAACAAAATATCAAATGTTTTAAAGTGTGCAAAACGGACTAGTAATATGATAAAATGGAATATTTTACCCTGATGTTACAGTCATTGTATTGTCTATTTCCCTCTGAAAATCTAACCTCTTCCAATTCCAGAAAAGCTAATACAGCTAATACAATAGTAATTTCTGTGATTTGCAACGATTTAATCACTTGAATATTGTGTTTTGCTTCTCTACTGCACAGGCACCTGTTCTATTTTAATGTGACTGTATATTTCTGTATGGGGCGGCGTTTATATTGGCCATGCCTGTTCACCAAACCACATTTCAGTTATGGAAATAAAATTTATTGTTTAAAAAAAAGAAAAAAGAAGTGAAGACCGAATATATTTGATTTTTTCTTCTCCAAATGAGTGGGAATCTCATCAACTTGGCCAGTACAGACAATAAATAACAAAATGGATAGTCGGAATTAGCAGAGGGCAACATTTATGGAATGTACAGAAAGTTTAAAAGAAACGAAAGAAGAGGGTATGGATATGGCTATTTCTTTAGTGGTTACGAGTTATAAGTTTTATAAATTCAGCAATACTTTAGTGCCGTGTTCTCTGCAGTGAGAAGTGGAGACCGAATATATGTGAGTTTTTCTCCTCCAAAATGAGTGGGAATCTCATCAACTTCACACAACAGAAATGTATTATTGAATGGAAAATGAATTACTTTATTCTGGGATCAAGGTCGAGATTAAGGTTACGTCATCGCTCGAATGATTTGTTAAAGGACAGATCAAGGACACAGACAAAAATATGTTAACTCTTTACCTAACACAATAACAAGATGCTATTTGCAAACCTTATTCCATTGAGGGGTCACTAGCTAGGTTTCGGAGGCAAAAATAAAAGAAAAGAAAATCAGAATGGTAATTTTTGTGAACAGAATTGGCCGGATGTGTCTATTATGTCCGATTAAGGTGTAAAATGGTTAGGCTGATGAGCAGTCTTGTGTGCAATTGAACAGACAAGACATTCAGTAATTATTCACTTTTCATAAAAGTACAAATACATTTAGATGGTTTTAAAATCGCAAAGCGAATTTCCGGAAGTCACCCAACGAAGCACCACCAACGCCGAACGATCCAACTACGAGGAGAAAGTGACTATCGCCTTTGATCTCATTTTAGTGTAATATGTCAGAAAGAGGCCAGACTTTGAAGTGACGTAATAACGTCAAAGTGGCGCTAAACCGAAGAACCAAAAAACCCGACTAACTCTTATTTTTTACCTCTACAACATACTGAAATTTTAGAAAATTCTGACATATTGTAATTTTTGACCATAACAACCCCCCCTCCCCCCCATGACGTCACTTCAGCGTTCGTGTATAACGGTTGAGAGTGTTGGAGGACGGCAACACATTTTTAGATATATTTTTTTGCAGATTACAGTCCCAAAATTATTTTGGCTTGGTCTAAATTAAGGTTGAATGTAAGAAGTATGGAAAAAAAAGTAAAATAGAAATCGCTGTAATCAGGTTCGTAAATTTGAAATGAAAAAATAACAGTGAACAATTTCCATTAAGTAGAAAACTGTATGGCGTTTGATAGCTGTATTGTTTATAAACACGAAGCCACACTAATCAGAATACAGCATTTTGAATGAAATAATTCAAAAATAGGCTACATTTTGATGTGATGTAAAAACTTCAAAATGGCGTCATATCGAAGAATAAAAAACAGCTATCTCTTATTTTTTGAGCTCTACAAAATACTAAAATTTCCGAAAAATTCAACGTATTTTAATATTTGATCATAATTTCCACCAATCAGGGGCGGCGGAAGCTCCAAAAAAGTGTGGAGGGGGGCACAACTTTTTTTTTCTGGGTAACTGCAGGGGTGTACACATGCGCACGTTTTACCATAGTCCAAACTTGGACCCAAAGTCCGTAATGTAATTTTTTGGTTTAGTACGTCCAAAGGACGTACCAAACCAAAAAATTACATTACGGACTTTGGGTCCAAGTTTGGACTAGTTTTACTATTACTATACATGTAGTCTGTGATTATTATGGCTGGTTGCGAACTTGCGATGTGAAATATCTCAATATATAAAATGGACAGTGACACCGATAGTATTAATTTTGATAGAACTATATTACTATCTCCCACAGTCAATATGGCCAAAGGGGTTGTGTACGTTATGTCAGAATATGTCTTGTTAGGGTACCAATAATTGGTGAAAAAAGTGTGGGGGGCACGTGCCCCCTGTGCCCCCCCCCCCCCCCCCCCCCCCCCGGATACACCGCCCCTGCCACCGATGACGTCACCTCAGCGTTAGTGTATAATGCTTGAGAGTTTTGGAGGACGGAAATACATTTTTAGATAGTTTTTTTGCGGAGATTAGAGTCCCAAAATTTCGAAAAGCTTGGTCTAAAAATGAGGTTGAAAATAAAAGGTACAGTGAAAAACGTAAAATTGGCATCGCTAGAATCAGGTTCGTAAATTTGAAATGAAAAAATAACTGAACAATTTCAAATAAGTAGAAAACAGTGTATGAACGTTGGTGTCTTTTTTGTTTTTAAAGATGGAGTTACATGATTCCGAAGACAGCATTTTGAATGAAATATGTCAAAAATAGGCTAAATTTGAAGTGATGTAAAACGTCAAAATGGCCCCATATCGAAAAACAGCTATCTGTTAATTTTCTGAGTTTTACAACATACTAAAATTTCAGAAAAATCAGACAAATTTATTTTTTGACCATATGACCCCTAGGATGCAGAACAGCATTCGGGTATAACGGTTGAAAAATTCCAAGGACCGCAATACATTTTTAGATATGTTTTTTGTGGAAATATTGCCAAAATTTCAGAAAGATGAAGTAAAAAATGAAATTCCAAAACATAAAACCGGAAGGATCAGCATCAGATGACAGGAAATAGATATGCGAAATTTGAAAGCTGTATCTTTAAGAAGTATGGATGTACGCGTGTCACAAAATGAGCGTTTTTAATAAGAAGATGCTAAAATTTAAAGTGACGTAAAAACGTCTAAAATGGTGGATTCTCAACAAAAAAAAAAGCCCCACCATGTCTCCTATTTTTTGGCACTCTACAGCATACAAACATTTTAGGAAAATCGGATAAAATTGAATTTTTCCGTCTTCTGACCCCCTTTGATATCAGATGAGGAATTAAGAATATCCCGGAAATGAAGACACTTTTAGGTATGTTTTTATTGGAGATGGGATATGCAAAGTTTGAAAGACGGGGGCTTGGTACAGGCGTCGATATAAAAGGAAAATACCAAACTTTTAAAACCAGCATCACTCTCATCAAAGGATAGAATTTCGTAAAACGAGTGTTTTTTCCGCGCGAGCGGTTCACATATCTGATTAACCCTTTACCTAACACAATATTTTAAAAAAATAAACTAAACTTCACACATTTTTTGAAAAGAAATTGTATAATTTTTCAATAAAACCATACAAATATGGATATCCATATTTGATTGGTTTTACTGAGAAATTTCAAAGATATTTTAGGCTGTGGTAGGCTTATTCTGGTTAATGTTTTGACCGTTTGTGGCAGCTATGTTAGATAAAGGGGTGATGTACCAAATTCCGGTGGATTGTGGATTGGAGTGGATTGGTGTGTGGATTGGGGAAGTACCCAAAATTTTGGCCAGACGAAAAAGAAAGAAAAACGAAAAAAGGGACAACGAATACAATACGTCAATCCAGCTTCGTTGGATGGCAAATTAGATTTCGGTTCTTTTCACGTTCTTTTTGTTGGTGCGAAAACACTTGGGTTCTTAAAAGTTGATGTCGTGAAATCTTCGTCCACCAAATGCGACAAATTGTGCCCGTTAATATCACACGACAGGAACAGTTGCGTAAATAGCATATTAAAATAGCATTGTCTTTCGAGGCTTAAAAAAGAAATTGACCCAGTGTTGATTCTTACTATTTACAATGACATGCTGGGGGTTCTAACCCACGCCGACAGAGTTTCCTTCGACACCAACCATCTAGCAAAACTATACTAAACCACGCACACCACTCAGCCACCGACAGGCCCTGACAGGAAATGCTAGTAAAAAGGAATACACATATTGTAATTTCTTCACCATGCTGTAGCATCACTTAATTCTCCATACAGCACTGCAAGGAAATCAGCTAGCACGTCTCTTTTTCAAATTTCCCGCGTGCCATTGAATCAAGATATCAGGGCCACAGCTAAAAGGTCATAATAAACCAAAACAAAGCTTTTTAAACTTTCAGTCCTTATTTGTGTGGCATTGTCAAGTACTGTTTTGTTCAGATTTACTTGTTTATTGGAAACCTAATATGCATTTTTAGAATTTATGGATGGTCATGGTTGTATTTTTGTTATTTCTTATTTAGATCAGACGTAGTGTAATTTTACATGCAGGTTTATGTGTTTAACCCTTTACCCAACGAATCGCCCGCAACCGCCCGCGTAATATCCAAATTCAGCAGTTGAAAAAATATTATTTTTCAAAAAATTTCAACAAAACCATATCATGTGACCCCTCGTTGGAACAAGCTCGTCGAGCTCGTTCCAACGAGGGGTCACATGATATGGTTTTGTTGAAATGTTTTGAAAAATTTAAAAAAATGATATTTATAATAATAAATTTTGGTATCGTCTGCGTTGGGTAAAGGGTTAAGAATTTAAACATGCCTGGATTTCAAACAGTCATGATTCAATTCGTATGTTTATTCCCTTCATAAAACATAATTATTTTATATCCGAACAGGATATCGAATTGGCTTATCTACAAGGCGCCGCTTTAACTAACCATCATTCACTCTAGTCCTATTCCTGAAGAAGAAACAACATAACTTCTCATACAAAATAGTTCCCGTAAACTGTCAATATAGTGCCTAAAATACAACTCACCTTCCAGTTGGGGGAACCGTCTATTTAGAGAACGTAAACAGAAATAACAGAGTGTATATATAGACTCGGGAAAATTGAATGTAGTGCGTAATATCAATGCGCGATGTTCAAATGGCACATGATCAACTGGCATTCATGGGATAAGTCACATGATCAACTGGTATTTATGGGAAAATAATATCACCTGTGAGCCAACTGACAATACAGTGTTCATTGAAGACAATTTCAGCTATGGTGTAAACATTATTTGGTGTCTTGGTCAATGGCATCATTTTTTTGCTATATTGGAAATGAAGGTAACTTTCATAGGGGTGGCTATATTACAACCACATTACAATCAATTCTCATTGAGCTTTCAGGCTTCATGTTGTGACTGTATTGACTGTGTTAAGTAAGTTTGAGTTTATGTTCATCTATTCATGCTTTCTGCCATTTGAGCATCTACAGTTATAGCATGATTGCGTGCGACATGAACAGTGTTTCTTGTTTCGGGTAGTAAAACAGTCTGGTATACATGGTTTCAAGCAGACTGTATTTACATTTCCAGGTTTCAGCATATCCAAAGGCTGTGTAACCAGGATGGGGGGGGGGGGGGGGGGGGGGGGCACAGAGGACACATGCCCCTTCATGTTTTCCACTGACATGTTACTAGGTTGCACAGTTAGTTAAAATGGTCGCATACAAACGTGCCAATGTACAGACATTCATCTAATAGATTATTTGCAAATTCAAACAACATTTGGACAAAGAATTCCACCTTCGGTCGCTTCGGTCCGTTTCATGTACTTCAACCATCTTCTATCCTTCACCCCGAAGCTAGCCTTCGGGTTCGAAGATGATTGAAGATGAAGAAATGGACCAGACACTGAACACACCGCGGTATGCTCATCTAAATGAGAGAATACAGTGTGCAATGCCGCATGCACCGATATTCGATTGTAACTTTTTTCCACTGGCCGAACCATGGTACCCTTGCAAATTTGTGCCACTTCACTTTTATCGAGCTTCTATCGCCTCTACATATATACCAGAAAAAGACAGAGCTAAGAACATAGGTTGGATTATACCAGAATAACACTGACTGACTAAAGAGTGAGCTAATTCATTATTGAAATTAATGATGCAATTTTACAGCTCTCGCCAAATCTTATTTATGAATAAACATTTTATTATACGCCAAACGATAGATGATCGAAGAAATTGCAGAAAGATAGAAATTATATTCCCCCACTGTGAAGATATAGAAATTTTCACTTTCACGGTATCAATCAAAATGGCGGCTTTCAAAGCATCACTTCAAGGTGAATACGAGTCAAACTATCACTGGAAATGATCAATGTGTTCCAAAAACGTATAATGTAAAGTAAATCTAGTGTTTTTGAGTGGATACCGATCATTTCCAGCAATAATTCAACGCGTATTCACCGTGAATTTATGCATGAAACCCGCTAGTCCAAACATGGCCTGAAAGTCCGTAATATAAGTTTTTGGTTTGGTACGTCCTTTCATAGGACGTACCAAACCAAAAACTTATATTGCGGACTTTCTGGCCATGTTTGGACTAGAAACCCGCCAGCTAAATCAGATTGCAAGGCGCTATCTGTTCCGAGTATCGATCAAATTACTTCCGCGTATCAATGATTCAATGCACTATTTATTTTCATGCATCAATTTAAGGGTGGAATTATCAGATTCTAATAAAAAGCGTATAATAAAAAGAAAATCTAGTGTTTTTGAGTGGACACCGAAAATTATCTCGCTTGTGACCGAGACAAATTGTTTTCTATCGCGCAAGCGCTCGCTAAAAATAAACATTTGTCTCAGTCACGCATGAGATAATTTATCCTCCATATATCTAACTTTACATCCGCAAATTTCCCATAATACAGGTAGGAAGTAAACGTATTGATTCTTGTTGAGCTCATTACTTACTGCAAATTGGAAAAATTGCTGTGTGAAATTTCAGAATTTTGACATCAGTGTGCAGAGGACTAACAATATCAGCTCATGCTTGCACAAATGCAAAGTCGTGAGTTTTGTCTTTTTTATATATTTTTTGCATTTTCCAGATGTCTCTCAGTAGCTTTTAGCCCCGTAAAGGGTGGAGGGTTGTGTCACCTTTCCAATATTTTCTCAGATAGGGACTTCGCCGAGTACTCGTCCGACAACCGTTGGACATTGTACTGCACAGCGATCGGCCAGAAAACATGATACAACTGCCCAACATATTAACTACAATTGACGTATGATTGCTTGACACAAATTATTGTTGATCCCCGGCAAATTCCACTTGACCTTCTGGGAAAATGCCGCTTTCATGATAATACACCCCATTGGGGTGTCACATTTGGTTTACGATGCCCGCAAGTCGGGGGTTTTCATTAGTGCAACAATGATTTCGGAACTGACAATAAATAGGTAATCTATTTTAGTGACTCGTGTGCATTTGGAGAATGGGGTTAATGGAGGGCTCAAAATTGAAGCAATATATGCTCACCATGCTGGCTAGTCCAAACTTTGGCCCACAGTGCATTGTATGAGTTTTACTCTTACTCACCCTGTAGGGCAAGCAACCCTAAAAATTGTATAACGTCTTGTGGGGTCAGGTTTACACAACATGTTAACATGCATACATAAAACAATTGCTTTCTCTCGAGCATTTAGAAAAAATGCAGGTGCCCAAGCTACAGTAACCTGATGACTGAAATTAAAGGTTGTTATATTAATGTTGTCTGTCGGGCAATTGCATCTTATCTAGTCGTCGGGCAAGAGTTTGTTACATTCCCTACAATATTTTGGGCAACATAAGGCCCTATCTTGACCATTTTCTCTGCATTGTTTCTCTTTCCATCCACGTAAAGTAGGGTCGGACAATTATCGTACCAAGAATTAACCACTTCGACTTTTTGAGAGATTACGTTATTCTATATACTTTGGGCATTTATTATTCTATTTCTGTCTATTATTATACAAGAATTTAACTTACACACTCGACGTCAAAGAAGTATTAAAACACACCATTCACCCAACTATTAAAAAAAACTTATTGTGGCCGCCATTGGAATTATGATGGTCTGGGTGTCCTTGGTGAGGGTGATCTGCAAAGAAATGAAATCTCATATCAGTGAATAATGAGAGAGGGTTGGGGGGGGGGGGGGCAGACGGCAGGACATCCCTACGTTCGACCGGCCAGATGGACAAACAAAAAGACAGACAGAAGCTAACTATGTTGAATATTATATGAAACATGTGCAATGAATGTATACTATTCAAAACAGTAGGGGATATCCGAACTAATGTTGATATTTTCAGAAAATGGTATTGAATACGCGTGATTGGACACATATGTTACAAAGTTTAGTGTGGATCATGAATGTCACCGTTCCACGAAAACTTCGTGCAGGTTTTCGCACGAGCGCCGCGTTAATGTCTGTGGGGTACGTTTTAAAATATTCATTTGTACTGGACGGGTTTTTCGAAGGTCACATCGTTCTTTTCTTGGTATCAACTCGTTCATCAATAGTTTCTGGTCAAAACGTAACTTTTGAGACATGCGAACACTGACTCGTGACGAACGTTTACGTGTCGTTGGCATGTTGGAAGCAGGAAACAGACAGACTGCAATTGCTCAAATTCTCAAAGTTATTCAATCGGTAATTAGCAGTTTGTGGTCACGCTATCGTCAGACAGGCAATGTTGATGACAGACGTCGGCCAGGTCGTCAAAATACACTTGCTAACCAGTAGTCCAGGCACATTAGACATAAAAATGAGAAAGTAAGGAAAAAAATCGGAGAAAGCTGATTTTTTTATATGTTTCCGGGACACACATTGCGGATAAAGTGTGAAAAGTCCCCGCGAATCCGAGTTGAGCTTTTTTAGTTATAGCGTTTTTTTGATGAAAAAAAAAAATTTAAAAAAAATTCGACCCAGCTCCATATTTTTCATTCTTATTCGCCTTAGTAGGGTGAGAATCATAAATATCGTGCTGAATTATATTGAGAATACATATCCCCAACAGAAAATGCCAACTTTGTACCAATCCTCACACTCAATGGTGAAATATTCACGAAAATGTACAAAATTACGAAAATTTTTTTATTGTTTTCATACACACAACGGTACACAACGTCCATTAAATCAAATCTACGACTACTTTGGGAGTTAAATTATATATCAAAAATTGCAGAAAAGCAGTGGCTTTATAATGATATATAACAATAGTCATTTATTCCATAATGAACTGGTGAAACCTGTGAAATATTAACCATACCCCCTAAACTCAAATTCAAACGGCATCGACTTTTCTCATTCAAATACCGTATTATAGCATCATTGTTTCAATTTCCATGTTCGATTAAATCACATAATGTGGTGTTCGCCTACACTCAAGATGCATTGGCATGTAATGTGTGCACGCCCTTGATGTGTACTCATAAACAAATTTGTATTGTACAGACAACGCTCTTTAATTTGATGCAAAATAGCCTTGAACGACTTTCATCAGGAAACGCTGTTCAATTCCGCATTCCAGGTCTTTATGTACAGACAACGCTCTTTAATTTGATGCAAAATAGCCTTGAACGACTTTCATCAGGAAACGCTGTTTAATTCCGCATTCCAGATCTGTCCATTGCACAATTTGCTCTGTTCAGTATTGGACACTCCGCATTTGATGCCTAGATATTGAAACCAATGATCCCTTGATAGATATATATGTAATTTTGCCTGTTGTTGATTATTAGAGTCTTGTGTTATTTGTAGAACTGATCAGTTATGTTGTTGGCATATCATTTAGCGTTACCTGTTGATACTTTACGGTGACAACGAAACAGGTCCGCACATTGATATCTGTTCTGTGGTATTGTACTTGAGTTTATTGTGTCTATCATCTTTTTTCTGTTGTGACTTTGGCAATGGATAAATGTATCAAATGTAACGATGAGTTGGCCGGCTCGTCCGGAATAACTACACTTGGTGAGCGGGGTATAGAAAAGTTGGTTGCTGTAAGCGTCGAGCTTGGCGATAATCTTTTTGCCGGTTCGAAGAAACCCACAGTTGGTGAGAAAATTCACAAATTCTGCTACAAGAATTATACACGGGAAAGTTCTGTAAGAAAAAGTAAGAGAATGTCTCTAGATGCAGCTGAATCTGACGAAGCTGGTCCATCTATGACAAAAAAATTGCGCTCTGATCAAGATGCTTTCAATTTTAAACTCCATTGTCTGTTCTGTGGAGAATCCGCCGACAAACAAACTCATATACCCGTTCAACGTAGAAGAGAAGTCCACACCGTTGAAACATTGACTTTTGTTGATAGTATCAGAACCCGTTGTTTGAAACGTAGTGATGAATGGGGTGAGTCTGTACTTACTCGGATCGGTCGTGCTATCGATCTAGTGGCCGAGGAAGGTCGGTATCACCATGATTGCTGGACAGGATTTGTCAGAGATAAGCCTGAGCGAACTCTTTCACGGGGTAGGCCTGTTGCAGACAAGAAAGCACTTGCATTCCATGAATTGTGTACCTTTATGGAGAACAGCGATGAGTGTCAGTTTTCCTTGAGCGAATTGGCAGAGACGTTTGAATCGTATCTTGGTGACGAAGTCGGTTACACAATTAAACATCTTAAAACCAAACTGCTTGAGCATTTCGGTAGTAGAATCTCTATTACAACACTGAGGTCCCTAAAAAATGTTGTCACATTCAGAGATTCATCAGACAAAATACTATATGATTCGTGGTACTCAGACAAATGTACCAATGAAACTGATGAACGTATGCGCATCGTCAAGAAAGCATCGGCTATAGTCCGCGATGATATTCGGTCAGCCATTTACGAGTGTGACGTTTATCCCAAACCCGATTCGTTATCTGTATCTAGTGATCTACTACCCGATACACTCCAAACCTTGATACAAGGGATTGTTGCTCCGTCGCAGCGTGGGCAAATCATCCAAGCCAACCAGAGACGCGTGACAGCCATAGGTCAGTCTCTAATAAGTTCTTGTCGGCCCCGTTCATTCTTGTCACCAGTATTATTGTCGGTAGCAGTTTACATACATAGGAAATTCGAATCTCGGGAATTGATCGACATTCTGAATGGACTAATGTTCTCTTCTAGCTACCGGGAAGTTCAACAATACGTTCATTCTGTCATGATAAGCAAAGGTCCGTCGCCTAGACTTGCGAACTTCACACAATTCGTTTTCGATAACGCCGATTGTAATGTGCGCACGCTAGATGGCAAGAATACTTTCCATAGTATGGGAGGCATCGCCTGTATAACTCCAAGCAGAGATCACACAGAAGAGTCTCCGATAAAACGACTAACTGGTGATCATTCGAATATTGGCTCTGGTGAAATCGGGTACATCCCTTTGAAAGGTTACAGTAAACCAAGCAAATCGGGCCTTGACGAAATTGTGATGAAGGATTTATCAACTTTGGGTGAATCTGATCCGAAAAATTTGAAACTCGCAAAAACAGTCGACAGTCTTTGGTCTTTGACGCATGTACTGAGAGTACCTTGCCCATCTTGGGCTGGATATATGCACATTGTCACATCATCAGATGATTATGAAGCAAGTGATGTCGAGATACTTCCCTTTATTAATTTTGATCCATCCAACCCGAGCACAATTTACACTGCTCTCATGTTTGCACAAACTGAATGTGAGAAACAGGGACTGAACGTTTGTCCAGTGACCACTTTATATCAAAGCAGTGGAGATTGTGTCTTCGTCAGATAAGTTGACAAAAGTTTTCGTTAGACTCGGCGGCTTCCATATGATTATGTCATATTTAGGGGCAATTGGTTCGATCATGGCTGGTAGCGGCTTGGATGAACTTTGGGGGACTGTTTATGCTGGTGGGTCAATCCATCATTTGATCAGTGGTCATGCATATTCAAGAGCAGTTCGTGCCCAT
This sequence comes from Pictodentalium vernedei, assembly GCA_031216915.1. Classification (NCBI taxonomy): domain Eukaryota; kingdom Metazoa; phylum Mollusca; class Scaphopoda; order Dentaliida; family Dentaliidae; genus Pictodentalium; species Pictodentalium vernedei. Next base: position 288,790,907 of record CM062297.1, on the reverse strand, counting down.
TTGCTAACACAAATTGCCATTACAAAACTTGTGTTTGAAGAAAGCCGAACACTAGATAACATAGACTGCACAGAAGTCAATGAAATATTCTGTGGACTTGCCAGAGGTGACTGTACAACAGCTGACGCTGTCAATCAAGAAAGTGTCAACCATCTACTGTCAAAATTACACGAACTGCTCCAGAATGCGTCCGTAGGACGCACAGGAAAGCTTTGGGTACAATACTACGAGCAAATAGGTCTTCCCCAGTTGTTCTTGAGAGCAGAGCGCACAGGCGACTGGGAACTCCACACATATTGTGTTCGCAATATGATTCCAGTATTTCACGCAGGTGGTCATTTTGCATACGCAAAAAGTTCTCATCTCTATTTGCAGCAGATGAATGAGCTAACAGAAATTATGCAACAGGATGATTTGAAGTTGTTCACTGAGAAAGGTTACTTTACCATAAGGCGCTCAGATAAATTCTGGGACGGGATACATTCTGATCAGACCATAGAGCAGTGTTTAATGAGAATGTTCAAGCTCCCTGGTGGTCTCACACATGGCAGGGGAATAACCGATAGCACTGTTGCGAAATGGGTACATGGACCACCTCTTTGCCTTCCGATATGTAATGCTCTCGAAAATTTTGTTCATGCTCACACTGGTTATGGCGAACAACATCGGGATCTCCGTCAAAGTTCACAATTGACTGATGCCAATGATATCACCAAATTATTGAACTGGCTCAGAGTGCATTCCCCCTTTCAGAATAGAGATCCACTACAATTAGTCTCTATAGCGACCGGGCTTGTGGCCGACGAAACTGTGAACTGTGACCAAGTTCGCAAAATTGGTGAATGTTGCGTATCGAATGTTGTAAGCAAAACGTTCAACAGCATCAAACTACGACGTGTTGACACTGTGAAGTCTTTCGTATCGATGGCAAATAGCATCAAAGTCCGTGGAAGTAAGGTAGTGATTGACCCCACAATTCTGTTCAACCGCATCACATGTGTTATTCAGTTACAAGCAGTGGTGGAAGAGTATCTCAAATATGAACTCGCCCCGAAACCACCAGCATTGTTTGATTCTGCTGGAATGAGGAAGACACAGAAAAGCACGCTCGGTAAGATCCTCAAAACATACGGTTCCGAGCAAACTAAAATCCCAGAACATTCTCTGTTTGCTGTAGATGGTGGATTTTTATTGAGGGCAGTTGTATGGCCTAAACAGTCGTCATATAAGGACATATGTACATCATATTCCAATTATCTAGTGAGACATTTTGGGGCGAACGTCGTGGTTGTTTTTGATGGTTATGCTTGTACAATGTCGACAAAGGGCATGGAACAAGCCCGTAGATCTAAAGACAGGTATTCCATTGATATCAATATCTCACCCGAGTTACCAGCCACCACACCCCAATCCGATTTCCTTGCAAATGCCAAGAACAAAACCCAACTGATCGATCTTCTAATGCAGGAGCTATCTGCTATCAATATTCAGTCCAAGTAGGCCGAGGCTGATGCTGATGTACTGATAGCCGAAACTGCACTTGACATCGCTCAAGATGACAACAATGTTGTCGTTGTGGGAACAGACACAGACTCGTTAGTCATTCTTACCTCTCGAGTTCAACCGGGATGTAATATTCACATGATGTATTCCATTACCCCAAACTTACTAGTTTCAGTTAGTGAAATAGCAACCAAAATGGGTGACCATAGAAGCAACCTCCTTGTAGCACATTCTATAAGTGGTTGTGACACTACTTCTGCACTCTTTCGAGTTGGTAAGAAGAAAGTATTCAGTACAATTGTCTCCGATGTTACTAGCGACTCACAACAGTATGTCAACACAATTTTGGCGGATGACAGTACACCAAGTGCAGTAGCCGCTGCCGGGGAACAACTTCTCCTGATCTTATACGGGAGTAAAACTGTTTCCTCTCTCGACCAATATAGATATGTCACTTACAAGCGTTATGTAGCAAAATCTAAACTGAATAAACCCATCGACCTAGCCTCACTCCCACCAAGCAGCGATGCTGCACAACAACATGTCTACAGATGTTATCTCCAGGTCCAACAATGGCTGGGCACTTCGCTTCCTCCGACGGATTGGGGGTGGTCGCTAGACAATGGACTCCTTGTTACGACTGCAGCCACAAAGCCATGTGCCCCCGATAACCTACTGAATCTGATCAGTTGTGGTTGCAAGAGTGCTTGTACAAAAAGGTGTGGGTGTAAGAAGGCAGGACTCTCTTGCTCAGGTTTGTGTAATTGTAGTTCGGATTCTTGTAACAACCACAGAAACACTGTCCTGTCGGAAATTTCTGAGTTCGATGAATAATATGTATATAGATCATGTCATTTCTGTATATAGCGTTGATAATAGTCAATGTAACTTAATCCATGTTGATTGATTTGTACATTCTGCAAATATTATTTATTGATTTTTGTACATTCTGTAAATATTATTTATTGATCTAATGCTGCCAGACACAGACGTGTCTGTTCGGTCCCAAGCCCGAAAATAGGTGAGTTCTCATGCTGACGAATTTTATGCCAAAAGGGGAACTCGGCCAGAAGCAGAGGGGGTCTTCCATAATGTCTATTTTGTAAGCAATGATAAAAGTCTTCAAATGGTGGTGGATTTTTTATCGTCTGTCCAACAAACATCCCGTTCTGTACTACGACCCTTTGGGCAAATCCGTTAGGAAAATCGTCATTTTTTGCGTAAATCCGATACTTTTTTGTGAATTTTCGATAATTTTTCACAGAAATTGTCACAGAATGCGCATTTTCCTCTAGGTAAATGTATATTAGACATTATGTAGCTCGAAATACGCGTAAACAAAAAATACAGTTGGATCAATTCGAGGTTACAAAGTTCGTGCGATTTTTTTTGATTTTTTTCAAACGCGTTTTCGATAAAAGGCTGTAGAAAAAAAAGCTCAACTGGGATTTTAGGGGACTTTTGTCTAATCGTTCAGTGACATGTACTCGACATTCCCTGAAAAAATCAGCTTTCTCCGATTTTTTCCCCTAGTGAAACCTAATGTTCTTGGGCTACAGGATCGTTTCATCCGAACCACAGCATTACGCAACCGTATCAAAGTGCCTCAGAAATTGGACAGCAGCTGCACCAAGCAACAGATGTGCGAGTCGGTGGTCAGACTATCCAAAATCGCCTGCACAGCTGGAATTTGTACGCTCGATGACCTCGAATAATTCCACGTTTGACTGAACGTCACGTCTCAGCAAGGAGTAATTTGTGTGGAGCACGACAGCGCTAGGAAAATCGTCGGTGCAGCAACGTCATGTTTTCCGATGAATCAAGGTTCACTCTCGACTTCCACGACAGGCGAAACACAATGTGGCGGCGGCGGAGCGAACGATGCCATGACGTAACCGGTTAGGCAGCACGATCGTTTTGGTGGTGGATCGGTTATGGTGTGGGGAGGCATAACCATGACAAGAAGAACAGCATTACATGTCATCCAAGGGCGTGTCACATGGCAGTACTACCGTGACAACATGTTAGCAGCTCATGTGATGACATTTGCGCGACGTCACGCCCCTCGATTCATTTTCCAAGATGACAATTCAAAAGCACAAAGGGCCCGTGTCGCTACAGAGTTCCTCCACGAGAAGAACACAACTACATTGCCTTGGCCAGCACTAACTCCAGACTGATTTGTCGTGCCTGAAGGATGGGGAAAGGGGTATTAAAAAGTACCTCCACTCAGGCAATAAGAGCTCATAGTACGAAAGAAGAATATACATGAAGTAATATTTCTATACAATACAAAAAAAAACAGTATTCATCATATGCTTCACTCATAGTGATTGGGTATTTAGAGAATCGTCATCAGCAGCGTGGCCACGAGAGTTGGGGCTAATGTACATTCACCTTGGTATTTCTTGAATCATTTTGACATAGTTATTGCTCCACTTTCTTATTATTTCATCCTTCACATATTCCCGCGCTGTTCCTTTGGCATGAGAAGTTAATTCTGTTTGCTCGGGGAAGACTGGACCTTCACCGTTGGGGAATACACGCTCTTAACTCTTTACCTAACAGAGTATTTTTAAAAAAGAAATTACATTTCACATTTTTTTAAAAAAAATTTCATAATTTTTCAATAAAACCATACAAATGGAACCAGCTCAACGAGGAGGAGGAGGACCCAGCTGACGGTTCGAGATTTCGAAATATTACCAATGTATCAGTGTCGTAGCTGTGGTAAATGTGAATTGGAGACTCTTTTTACAGAATTGTCAACTGCCACCTGTAGATTACAGATTGCAAAATAATAAATAATTTGTTTTGCATCATGTATTGGAACGGGGTCAAAAATCAGATCTATCAACTCGTTGAAATGTCACTGTGATCGATTCATAGTTGACAATTTGGAAATCTTCGAATACCGTCATTTTCAAGAGAAAAAATGTTTAAAATTCACAGTATATTGTGTTAGAGCAGAGTGGACCAGCGTGAACGAGTTTACAGCGTGTAAGCTTATATACAACATGGTAAACGCATATTAATAAAGCCATTCGAATTGTCAGCTAACTTCACATCACACGCCCGAAATTGAAAGTAGCCTTGTCAGCTGACGGTTCGTAAACATGAGAATACTGTCATTTTCAAAGGACAAATTGTTTAAAATTCACAGTATGTTGTTAAAGCACGAAAGTGGGACCACGTAGAATAGTTTTACAGCTTGTAAGCTTAAATATAACAGAATAAATTCATATTTATAAAGCCTTTCGATTTGTCAGCTGACTTCACGGAATTGTCAGCTGGGCTGATCTGGCTGCCAATTCACATTCAGCTGACAGTTCGGTATTTCGAAATATTCGCGCACATGACATGTAAATTGACGTAACAGTGATGTAGCTGTGGTAAATGCGAAAACAGTGATGTAGCTGTGATAAATGTGAATTGGAGTCCCTTTTCCGAATGTCAACTGTCAGCTGACTTCACGTTTGAATTGTCAACTGTCAACTGTCAGCTGACTTCACACTTCGAACTGTCAACTGTCAGCTGACTTCACGGACCCCTTGTGGCCAAATGTGCTTTACATATCCAAGAACAAAGCTAGGGGATCAAAATTCTTCAAAACACGGCTACAGAGCTGCATGGGGGAAAATTCCAACGCCGTTGCTTTTGTTTACATATGAGTATACTTTCGATTTCCGGTCGACGTCATCGGACGGAAAAAGCATGTAAAAACAACGCCGTCTAAAATCAAATAATGAAAAAGATCGCCTTCATACAGTATACTGTTATTAGATAGAGATTACACAGTTACCATATTCCTTGCACGGTATCACGACACCTGTTGAAATGTTTTAGAAATACGATTTTGTTTTTCGATGGAAATTCGTGGTATCGAGTGATTTGCGCATGTCTGTTGAGCATGGAAACCATCTTCAATAAAAAATGCAGACAGTGTTGTCCTTTTCCAAAATGCAGTCCTGTCGCTGCACTCGAAAGTGTTTTGAATGCCTAGCTTTGTTATTGAATATCTGAAGCACATTCGGCCACGAGTTGTTCCTGCGAAATATTATTTTATTATCAATTCTGGTGCGAATACGATAGCAGATTTCTAGGAACCAGTGGTGCCTGCTGTCAACTCTATGAGTTGATTGCATACGTGTTTCGTGTTTTATACATCCCAACCTTTATTTGGATGTATAATTTGTATATATTTAATCTGAATAAGGAATATGAGAGGTGATAAAAATAAACAAAATTCCATTACCTATATAGCCCCTTAATAGCATAAACGGTTGCAGACATGACGCTAAACGTAGCACCAGAGTTCAACAAATTAGTCAGATACAAAGCCACATGTATCGCTTCAGCAGGTAAGGAACAGCCACCCAGCCGCTCAATAAAATCTGCCACTTTCGGAAATACTTTCTCGCTTTATTGTCGAATCTTTAAAGTAAAATATAACTGCTTAAACTGTTCGATAAACCACTTAGAATGGAACACACCAGCTTTCTCTATCTCACAATCGATCCCTTCCTTCAGTTGGATACCTGTGAAGAAAGAATTACTCAAATACAATCTTGAAAGCATAAAGTTTTAATTTCTCACACTTACCATTAAATATACCATTTTTTCCCCTTAGTAACCAAATCCTCACTCCCCAAGAGCATACAGTTATGTACAACACTGGAAAAAGTACCATCCTTTGTACAAAACAGAGGCCAATAAGGCGCTGACTTCCAAAATGGAACAATTAAGGTACCATTCGCTTTTTCCCTGCAAAGTTTTTTGATTACCAAGACAGCAACATTAGGCGGGGAACCCACCAGTTTAATCCCCCGCCCACTGTTGATGGAAGGCATTAATTGCTTCAACGTTCGGGCACCAACACCGCGTATTGAAACGCGCGCATTTTGTACTGAAATTACTCGCAAATCGATCAACAGTGTGAGCACCCCAAAGTAAGTCAATTTTTTTATAAACCGCCTGCTTGATTTCCCAATCACTAAGATCCAATTTCTTGCTCAGAGCATCTACGCGCGCATTTAGCGATCTGAGGATCCAAGTAACGACCAGGTCGATATCGTTTTCAGTACAGAGAGAGAGAATATCGACAGAGATTTCTTGTAAATCAGTCTTCGGACTACCTTTGCCGATGACACTGCGTAAATTCTGATTATTAGTGAACCATTCAACTCGGCTGTGAGCCATAACGGAAGCCCAGGTACGTAAACCCCTACGCACAGCCTCGGCTTCACGACAAGTAGAACTCCTTATTGCCTCAGCAATGTCCCTCGCACCAGTTATTTCAGTACAAACACCGTCACTGCCAAATGACCTATTTGGGATGTCCGCCTCGGTTATCAACATCCCGACACTGTCTTCAGAAGACACATCGGAAACACTCTGTGTTTCCGCTGCATTATCCTTGCAGCCAATCACACCCCGTCTGGGGATATCATGCATAAAGCCGCCCCCAGAAGGCACACAAAAAAATTCGAAACATCATCTGGACTGACAGCACAATCCTGAATGCTCATATAGCATGAAAAACCCCTATAAGAGGCATCACTAAAAATCGGTATGTCTCTCAACTTTCTCTCAAATAATCTCTTACAATTCAAAAAAACCACGCACTTCCTCCAAAAATCCAGCTCGTCCAAAGCCGGTTGTGACACACTCACACGCGCGTCCCAGAGCGCCCCTTGAACTATAAATACATTGATATAAACACAGTGTGTACACTTGTACAAACTTACCCATGCCGAACTGCATGGAAATAATTTGACCCACAATCCGTGCTAAATTCCGAGCTGTGACCTTAATGTTGGGAGAAACTAACACACTGACCATCTTATCCAAACAGCAAATCAAACGTGCAATTCTTTGATCCCTAACCCTCACTGTACCGACAGCCCAATCCCAAGCTAATCCCAACCACCGGACACTTTGACTTGGAACCCATTGACACTTTTGTTCGGCGATTAGAAACCCAAGACTGACCAAGTCTGTGTGAATTAAATTACTCAAAATGTTGGCCCTCGTATAAGCTTCTGAACCTCCAATGCCATTGTCCAGGTACATAATGATTTTGTGACCTTGCGACCTCCAAAATTTCACAACCTCTCTGAAAACTTTTGAGAAAATATAGCCAGCTGTCGCCAAACCAAATGGTAACACGTTAAAAACAAAATAACGGGTTTCGTCGTTGTGTTTCCACGCAAAACCTAAAAAAAATCTATGGGATGGGTGTACGACGATATGATGATAAGCGGCCTTCAAATCAAATGTAAACAGCCAATCACCAGCCTGAAATAAATCTTTAGCCAACTTAGCATCTTCATATTGAAATTTGTATTTGTATATTGTCGGATTCAAATGCCTGCAATCCAACGCCAAACGGGGCTTTTCTTCCTTATTAAAAGCAACCGTCAATGGGTTAACGACAATGGGTACTTCCGAAGAAAGAGATATGCAACCAAGCGCAAGTAAACTATCAATTTCTTCCGTGATAAATGAATCGTTGTCTATCGCAGACGCATTATTTCGCAATAATACAGGCTTAGGCATTTCTTTGAATGGAACATTATATCCATTTTTTACAACTTCCAAAACGGATGGATTGGCACCAATTTCTACCCATCGGTGCAAAGAGGTATTCAGCCGTCCCACGGGCGAAACATCCGTCAGGATGTCCGATTGAAAACCCCCAACACTCCCATCAAACTTCTCATTTACGTTGAAAACTTGGCACTCGTCTGCTAGCAAAGAATGGAAGTTGGACTCCTTGGTACACTCCTCGACAATACCATTTGCACAAATGTGCGATAAATCAAAACTATCTAAGGGAATACTTATCTTATTGTGTCCCTGGTAAGTACCAACAGGTTGAATCACACCCTTCAAAACGGGACATTCCATGCGCCAATGCCCAAATTTGCTACAGGAGAAACAAGCACTAGCTCTCTTAATCTCTACTGGAGGCTGCTGCTGCCTCGAATTGACGACATCGTTGTATCTCCTCTGAGCCTTTCGACGTTTAGTAGATTGAGCTATATTTCTTGTAGCTCTCTGCCCAGCTCAGAATCCTCCGCCAAAACATTCGTTTCGTCCTCCTGGACTATCGCCCAACCACCTTCCGTAAAATCAGAGACTTTAATCAATTTCTGCCTATGCTCAACAAATTGAATACCTTCAGCAATTTTTCCCGTGCCATAGCCGCATCTTCGGAGACAGACGAAACCTCCCGTAAACAGGTCGGGCACAAATGGAAAACGGTCTATTGAATATATTAATTTGCGCTAAAAGGCGCATCGAAATTAGGTGAAATTGTGATTTGGGGTCACAAAACCCATCTATGACCATCGAAATTAGGAATGTAGACAAATGCGTCTAACGGTAATTCTAGTGTTTTTCGGTGTTAAAGATCGAAAATTCTTGTTAACTGTGATTTTGAAGTCATTTTCACTTTGAAATATCCAAATTTTTGCCTCCAATGCGACGAAACTGACTGGCAAAGGCCTTTACAAAGCCTTCTCAAATCGTAAAATTCCGACTTACTCCGTTAAAAGGTACCTAATTCAAGTAAGAAATAACGGTAGGCCTTGCTAACGGTACTTTAGTCTCGTGTATATGAGAGACCGAACGCGAAATAGGAATGGCAGTGTTTTAAACAGTCCGTCATATCAGAAAAGTAATATAAATCAGAAATATATAGTATTTCTTTTGCCATTTTGTTATTTTTTATACATAACTATCCTCTTCATAACATACTATCGGGAGCCAATAGGAATGAGAAATGGCGACCGGAAAGAGGCCATTGGCGGCGTGTCAATTGATTATTAAATCCAGGGATGATTACAAGGTATAAAAACATAAAACGTTGGAAATCATTGCTGCTTACAATTTTTTCCATGATACGTTAAATTGTGAGGAAGAAACATGTCTTGTGGTTGCAAAAGACACGCGGAATTTCCGGTGGGAATGGATGTTAGCCTGCAGCGATGCCATGGAAAGAAAATTCGACGATCAATTCTTGATGCATTATGTGAGAGGGATTTACTGGACAAAAGGGCGACATATCTCTGTACAGGATGTTCGGCATATGCCAACCAGTTTCTGCAAAATATTGAAGAACAAACATCTACGTCGGCACAACATTGTGATGTAGTTAATTTAATTTCAAAGATACGAGCTGGAAATGTACCAAAAAATAAGCTTGCACAACGTGCAAAAGCAATTGGGGAGGCTATCAACAAAGACTTATACAAAGATTCCCAGACAAGTGGACTAAAAATGACAGAAGAGTGTGGACTAGAAAATTGTTCACCACTATCCTGGCTTAATGCACAAAAAACAGTGCTTTTTAATTTTTTAGGTAGTATTCCACTTTACTACAGTACAAATTCAAAATATGTTGTAGAATAGCCACTATAAACTATAAATCCCATCTTTCCTGCATCGCCTTGAGATTATATTTTATAAACCTTGCGGGGTTTACAAAATATAATGTCATAACCAGATGTTATCGATGTAGGGAAAGCAGGATTTATAGTTTATAGTGGTTATTCTACAATGTATTTTGAATTGTACTGTAGTAAAGAAAACAAAATACATTTTTAAAATAAACACTAAGTGCCTTGAACCTTGCTTTCCTAATATTGATAATATACAGCTTCGCTGGAAATACAGTGCCGCTGGAAGTAATAATCCTATATTATTCACTTCACTCTGGCATCATTTCTCCGAGAACTTTCAGAGAAAGCGCTCTAAGAAATGTTTACAGAGGTGGGTGTTATCAATGAATGGTATTACAGGCAAAATGTTACTGCAAAAAAACTCCTTGGATAACCGATGTAAAGTGTGTGTATTATTGCTTTTCGTGCATCAACAACACCAAGTTATCATATTATTTTGTGGAACACTTTTACAGGAAGCATGACATAGAATGTCAGAATCGGCTGTTGTCGATGTTGGAAGAGCATACACATACAGCTTATAATGATTATCCAACAACATAGTTTGAATTTGTACTTTATATAAATAAACCAGAATTTTATCAGCGCTTGACATTCATTGATAACACCAGCCCCTGGCACCATTTCTTGGAAACCTCTCCTTGCAAGTTTTCTAAGAAATGATGCGAGAGTCGGGTGCTGTCACAGGATCCAATATTTTGTAAGTATCATCGCGTTCATACTACTATCTATTTCCAGCAGTGCTGTAGTCTAGACTGTTATCAGAATTATGCAGTCCACCAAAGGAAATTTTAACTACTTTTTAGATGGAGCTACGTCGTACGATAGTGACTGCCAGAAGAAACTCAACTCGCTGTGCTTATGTGTGGAGCAAATTTTTCATTCCAGAAACCTGAAGCTCATTGGGCCAATTTCATTTACTCTGCATCTTTTAACTTACTATCTCACCTCAAGTAAAACAATATGCAATCTATATGGAAGTCTGCATCCATCATCTTCATATTCGTCACTTTTGACATGGGCCAATAGTCATTCAAGAGATTCATTACAGTGTCCATCCAGTAATGACATTATTTCATATTTCGATAACAACGAGATACTGGCAAGACGATGGCGCGTCAACTTTGACGCAAAGGCGATTCTTAGTGTTATTACCACGGTGCTTCATATCATACCATCCACATAATCAGACTTACAGAGAAATCCCGATTTACTGCCAAATAATTGGAACAATTTAACTACAAACAACGTTGATCGCGTTGTTGCTGATCTTCAAGAAAGTATAACAACAAACGATAAAGTTTTCCAGAGAGAGAGGTCAAAGTTTTTGCGGGAGAGGCTGACTGCTGTTTTTAATTCACAGAATATCGTCGATGGCTTTATTGTAGACCACCTTGATGACTCAAAGATGCATGCATATGAAGATGGCGCAGAAGACACACCTTCGACAAGCCAACGAGTTTTATTTGATGACAAGGAGGAGCCAAAATTCACCAGACGCATGCGTATTAAAGACAACTATGACTTTGTGGAAAGTCAACATACAAGTAACTCATCTTTCGTCGCCGGAGAGCCCTATATGATCAACCCATGCTCCTACTCAGCCGTCGAAAAGGTCCTCGAAAATATTGTATCTGAAACTCAGTCTTCTGGTAGACATTGGAGTGTTATTGGATGTGACGGCGAACCATATGTTCTTTGCAGTCGCTTGATTGAAAATATGTTTTACTGCAACAGGTGTGAGGAAAAACTGGATGGAAGCCAATCAATGGAAAAACATAGCAGAGAAAAGCACGATCTAAACAACTTTGTCGTATCAGCCAATCAACGAAAATATCAGTCAGTTCTGATGGTGCCAGGACTAGGCCACATTGAAATAAATGTAGTAAAAGGAATTTTCAAAATGCTGTGGAATGTTGTTTTAAAAAGGATGGCAGAAATGTTAGAGTACAAGTCACCAAAGGCAATTGCTGCATGTAAGTCTGCTAGCGATCACCACAAAGCTTGGCAGATGGTTGAGGTTCTGTTGTTTGGAACAGCCGATGAGCTTCTGCTCCCCTATTGCAGACAAGCGCTAACTTGCAAGGAAAATATCACAGAGGAAGGGTGCTATAAATACATGAGCGAAACCAAAACTTCCAATTCTAAATTCATGTTTGAAGTTATTTTCACTTACATATTCGGCTTACATTTATTTCGCGCCGCAACTCGCCGTAACAATTCCGATCTCATTGAGTGTACTAAAAGCAAACTGTCTACACTCACCTTTGGTTTACACATGCCCAACTACAGAGAGCTGTTCCTGAGAGATTCCGTAATGCGCGTTCAGGCTCCAAGAGATGTACTGAGGTTCATCAATACAACATCGTCAATCTCGATTTCTGGAAATATTAGCAAGGGAGAAGGTGGAGATTTCATCCTAGAGGCCCAGAATAGACGGACTAAGATGTGGATGCCACCTGGTTTACCACTGAAAGGAGATGGCTCCGGGTTTGTAGCAACCTAGATAGACTAGAAAGGGTAAGTAATAGTGATTATTTGCATGTTAATTGCAATAAGGAGTCAACTGCACCATTCACTATTACAGTTCACTACATTTTGCATAAAATTGGCAAGATTTTTCGTATTCAGACATGGGGTATGACGATTTATTGGAATAAGGCCAAGAATCCTGTTTCAATGAATGTTATACACCATGTGTTTATAAGCCAAATGATATACAATTATGAACATATATGTAATATAAGATATCTTGAAAAAAACACTTTAAACATTAATTTAAATATTTATTTGCGATTTTTCCCTCTACCCTTTCCCTTGCCTCCTACACATTTCACTTCTCTTTTCACATCCTGATGATCAGGACAAAAAAATGTGAATTGTTTCAGTAATTTTTCTGTAACATCGTGAAGACCATTACAGGATGCATGCACCCAGTAATTGCAATCTTTTTTATCGCAGCCTAGGCACAATCTGCCGATGGCATCTTCTTCGCTTTGATCAGGATTCCACAGCGCTGACAAACATTTGTGGCTGCCAAATTACAAACAGTTGTTTGAGTGCCGCTAGATATGAAATTTGGAATATTTCTTGGTGAATGGTCAACCTGTGATGTAGAAGGTTCAGGGGATGATGAGTCTTCGTGCACAACATCGTCTGCTGTATCTTCTACATGTATTTCATTTGCTGTATTGTTCGTGCTCTGCAAAAGTTTAAGATCATACTGTTACCCTAAAAAACAGTGTTCAACTAGAAAAGTGTAATTTGTTGACCAAATTACGGGCTTTCCCAACTTATTAATGTGAAAAAGGCGGTTTTGTGTACACATGAAATTATCGGCCATGTTAATTATTTAACCCGACTTTCTGTACATTAATGATGAATCGTCAGGGTTTACTTTGTGTGTACACAATAGTGTTTCTAAAATCTAGTCAGTAAAGTGTTTGACTTTAACCCCTTCCAAAGTGATAGAAAAAGCAATCAAAGATAGCTAATTTTTTTATTTTCAAACGGTACTCTTATTCTCGCCCACATTATGCTTGAGGGTTAATCTTCCACAATCATATATATATATATATAGATTATTTTTTTTATGTTCTTTTGTGTGTTCTATGGACCACTGTGTCTGAAATAAAGAATTATTATTATTATTATTATTGCATTCTGGAAAATAAAAGGAGCTGCAAGGGCTTCCGTATTTTTTTGCGCATTTATTAGTAGGTATTTCTTACTTGAGATATGCACGTCGCGCAGACGGCGAAAGGATTTTTTTTAGTTCTTCTGGTCACTGATCTGTGAAATGTATTCATACTCAAACGATTGAAAATATATTAGTTCACATCAATATTAATTCATATTTATAAATATTAAGTGAAAAAACACTGGAATTGCAGTTAGACGCTTTTGTCTACATTCCTAATTTCGATGGTCATAGATGTGTCACAAAATCACAATTTCACCTAATTTCGATGCGCCTTTTAGCGCAAATGAATATATTCAAAAATATTTGATTTTCTATTGAAAAACAATAGACGAAATGGTCTGTTATAGCAGTTTTCATCTATACTTTCCCAAAAAAGAAAGTGTGCATGCTAAAAAATAACACTAAAAAAGGTATATATCATTTTCATTCATGGAAATTTTATTCAATCACAGGTGAATCAATTTGTGATCAACACGAGAAATTTCATTACGCTACGACGAATACTCTTGGTGCCATGGAGTCAAAGACACTAAGGGTCAAACACAAAAGGCACACACTCAATATCTGGTATGACCTCCGTCTGCATCGAATACTGCTGTGCATCTACGCCTCATGGAAGCGAACAAGTTAGCAAGTTAGGAAGTGTTGTGGGATGTTGTTCCATATTCTGATAAGCTGTCTTTGGAGTTCCACAAGCGTTGACGGTGCATGGGGAAGCCGGCGTAGCTGACGTTTCATTTCGTACGTGCGCAATGGGTGAGATATCAGGCGAATTTGCGGGCCAGGGAAGAACATCCACTTGTTGTTGCTGCAGATACTGTTGAACAACACGAGCTGCGTGGGGTCGGGCGTTGTCCTGCTGTAGAATGACGCCGGGGCCGTGACGTTGCAGAAATGGGACAACAACAGGTGTAAGCACTTCATCACGATATCTGGCTGCATTGAGTTTGCCATCATAATGACCAGCTCAGTTCTGTTACGGGCAGTGATGCCACCCCACACCATGAGAGACCCTCCCCCATAACGGTTTCGCTCCACGACACATGGATCTGCGTAGCGTTCGTTTCGACGCCTGTACACTCTCTGGCGGCCATCTGATGATGAAAGATGGAAACGACATTCATCTGTCGCCACCAGTTTAAGGGATGCCTGAGATGTTGTCTCCACCACTGCAGTCGAGCACGACGATGACGTAACGTCAAAATCGGACGAATTGCAGGTCTTCGAGGACGCAAGCTGTATTCTCTCAGACGGTTGATTACCTGTTTGAGGATGTATCCGTCTCAGGTTAGGGATGTTCCTGGCTGTCGTCGTTGCCGTTTGTTGCCGGTTCCGGAGATGGACGACACGGATATACCGATCTTGTGCAGGGGTGGTAACTCGGGGTCTCCCGGAGCGGGGTCGGTCTCGAACGTCATCATGTTGTGCATGTCGATGGACTAGCCTGTCTACAGTGTTACGGTGGCAGTTCAAAAGCTGGGCAACCTCTCTGTGTGTTCTGCCAGCTCTAATCATAATAATATTTCACGAAAACAACTTGTGGCCAAATGTGCTTTACATATCCAAGAACAAAGCTAGGGGATCAAAATTCTTCAAAACACGCCGACAGAGCTGCATAGGGGAAAATTCCGAAGCCTTTGCTTTTGTTTACGTATGAGTATACTTTCGATTCCGGTCGACGTCATTGGATGGAAAAAGCATGTAAAAACAACGCCGTCTACAATCAAATAATGAAAAGATCGCCTTCATACAGCCTACAGTTATTAGAGAGAGATTGCACAGTTGCCAAATTCAATGCAAGGTATCGTGATACCTGTTGAAATTTCTTAGAATTACGATTTTGTTTTTCGATGGAAATTCGTGGTATCGAGTGACTTGCGCATGTCTGTCGAGCATGGAAACTATCTTCAATAAAAAATGCAGACAGTGTTGTCCTTTTCCAAAATGCAGTCCTGTCGCCTCACTCGAAAGTGTTTTGAATGCCTAGCTTTGTTATTGAATATCGGAAGCACATTCGGCCAGGAGTTGTTCTTGCGAAATATTATTTTATTATCAGTTCTGGTACGAATACGATAGCAGACTTCCAGGAACCAGTGGTGTCTGCTGTCAACTCTATGAGTTGATTACATATGTGTTTCTTGTTCTATACATCTCAACCTTCATTTTGATGTATAATTTGTGTATATTCAATCTGAATTTAAGGAATATTTGAGGTGAGAATTTCAAAATAAACAAAATTCCATTACTTATATAGCCCCTTAATAAATCATCCTGAGAATCTGAAACTGCTTTTTTAACTTGTTGAGAAACAAAATTCTTTAACGAATCTGTATCCATAACTACCGGTCAGTAAAGCCTGGGACACACTTGCGTATATTTTCGCATGATCGCGGCGAATTTTGAAATCGCCGCGAAATTCGCGTAGTGTGCCCACTTCTGAGACTGCGAAATTCGCCGCGTATTTTTCCGCTGCGGAAATCGTGCCGATCAAACATGTTTGATATTTTCGCCGCAATTTCTGTCGCCAAGTACAAATTCGCACAGTGTGCCCACTACACGGGTGAAATACGCATGACGAAGCAGCCGAGTCATGTGACCGTTCAATATGTCAGCCACCATGTCGGAAGCATGGACACGCGAAAAAGAGGACGAATTGGTCGTTCTCTGGTCTGAAAGGCCGTGTCTGTTTAACAATATATTTCCGATATGTCTCCGGGTCCTTTGCCGACAGATCTTTTACAAGGTTCACGTACAGAGACTGCTTGCTCCGGCGGAGAAGCCAGGGTTTCGTCCAGTATCGCCGATTTCACCATCGCAATCGACGACGTTCCCGTCTTTTCAACAAAATGTACAACATACCAGCGGCAGCAACCTTCAGTTTCCTGGAGGCTGCCATTTTGTATAATCACATGACTAATATCGCGAGGGCGTCACTATAAGGAATCGCGTAGTGTGTCCACTAGCTTTTTGTACGAAATAATCGGCGCGTATTTCGCGCGGATTTAATCACTGCGAATTTCGCAAGTGTGTCCCAGGCTTAAGAGAACAAAAAAAATGAGATGTTGCACGAGAGCAGCGAAACGCCAGACTGATTTTCTTCCCCTCAACGACCCAATTATCATCAACCAAACAACATTCAATGCTCGTACTACCCGCCAGCCATGCATATCTTGCATCCTCAGCAAACCAATTAAAACCCATACCATCTAAGCCGTTAACGTGCGAAGGACTGAGCCACCAAGACAAATATTTTCCGCTACACTTTCAGTGCCACGAAAAAATTTGATTATCTTACCTCGTGACAAAGAAATTATAAATATACGTTTATGTCAGTTAATTTATACCGGTCTTAACCCTTTATTCAACATTACCAGAAGACAAGACTTAATGAGAAAGTTCTCTAAATAGCGTGAATTTAACCCTCTACCAAAAGCGAGTTTCGTACGACACCGAAAAGATCGGTGTTGCGATTTCGTATGCTGAAGCCTTTTCCTCGTGACACAGAAGTTATAAATTTACGCTGATGTTATTCAATTTATGCTGGCTTGAACCCTTTAGTCAGAAGACGAGACTTAATGAGAAGGTTCTCCACAGAACCTAACATTAACCTTCTTCCAAAGCGAGTTTCGAACGCCACTGTTGTTTGTAAATAGCCAAAGTTAATAGGTTTTTGCTTTCAAATTATTGGTTATATAACCCTTTCTAGGGGCGCCGGAACGGCCCAAACATTGGCCCGACCATAACACCCAGATCCCTGTTTTTTCGAATTGTTGCCATCGATTATGTGGGGAGAAAAAAAGTAACAGTGCATGCAGTTCGTCTTTCGAGGAACATAATATGACAAAATTCCCTGCCAAATTGCCGGGAATTTTGTCATGTTATGTTCCTCGAAAGACGAACTTCACTGTGGAGGCCCAGTCTGCCCATTCGCAAATCCGGCCCTGCCCCCAGAAAGTGTTTCAAAAATGACATCTCTCAGACCCATTTTGGGGCTACTTTTTTAGTATTCCAACCACTTCCGAAGCGGTTGGAATACTAAAGGAGTAGCCTCCAAAATATCCTCATCTTACGTTAACTCGTCATTAATAGCCGCCATTGTGTGCCCAATATTAAAGAAACAAGACGATCCATGCGCGCACTATTTTCGGATATCCGACAGAACAAAATTAAAAAAGCATAGCCTTGTTATTTGATATGAATGACGTTCGGCTGAAGGTCGATCACAAAAATATCATGATCGGCAAATTTTTTGCCCCGATATTGGTCGGGGTGGTCGGGGCAGCTCCGGCGCACCTGCTTTCATTGAACAAGCTTGGCGAACTTTTTATAGTGAGGGCTCATCAGCTAGGCTTTAGATGCAAAAAATAATAAAATAAGAAGAACCCAAAATCTCGCTATCTAAAATACCTACACCCAAAATACCATAGCTAAAATACCTCCGCCTAAAATATCTATCTTGTTTGAACAAAGCTCCCGCGTTCAAAAATTCCCTCAACCCGAATATATCTGCATAAGCTCTCTAGCCGAACTATCACACGTTCGAAAACCATGTGGAGATAACTGGACTCGTATATTTTCGGCGGTTGTATTTTGGGGCGCATGGGACAAAATTCCAACAGGTAAAAAGCATTAGGACAAAATATGGATAAAAGTCCTTAGGACAAAAGCCCTGGGGACAAAAAAAGCGGACAAAACACTTCAGAATAAAATCCTATCTACAAAAATGACAAAGGCGGAGAAAAGCCCTGAAAATTTCTTACCATACTGTATGAATATTTGAAGCTTATTTTTTATTCCCTTTTTAATAAATTTTGAGATTCTTGATTTTTTGGTTCTCCACTCGATTTAAATTTTGTCACTGTGCAAGAAATATAATATTTAAATTGAAAAAATTATTTAAACTTTCCGATAGTATTATTTGAACCTAATTTTTTTATTCCCTTTTTAATAAATTTTAAGACTCTTGATTTTTTGGTCCACATTTCGATTTAAATTTTGTCACTGTGTAAGAAAAATAAATATTTAAATTGAAAAAAAATATTCAAACTTTCCTACAGTAGTATATTTATGAGCTTCTCTTTCAGGATTGATTGATGTGTATAAAATGCATATGTTTGGGGAGCGCGGTGGCTCAGTAGGTGGAGATGCAGGTTGCAAGCAGAGAGGTGCTCAGTTCGAATCCCACTTACGGCAACCGCGTTGTGCCCTCGGGCAAGACACTTAATTCCGATGCCCACGTGGGGGAACGGTGACGTTGTGTACTGAGGCGACAGCACGTCGATGATGCTCTTGTCTTCAAACAATGCGAACCCTGCTTGCGTGGAGTTAGTACGTTGGGGAGCCTGACAGTTGTTCGCCGCTGCTCGGGGATTCTCTCCGGGTACTCCGGCTTCCTTCACCTGTGAAACTGTCCGACACGAGGTGACCATGGCTGTCGAAAGTGTGGTTAAACCCTAATAAATAATTAAATAAATAAATAAAAACACATGTCTCTGATGCAACAATTTACCTGAATTAATTGTTGACTTCAAAACAGTCTCGAACAATACCACTTAAGCGTGCCACTACAGCAACAAATGTTATTGGAAGAACAAAGCGTGTACATCATCAAACGCAATTTGCATAATATATTTTCACGCGATATTGATGTTACCTTTAATTGATGATTTATATGCACGAATTCCCATGCAAACCAAACGTCGGACGCGGCGAGGCGAATAGGTCGCCAAGCCTCTATTTTTTAACTGAAGAATTATCAAGGGTAGAAAGGGAATAGCTCCCCACATCTCCCCTGTGCACCTATGGCCCGCAGATAGCCAGGCGCCATGACTTTTCCTCAGAGAAGGGAATACGAATGTAGGACGCTTCGCAACGGACATTTTGGCCTCCGTGCACTGAAAGGGTTGATCAGTTAGTTCCTTTAGGTAAAAGGTTAAATTTAATTGTTTGGGAGCTCATTCCAATGAAGGCGGGTAAGCTATTTTTAAGCGAAAATTTGAAATTGAACTAAATATGAATTGCGATTTTCTTCGGCCTCGAACACCTTTGGACAGAATTCCCTGTGAACATAACCCCCCACGAACAAAAATCCGCGCTGTTAATATCGTCCATGCATGAAATTTAACTTATGAAAAAGTTAAATAATGACAATCAAAAATCCTTTTTGATCAGGCCGATTGGGTCGAGTGTTGTTCAGTAGTGGGTATATCCACGGCGTGGATTATGTTAGAGTCTCCGAACCTGAGTGCAGAACTTATATAATACGGTAATGTGGGTCCGAGAACGAGTGCCAAACTTGGATGAAATGTACCGTTATTGGGGTGTCTAGCTTGTGTTTTTTGTCACTCATATGTTCTGTGTGGCATATGTGAAATTGTTTTTCCGTTTCGGCCCCATGGTACTGGTTGCACGCACTGAAGGTCAGTAGGAAAATGCAATCCCGTGTCATACACTAGATGAGCCGGGATGCTTTGTAGTCTGTTCGAGTTTCGATTGGCTACGTCATGAAACCATTTATCGTTCTGTGTGTCTACGGTAGTGCTGGCCCTGATGAGAGTGCCTATACTTAGGTCACTGAAACTCACGCCAAATTGTGCCCTCCCAATTACACTCCCTTCTATTTGGGATAATCACCAAAATACTGGCACCAGCAACCGCCAAAATGAGTAGCGATAAATGTAACCGCAAAAAACATGCTGTAACTGCAAAACTACTGTAACAGTCAATTTGCTGTAACCGCCAACCCTTTGTAACTGCCAACCAATGGACCAATATTATAATTGAAAGCCCTCAGCAGCCATCTTTGCACCAGAGGAGTTAAATCAGATGAAACCGGTCAGGGTACACACCTGACCTTACTTACTAGACTTTAAACTATTCTGGGTCCTCTCACGCCCATCAGAGTCGTTTTATATTTGTAATGAAAACAAAGTTAATTGATGCATATAATTTAAACAAAAGAAAATCAAAGTGTATTTTATTTGCATATTCCGTTAAGTGACCACATAGCCAACGGGTTAATACTCTCCATAGCACATTCGCTACTCGTTTAATACAGAGCACAGGGATTATTTGTTCAATACTAACAGTTCGTGGATAATGAATTATTAAGGTAGATTTCCCCCTGCCAAATAATTACACCACACAGAATGCACTCAAATTTTGAGATTATCGAATACCCCGAGGTTCATCATTGGTGAATCCAGGATTTCCCTTCTCCTTGGTGGGGAGCCTGTCTGGAAGCCTTCCCAAGAAAAGTTTGCAAAATTGTGGGACAAAACTCGTGTTCTCGGCGATTTAAGGCTACTGTGACCGATTCCCTTAGCTGTTGCTTGTATGTGCAAATCCCATGATCACAGCCACATGACACATGTCCATCAGACTCGCAAAATCTCGAGTTTTCGACGCGTTAGCGATAGAAAAGTCCTGAGTCGAATTTCGGTATCGAGTGTTAACATTACTCCGGCAAGAATAGAGGGACGCGTTGGGTGCGCCGTCTCCATGCCCCATATACTAATGAGTTTATACCACTTCATCCCAATCGGAATGAACTCCCTACGGCTCAATGTTACGATGAACATAGAAATCGTCGACATGAAGTTATATTTCTAGTGAGCAAGAGCAAGCGGGATTTCATGATCCACGAATTTCGTCTGTCTTTTCTGAGGGTTTTTTTTTTAATTTCACTGTAATTTAGATCAGTGGCAATTTTCCAGAAACTTGCCGTGCCATCTCACGGCAACCCATGTTAGAATCGGCTTTTTTCGTTGGTTTGTTAACTGGTAGAGTGCTAAGTTATTTTTGGTCATCAAAATTTGTTCACGTGTCTTTGCCTTGTTACAATTTATGTGAGAGTGCCAGGCACTCTCCCATAAATTGTAACAAAGCAAACGCATGAAGACTAATTAATTTCACTTCTAAGATAATATGAAGCACATCCACAGAATATGACACCTTTGGGCCGGGGTACCTGCTCTTCATATTAAAGCCCTGATAATGGCTTCTAGCACTCAACCAGTTAAGGTGTCTGATATGAGCAAATTAGTATTTTTAGATCCGTGGCAATTTTCCAGAAACTTGCCGTGCCATCTTACTGCGACCCATGGTAGAAATGGCTTTCTTGGTTGGCTTGTTAAGGTGTCTGATATGCGCAAATTAGTATTTTTAGACTAGTGGCAATTTTCCAGAAACTTGCCGTTCCATCTTACGGCGACCCATGTTAGAATCGGCTTTCTTGGTTGGTTTGTTAAGGTGTCTGATATTTTTGCCGCATTATTTTACATTGCCAGTACTTAACAAGTAACAAAGAGATGCTTGTAAATCATCTCAGCAGGGGCCCTCAACCCGATCGTTTTCATAAATATCAAACAAGATCATTTGTAAAATCTAACATTTATTTGATTTGAAATCACGCAAGTAAAGCATATGAAGTTCCATAAGTGTATTTTATTGAAAATCCCAAATTTCTATTTTTCGGACGCTTTGGGCTCACAAAATCTAAAAAGCTGTGACCAGAGTAAAAAGAATTACACATTCTCAAAGCTTCGATAATTCAAATCCAGAATGTCGCGCTCTTTTGTTCTTGTTTTTGACGGTTTTTTTTTGGGGGGGGGGGTTGGTAAATTTGAAATGGATAGCAATCTGTTACCATGAACAGCGTGAGTCACTTCAAAGTCTACAGCAGTGACTGTCAGTCGTATGAATTAAGTGTAACCTCGTTTATAACTAACCTTCATGAAGTTCCAATGTATTAGACAAAATTAATGTTTGGTTTAATTTTGTAATTGTTTACTGTTTTTTAACAGCACGGAAGTTTCTGGAATTTTGGACCTTTTTGACTTAAGAGAGAGCTTTCGATTCTTTGAGGTTTTTTGTCAAATGCGTTTGGTGTTTGGAGTTCTTCGGTTTCCATTCAGCTACAATACAATACATTAGGCACGTTTGATATTAACGCCTTTGAGCGGTATCTTCAGTAATAGTCACTGCTTCAAGAAATGTGGCCATCAAAAGGTTATTACAATGTGTTGACAAGTCATTATAACAAGTCGTGAAATCGTTATGACGAGTTAAAAAGTCGTTATAAAGAGATGT
Source organism: Pictodentalium vernedei (assembly GCA_031216915.1). Lineage (NCBI taxonomy): Eukaryota > Metazoa > Mollusca > Scaphopoda > Dentaliida > Dentaliidae > Pictodentalium > Pictodentalium vernedei. The sequence goes on along the minus strand of CM062297.1, from coordinate 288,768,146 downwards.
GACGTCATTATAACGAGCTAATATACTGTTAAAGCGAGTTCACTAGTCTTTATTATATATATGAATCACTAAGTCATTGTAACGAGCTGACAAGTCTTTATAATGAGTTATGAACTTGTTATAGCTAGTTGATAAGTCTTTATACCTAGATGACAAGTTATAACGAGTTCCAAAAGTAATAACGAATTGACTAGTCATAATAATGGGTTGACCAGTAGTTATAATGTGTTGCGATGTCATTATGACGAACTGCCAAGTTCTGAACTTATTATAACGAGTTTAGAAGTCACTATAACGAGTGGACAAACAGTTATAACGACTTGTCAAAGCGTTATAATCTAATGAGTTGTTAAGTCGTTATCACTAATGGACAAGTAGTTATAACGAGTTGACCAGTAGTTATAGCGAGTTGGTTAATCATTATAACAAGTTGTAAAGTCATTATAATGGGTTCATTTGTCGTTAAGACGAATTTTTAAAGGCGCCGTAGAGAATTTTCGGGTCATTATAATGATTTGAAATAATATCGCCAATGAATAACCAATCGTGAAGTCATTATTACGAGTTGACAAATCATTATAACAAGTAAACAACCAGTTTTAGTGAGATGTGGAATCATTATGGCTATTTGTACTTTTGTTATAGCAGGTTAGCAAATCTTTATTGCTAGTTGGCAAGTCGTTATGAAGAATGGTAAATTCGCGATGAGTTGTGATGTTATTAAGAGGAGGAGACGAGCCGTTATAACTAGTTGTGGAATCCTTATAACGAGTTGCATTGTCAATATAATTTGAAAAAGTGTTAAAAGGAGCAGTAAAATTGTTATAATGAGTTATGATGTCGAAATAACAAGTGGTGACATGTTGACAAGTTTTATAATGACTTGCCGTGTCATTATATACAGTTGCTATAATGAGCTGACAAGTCGTTATAACCAGTATACAAGCCAGTATGTGGAGCGCGGTGGCTCAGTACGTAGAGATGTAGGCTGCAAGCCGAGAGGTCTCCGGTTCGAATCTACATGCGGCAACCGCGTTGTGTCCTTGGGCAAAACACTTCACCCCCATTGTCCATGTGGGGGCACGGTGACGCAGTATACTATGGCGTATTGCACGTCGATGGTGCACCTGTCTTCAACCAATTCTAACCCTGTTTGTGTAGAGTAGTATGTTGGGGAGCTGACAGTTGCTCGTCGTTGCTCGGTGGTTCTCTCCGGGTACTCCGGCTTCCCCCACCCGTAAAACTGTCGTGGTCATGATTAGTCATTGAGCAGAAATATGTGACCTTAAAAACCAATAAATAAATAAAAGTCATTATGTGTTGCAAAGTCATTATAACGAGTTGTCAAGTCATTATAATAAATTTTCAAGAGGCCTTAACGAGCTGACATACCATGACATTTCTTGACGTTATTATAATGGTTTGTGTAGCAGTCATAATGAGTTTATAGTTCGTTATAACGAGGGGTAAAGGCATGATAACGAATGGGCATGTCATTATAACGAGTTGGCAAGTCATTACTATGAGTTGTGAAATCGTTATAATGCATTTGACGTCAGTATATCGATTTGCCAGGTCTCTATAACAAAGAGTGAATTCATTATAATGAGTTGTGAGTTTACAATGAGTTGTGATTTCGTTATACGAGTAGACAGGTCATTATAATGAGTTGACAAGACACTCCTGTGGATTGGCAATTCGTTATAACGAGTTCTGAATTCGTTATAGGAAGTTAACAAGCCATTTTGAGTTCACAAGTTAGTTTACAAATCGTTATAACAAGTTGTTGTCTCATTATAAAGAAAATGAAAAATCGCTGTGAGCCCTAAACTTAGTTATAACGAGTTCGCAAGTGAATATGACGAGAGTTGTGATGCCATTACAACGAGTTGGGTGTCATTTTAACGAGTTGTAAAGTTTTTATACGATTTGACATGTAGCTATAACGTGCTGGGTTGACGCTATACTGAATAGAAAATCGTTAAAACGAGCTGACATATCATTATAGTGAGTCTCATACAACCCTATAACGCGATGCCAAATTATTAAGAGGAACTATGAAGTTGTTATAACGAGGTGTGGTGCCATTATCATTATTTATGGGGTCGTGTTAGTGAGCGAATTTGAGGTTATGACGAGTTGTGAGCACACTATAATGATCGGAAAAGTCATTATAACAAGTTGTGAAAACATACCTTGTTGATAAAGCACTATAGCGATTGTCAAGTTAGAATAGTAGTGAATGCAATGGTGGGTTGTGATGTTATTATGCCAATTTGGCAAAACTTGACAAGATGTTGTAACGAGGTGAGGAGTCATTATAAGGGGACGTTCTCATCCAGACATGACCTCGAACCAGCATATGAAATTTCGTGATGATCGGATAAGAACTACGGGGTGTTCATCTTTGGGGGAGGGGGGGGGGGGGTCAGATTCAAGTTTGTTCAAATCGGGCCCCTGGGCTATTATTTGGGCTTTCTATTAGAGCCCGAGGTTTAACTCAGTGCAATATGAGGAGATTTCTTTAAAAATCTTTTTCTTCAGACCCACCAGTCAGAATCCTTTCATATTTGGTATATAACATCCCTAGATGAATCAGATTCAAGTTTGTTCAATTCGCGTCGCTGGTTTAATATTTGGGATCTCGGGGGGGGGGGGGGGGGGGGGCATGGGGATGGGGGCTGGTTAGGTTCAAGGTTGTTCAAATCCATTCCTTAATGTTTTTCCATAAAATTTGACTTTCAAACTGCTGTGACATAACAACCCTTGGAAGTTTGGCAGTGCTTGTCTACAGCTGATAGAATCGGAAAGTCAGGAAGACCTACGATAATAATCATCTGACATGGACACACGGGTTATGAATAATTCCATGACTTCATTCCTCTGTAGTGTTGATGGACCCAAAATAGTTCTTTGAACCACTTTGTCAGGTGAGCGGTTAAGGCTCCTTGGGACCTCTTGTCTCCAATTCAACTCAAAAAATTTAATATAGATGTGTATGGGAGATTTTTGTCATGCAACTCGTCCAATATTTTTGAACCAATTTGGATCAAACTTCTCAAACATTATGACTATCAAGTGAACATGTGCATATTCTAAAATGTTTCATTTGTGAGAACGTTAAACGGGGTGTTTCCCCTGAACTTAAATTTGTTAGGGATTTTCAAATGACATTCTTGTGTGCACAACTCCTCATACATTATTGAGCTGATTCCGAAAGAACTTCTTAAATAAAGTGAACATGTGCGTATTTCTTAAGTTTCCATATGTGATGATTTTCAACAGGTTATCTCCCTTTAAACTATGGAATTTTAGACAATCAGCTCTTCCAAGATTTCGGAATTGTTTTTTTCTACCTCAGCATTTAGAGGTTTATTCTAGTAAGTCAAAAGTGGGTGTACTAAGCACCTTGATTGATAGTTCTAGTTGTGTATTTGTAATCTTAACAACTTTAACACATTGTTAAAGAGTGATAGTACTTAATAAAATGTTTATACTTTTGATCATTACTGATGTCCAAATGTCTGAAATTTTAAGTACTGTAACTCCGAAACTAATTCATTGGGGGGGGGGGGGGGGGGGGGATGTTATAGAATAAATTGAGCATTCTAGAAGTGCATTTTGTTGCATCTTAATCACTTACCAGATTGTTTTAGACTCACAGCACTTAATAAAATGTTTATAGCTTTTATCATTTTTTATGAAAAACGTTTGCCAAGAACTTTCACTGTGTAACCTGTAATGAATCAATTTCAAAATGACCAAAAATGTATAAAGATTTTCTCAAGCACTGTTAATGTAAAAAAATCTGTTAAATGATTATGCACCCAAAAATGAACAATTTTGTTTCGTCAACCTTGTAATTAATCAGTTACACAGTTTGGCCTTTGTTTTTTGGGGTTCATAACTCAAGAAATAGACCGAAATAAACGATCATTCTTTATATAAACGAACTCTTTTAAAACAAGTAACAAAATGATGCTAGAGAAGCATCATTACGGGAGGGGAGGAGGGGGTAAACAAACATTTTTCAATATACCCAGGTTAGGCATTTGTAGAAATTAATTTGTTTCGGTCTATTTGTTTCGGAGTTAAAATAAAAACCAGGTCTCATCACGATTCCTAGTGATACTGAATAAAAATAGTTTTCTAAAATTCTGTTTGAAATAACGATACATCTCACTGAATACTGTTCTTGTGTCATTAAAAAATGTATTGACCAATGAATTGCGTAAGTTAAAAGGAAAGTCATAGGCCACACCCACACAAAACTTCAATCTCCTTTTCCACTTGACGTGAGGGTATTGTCATTCAAAGCACGGGGAATTAAATTTAATTCTGATTTTGACCATTTCCTGAGAAGCTGAAAGCACAGTATGTAAATGTGGAGTTCGATATAAACCCAGATGACATGAACTTGGTTGAACTTTGTCCCAGAAAGAGTTCATTCAGGCTATTTGGAAACTGGAAAGTTTTGTTGGGGTAAGTTTCGTTTGTGGGTTATTAGGACCGGCCATTGTTTACGTTTGATTTGGGTAAAACGATGAATGCAGGCGGTCATCTGTTGCATATAAACAAATTGAACATGAAATAAAAAGCATGATAAGGATTTTATTGTTTATTAAATTTTATTTTTAATGTCATTTTAATATGATGAGATAATTATTAATTACTTTTCATGTTGAAACAATATGAGCGTGCGGGGCATCCTTTCCATTCACACTGTGCAGAGTAATATTTAAGACAGACATGGGGACGTAGTTTAGGGCGGGCCTAAATCCGTTGTTTTTACGGTTCATTGTGTTATGAAAAGAAAAAAAAAGAAATACTTTAGCCAATCATTTTGCTTGAAAATGCATGAACAGAAAAAAGCTTTAAGTATTTGTTCGTAAAGGCATAACTGGATTTCCAACCTTATGGTCATATCACGTCAAATAAGGAATCTTTTTCTTGGTGATGAACGGTGACTTTTCCGAAGAGACAGACTATCGAACAGCGGTGATTACTGTTCGTTTTTTATAGATGTTTCTGACAACCAGACACGAATTTGGTCGGGGCCATGGGCGAATCGCTTACTACAACCCCTATAAAATGACCGTCAGAAGTTAAAATGCACATTGAATTTGTGAATTGTCATTCGTGCTGAGAAAGCTGAAATAAGCAGTCGGAATACAAGTAACACAGGGTAATTTTCAGACCAGTTTTCTCTGTTATAATTTTAATCTCTGGTGCAGCCCTCATATAAATTAAGTTCTCCTGGAGATAGGGCATTTGCCGTTACCGGTCTGAAGCTATGGAATTCTTTTCCATGTCGTCAAAAAAGAAATGTTTCCCTAGAATCATTCAAGTCGGGTATAAGACATTTTGCAATTTTGCACAGCCATGGGCCTCCATGTCTGGATTTTTTGCTATAAAATAGTAGATAAATAGGCAGATACTTTATCTGCAGCGTCCACAAATACATCTTTAATTTTAATAATTATGACATGAATCACATGACACAATGCAAAGTTGTTGGCTGATTTCCACCCTGCCTTTTGCACAATTAACCGAACGCACGGACTCAGGTGTACTAAGTGGACCATAGGGTTCCAAGTGCCTTCACTTGAGAACATATTCTGTTGTTCTGTCTGTATTTCATGTCGTTTATCTATCCCGAAAGAGCGAGGAACAAGGGTGTGATTTAACTACTACAAAACAAAAATGAAAACCACTTTTGATACAGTACAGCTACCGTGGACTGGTCACTTTCCACGGATGGGCAATATTTCCACGGATGTAATATTAGATTCCAAACACTAAGTAAAGGTATAATTATCAAAAGTTTAATTAATGAAGCACCGGGTACAACCTGGTGCTTCATTAATTAAAATGTTGCTGTCGATGATTTTATTACCTGGTAAACGCATGCATGGACATCACTGCCCACGCGTGGATTATGACCAATCCACAGCGACTGTACCGTAGATAGCTGGGGGGATTATTATTATCCCTGATAGGTAAAGGTGTGAGATGGGGAAATCTCACCCGAGGGCAAGATATTTGAGCCAGACACGCGGCTTGCCGAGTGTCTGAACTAAATATGTTATCTCGAGGGTGAGATATCCCCGCGTCATACCCCACCCCCGTCAGGGATAATTTCTCACCCCCCCCCCCCCCCCCCCCCACCAAAAATAGTCTGACATCATCAAAAGTAATTCAGGGGCACGTGCAGCTATATCGAACAATATTTTTGTTCATTTCTGAAAACAACTGATTGTCTTATCGAAAAGAGCGCACAAAAGATATGTGTAAACCACAGATATATTTCACGAAATTAAATTCCAACGCCGACAAGACAGGGGTTAAATATTTGTAGCGAAATGAACATTGACACATTCCGATGACGTCAGTTGGGAGCATGCATCAATCGATCGATGGACGCTGTAGTGATAGCAATTAAGTTAAGAAATTGAACAAACTGTATACAATATACTGTTATTATTAACATCAAGTACAACAAACAACAATACTTTGAACACCAACGAACCACAAGATACGATCACGTGGGTCATGTGAGATATCTATCTCACGTAGCCTTCTCACATGAGACATGCATATCTTGCATACAAAGTGGGGGAGAAATGAGAAAATACCGATTATTAACGGAGTAGTCGAACAAGTAGGATTATTGCATGTAGCGTGTGATGTGTACGAATCGATGAATTTCTCCGTGAGGGTTCTTTTTTAATTAGGGCCTAGGTAAATGTATCTTGGAGTCTATTTTATTTCACGTTCTTGGGAAAGAATGAAATGGGAGATTGGCTATAAACTTGGATCTGTGTCTGTTTTTGCAAAGGCTTCCTGGTTGTCATGTTTCTCTTCCGGAAGGATTCGTATAAATCTGGAAACATTTGTCAAAGCTTCGAGGTAATTTGTGTTGAGCCAGTAGTGCATAAACATAACCTAGAGAGTGTATAGATCCTCAAACTTCAATATATGGAATATACGTGAATAGTACTATTCTTATGAGAACCACACTACAAAATCATACCACACTCCGAGAACATCGACCCCGGAACAACTACAAATACACACACGCCTTCACGTCTTTAAAAGCAATTATTAGAAGGACTCACAGAAATTCATTTGACAACTCGTCACCTGAGTTCCATGATTGTGTTATATGTGCCAGTGGGCACATGGAACTCAATGGACGAACTATCAACAGAATGGACATATTTTATCGTCAACCATTTTGCGAGAGGAACCCGTGTTACTATTTTCAGCTATCGCTAGCAATTCAAATCGTAATTGGTGTGTACGATTTGTAGAACATCCCGCTCCTATTTAAAAATAGTCCGTCATCGATTTTCGTTCCGCCCATGTGTGAGGAACAGCATTTCATTTTAGTGTTGCTTTAGATGGGGATTTCATAGAACAGGCAGGTAATAAAGCACCTTACGTGGATTTCAGACAATAAAGTTATTACTATTATGAGCAGAAAATATTCGACCCCGGAGCATTGGACAAAAGTGCTAAAAGTGTATAAAATCGCATAATAAACAGATCTGCAGATGATATGTACTGAGATCGCATGCAATACATGTCGCTTGTCAATTTGTGGTAGACTCTAGACAGAGAATCTAATGTTTTTTGCGCGCGGAAAGCGCACAGAGACGATGTGGGGCAATCCCCCTTTCGACCCTGCAATGACTGTACAATTTGTAGTTTTGAATTTGCACTTCGCACCATGTCCGTACACGGCAAAGGAGGAAAAGGAAAGTTGTCTAAGGTCTTTCTTTGATCCAGTTGTGGAAACACTGGTTTCGAATTTTTGTGACCCTCTATTTTCTTATAGCTGAGTTCAGATGTTATAGCATTGATGACTTCTTGGGGGTAGTCAGAAAGGTTGGTTATAAAATCCATGTAGTCTTCCACAGAGCCCGTGAAGTCAATTTTGAGTTCACCAAATACTGAGGTGAGATGATTGTCAACACTGTCGATGAAATCGCCCAGTGTCTCCAGGTGGTGTGGTGGATGTTCCTCATCGTGTTGGCTGTCGGAGTCCATAGCCGAGGACATGATGGAGGCAAAACCTCTGTCCTACTTATTGGTCGTTGAGGTAGTCAAGGGTGCACACAGACTAAGGTCAATATTAACATTTTTCCTGAAATTATGACGGAAACAATTAACTCCTCTGCATTATTCAATTAAAACAATCAAAACTGTCAGTTGTCGCCTCTGATCTGAACACGGTGTATCCAGAGACGGCCGTAATGAGTCGGGGAGTTTTTCCCAAGGACTCAGAAGCATTGGATAATGTTTAGCTAAGTACCATAGTTATATGACGGAAACAAATAACGCCTCTCCATTCTTGAATTAAAACAATCAAAATTGTTTGTTATCACCTCTGATCTGACCACGGGTCATTAAGATTCTTTTCTCCTATCTTCACATCGGTTGGACTCCGAGGCGTCAACATGGAACAATGGAGCTCCACTTGTGATACAAGAAACGCAGATCAGAGTGAAGGCTAACCTTCCTACCACCTGTAGTATCCCGGTGCACAAGGATACAATCCACCTGACAGTGGCTTTTGAAAAAGAAATCGAACCGGATTCCTTGGAGAGGTGTAGCACCTTTCTTGGGGGATTTCCTCCCACACTGGTCACCCTCCAAGTGACCCGGAAAAGCTAGATGACAACTCTAATCGCCGGATCCGTACTACTGATACTAAGAAGAAGAGGAAGAGGAGGAAGGAACCCTCGGCCAGACGACGTGATGCCCACCAAATGTCTGAGTTCTTGGAGAAGAAGAAGAAAGGAGGGACGTTGAAAGGTCAATACCCGACACCCCTGCCCGATCCACGTCCATCCCGGCACCCCCACCCCAGGGGTGGCACAGGAGGACACCGGATCGCCAATTTACCGATCCATCTCCAGCTCATCTCCCCCTCATCTGAGGAGGAGATGGAGGAGGGTGATCAGTCTATGGTGCAGGAGGTTGACTTGAACGGCGGTCCATCCAAACCTCTCTCTGTTTCACCTCTGGCTTCTTCGGACCAGAGCCTCGTTCAAGAGGTAGTCACCACGGAGTCCGCGGAGGCGTTCCTGTGAGTGGAAGCCGTAGATAAAGTCCTGTTATCCCAATTGCAGATACTATTCAAGATCTACCTGACACACTTGGTACCAGATGAGACAATAAGGAAACTCCTGCTATAAAGGATAGCAGAACTCATACCATCGACAACCTCGCCAATAACACCAACAGCAGCTGGCCCTTGGCCATACCAACCTATCCTGTACTCCAGCACTTCACCATCAACGACACCTAAAGAGATGTCACTATCCCAACCACCTCCTCCTAAAAAGAACAGACGGAAACACAAAAACCGCTAACCGAGAACCGCAGCCTCTTTGCTCCTTTGCGACACCCAGACGTAATGAAATAACAACATACTGTCAGAGAGGGTCGAAAGTGGCTTGCCCCACAACGTCCCTCTCCGCCTTAAACGCGCGAAACTATTTGATCATCATCTTCACATCAGATGTGCTATCTGTTCTATAGCTCAAATAGGAAAGAAATTGATTACTGGTGACAATTAACATTAACTTGATTATTGGCTTAAAAGGAAAACTTGATACTCTATTTCTTCGCTCAACAATGACTCTTATATCATGCAGCAAATTGTAGCCATAGGGTATAACACTTGCCAAGTTACCTAGGGTGTTTAAGATGGGGCTGATTCATTTTTAGGAGATTCCACCGGAGTTTAAACTGTGTGTGCACTATGTTCAGAGGTGGCCGTTATGGGTCGAGGAGTTTTTCCCGTGGACTCTGAAGCGTAGGATAATGTTAAGTACCATAGCTAATTCCAGTCATCTTAGTCAGGGTTTAATGACAGTCATTAAGATACCGGCCCTCAAGAAGGGTCAGGCGCCACCCAGACCATTATAAATTCTGTCAGAAAAGCGTAACTTGCGCACGACATAACCATTAACCCGCTTCGTATGGGCACTATGGGAAAAGTCGATTGCAAGTCATTAACATTCAAATGTGGATTTTCAGGGAAACGTCAGTTGTAGAGCTCCCTTCAATAACAGTCCCATAATGACTTTTACACTGGTTATAACGACTTGTCAGCTCATTATAGCTACTGTTTATAACGAAACGGCAATTCATTATAAAACTTGTCAACATGTAACGACTTGTTATTTCGACATCATAACTCATTATAACATATTACTGCCCTTTTAAACACTTTTTTCAAGTTATAATGACAATGAACTCGTTATAATGATTCAACAACTAGTTATAATGGCTCGTCTCTTCCTCTTAATAACATTACAACTCATCGCGAATTTACCATTCTTCATAACGACTTGCCAACTGGTTATAAAGACTTGCTAACCTGCTATATCAATAGTAAAAGTACAACTAGCCATAATGATTCCACATCTCACTAAAACGGATTGTTTACTTGTTATAATGATTTGTCAACTCGTAATAATGACTTCACGACTGGTTATCCATTGGCCATATTATTTCAACTCATTATAATGACATGAAAACTCGCTACAGTGGCTTTAAAAACTCGTCTTAACGACAAATCAACCCATTATAATGACTTTACAACTTGTTATAATGATTAACCAACTCGCTATAACTACTGGTCAATTCGTTATAACTACTTGTCCATTAGTGATAACGACTCAACAACTCATTAGATTATGACGCTTTGACAAGTCATTATAACTGTTTGTCCACTCGTTATAGTGACTTCCATACTCGTTATAATAACTTCAGTACTTGGCAGTTCGTCATAATGACATCGCAACACGTAATAACTACTGGTCAACTCATTATTATGACTAGTCAATTCGTTATTACTTTTGGAACTCGTTTCAACTTGTCAACTAGGTGTAACAAAAGTCACTTTAATAGAATTTGTTTTTGTTGTTTTCAATTATAAAATCGTTGGTTTAATGCCGATTCGAAAATTCAAGAGGTGGGCTATTAATTATAATAGGTATTCATTTCTGATCGCTTTATTTGGATGTTTACACCTCAGTGGGATTTATTGGCCTCGAATATTAAAGTACTTACGGCTCCGAAATGGGCTTATTGCGAGATCGATATCCGCTATTTTGGAACAGCTTTATTTGACATATCAATAAGGAATACTTATATTGGGTGTTTAGGTTAGGAAGGCAAACAGCCGCCATGCTGTCAGTATTCAGATAGTTTTATTTCTTTCTAAATTGTTGTAAAAATTCCGATAAATGTTTTGCATGTTGTACAGGTAATCAGCATTGTTCGATTCAATGAAGTGTAATCGCTTACGTTTGAAAATGCGCGCAAGTGTCTTTCATGGATACTGATTTAATTGTTGTCTGAATGCGACAAATTACGAAAGTTATATTTGATACGAGATAGAAAGTCAGGAAATACTTGTCAAAAAGTTGGTGTAAGAGAATCTTTCACTTGATTAAAATCCCATAAAAACGGTGGGGTCCCAGAACATGATAAATCGGTTCGGCTGATTCCGCAGTGTGTGTTGGGTCAGCAGACCTCGAGCACTGACGAGGTCACGTGTCCTTGCAGCCACTGCAGAATAAGGAATTTTGCCATAAAAACACCCGCCTGGAACTGTCGGGGCGATTTTGCAGTTTGGCTTTTTGTCGATTTGTGAATTTCTGTTCAAGCGTTCACAGCTCCTGCATTCACAGGGACCATTGACTCAGCATTCATTAGGACTTGGACACGTTTGGTGAGCATTTAGTTCTGACAGAAAATACTTTTATTTCTTTGGCATTTAATTTACTAAACTTCTTAGAATGTGGACTGGATGATCCCTGTGAAGTGTAGAGGGCCGCAGGCATTTTATTTCTGCTGCTATTCTGTGCCTACAGGCATTCTGCAGCCTACAGCTGCAGCTTATTTCTGTAAGCTCTTTCCAGTAAAGAGTACTAAAAGTATTTTTCAAATTATACCTGATGAGTTCTTTCACTTAAATTGTGATTCAACTAGGAGTGATAATTTTTCATCTAAGATAATTTGCATTTTAGTTTATTTTTGTGAGCTCTTTCCAGTAAAGTGTACAGAAATTATTTTTCAAATTATACCTGATGAGTTCTTTCACTTAAAAGTTGTGATTCAACTAGGAGTGATAATTTTTCATCTAAGATAATTTGCATTTTAGTTTATTTTTGTGAGCTCTTTCCAGTAAAGTGTACTGATATTATTTTTCAAATTATACCTGATGAGTTCTTTCACTTAAAAGTTGTGATTTAACTAGGAGGGATAATTTTTCATCTAACATAATTTGCATTTTAGTTTATTTTTGTGAGCTCTTTCCAGTATAGTGTGCTAAAAGTATTTTTCAAATTATACCTGATGAGTTCTTTCACTTGAAGGTTGTGATTCAACTAGGAGTGATAATTTTTCATCTAAGATAATTTGCATTTTAGTTTATTTTTGTGAGCTCTTTCCAGGAAAGTGTACTACTGAAAGTATTTTTCAAATTATACCTGTTGAGTTCTTTCACTCAATGGTTGTGATTCAACAAGAGTGATTATTTAGAGAGATTGTATTTCTGTTGATTGTACCTTGAGGCTAAATATTAGGAAAAGGGGGAAAATAATCTTGTATTTGTTGAATAGAGGTTTTTACTTGTGGGGAAAATACTGGCAAAAATATTTATTGTCTGATAAGTTGGTTCAGACCAAATTCTGGAAAGTCCTGAGATTGTTGCTTTGGTTTAAGTGAAATCCACTGAATTAGTTGACGAGTTGAAACTTGAATGTAGCCGGACAAGAGTTGTATTTGAAGGTTAGAGAAAGAAGATGATGTACCCAAAGATTCTTTAATGTACAATGATTAGTTGTCTGTAGGAATAAATAATTGTTATTATAAATTGAGTGGTTTATTCATTAGGTTACCTTATTGCTTGTGATATACTTAAGGATAAGTTTTAGAAGGAAGTCAGCCCAGATTGTCTGTGCCCATGATTGAGCTCGGATTAGTTGATCTATGTTTGCTCGAGCATTGACACAGGAAGTCTGAGTAAGTTTTAAGCATTGCAATTTGTAAATTGTATGTTTGCCCACAACATAAAGTGGGCTGATGTCGCTATCCTGACAAATAGATGTGTTGATTGCCCCCGGGATTGAGGTAATCGTCCCTCATCTATAGCGTGAAGGTGCCCCTCCCTCCTCTTTCGTGTTTGTTTGTAGACAATTGGGTAGATAGCAGGTGTGTTGGGGAGATAGGGAGTGCTTTCCCGTTACATTTTTGATGTCAGAAGTGGGATCTGGTTGAGATAATTTTGTGTTTGCTCTTACAGATCCAGTGATACGAACCTTAACTGTCGTGACTGAAGGGCTAAGTATTTGTTGTTAAGATATAGTTTAAATAGAAGGGTAATAGGCGTGATGGTAAGGCAGGGTGAAACAAAGCCTCAAAAAGGTGCAGTCAATACAGGTACAATTGACTCTGACACTGATAGTTTTACTATGGAACATGGAGGAGAGGTTATTTCCCCTGTTGTTCCCATGCAGAGTAGTAATGAAGAAGTAATGAGTCATGAGGGGATTCCTCAAGGTTGTACTTCTGGTAGACTTGGTGAATCCGAGTTTGAAGTTGTAAAGAGACATGACGAAGCAGTGCGTGTTGGGCAGCATAAGAGTGATTCTCTTGTGTCTACACAGACTGCTGAAAGAAGAGCAGAGAACCCAGACTTCATGAGAATCGAGTCTAGAAATGGAGATTGCCCCAGTGAGAATGGGATAACAAGAGTACCATCAATGGAATGGCAAGAAGACTTGGTTCAAATAATGAAGGAGAACCAGGCTATGGTTATAGAGCAAAGAAACTCTATACAAGAAATGATGGCTTCCATGAAAGAAACAAATGGAAGTTTTTCAAGAAGCATGGCTGGTGTTCATGAGCTCTTGAGTGAGATGGTCAAACATAAATCGCAGAATAAGCATCAGGCGAGGCGGTCCAGATATTGCCTGAACAATGATAAAAGAAATGGGACACCCTCGTCATCTGACAGTGAGACAGACCTCACCCATAGTGATGAGAGTGATGCTGAAAGTATGGCTGAATCTGTAAGTTACAGATCTGCTGGATCACTGGTAAAGAAAGATAATGTGAAACTTCACTGGGAAAGAGAACTGGGATGTATGGAAAAATCGGTTCAACCAGATTGCAGAGAGAAGAAATTGGAGCTCTGAAGATAAGCTTGACCAACTTATTCCTAGGCTGCAAGGTCTTGCTGGAGACTTTGTTTTTGGACAGTTGCCTACAAGAGTTCGATCAAGTTACAGGCTGCTGGAAAAAGAACTAGATAGCAGATTTCATATAGTAGAGACGAGAAAGACCTACTGTGGTCAGTTTAGTCGAAGAATGCAGAAACCTGGTGAATCAGTTGAAGATTTTGCCACTGAGCTCAAGAGATTGTATGACAAGGCTTATGTTGATCGTGATGCAAAAACAAGACAAGAAGACTTGTTGAGGAAATTCTTGGATGGGCTTTACGATGACCAAGCAAGATTTGATGTGGAGTTTCATAAAGAACCTGATACTATTGATCAAGCTGTTCAGCAAGTAGTTGGCTTCATGGAAACTAGAGGTAAAGGCTCTACCCAGAGCTCATACCATCATGATGCAAGGCATAGGAAACCAACAAGAAATGTGAGGTTTTCAGATGAAGATCCTCAGAGACTTGAGGGTAAAAGAGGAAATAAAAGAACCCCAAAAGCAATGAGAAATATAAAGCGTAAAAATGAAAACTCAAATGGGAGTTTGCCAAACAAGAGTAAGGTGGTGCCAAAAGTAGAAGAGATGGGCCAGAATAAAACAGATGAAAAGCTGGACCGGATGACCAGTATACTAGAGAAGCTTCAACAGATCATTATGATGCAAGGCAGACATACAAATTCTGAAAGGATTAATGAAGGAGTAAATAGAGATTTGGGAGTAACTCAAAGGGGCGTGAACCTGCCTAAAATTGTTTGTTTTCGGTGTGGTGTATCTGGACATATTTCCAGGAATTGCCCCCTTAATGAGGTGCAGCGTTTTCCCACGCAAGGCCCATGGAAGGTAAATGGAGCTATGGGAATTGGACCTGTTAGGGAGGTACCTAACCAGAGGTCCCAACTTGAGTCGAGAGGATCCAGGGAGAGTGTATGCGCAACACCCCAGGACATACCAAGTGATAGGGCTCAGAGTCGGCCTGTTAATTTAAACTAGTAGAGGCCAGTTCACGAGACCATTGGACGGCAAGTGGAAATAGTGCCAAACTAGGATGAATAGAGAGAAGTTAGATGATGAGTTTTGTAGTGTAAATATTGATGAAGTTGAATCAAGTTTGAAGTTGGATGCTGAAGTTGATGTGATGGATGGTGATGAGTTGAAAAAGGAGGAGATGGTGAGAAGAGTTCCCAAATCTGATGGAGTGTATATACAAAGCAGTGTTAATGGGGTCAAGATGACCTTTACTGTAGATACAGGTGCAACAAAGACAGTACTCTCGGAGAGAATTTTCAAGAAAATGTCACCTGATATAAGTCCGAAATTGATGAAATCAACAGTGTTGGGATTAGCCGGTGCAAGCGGTGCACCCCTCACTGAATATGGCAGAGCAGAATTTGAAATTGTCCTTGGCAGTTTAGTGTTGAAGAGAGAAATGGTCATAGCAGAAATTGATGATGTTGGTCTTCTAGGTATTGATATTTTACAGAATGAAGATGGTGGTTCAGCCGACTTGTTATTAAGCAAAGGCATAATACAACTACATGGCACTCCAATAACATGCATTCAAGTTGGCTTACCAGATCAGATGAGAAGAGTTAGAGTTGCAGACCACTTCACAGTACCAGAATATAGTGAAATTATTGTTGATGCTTTTGTGGAAATGGACGAGAATGAGGGCCAAACTGAAGTTTTAATAGAACCTACGGAGCATTTCATGGAGAAATATCCACTTGTTATGGCTCCATGTGTGGCAGATATTGGAAATAATGCTACAGTGAAAGTTCGATTAATGAACCCTTTTGGTAGAGAAGTGCCATTGAACCAAGATGCAGTCATTGGTCAAGCCGTGGGATATACAAATATCAAAACATTCTTGGAATGTGAAGAGCTGGATGACCAAGATAACTATGACTCTCTACGTTGCATACAAACGCTTCAAAGCACTGGAAGAAACTATAGTTTTGATGAACGAAGTGGGGTAGATAAAGTTAATTACAGCGTGGAAACAGATACCTCACAGGACGATCAGGTTAATAAGTTACCTGGTCACTTGCATGATATGTACACAGCAGCATGTGTCAACAGAAATGAAGAGGAATGTAAAGTTATTGAAGAGACACTTCGAAAATATGCAGATGTATTTTCACGAGATGAGGCAGACATTGGTTGTACACACCTAGCTGAACATGCTATAGATACTGGAGATGCCAAACCAATAAAACAGCCACCCCGGCGTGTTCCTATGGCATTTGATGCAGAAGAAAGACTTATGATGGAACAGATGGAGAAAAAAGGAATTATCAGAAAATCCTGTTCTCCATGGGCATCACCTATCGTGCTAGTTAGAAAAAAGAATGGTAAACTACGGCTATGTTGTGATTACAGACGAGTTAATATGGTTACTAAGAAGGATGCTTTTCCACTTCCCAGAATTCAAGACTGTCTTGATGCAGTTTCAGGATCAGTGTTGTTTTCGACATTTGATCTTACCTCAGGGTATCATCAAATACCAGTTAAGCAAGAAGATATACCTAAAACAGCATTTGTGACCAAGTATGGTTTATACGAGTATACCACTATGCCCTTTGGTTTAACATCGGCGCCGGCAACCTGTCAGCGGGTTATGGAAATTGCCCTTCAGGGTCTACAGTGGATTAAATGTATTCTTTACTTGGATGACATTGTGGTGTTTGGGAAAAGTTTTGGCGAGCATGTTGAAAGAATTGGCGACGTTTTACAAAGAATAAAGAAAGCAGGGTTAAAGTTAAAACCAGAAAAATGTCAATTATTCCAGGAAGAGGTCACCTTCCTGGGGCATGTCGTGTCGAAAGAGGGGATACAACCCAATCCGGACAATGTTATAAAAATCGTCAGTTGGAAAATACCCACCACAGTTACTGAAAGACGTCAGTTTGTAGGCATGGGAAGTTATTACAGGAGATTTGTTCCTGGGTTTTCAAAAATTGTGCGACCCCTAGTGGAGCTAACAAAGAAAGGCAAAGTTTTCAACTGGACAGACGAATGCACTAAGGCCTTCGAAACGATGAAGAAAATATTGGCAAGTCCAGATATAATGGCTTATCCATTAGAGCATGGTGAATACATCCTGGATTCTGATGCCAGTGAGCACCCTATTGGGGCTGTGCTCAGTCAAATACAGGATGGAAGAGAGAGAGTAGTATCCTATGGTAGTAGAACCTTGAACAAAGCAGAGAGAAATTATTGTGTCACGGACAAAGAGTTGTTGGCTGTCCGATATTTTATAGAATATTACAGGCAATATCTACTCGGACGAAAATTCCTGGTTAGAATAGATCACCAAGCCTTAGTATGGTTGTTCAGTCTGAAAGAACCAAAGGCTCGAATAGCGCGATGGCTAGAAATACTATCCAGTTATAATTTTAGTATCGAGTATCGACCTGGTCAGAAACACTTGAACGCAGATGCCCTATCCAGATGCGAGAATCCTAGGGATTGTAATTGTGCAGATGTTGATAGTTTGGAACCACTCAAATGTGGACCCTGTAAAAAATGTAAAAAAAGGGCAGCTGAAATGCTAAGCTCTTGGAGCTGTCATCCATGTGAAATCGAAACCCAAGCTCCAGAAAAAGCAGAGGGTGACCTGATGAAGGAGCTAAGAGCTGTCACTACACGATCACAGACTTCAGATGGGTGCTACTTGAATGTAGGCCCATCATGGTTGAATATCTACTCTAATAAAGCCGTGCAGAAAATGCAGTCAGAGGATGAAGATATAGGGTATATCTTGAAAAAATTCAAAGGAAATGGACGACCAGATTATTCAGAAGTAGTTCATCACAGTCCTGAAGTTAGATATTACTGGCACATTTGGCAGACACTAAAAATATGTGACGGTTTGCTTATGAAAAAGTTTTTCAAGAAAGATGGAAGTGGTGAATATTGGCAGCTGTTGGTGCCCAAGAGAATTAGAAAGGAAGTCATGTATTATTCTCATAATCATTTAATGTCAGGACATCTTGGAAGTAAGAAAACTGTGGAAAAGATTTTGAGGACCTTTTACTGGTATAACATCAGAGAAGATATAAAATTATGGGTGCTGGCATGTGAACAGTGTGCGAAAAATACGCCTTTAACAACAGCTCCAAGAGCTCCACTTGGTGATATGAGAGTGGGCGCTCCCTTGGATCGACTTGCTACAGATCTCTTGGGGCCATTACCTCTCACCCCAAGGGGAAATAGGTACATTTTACTTGTCACAGACCACTTTACAAAATGGGTGGAGATTTTTCCAGTGCCAGATCAAACAGCTGTTGCTTGCGCACAGAAAATACTGAAAGAAGTGATAACCAGATATGGATGTCCATTGACAATTCACTCTGACCAGGGAAGAAACTATGAAAGTGATGTATTTAGGGAGCTATGCGAGATGTTGGAGATCCGCAAAACTAGAACTACGGCCTACAACCCCAAGTGCAATGGTCAGTCAGAGCGGTTTAACAGAACATTGTTAAGGATGATAAAGGCCTATTTAAAGGGAGAACAGAGAGATTGGGACTTATATTTGGGGTGTTTGGCTGCAGCTTATCGAGCCCCCCCCCCCCCCCCCCCCCCCCCTGAGAGTACCGGGTTAACCCCAAACCTTATGATGATGGGAAGAGAAGTTAGATTACCCATTGAGTTGATGTGTGGCAGAAGATCTGTTCAGAATGAAGAGATTAGCAGCTATGGGGAATATGTTGAAAAACTGAAAAACAGAATGCAAAAAGCTCATGCTGTAGCCAGAGAGAATCTTGAGAAGTCAGTAAAGAGACAGAAGAATTTATATGATGCAGAACTAAAAGTAAATGTCTTCAAAGCAGGAGATCTGGTTTGGTACCTATCTGAAGGAAGGAAAGAGGGGATATCCCCAAAGTTGGCACCCTTGTTTGGTGGCCCTGCAGTGTTTTTAGAAAAGTTATCTGATTTAACATACTGTATGCAGGTGGATGGGTCAGGAAAGAAAAAGATTATTAACCACAACAAACTAAAGTCTTACACTGGTGACTCTCCACCTGTATGGTCAAGCAAATTTATTAAGAAATTGAAGAAAAGAAATTGATTTTTGTTGCGTTTAAAACAATTGCTTCTTAGTGACCCCATCTCGAGTTGTGGGTTATGCTCCTCCTACATTTTTTTTGTCTATTTTTATTTTGCAGTAAAGGATGGAATCTTCAGTATCAAGTTCTTCATCAGAAGTCAGTATGGTGGCATTGAGAGGACGGGCATATCAGTGTCTTAGATGCAGCCGCTCTGTACCATTTGTAGGGGAGAAGAACAAAGTAGTGGCACATTTGTTCAAAGTGCATGCCATGCTAGAAGAGGCTCCTTTTTACTGTAGACTGTGTTTATTTTAATGTTCACGGAACAGAGAACTTGAGAGGCATATTCTGGGATACCCGCTTCATGTGAAATTATGTAGATCCATGGGCATAAGCTGTGAGAACCAGCATGGTTATTTGAAGAAGTCTGATCATCCCTATGTAATTAAAGAAACTGATTATAAGAAGTTAAGTCAGGATGAGTCTGAAGCGGTTTGGAGGCGGCGAGTACGTGGTGATGGCATTGTTATAGGTCGAGCACTGCAGAATACTTCTAATGTGATGACAGTGGCTCAGAAGGAACCGGCAGAGATCGAGAACGAATCGGTGGAGATTGAAAAGGAGCTGGCATACGATATGAGTGTTCAGGATACCACTACTGAAGTTCAGCATAAAACACACCTTGTAGTGAGCCGGACTCAGTTAGTGACTTCATTGATATCCTGCCTGAGCTTTTGGGTGGAAATCGGGCTGGCTATAACAGTGAGGAGGAGCAGGTGGATGAATGTGCAGACACACTCAAAAGATGTCTGCGAAGTGTTGAGAACACACCGATTAGTAACAAGAAGAGACTGGAAATGAATACACCAGTGAAGACAAGAACGCCGTCACCAGCTAGAAGCGAGACTGAAGTACTGGGGTTTGAGACTCCAGCAGCGATAGACGTCGAAGATGGAATAGAAACACCAGTCACCAGGCCCGCAGGAGATTTTAAACTATTCATGAGTGAATTCACTGAATTTAAAGAAGTAATGGTGAACACCCTGCAGAAAATGGCAAGTGTACTGGGGGATTTGAAGACAGAGAGTAAGCGTCAGACCAACATATCAAGTAATTTACTGAAGGAACACTCAAGAAGACATGAGAGAAATACAGCCAGCTCATCTACATCCAGCTCCAGAAGTAGATACCACCACCGATGAGATGGGATCCAATGATGAGATGCTAAATATTCTTTTTCTTAAAAGTTGTTTCTTTTTGCAGGAATACGATGGAGATTCACTGGGAGTTGTGTATCTCCATAGTGTTTTGGCAAAGAGAAATATTTCACTCTTTTGAACTTTGAGGTCTGATGTTCATGAGGCCATTGAACAGCAAAGCAGAGGGTAATGTAACAAAAGTCACTTTAATAGAATTTTTTTTTTTGTTGTTTTCAATTATAAAATCGTTGGTTTAATGCCGATTCGAAAATTCAAGAGGTGGGCTATTAATTATAATAGGTATTCATTTCTGATCGCTTTATTTGGATGTTTACACCTCAGTGGGATTTATTGGCCTCGAATATTAAAGTACTTACGGCTCCGAAATGGGCTTATTGCGAGATCGATATCCGCTATTTTGGAAAAGCTTCATTTGACATATCAATAAGGAATACTTATATTGGGTGTTTAGGTTAGGAAGGCAAACAGCCGCCATGCTGTCAGTATTCAGATAGTTTTATTTCTTTCTAAATTGTTGTAAAAATTCCGATAAATGTTTTGCATGTTGTACAGGTAATCAGCATTGTTCGATTCAATGAAGTGTAATCGCTTACGTTTGAAAATGCGCGCAAGTGTCTTTCATGGATACTGATTTAATTGTTGTCTGAATGCGACAAATTACGAAAGTTATATTTGATACGAGATAGAAAGTCAGGAAATACTTGTCAAAAAGTTGGTGTAAGTGAATCTTTCACTTGATTAAAATCCCATAAAAACGGTGGGGTCCCAGAACATGATAAATCGGTTCGGCTGATTCCGCAGTGTGTATTGGGTCAGCAGACCTCGAGCACTGACGAGGTCACGTGCCCTTGCAGCCACTGCAGAATAAGGAATTTTACCATAAAAACACCCGCCTGGAACTGTCGGGGCGATTTTGCAGTTTGGCTTTTTGTCGATTTGTGAATTTCTGTTCAAGCGTTCACAGCTCCTGCCTTCACAGGGTCCATTGACTCAGCATTCATTAGGACTTGGACACGTTTGGTGAGCATTTAGTTCTGACAGATTTCTATAAGCTCTTTCCAGTAAAGAGTACTAAAAGTATTTTTCAAATTATATCCGTGATGAGTTCTTTCACTTAAAAGTTGTGATTCAACTAGGAGTGATAATTTTTCATCTAACATAATTTGCATTTTAGTTTATTTTTGTGAGCTCTTTCCAGTAAAGTGTACTGAAATTATTTTTCAAATTATACCTGATGAGTTCTTTCACTTAAAAGTTGTGATTCAACTAGGAGTGATAATTTTTCATCTAACATAATTTGCATTTTAGTTTATTTTTGTGAGCTCTTTCCAGTATAGTGTGCTAAAAGTATTTTTCAAATTATACCTGATGAGTTCTTTCACTTAAAAGTTGTGATTCAACTAGGAGTGATTATTTTTCATCTAAGATAATTTGCATTTTAGTTTATTTTTGTGAGCTCTTTCCAGTAATGTGTGCTAAAAGTATTTTTCAAATTATACCTGATGAGTTCTTTCACTTAAAAGTTGTTATTCAACTAGGAGTGATAATTTTTCATCTAAGATAATTTGCATTTTAGTTTATTTTTGTGAGCTCTTTCCAGGAAAGTGTACTACTGAAAGTATTTTTCAAATTATACCTGTTGAGTTCTTTCACTCAATTGTTGTGATTCAAAAAGAGTGATTATTTAGAGAGATTGTATTTCTGTTGATTGTACCTTGAGGCTAAATATTAGGAAAAGGGGGAAAATAATCTTGTATTTGTTGAATAGAGGTTTTTACTTGTGGGGAAAATACTGGCAAAAATATTTATCGTCTGATAAGTTGGTTCAGACCAAATTCTGGAAAGTCCTGAGATTGTTGCTTTGGTTTAAGTGAAATCCACTGAATTAGTTGACGAGTTGAAACTTGAATGTAGCCGGACAAGAGTTGTATTTGAAGGTTAGAGAAAGAAGATGATGTACCCAAAGATTCTTTAATATACAATGATTAGTTGTCTGTAGGAATAAATAATTGTTATTATAAATTGAGTGGTTTATTCATTAGGTTACCTTACTGCTTGTGATATCGTTAAGGATAAGTTTTAGAAGGAAGTCAGCCCAGATTGTCTGTGTCCATGATTGAGCTCGGATTAGTTGATCTATGTTTGCTCGAGCATTGACACAGGAAGTCTGAGTAAGTTTTAAGCATTGTAATTTGTAAATTGTATGTTTGCCCACAACATAAAGTGGGCTGGTGTCGCTATCCTGACAAATAGAGGTGTTGATTGCCCCCGGGATTGAGGTAATCGTCCCTCATATATAGCGTGAAGGTGCCCCTCCCTCCTCTTTCGTGTTTGTTTGTAGACAATTGGGTAGATAGCAGGTGTGTTGGGGAGATAGGGAGTGCTTTCCCGTTACATAGGTATAACGACTTATCAACTAGCTATAACAACTTCACAACTCATTATAATGACGTGTCAACTCGTTACAGTGACTTAGTAATTTATATATGTTTCACATTGTATAATAAAGACTCTTGAACTCGCTTTAACAATATATTAGCTCGTTATAATGACTTCACAACTCTTTATAGTGACTTTTTAACTCTTTCATAACGATTTCACGACTTGTTATAATGACTTGTCAACACATTGTAATGACCTTTTGATGGCCACATTTCTTGAAGCAGTGACTATTACTGAAGATACCGATCAAAGGCATTGATATCAAACGTGCGAATGTATTGTATTGTAACTGAATGGAAACCGAAGAACTCCAAACACCAAACGCATTTCACAAAAAGAAAACCCAAAGAATCGAAAGCTCTCTCTTAAGTCAAAAAGGTAAAAAATTTCAGAAACTTCCGTGCTTTTAAAAAACAGTAAACAATTACAAAATCAACCCAAACATTAATTTTGTCTAATAAATACGCCCTTCATGAAGGTTAGCCGAGTGTTGGAAATATAAACGCGGTTACACTTAATTCATACGACTGACACTTACTGAAGCAGACGTTGAAGTGACTCACGCTATTCATGGTAACAGGTTGCTATCCATTTCAAATTTACCAACCCAAAAAACCGTCAAAACAAGAACAAAAGAGCGCGAGATTCTGGATTTGAATTATCGAAGCTTTGAGAATGTGTAATTCTTTTTACTCTGGTCACAGCTTTTTAGGTTTTGTGAGTCCAAAGCGTCCGGAAAATAGAAATTTGGGATTTTCAATAAAATACACTTATGGAACTTCATATGCTTTACTTGCGTGATTTCAAATCAAATAAATTTTAGATTTTACATATTCAAAATACTCATTTGCACATATCAGACACCTTACCAAACCAACCAAGAAAGCCGATTCAAACATGGGTCGCCGTAAGATGGCACGGCAAGTTTCTGGAAAATTGCCACGGATCTAAAAATACTAATTTGCTCATATCAGACACCTTAACTGGTCGAGTGCTAGAAGCCACTATCAGGGCTTTAATATGAAGAGCAGGTACCCCGGCCCAAAGGTGTCATATTCTGTGGATGTGCTTCATATTATCTTAGAAGTGAAATTAATTAGTCTTCATGCGTTTGCTTTGTTACAATTTATGGGAGAGTGCCTGTTGGCGTGTCTCTCGGTGTGCCTGTTGCCACTCTCCGATAAATTGTAACAAGGCAAAGACACGTGAACAAATTTTGATGATAAAAAATAACTGAGCACTCCACCAGTTAACAAACCAACGAAGAAAGCCGATTCTAACATGGGTCGCCGTAAGATGGCACGGCAAGTTTCTGGAAAATTGCCACTGATCTAAATAACAGTGAAATTAAAAAAAAACCCTCAGAAAAGACAGACGAAATTCGTGGATCATGAAGTGCCGCTTGTTCTTGCTCACTAGAAATATAACTTCATGTCGACGATCCCTATGTTCATCGTAACATTGAGACGTTGGGAGTTCATTCCGATTGGGTTGAAATGGTATAAACTCACTAGTATATGGGGGAAGGAGACGGCGCACCCAACGCGTACCTCTATTTTTGCCGGAGCAATGTTAACCAGATAGGCATAAATGAGATCTCCTGATTTTTTCAGTTCCAGTGGGCCGAAATAAGGGCATCCTGGGGCCTTTGAGGCCTTTTAAAAATATATGTATACCCTTATTTTACAGAGGTCATATGTTATTAAATGACATGTGCTAGTATTAAATGATATGTGCTATTTACAGTCTATGGACCTGGGACCCACACCAAATGAGTCGAAACTGATTGTAGGTTCCAAATATGGGTCAATGTCATTGAGGTAGCCCAGGGGCCATTGAGTGCATTTTTGAAATTGCTGGAAATGGCATTTTTCAACCCACAATGCATTTCGGATGTTCAGAGATGTATTTTCACACTCAAAAGGTGCGCATGGTCAAACCATGCTTGAACATTTTGAAAGTGGGCGACGCTCATATCTCAAGCATGGTTTGACCTATGGATCGGGGACCAACACCAAACTCGTCGAAACTCAATGAACGTTCGAAATATGAAAATATGGATCAAGGTAACTGTGGTCATTGTGCGTATTTTTCAGAATTGCTGGGAATCGCATTTTATGATCCCTAATGCATTCCCGATGTCCACACATATATATATTTTGAAAGTGGACCACGCTCATATTTGAGGCATGGCTGACCTGTGGACCTGGTACAACATTAACCCTTTACCCAATGTAACAGCCAAAACCGGCCAGCGCTATTCACAAATATCACCAATTAATTTTCACTATTTTCTTCATTTTTTGTCTCAAAAACATAGGTGATGAGTCGAGCTCGTTCCAAAGAGGGGTCATAATTGTCGGAAACCGGGCTTTGTCGCTGCTGGACGAAATAGATTCACGCCGCGTATTCAGCCAAAACTCAATGAGTGTTGTCTGAACCCGTGCGTGAACGTATGTCTCACCGTAACGAGCCTGCCCGTTTCACTTTTTATGGATGGTTCTTATCCTGAAGGGGTTAATAACTTTTCCTCAAAAAGCATAAATAAACAGGGGTTCAACAACAATTTTAATACATATATATAAAAATAAATATGATAATTTGTGACTTACATGGAATCCAAAAGAATAAGAAAACAAAACGTCAATCACCCCCTACCCACACAGTTTTTGAGTCACTTGCGGGCCCGCATTCTCTGTTGTCGCTGGATTTTCCTCCTTTTGGCTGGTATTTGTTCCTTCGTCGCCTCTTCACCTCACCCTTTCACTGTCGTCGCACGGCCACTAATGTATTGTCACTTTATCGGGACGCCTTTCCTCCAACAAGTGACAGGATGTCATTCTACCAATGCCGTCGAACGGTCACTAGCTTATTGTCACTTCACTTGACGCTTTTCATCTATCTTAATTTAATACTCGCTTTACAGTTCCTTTGAAAGACTCGAATTTCGATATTTCCTGACATTCGTGACAGGCTAGATGCGTAATATGGGTGTGTGTTTAGAACATGCGCGATGTACTGGTTTTCTCTTTAATTACCTATTAACTGACCACAATTACGTCGATAATGACTTATGGAAAATATGGTCTCTCTCGCTCTTTCAGTCTTTATCAGATAGCCCATGTGGCGTTCGACAAATGCGCAATAATGGACATTAAACTTCATGCTTAATTTTGCAGCGCTTGAATTATTGCTGGTCTGTTTAAGTGACAAATCGGTTTTCGGGGTCCGTTATATACCTATCTTTACGTTTTATGTTTAACCCAGTCAGAAAGATTATCGAAAATATTTCACTTTTATACAACAAAATCGAAAATCCAAACTATCACCTTGACAATATTTTTGAGACAAAAAATGAAAAAAATTAGTTATTCAAGAATTTTTTTTGCAAGTGTCTGCTTTTCATGTTAGGTAAAGGGCTAAATGAGTAGAAACTCAATGTATGTTCATAGTACGGATCATAGTCTCTGAGGTCACCCAAGGGTCTTTGAGAGCATTCTTCAGAATTGATGGAAATCGTATTTTATGTCCCTCTGATGCATTCCCAAAAGGTCATACGTGTATTTCTACTTTCAGAAAAGTTGGCGGAGCCTAAAATTTTGACAGTGGGTCACGTTCATATCTCAATCATGATATGACCTGTGGGCCCGGGGCCAACACCAAATGGGTCGAAATGCGCTGGAAGTTCAACATATGGGTCTAGGTCGCAGAGATCGACCCAGGAGTCACTGACTGCCTTACTCACAATTGGTGGAAATTGAGTTTATAACCCCCTAATACATTCTCAAAGTTCATTCACGCTATTTCTCACTCAGAAAAGTGGTCAGAGCCAACAATTTTGAAAGCAACCTTCTTTCAGAATTGTTGTACCCCTGTCCACTTTTTAGAATATGGTATAATCTAAGGCTGAAATGAAAAATAGACAGAGCTATAATTTTGAAAGATGGTCACACTCATTTCTCTCCCCCCACCCCCCCCACCCCCCCCCCCCCACACTTCCTATGGAAGATATGAGTGTCCCACGTGAGAAGGCCATGTGAGATACATATCTATCTCACATGACTCACGGGACCGGCTTATCATATTTAATGAAAGTAGGACTATTCAGTCATCGCACGTTCTTTTGGAAGTAAACGACGTTTCGGAAATATTAGCAGACGAACGTCTGTAGAAGAAAACAGAAAAAAAATCACAGACCCCTAAACCAAAGGGCACTTGATTCTTCAGCGATGTGAAGTTAGTTACTTATTCCTTATTTGACATTTTGACATTTTTTATTCCATCAAAACAGGAAATATGACATCTGCTGTAGGGTGGCACAAATGAAGACGAGTTGATTGACATGTTGCCCGTCCGCATAAGGCCTTTCTTTATGGGGCAACCAAGGCCCTAAATGTGACAACCTCCCAGAAAACCTTCTAGATGGGCAGATCTGATCAAATAAAAGATGCTGTAGGGTGGCACAAATGAAGACGAGTTGATTGACATGTTGCCCGTCCACATAAGGCCTTTCTTTATGGGGCAACCAAGGCCCTAAAAGTGACAACCTCCCAGAAAACCTTCTAGATGGGCAAATCTGATAAAATAAAAGGTGCTGTAGGGTGGCACAAATGAAGACGAGTTGATTGACATGTTGCCCGTCCGCATAAGGCCTTTCTTTATGGGGCAACCAAGGCCCTAAACGTGACAACTTCCCAGAAAACCTTCTAGATGGGTAAATCTGATCAAATAAAAGGTGCTGTAGGGTGGCACAAATGAAGACGAGTTGATTGACATGTTGCCCGTCCGCATAAGGCCTTTTTTATGTGGCAACCAAGGCCCTAAATGTGACAACCTCCCAGAAAACCTTCTAGATGGGCAAATCTGGTTAAATAAAAGGTGCTGTAGGGTGGCACAAATGAAGACGAGTTGATTGACATGTTGCCCGTCCGCATAAGTCCTCTCTTTATGGGGCAACCAAGGCCCTAAAAGTGACAACCTCCCAGAAAACCTTCTAGATGGGCAAATCTGATCAAATAAAAGGTGCTGTTGGATGGCACAAACGAAGATGAGTAGATTGACATGTTGCCTGTCCGCATAAGCCTCTCTTTATGGGGCAACCAAGGCCCTAAAAGTGACAACCTCCCAGAAAACCTTCTAGATGGGCAAATCTGATCAAATAAAAGGTGCTGTAGGGTGGCACAAATGAAGGCGAGTTGATTGACATGTTGCCCGTCCGCATAAGGCCTTTCTTTATGGGGCAACCAAGGCCCTAAAAGTGACAACCTCCCCGAAAACCTTCCAGATGGGCAAATCTGATGAAATAAAATGTGCTGTAGGGTGGCACAAATGAAGACGAGCTGATTGACATATTGCCCGTATTGACATTGTGGATAACTTGCGTTAACCCAGCAGATTGACTCCCCGAGTATATCCCCGAGTTTATCACGAGATTAACGTGAGTTAATCCGCGATGTCAACGCGTGTTTATACGTGCGGTTAACGCGAGTTTATCCGCGAGGTAATCCGTGACCTAAACTCGAGTTTATCCGCGAGGTTGACGTGAGTTTATCAGCGTTCATCAGCAAGGATAACACGACTTTAATCCGAGTTTATCCACGTGATTAACGCGTGATTAACGCGTGTTTAACGCATGTTTAACGCGTGTTTAACGCGTGTTGTGTTTAACGCGAGGTTATCCTCGTGGTTAACTGGAGTTTATCCGCGAGATTAATACGAGTTTAACGGGAGTCTGTTCGCGAGGTTAACGTCTATCCGCAAGGTTAACGCCAGTTTTACGCCAGTTTAGTCGAGTTAAACGCGAGTTTATCCGCGATGTTAACTCGAGTTTGACGCGAATTTAATGCGTGGTCGTCCGCGAGTTTGGCGGTAGTTTATTCATGTGGTTAACTCGAGTTTATCCGCGAGGTTGACATGAGTTTAACGCGAGTTTATCGGCGATGTTAACGCGAGGTTATCTCGAGTTTATCTGCGAAGATAACGCGAGTTTGGCGCGACTTCATACGCGAGGTTTGTCAGGGCAAAGCCAGCCTAAATATAGGGGCAAGGGGCCTCGTATATAAAGATATTGTAAGTTCAAAAGATATTCCGCATCAAGGCGAAAAACCTACGTGAATTTCACTTCTCTGTGAAGCATGGAAAAAACACACGTGGTGTATATCCAGCTTCAGCGCAGGGACCCAGGGGAGAAACGGTATGTTAGATAAGGTCTAATCTCATTTAATTTATACAGTAGTCACGAGTCTTACGAGACGTAATTGGTTGGTGGCAGGATATCATCACGGCCAATTGAGAAACGAGATTCTAAAAGATAGAAATGTCGTGTCATCATTAGTAATAGAAATGCGTGGCAGGAACGAATCGGTTTTCTCGACAAGTGAAATCACCGTTAAGTCACGCGCGAGATGACTTGTATTGATTCTGTCTCGATATACGTCATCTCCCACCGTTTTGACAGATGGACAAATGAGCGTCCGTCCACCTGACAGTTTAGGGTAAAAAGTATATATACCTTGAAGAGCAGAGCATTAGACACACACTTGGGGTCACACACACGTTGGTGAAGTCCAGGACAGGCGGACTCTGTTTCCTGGCATAGGGGTACCTTCGATCACAGGACCCTGAAACGGCTGGAATCGCCAGAGAGGGCATTCCACGATTGATTTAGCTTAAGGTTGATAGGCGGCTACAAGAGCCGAATTCGTGAGAAGGAACACCCAAGATGAAACGTTAAAGTTTAGATTGTCGAGTAGCAGGTATCAGCCTGCAGTAGTCAGAAGTGTAGGTTATTGTATTGTGCGTATTAACCCTTTGAAACGTCAGACTGATTGCGTTCCGAGTAGTTTGTTTTGCTGTCGAAGCATCGTAATACCGACTGGAGATCGGTGTGAGTGACAATTTCGCCCTAGCACAAAAAGGGGCATTTGTGAATCGTGAATTCAACCAGGAACGGTGAATATTTCAATAGGACTTTCACGGAGGACTTTCAAAAGGCATATTAGGTATGAGTAAACAATATCTGACCCAAATCAGAAGTACGGTGGCTTTATAGATGACGAACATTGCTGGTCGGAACCCTCCGACAGCCAGAGGTACAGTTACGCGCAGACGTTGACATTCGATCCTAAGCGGGTGAAGCTCTTATGGCGAGCTCACAGTAATAACATTTCAGATTTGTGAAGCTTTTATGGCGAGCTCACGGTAGTAACATTTCCAGTGTGTAGACTATAGTGCCAGTACAGGGCTATAGAATGACTATATGATTGTTGAGAATTATTTAACCCTAGCAACCAAATTGTTGTGAAAAGAATCGAATTATTGATTGTTGAAACATTGAAACGGCTTTATTTTTATGTGTAAATAAAAGAATCGTTGTTACTTTAAACCATTCTTTCCATTACGCAGCCTGAAGTGATCAGGAATCACACCTAACGGAAATCGAACCTATTTCAGGCCAATTTGGCAGAGAAGGAATCACGGCGTCGGCCTAACTCAGCTCCCTGCGCCGAGTTCGCGACACTTGGATTCCGACCCTCCACGCTGGTCTAATTTTCCCGCAACTTCATCAGCGGGACTAAATAACCCCACGTCAGCCCAGGCCTTACGGGGCCTCAGGTGTCCCTGAAATTGATTTGGCGAGCGCTAACCAGGATATTTCTAAAAGGTAAAAAAATAGCTATATGGAAATTTTGTTTTATTTTAACGGCGGTTCTGTTTATGTTTTGTCGCGTTCGGTCAGCTGATGCCGTTCAAGTGTTTAATGTCGCAATGCAGTAGTCCCCAAGAGGATACTTAATAGCCACTATAACTGCGGTAGGTTTCAGAATATTTGGGGCGTTTAATTACGTTAAATTACACAGGTAAATTAGGATTAATTGCCATATTTGTTTTTCTTTCTTTCTTTTCCTTCTTCATTCTTACTGACGAGTGTTGAAGATAGATAGAAAAAATCAAAATGGATGTTGTTACACCCCTCGCCCAACTGGTATCATTAGGCAAGGAAATGGGCCTTGAGGGGGCCGAACTTCAGAAGTTTGTTAAAGATGAGCAGAAACGTGAGGCCAAAGAGATTGCATTACGTAATGACGTAAGGGAGAGAGAGGCCCAAGCAGCAAGAGAGGCGAAAGAGAGAGAGATTCAATTAGCAAATGAGGCGAGAGAGAGAGAAGCCCAATTAGAACGAGAGCGTGAGAAAGACGCAAGAGAGGCGAAAGAGAGAGAGATCCAATTAGCAAATGAGGCGAGGGAGAGAGAAGCCCAATTAGAACGAGAGTGTGAGAAAGACGCAAGAGAGGCGAAAGAGAGAGAGAGAGATTCAATTAGGAAATGAGGCGAGAGAGAGGGAAGCCCAATTAGCAAGGGAGGCAAGGGAGGCAGAACGAGAGCTCGAACAACAGAGGCACGAGAGAGAATTAGAGCTCCTTAGAGCGAGGGCCGATGTGGAGAATGAAAGTCGGCGCTCAGGGGACGGGAGTGCAGGGGTAGCAATTCATGCCCCACGCCCCCACCTCGCTCATTTTAATGAATACACAGATGACTTGGACTCGTACTTGGAGAGGTTCGAGCGTTTTGCCTCCAGTCAAATGTGGCCAGAAGACACATGGGCTATGTGCTTGAGCCCTTTGTTGTCAGGTAAAGCCCTCGAGGCTTATACCAGTATGCCTCCTGCACTTCTTAACGACTACAGTGAGCTGAAGAATGCCATCCTTCGGAGATACCAGCTCACTGAAGAAGGATTCCGGACCAAGTTCCGAGGAATTAAGCAGGAGAAGGGGGAAACAGTACCTCAGTATTTTGCCCGAGCTAGGCGGTACTTTGACCGCTGGACTGATCTCGCAGAAGTGAATGAGTCATATGGAGCCCTGCGAGATCTAATTCTCGGGAGCAGTTTTTAACTACATGCTCCAAGGAGTTGGGCCTTTTCATCAAGGAAAGGGGTCCGTCCACCTATGATGAGATGGCAACTGTGGCAGAACGCTACATCGAGGCCCACGATGGGAGTGTAAACGCACCCAAATCGGCTAAGGGTGGGGCAAACGGGTTGGCAATGGCACCCGTAAGGCAACACCACCCCAATCCGCCTGCGTCGCAGACCAGCCGGAAGGGGAACACTCCCAAGGACACCACTTGTTTTATCTGCAACAAGCGGGGTCATATTGCCAGGGACTGCTGGAGGAAGCAGGTTAGGACCACTGGGAACATTAGACCACCTCAGCAGGGGGCCGGGAACGCAGCACCAAGGGGTTGGAAGCAAGGTGACCGCGTAGATCCAGGGCCCAGTAGACAGACGGCAGCGTTCTGTCAAACTATCGGTCCAGAACACAGTCCCCTCCGGGAATGTATACAAGAGGGAGAATTGAGGCTGGAAGGCGGGAAGGTTGTCCCGATAATAAGTGGCATGTGTGAGAGGATCACAACTTTGCAGGTTAATATGCCAGTGTACCCAGGGTATGTGGGACAAAGGGAGATCCGTCTGCTCCGGGATTCTGGGTGCTCCTCTGCAGCGGTTAGAAGGCAACTGGTCGACGACAAGCAATTGTTGGGGCGCGACCATTTGTGTATTTTGATAGATGGGACCATTAGAAGGTTCCCCATCGCAAGGATAACGGTGGATACCCCATTTTATTGTGGCGAAGTGGAAGCCATGTGCATTGAATCGCCTGTATATGACCTGGTCATAGGTAATATCCCAGGGGCGAGGGCAAGCCCTGATGAGTTATGGTCCAGGGGTAGGGGGCCAAGTGAGGGCCCAACGAGGGCAAAGGAAGTTCAAGTCGGTGGGCAAGGATCCCCGGCGGTTGCACTCGGTAACGTACCGAGTAAGGAAGGGAAGGTTCCCAAAGGGAACCAATCCGATGGTCCAGGGGATGGCCCCTGCACGACGAAATGTCGGAAAGTTTCAGGAGGGACGACTCCTGTCTAATTAGGGAGAAGGGGTCGCAGGCGGCCCAGGCTAAACGCCAAACAGCGAGGGAACCCAATGGGGTCATTGGGGAAAGACCCTCAAGCAAATTTATGTGGGGGAGTTGAGCTCCCCCAGAAGTCGGTGTCACTCGTGTGGAGAGGGGAGGCCAGACCACGCAAATGGCTGGGCAAACTCCCCCAGAATTGAGAGGGCACGGGTCAACACGAGTTGAGGGTGTTAAAGTGGATGGGACCGCTAAGGTGGGCGCCCAGGGGACCGAGGAAAGGGTCCACAAATCAAAGGAGAAGCATCCTAGGTGGCGGAGACCACGCAGAGAGTGCCGGGGGCACGCAGTGCCCAAGGTGAGCAAGAAGTCGTCGAAATGGACCGGAGGGTCGACGGCACAAGGGCCAAGGGCGGCCAGTGTCGTTCGAACGAAGGTAATCGCCGGGACGAGTGGGCCCGGGGGATATAGCGCCAAGGGAAGCTCTTGGGAATGCGACAATGACAGGGTATGGGGACACCCTGGTGGAGTACCCGTAGGAATAACGGGGCGAGAAGTAGGGGTGTGTCAAGGGTTACCCAAGAGGATACTGGGAACCGGGCCCCTACCAATGGTCGGTGGTTATAAAGAAGCAATAGTTGGGTGGCTGTGGGCCTGGTGTCTGGGACGGGGGATCCAGTCGCAAATATTTTTGTGGATGAGGTGATGAGTTTCGTAAACCCGGTGTTAAGGCCCGGAAGAAATTTTCTTATTTTAGTATTATTATTGCTCTGACTGCTGACTAGAGTTGGTTGTAGTGCGAATGTGAGATACACTGCCCCGTCTGTCGCGTGTGCGTGGACGGGGAGCCTGTGTGTCGGGTTTTGTAAGTGTGGGATACACTAACCCCGTCTGTCGCAAAGGCGCGGTCGGGAAATCTGTGTGTTGAATGTGTTGGTGTGTGAGGCACAATTTTATTCCCCTGGTTGAGCTTTGCGAGGGTGAGGCTCAACATAATGCAGGGGTCGTTTGCCCCTTCACAAGACATAGGGGAATGGGAGGTGAAGTTACACTCCGTTGGAATTAACCCACCTGACGCAAAGGCGCGGACGGTGTTACTCGTCGGAGTGAGTGCCAAGTGAACTGTTTGCAAAATGGGCGAATGTGTATAAAAATGTGTATGTTTAGGTGTAAATATATAGTATTAGAGAGAGAGAGAGAGTGCTGCAAATCTAAGGATAAGGCTACTCTCCATGTGTAAACCCGCAAGACGGGAGCATATGGTGGCGCGTGTGTCGTGGGAATCGACGCATGAGCCCGGTCATGACCCCCACGACCACTAGGGTACAGTTTTGTAGTCTTGAACATGATGGGTAGATTGTAAAAAGGTGTGAGAGGTGAGCGTGCGTGGCTTTGCCCCTTGTGTTTTAAGAGATACACAGGGTGTTTCTCTCGGGAAGGGAGTTGTCAGGGCAAAGCCAGCCTAAAAATAGGGGCAAGGGGCCTCGTATATAAAGATATTGTGAGTTCAAAAGATATTCCGCATCAAGGCGAAAAACCTACGTGAATTTCACTTCTCTGTGAAGCTGGACATGGAAAAAACACACGTGGTGTATATCCAGCTTCAGCGCAGGGACCCAGGGGAGAAACGGTATGTTAGATAAGGTCTAATCTCATTTAATTTATACAGTAGTCACGAGTCTTACGAGACGTAATCGGTTGGTGGCAGGATATCATCACGGCCAATTGAGAAACGAGATTCTAAAAGATAGAAATGTCGTGTCATCATTAGTAATAGAAATGCGTGGCAGGAACGAATCGGTTTTCTCGACAAGTGAAATCACCGTTAAGTCACGCGCGAGATGACTTGTATTGATTCTGTCTCGATATACGTCATCTCCCACCGTTTTGACAGATGGACAAATGAGCGTCCGTCCACCTGACAGTTTAGGGTAAAAAGTATATATACCTTGAAGAGCAGAGCATTAGACACACACTTGGGGTCACACACACGTTGGTGAAGTCCAGGACCAGCGGACTCTGTTTCCTGGCATAGGGGTACCTTCGATCACAGGACCCTGAAACGGCTGGAATCGCCAGAGAGGGCATTCCACGATTGATTTAGCTTAAGGTTGATCGGCGGCTACAAGAGCCGAATTCGTGAGAAGGAACACCCAAGGTGAAACGTTAAAGTTTAGATTGTCGAGTAGCAGGTATCAGCCTGCAATAGTCAGAAGTGTAGGTTAATTGTATTGTGCGTATTAACCCTTTGAAACGTCAGACTGATTGCGTTCCGAGTAGTTTGTGTTGCTGTCGAAGCATCGTAATACCGACTGGAGATCGGTGTGAGTGACAATTTCGCCCTAACACAAAAAGGGGCATTTGTGAATCGTGAATTCAACCAGGAACGGTGAATATTTCAATAGGACTTTCACGGAGGACTTTCAAAAGGCATATAAGGTATGAGTAGACAATATCTGACCCAAATCAGAAGTACGGTGGATTTATAGATGACGAACATTGCTGGTCGGAACCCTCCGACAGCCAGAGATACAGTTACGCGCAGACGTTGACATTCGAGCCTAAGCGGGTGAAGCTCTTATGGCGAGCTCACAATAATAACATTTCAGATTTGTGAAGCTCTTATGGCGAGCTCACGGTAGTAACATTTCCAGTGTGTAGACTATAGTGCCAGTACAGGGCTATAGAAAGACTATACGATTGTTGAGAATTATTTAACCCTAGCAACCAAATTTTTGTGAAAAGTATCGAATTATTGATTGTTGAAAATATTGAAACGGCTTTATTTTTATGTGTAAATAAAAGAATCGTTGTTACTTTAAATCAATCTTTCCATTACGCAGCCTGAAGTGATTAGGAATCACACCTAACGGAAATCGAACCTATTTCAGGCCAATTTGGCAGAGAAGGAATCACGGCGTCGGCCTAACTCAGCTCCCTGCGCCGAGTTCGCGACACTTGGATTCCGACCCTCCACGTTGGTCTAATTTTCCCGCAACTTCATCAGCGGGACTAAATAACCCCACGTCAGCCCAGGCCTTACGGGGCCTCAGGTGTCCCTGACAAGGTTATCACGAGTTTATCCGCGAGGTTACCTCGCGTTTAACGCGCGTTTATCGGCCATGTGAACGCGAGGTTATGCGCGAGGTGATTACGAGTTTATCCACGTTGTTAGCGTGAGTAAAACGCGAGGTTAACTCGAGTATTACGCGACTTTGTCCTCGAGATTATCGCGAGTTTATGCGCGTTGTTAGCGAGAGTTAACCCGTGATGTTAACTCGACATTAACGCGGGTTTTTCCGTGGGGTTAGCGCGCGTTTAACGCGAGTTTATCCGGGATATTAATGCGAGTTTATGCGCAAGGATATTGCGAGTTTAACCGTGTTATTATTTGGCGCGAGTTTATCCGGGAGAATAACTCGAGTTTAACGCGCGTTTATCGGCGATGTTAATACGAGGTTAATACGAGTCCGTCCACGAGGTTAACGCGACATTGGCGCGTGTTTTTCTGCGATGTTAACATGAGTTTATGTGCGAGGTTATCGCGAATTTATCCGCTTTGTTAGCGCGAGTTAAACGCGATGTTACGCGAGTGTGAGGCGAGTTTATCCGCGAGGTCATCGCGAGTTTGGCGCGAGTATATACGCGACGTTTACGCGAGTTTAACGCGAGGTTAACGCGAATTTATACGCGAGATTAACGCGATTTTGACGGGTGTTCATCCGCGAGTTAACGCGAGTTTATCTCCGAGGTTAACGCGCGTTTTATGCGAGTTTAACGCGAGTTAATCCCCGAGATTGACGTGTGTTTATCAGCACGGTCAGCGCGAGTTTATGCCCGACGTTAACCCGAGCTTTTCCGCCAGTTTAACGCGAGTTTTTCCGCGATATTAATGCGAGTTAGTGCGCAAGGTTATCGCGAGATTATCCGCGTTATTAGTGAGAGTTTAACTTGAATTTATCCACGAGGTTAAAGCGGGTTTGGCGCGAGTATATCCGTGAGATTAACACAAGTTTATCGGTGAGTTTATCCGTGATTATAACGCAAGTTTATGCGCGACAGTTAAATCGAGTACATCTCGAGTTTACCGGCGATGTTAACACTGGTTTATGCGCCAGGTTATCGCAAGTTTATCCGCGAGTTAATCCGCGAGGTTAACGCGAATTTAACGCGTGTTTGTCCGCGAGTTTATCCCCGAGGTTAACGCGAGATTAAAGAGTATCCGTGAGATTAGCGCGAGTATATGCGCGACGCTAACCCGAGTTTATCCGCGAACGTAACGCGAGTCTAACCACTGGGCGCGTGTTTAACACGAAGTTAACTCGACTTTTACACGCGTTTATCTGCGAGTTTAACGCGAGGGTAACGCGAGTTTATTCGTGAGGTTAGCACGTGTTTAACGCAAGCTTATCCGCAAGTTTAACGCGAGTTTAATACGAGTTTATGCACGAGGTAACGCAAATTTAACTCGAGGTTATGCGCGAGCTTAACACGAGTTTGTCCGCGAGTTTAACGCGAGTTAAATGCGAGTTTATCGGTGATGTTGACGCAAGTTTATGCGCGAGGTTATCGCGAGTTTATCCGCGTTGTCAGAGCAAGTTGAACGCGAGCTTAGCGCTAATTTATCCTCGGGCTTATTGCGGGGTTATCCGCGAATTAATCCGCGAGAGTAACGCGAATTTAACGCGTGTTTGCCCGCGATTGTAACACTAGTTTATCCCCGAGGTCAAAGCGAGATGAATCTGGGGTAATCCGTGAGGTTCACTCGTGTTTATCCGCGTGGTTAGCCAGCGTTTGGCGTGAGAATATCCGCGAGTTTAACGCGAGGTAATCCGGGAGGTTAACGCATGTCAGCTGCTAGGTTAACGCGAGTTATCCGCGAGGTTAATGCGAGTGTAATGCAAGGTTGACGTAAGTACATCCACGATGTTAACGCGTGTTTACCCACGAGTGTAACGCGAATTTATCGCCGATGTTAAGGCGAGTTTAACGCGCGTTTAACACTAGTTAATCCGCGAAGTTAATGCGAGATTAACTCGAGTTAATTCGCGAGGTTAACGCGTGTTTATTCGGGAGATTAGCGCGAGTTTATGCGCGATGTTAACGCGAGTTTATCTGCGAGATTTAACGCGAATCTATCTGCTAGATTAACGCAAGTTTAAAGCGAGGTTAACTCAAGTTTACCGCGTATTCGTCCGCGAGGTTAACTCGATTTTGAAGGGAGATTATCCGTGAGGTTAGCGTGTGTCTTACGCGAGGTTGTCTGCAAGGTTAAAGCGAGTCTAACACGAGTTTACCCATGAGGTTAACTCGAGTTTAACGCGCGTGTATTGGCGATGTTAACGCGAGGTTATTCTCGAGGTTATCGCGAGTTTATCCACGTTGTTAGCTCGAGTTAGATGCAAGGTTAACGCGAGGTTAAAGCGAATTTATCCACGAGGTTATGGCACGTTTATCCTCGTTGTTAGCGAGAGTTAATTCGCGAGGTTAACGCAAGTTTAACGCAAGCTTATCCACGCAAGATTAACGGGTTTAAAGCGAATTTATTCCCGCGATTAACGCGAGTCTATTCGGTAGGTTAACGCGAGTTTATCTGCAAGGTTAACTCAAGTTTTCCGCGAGTTTATCCGCGATTATAACGCGAGTTTATGCACGAGGTTATCGCGAGTTTATCCGCGTGTTTTTCGGCGAGTTACTCCGTGAGGATAACGTGAGTTTGGCGCGTGTTTGTCAGCGAGTTTAACGCGAGTATATCCTCGAGGTTAACGCGAGATTAACGCAAGTTAATCCGCGAGATTAACTCGAGCTAATCCAGGAGATTAATACTAATTAATCCGCGAGGTTAACGCGAATTTAACGAGTGTTTGTCCGCGAGTTGAACGCGAGTTTATCCCCAAGGTTAAAACGAGATTAACGCGAGTTTATCGGCGAGATTAACGCGAGTTTAACGCAAGTTTAACGCGAAGAAATCCGCGATCTTAACGTGTGTTTAGCCGCGAGTTTAACGAGAGTTTATCCCCGAGGCTAATGCGAGTTAACACGAGTGTAACGCGAGTTAATCCGCGCGGTTAACGCGAGGTTAACGCGTGATGATACGCGAATGTAACGCGTGATGGTCCGCGAGTTTAACGCGAGTATATCTCGAAGGTTAACACGAGATTAACGCGAGTTAATTCGCGATGTTAACGCGTGTTTATCCGCGCGGTTATCGCGAGTTTAACACGAGGTAATCCGCTAGGTTAAAGCGACTTTATCCCCGATGTTAACGCGAGTTTATCCGCGAGTTAATCAGCAAGGTTAACGCGACTTTAACCCGAGTTTATTTCGGAGGTTAACTCGAGTTTAGAGCGAGTTTTTCGCGAGTTTAACGCAACTCGTGGTTAACGCGAGTTTATCCGCGGAAATAACGCGAGTTTAACAGGAGTCTGTTCGCGATGTTAATGCGAGTCTATCCGTAGGGGTAATGCCAGATTAACGCTTGTTTATCCGCTGCGTTTAGTCGAGTTAAACGCGAGTTTATCCGCGATGATAACGCGAGATGATGCGCGAAGTTAACCAGAGTTTAACGCGTGTTTTTCCGCGAGGTTAACACGCGTTTGGCGCGAGTTTATCCGCGAGGTTAACACGCGTTTATCCACCACGAGGTTAACTTGAGTTTTTCGCGAGTTTATAGGCGATGTTAACGCAAGTTTATGCGCGAGGTTATCGCGAGAGTTTATCCGCGTTGTTAGCGCGAGTTCAACGCGAGGTTAACTCGAGTTTAACGTAAATTTGTCCGCAAGGTTAATGCGAGTTTATCCGTGAGGTTAGCGAGAGTTTAACGCGTGTTTATCCAGGATATTAATGCGAATTTATGCACAAGGCTATCGCGAGTTTATCCGCGATATTATCACGGGTTTGACGCGAGGTTAACGTGCGTTTATCCGCGAGGTTAACGCGAGATTGACGCGAATTTTTCCCGAGGTTAACACGAGGTTATCCCCGAGGTTAACTCGAGTTCAACGCGACTTTATTTGTTTGTCCGCGATTTTAACAGGAGTTGATTCCCGAGGTTAACGCGAAATAAAAGCGAGTTAATTCGCGAGGTTAATGCGTGTTTATCCGCGGAACTAGCGCGAGTTTATGCGCAACGCTAACGCGAGCTTAAGAAAACTTTATCCGGAAGATTAACGCGAGTCTAACCGCTAGGTTAACGCGTGTTTAACGCAAGCTTAACTCGAGTTTAGCACGAGTTCATCCGTGAGATAAACTCGAGTTTAACAGGAGTTTATCCGCATTGTTAGCGCGAGTTTGACGCGAGATTATCCGTGAGGTCAGCGCGTGTTTAACGCAAGTTTATCCGCAAGATTAACGCGAAATTAACACGAGTTTATCCGCGAGATTAACTTGAGTTTAACGAGAGTTTATCCACGATATTAACGCGAGTTTATTTGCAAGACTATCGCGAGTTTATCCACGTCGTTAGCGCGAATTAAACGCAAGGTTAACGCGAGTTTACAGCGAATTTGACCGCGAGGTTATAACGTGTTTATAGAGACAGTGTTGTTAGAGACAGTTAATCCGCGAGGTCAACGCGAGGTTATCGCGAGATTATCCGTGAGGTTAACGCGTGGTTAACGCTAGTTTATCCGCAAGATTAACGCGCGTTTAACACGAGTTTATCCACAAGGTTAACTCGAGTTTAACGTGAGTTTATCGGCGATGGTAACGCGAGTTTACGGCGAGGTTACCGCGAATTTACCCGGTTTGTCAGCGCGAGTTAAACGCAATGTTAACGCGAGTATGAGGCGAGTTTAACCGCTAGGTTATCGCGAGTTTGGCGCGAGTATATCCGCGATGTCAACGCGAGATTAACATGAGTGTATTCGCGAGGTCACTACGAATTTATCCGCGAGGTTAACTCCAGTTTAGCGGGCGTTTATGCACAAAATTAACGCGATTTGGCGCGTGTTCATCCACGAGCGTTACGCGAGTTTAACGCGAGATAATCCACTTGTGTTTATCGGCGCGGTCAGCGCGAGTTGATGCGCGACGTTAACGCGAGTTTTTCCGCCAGATTAACGCAACTTTATCCGCGATATAAATGCGAGTTTATTTGATCAGATTTGCCCATCAATAAGGTTTTCGGGGAGGTTGTCACCTTTAGGGCCTTGGTTGCCCCATAAAGAAAGGCCTTATGCGGACGGGCAACATGTCAATTAACTCGTCTTCATTTGTGCCACCCTACAGCACCTTTTATTTGATCAGATTTGCCCATCTGGATGGTTTTCGAGGAGGTTGTCACTTTTAGGGTCTTGGCTGCCCAATAAAGAGAGGCCTTATGCGGACAGGCAACATGACAATCAACTCATCTTCATTTGTGCCATCCTACAGCACCTTTTATTGATCAGATTTGCCCATCTAGAAGGTTTTCTGGGAGGTTGTCACTTTTAGGGCCTTGGTTGCCCCATAAAGAGAGGCCTTATGCGGAAGGGCAACATGTCAATCAACTCGTCTTCATTTGTGCCACCCTACAGCACCTTTTATTTGATCAAATTTACCCATCTGGAAGGTTTTCTGGGAGGTTGTCACTTTTAGGGCCTTGGTTGCCCCATAAAGAAAGGCCTTATGTGGACGGGCAACATGTCAATCAACTCGTCTTTATTTGTGCCACCTTGCAGCACCTTTTATTTGATCAGATTTACCCATCTAGAAGGTTTTCTGGGAGGAAGTCACTTTTAAGGCCTTGGTTGCCCCATAAAGAAAGGCTTTATGCGGATGGGTAACATGTCAATCAACTCGTCTTCATTTGTGCCACCCTCCAGCACCATTTAGTTGATCAGATTTGCCCATCTAGAAGGTTTTCTTGGAGGTTGTCACTTTTAGGGCCTTGGTTGCCCCATAAAGAGAGGCCTTATGCGGACGGGCAACGTATCAATCAACTCGACTTCATTTGTGCCACCCTACAGCACCTTTTATTTTATCAGATTTGCCCATCTAGAAGGTTTTCTGGGAGGTTGTCACTTTTAGGGCCTTGGTTGCCCCTAAAGAGAGGTCTTATGCAGACGGGCAACATGTCAGTCAAAACGTCTTCATTTGTGCCACCCTACAGCACCTTTTATTTTATCAGATTTGCCCTTCTAGAAGGTTTTCTGGGAGGTTGTCATTTTTAGGGCCTTTGTTGCCCCATAAAGAAAGGCCTTATGTGGACGGGCAACATGTCAATCAACTCGTCTTCATTTGTTCCACCCTCCAGCATCTTTTATTTGATCAGATTTGTCCATCTAGAAGGTTCTCTGGGAGATTGTCACTTTTAGGGCCTTTGTTGCCCCATAAAAAAGGCCTTATGCGGACGGGCAACATGTCAACCAACTCGTCTTCATTTATTCCACCCTACAGCACCTTTTATTTTATCAGATTTGCCCTTCTAGGTTTTCTAGGAGGTTGTCACTTTTAGGGCCTTGGTTGCCCCATAAAGAGAGGCCTTATGCGGACGGGTAACATGTCAGTCA
The DNA here is from genome assembly GCA_031216915.1 of Pictodentalium vernedei. Classification (NCBI taxonomy): domain Eukaryota; kingdom Metazoa; phylum Mollusca; class Scaphopoda; order Dentaliida; family Dentaliidae; genus Pictodentalium; species Pictodentalium vernedei. Next base: position 288,725,781 of record CM062297.1, on the reverse strand, counting down.
AATCGTCTTCATTTTTGTCACCCTACAGCACCTTTTATTTGATCAGATTTGCCCTTCTAGAAGGTTTTCTGGGAGGTTGTCACTTTTAGGGCCTTGGTTGCCCCATAAAGGAAGGCCTTATGCGGACGGGCAAAATGTCAATCAACTCGACTTCATTTGTGCCACCCTACAGTACCTTTTATTTGATCAGGTTTGCCCATCTAGAAGGTTTTCTGGGAGGTTGTCACTTTTAGGGCCTTGGTTGCTCCATAAAGAAAGGCCTTATGCGGACAGGCAAATTGTCAGTCAAATCGTCTTTATTTGTGCCACCCTACAGCACCTTTTATTTGATCAGATTTGCCCATCTAGAAGGTTTTCTGGGAGGTTGTCACTTTTAGGGCCTTTGTTGCCCCATAAAGAAAGGCCTTATGCAGACGGGCAACATGTCAATCAACTCGTCTTCATTTGTTACAGCCTCCAGCTCCTTTTATTGGATCAGATTTGTCCATCAAGAAGGTTTTCTGGGAGGTTGTCACTTTTAGGGCCTTTGTTGCCCCATAAAGAAAGGCCTTATGCGGAAGGGCAACATGTCAATCAACTCGTCTTTATGTGTGCCACCCCCTACAGCACCTTTTATTTTATCAGATTTGCCCTTCTAGAAGGTTTTTGGGGAGGTTGACACTTTTAGGGCCTTGGTTGCCCCATAAAGAAAGGCCTTATGCAGACGGGCAACATGTCAATCAACTCGTCTTCATTTGTTACAGCCTCCAGCTCCTTTTATTTGATCAGATTTGTCCATCTAGAAGGTTTTCTGGGAGGTTGTCACTTTTAGGGCCTTGGTTGCCCCATAAAGAGAGGCCTTATGCGGACGGGCAACATGTCAATCAACTCGTCTTCATTTGTGCCACCCTACAGCACCTTTTATTTGATCAGATTTGCCCATCTAGAAGGTTTTCTGGGAGGTTGTCACTTTTAGGGCCTTGCTGGCCCCGTAAAGAAAGGCCTTATGCGGGCGGGCAACATGTCAATCAACTCGTCTTCATTTGTGCCACCCTACAGCACCTTTTATTTGATCAGATTTGCACATCTAGAAGGTTTTCTGGGAGGTCACTTTTAGGGCCTTGGTTGCCACATAAAGAAAGAACTTATGCTTACGGGCAACATGTCAGTCAACTCGTCTTCATTTGTGCCACCCTACAGCACCTTTTATTTTATCAGATTTGCCCTTCTAGAAGGTTTTCTGGGAGGTTGTCATTTTTAGGGCCTTGGTTGCCCCATAAAGAGAGGCCTTATGTGGACTTGCAACATGTCAATCAACTCGTCTTCATTTGTACCACCCTACAGCACCTTTTATTTGATCACATTTGCCCATCTAGAAGGTTTTCTGGGAGGTTTTCACCTTTAGGGCCTTCGCTGCCCCATAAAGAAAGGCCTTATGCGGACGGGCAACATGTCAATCAACTCGCCTTTATTTGTGCCACCCTACAGCACCTTTTATTTGATCAGATTTGCCCATCTAGAAGGTTTTCTGGGAGGTTGTCACTTTTAGGGCCTTGATTGCCCCATAAAGAAAGGCCTTATGCGGACGGGCAACATGTCAATCAACTCGACTTCATTTGTGCCACCCTACAACACCTTTTATTTGATCAGATTTGCCCATCTAGAAGGTTTTCTGGTAGGTTGTCACTTTTAGGGCCTTGTTTGCCCCATGAAGAGAGGCATTATGCGGACGGGCAACATGTCAATCAACTCGTCTTCATTTGTGCCGCCCTACAGCACCTTTTGTTTGATCAGATCTGCCCATCTAGAAGGTTTTCTGGGAGGTTGTCACCTTTAGGGCCTTCGCTGCCCCATAAAGAAAGGCCTTATGCGGACGGGCAACATGTCAATCAACTCGCCTTCATTTGTGCCACCCTACAGCACCTTTTATTTTATCAGATTTACCCATCTAGAAGGTTTTCTGGGAGGTTGTCACTTTTAGGGCCTTGGCTGCCCCATAAAGAAAGGCCTTATGCGGACGGACAACATGTCAATCAATTCGTCTTCATTTGTGCCACTCTACAGCACCTTTTGTTTGATCAGATTTGCCCATCTAGAAGGTTTTCTGGGAGGTTGTTACTTTTAGGGCCTTGGTTGCCCCATAACGAAAGGCCTTATGTAGACGGGCAACATGTCAATCAGCTCGTCTTCATTTGTGCCACCCTACAGCAGGTGCCATTTTTCCAGTTTTGATGGAATAAAAAATGTCAAAATGTCAAATAAGGAATAAATAACTAAATTCATATCGCTTGATTCTTCTATATGATTTTTTGGGTGAACGCCGTTATGAGTGGAGTGAATTGCATGAAATTCCCGTCGAAACTTTTGCGAATACATTGCAGAATTCATAATATGATGTTATTGGAATGTTTCAATGATCATTTCACTACAAATCTTTAAACCCTGTCTTGTCACCGAAGGGAATTAATTTCGTGGTAGAAACCTGGTATATTCAGAATGTTTTTTGTGCACTTTCCGATAAGCAAATCTGTGTTTTCAGAAACGGACAACAAAATTGTTCGATGTAGCGGCACGTGCCCCTGAATTACTTTTGATGACCTCAGGGTATTTTGTTGGTGGGTGTGAGATGGGGAAATGTCACCCTAGGGCAAGATATTTGGGTCAGACACGGCGCTTGCCGAGTGTCTGGTCCAAATATCTTGCCCTCGGGTGAGATTTCCCCATCTTCCACCCACCCCCATCAGGGATAATAATAATCTCAAGCACAATATGACATTATCAACATAGAACTTTTGAAAATCAATTTGAAAACCTTACTGGTGGTTCGAAACACGTGCCAATGTCTTTCGAGTCGTCATGTTGCAGAGATTATCAGTATCCCTGATGGGTGAGGGGGTGTGAGATTGGAAAACTTCACACTAGGGCAAGATATGTGGGCCAGACACGAGGCTTGCCGACTGTCTGAACCAAATATGTTGTCCCGAGGGTGAGATTTCCCCATCTCACACCCACCCTATCAGGGATAATTTTTCTCTCCCTCTACCAAAACACGCTGACGTCATCAAAGGTAATCCAGGGGCACGTGCAGCTATATCGAACAATTTTGCCCATTTTTAAAAAAAAAATCATTTGCTTATCGGAAAGAGCACACAAAAGGTATGTATATACCACTTCGGCAGCGTGGAAGCGTCAGTCGATGTTTATTTAATAATCTGAATTAACAGATTACTAAGCTGAATATTCAATTTACTAATCTGTATATTCAGTTTATTACAAGATTGTTTATTCAGATTATTACAAGACTGTTTATTCAATTTAGTACAAGACTGTTAATTCAGATTACTACAAGACTGTTTATTCAGATTATTACAAGACTGTTTATTCAACTTGGTACAAGACTGTAAATTCAGATTACTAATCTGAATATTCAGATTATTACAAGACTGTTTATTCAGATTATTACCAGACTGTTTATTCAATTTAGTACAAGACTGTTAATTCAGATTACTAATCTGAATATTCAGATTACTAATCTGAATTTTCAGATTATTACAATACTGTTTATTCACATTATTACAAGACTGTTTATTCAACTTAGTACAAGACTGTAAATTCAGATTACTAATCTGTATATTCAGATTTTTACAAGACTGTTTATTCAGATTATTACCAGACTGTTTATTCAATTTAGTACAAGACTGTTAATTCAGATTACTAATCTGAATATTCAGATTACTAATCTGTATATTCAGATTATTACAATACTGTTTATTCAGATTATTACAAGACTGTTTATTCAACTTAGTACAAGACTGTTAATTCAGATTACTAATCTGTATATTCAGATTATTACAAGACTGTTTATTCAGATTATTACAATACTAGTAGTAGGAGATGTATGGATCGTCCCTTATTGGCCGGACCTACCCCCGGACCTAGGAAGTGACGTTATAGTCACGTGACCCAGTGGCGTCATGTTGTGTTGTCATGGTAACCCGCGTAAGCGGCCATCTTGTGACGTCATGTGATACGTGATGTGAGTGCGTATGCGCAGTGCGTGTTGTTAGAGTGATACGTGTTTCCGTCGTCCATTTTATATACTGGAGGTCGCCATCTTGGGTTCTATGGTAGCACGTGGTTGCTATGTGACCCAAAGGCTTCTAATAGGGCAGGGGTATGTTCAGGGGTATGTTCCTTTGTACAGGGGTAATCTCCCGATTCGTAGAATTATCCAAATAAACCCGACAAGTGTTATTATTTCGAATTCTTTCAGAATTCTCTGCTTTTATCTATCTATGCAATAGTTTTCGTCTACCTGACCATGTTCGTTTGTCCTGGAGTATACTCCAGTAGAGTAGAAGAGCATATCAACTGCAACAGCTTTTCTTATTATAACTATTTTTAGTTTTTCTGGTCTGTTCTTGTTAGTTCTGACCCTATTCCGAGTACTCTTGTTGTTTCATTTATCTAGATCACCCAATCACTTCACTTTCCTGACACTAACTAACCAATCAGACTGCTTCATCCCCCGTAATATCTATGCAGAGTTATCTCCTCTTATTACAACAAAGTCCTGTAGGATTCTCATCACCTCTATATCCAAGGGCCACGTCCCATTGAATCCCTTTTTGTTAAATGTTTCTAGTTATGGAATCCCTTTTTAGTCGTATGAGGCCATGATGTCTATGAGAAATTCCCTCAATGAGGTCTAATTTACTATCCCTCTTATATTCGGGATTAGTAATCTGAATTAAAAGTCTTGTCTTGAATAAACAGTCTTGTAATAATCCGAATAAACAGTCTTGTAATAAACTGAATATACAGATTAGTAAATTGAATATTCAGATTAGTAATCTGTTAATTCAGACAATTAACTAAACATCGACTGACGCTTCCACGCTGCCGTATACCACAGGTATATACCACGAAATTAAATTCCAACGCCAGCAAGACAAGAGTTAAAGATTTGTAGCGAAATGAACATTGACACATTCCGACGACGTATGCTGAGCGCGTACAACAATCGATCTGTGGACGCTGTAGTGATAGGAATTAAGTTAAGAAATTGAAACAACTGTATACAATAGTTTGTTATTATTAACATGAAGTACAACAAAGAACAATACTTTGAACACCAACGAAACATAAGATACGGTCACGCGGATCATGTGAGATAGATGGCCTTCTGACATGAGACACGCATATCTTGTATAGGAAGTGTGTGGGGGGGGGGGGGGGGGGGAATTGGTAATCACAATTTAAATGCACAAAAAAGTGGGCGGGGCCAAACATTTTGAAAGAAAAGAGTTATTTTCCCGAGTTTATTTATACCTTTGCTGGACTAAAACAAACACGAAAATGCAATTAACTGTTATCTCGCTGACTAGATTTTATGAAACATTCATCTGAATTTAACTCGAAAAATCACTGGCCAAAAGGTTCATTCAGTTCAAAGGAAATTTGATTAAATGTGTCCAAATTATACATTTTTCAGTGGTAAGAGATTTTGTGTCCTGGTCAGGAATATCCGCCAGCACCATGTAAGGAGTTAAAATTTATCTCTCAATTGTGGAAAATATGTACAAAGCCAGGAATTTAAAACACTTTATTTGTTCTGTTTTTTGTTTTTTTGTTTTGTTTTTTTTTTGTTTTGTTTTGTTTTGTTTTTTATTTTTGTTTTTTTGTTGTTTTTTTTTTTTTTTGGGGGGGGGGGTAATTTTTGGACTTTTTTGTTGTTGTCTTTTTAGGGGGGGTGGCTGTGGGGTGAGAACGGCATGCTATTTGTTTGCGTTTAGATCAAGGTCAACAGGGGTAAAAACCACCGATATACAAGTGTAAAAAAAGGAAGAGGAAAAAGTATAAATCCACGTATGATTCCAAACACAAATATAGGAAGTATGAAAAGTATAAAAAGCGGTGTCGAAATTGGAGAACGGAAATGTCGTAGGGACAGATAAGGTTCCCAACCGACCCCTGGAAGGGAGGACAGGAACTAACGGCACGTTTCAACCTTGTCATCACCAAAAACGAGAGTTCCAAAGAGAGGAGAAAAAGCAAAGAAATGTTTAAACACAAAAAGAAGGAAAAGGAGTGAAAGTCAAATGGAAAAAGATGTTGATGGCCTTTCTGAATGTTAAAAAGCATATGACCGGGTATAGGGGGATGGGGTGGGTGGGGGGGGGGGGAGTGGTGGGGGGTCATGAAAGCTGTAGGCATTATGCCTGGGGATGAGTTTGTTGGAGCCTTGAAAGTACGCTATAAGGATAGTTAAGTGAGCTTAGTTTAGATAACGTAATGGGTCACTAAAGACAAAGGTGTCAGGTAGGGGTGTATCCAATCACTGATTCTTTCTGCATTGCACATCAAAGACTTGAGAGATAACGAAGGGGTAAAAGTTGAAGATATGGGGATTCCGGAGTTATTATAATGCTATCGACCATATGACCCTAGTATCCCATAGCGAAGTGGGGTTACAGAATATGCTGGCAATAATTGGTGGGAGAAATGGAAACAAATGAAGGCTCGAACCGTATGAAAACAATGCATGGCTATTATTTATGCACGTGTACCTTAAAATTGCATATTTGTTATTCTAATATTAAGATGGTTGGGTTGAACAAGGGAGAGAGTTCAAGGAAAACTTACAAACAGAGATCCCAGACGTCGTTATGCGGAGAGTACAAGGCAAAAAACTCATCAAAGAGACAATTTTGAAGATTGTCATCGAAATTGGCGAGAAGGGGTCAGAACAAAGACCATCAAGTGTGGTAAGGAGAAACCAGTATTTGAGGAGTACCTACTTGACATTACTGTTTGTGGGGGGGGGGGGGGGGGCGGTCACTGCTGTTCAAGCGTGGTTGAGATCGCTGGAGCATTGTGCGTAAATTGGGGAAAATGGCTGCAAGGAGTGCTAAATGTGTAATTTGGGAGTAAAGGAGACTCCGAACACCGTGTCTGTGGTGATTAGATAATATAAAGGAGAGGGTTAGTAGGATGATGATGGTATGTCATCTACACGTACACCTCTAGGTTGGTGGTTCTTATCGGTACTTCTCATGTGACGTCATAGTCACGTGACCCAGTGACACCGTTGTGGTTGCCATGGTTGTCCTCGTCGCCAAGTTGTGTCGTCGTTACCACAGTGAACGTGGTTTCAGTGCTCAGGCCACTCCAGATGTGGAGTGCCGAGAAACTTGGCTGATGATTTCATCGAATGAGCTAAAGAGCTATGACAGTAATTACATCATGAGCAAATGCTCTTGAGATTCGAATCTCATCGAGCAAATGAGCTAAACAGCAATTGCTTGTAATTGCTCTGAACAAATGCGCTTGCGACTACTTATTTCGGTAAAAAGAGGTTCTATGTCCTAAATACACAGAACGACACGCGTATTGAATTGGTTAATCGATATGGCTCGAGTGCCAGTGCGGGAGGATAGAACGAGAGGCCACAAGCAAGAGGTGTCGAAAGTGTGGCTCTGTTACAAATGGGGTGCTACAAGTGATGTCCCTACCCATGTTCGTAACGTAACAAACACAAATACAACGGCATGGCTCCCTTTTTCAAGAATAAAACCAGCTTTGCGGCGGCATCGTGAAATACTGTTAATGCATAGCTTTGTTCTTGGATATATGAATCAAATTTTGCCATGAGCTGTTCTCATAAAATATTTTATTATTTTATTATCACCTCTAGTGCGAATGCGATAGCAGACTTTCGGGAACCCTCACTCCCACATGCCACTAAGCGAGTCAAAAACAAGTATATTTTCTTGTTCCATGCACCGCAACATCCCTTTGGATGTAATAATTTATGTATATTTATTTGAATTTTACGGAATATTATACTTGGGATTTTCATACTTTTAGTTTATTATAACTTAGATAGCGCCTTAAGGGGTCGTCCAACCTAACTTTGGTAAATTTCTTGACAGTTTTCCCAATGCCTCAGAAACAGATAAGAGAAGTAAGGAAAGGCAAATTATATATCAAAATAATGAGTAAAGTGCATAGAAAAGGTACATATAATTCTTTTAAGGAAAAAAAGTGAATTTTATGATTCTGAAGAAGATTAATTTGCCAATGGCATAAGTAACGAACCGGTAAAACCACAAAATAATCGGAAGTTCGAAAGCCTTGTCCTCAATATAATGATAACAAACTACAGACTCGGAGAAAGCATTTTTTTGACACACACTCTGGTGGGTTTTGATGTTTGAATGTAATAACACCAACACAAATTTTGGATGTTCCAGATGTGGCCATGTTTCAATGATGTTTATTCCGGTCATGTGATTACGATGTGGTTCTTGCGGAAATACTCAATTTGGGCAATCGTAAGAATGCAAGGACGTGATCACGCCCTTTATTTGTTCGAGACAATGTATGAGCGGATTTGCAAACAGGTGACAGCAAATACTTGAGCTGTTAATGTCATAACTGCAAAATATGGTTCGAAATTCCCTCTCGTGTTTACAGGCCGTCTGAACATTTTTGCTGACAAAAAATCTGAATTATTGTGCACTAGAAAGACAACATGAACCACTTGTAAAAACATAACCGAGTGTATAAAATTCGGACGATATACATAAAATAAGGCAATATTCATAACAACATAAGCAGAATGCTCCAGAAATCACTTTTTCACGAAATATATTCCAAGTGACCTGGAACTATATTGAGCGTGTTGATTTCCCCCTATGTTGTGAAGTTATTTACTTCACAGTTACCATGGATCTTCGCCACGGACTGTGTCGATGTCGGCAAAGGACCGATTCAAGATGGGTTGAAAATGATGCATTCGCGCTTTCAAATAAGGTGCGTTTGGACGATGCTGAGAATTTAGTTTTTTCTTGCAACCAACCATACTAACACAAGCGTCGATCAGTGTCTTTTGTCATCGTTTTACACTGACAAATGTGACAAATCTCCTTCACCGGAAACTATCTTCCAATTTGCATATCACAATAAACATAACCGCTGTCAGCGTAACCGTGTGGTCAAAACCGAAACGAATTATCGAATCCACGGTCAAAATTAGCTGCAATTGGCTTTTAAACAAATGAAATACACGAAATATTCGCAATTTCTTCATTATCCATGCCGAGTTACTTTTTAACCAGACCACATGCGTTCAGTTTCGTTTGTCGGTATCAAACTGATATTGTTTGTGGTAATTAATAGTACGAGCAGGCGAAATAAATTAATTAAAATTGATAATTCCTTTTATTTCACTGAAATTATGAATTGATAAGGTGGGTGTGTTGCGATTATTATGCCCCAGACCTGGAAGTTGTAAAATCAAAGGTGCATCTAGGGCCGTGCAGTGGTGACCTCTGTCCTCTTAGACCTAGTCTTACCCATTCATCATTACATGTACCAACATTCTCCCTTGTATCTCAACCACTGCTACTCCAATTTGAAGGATATTTGGTGTTGTGATCGAGCATCATGGGGAAACAATGCCTGAGTAGCTGCTGTAGCATGTCTTTCTTCCCACATTTTTTCAGAGTTGTGGTACTTTTTCACTCTTTTGAGTTAGAAAATTTTGTTTATAACTAGCTGATTTGTTACAATTTGTTGGAAAGTTCCTGCTGATACCCTCAAATGTATTGCTACAAAAATTTTGTTTATAACTAGCTGATTTGTTACAATTTGTTGGAAAGTTCCCGCTGATACCCTCAAATGTATTGCTACAAAATATTTCTGGTGATGATTTTGTTCCTATTACTTATCAAGCAACAACCTAATGGATATTCTGTATAAAGCCACCAATCTGATGTTTGACACTTTTATCGGAGCTGTTATGAAGGCTTATGGAACTAAAAATGTTGATTATGGCAGGACTTTTCTATTCACCCGTTAATCGATAAATTAAGTGTTATAGTTGGAAGTAAGAAGCATGAAAGGTCCAGAACTTAAAGTCTAAAAAGAATGTTCTGCAATTTAACATGATTTTTGCAGATACGCTTATTTGGAGGGTTACCTGTCTGATAGTGTTTGGAACATGTGTGGCCAGGATCTTCAAAAAGAAAAAAAAGAGTTAAACTTTGAGAAAAAGGCATATGCCTTGAGTGCCGGAGGTAGAGTCATAAAAGGAAGAGACCACCCCCCTCCCCTCCACGGGAAATTTTTTTGTGTCAAATGGAGCTCACTTGTCACCTTTTGGGGATTGCTTTGTATGCAACGTTCTTGAAAAAATTATGTGATACCCTCTGGATGTGCTCTTCTGATCTCAATATGCCAATAAGCCTCCTTGGGAAAAGTACATGCAATAATGGTTATGTAAGGATGATTTGATGTGTTTTGAATAACAATGTACTTTTAAGTACATTAGATGGTTTATTGCAGTGACAGGTTATAGTTAGTTACCCTCATTTCTTCTCCAACAGATATCGAGTGTATTGGTGTCCAAGAGTAAACAAAGCTATGATACTTATTGATAAACCAGACAAAGTTAACAATTTAATCACTATCAAATTGATGCATGGGATAAAAGGGGTTACAGTGCAAGTGGTTTGCAAATATATTTATTCAACTACAATGTATGACTTTGCAGTGCATTCTACATAGAATATCATAGCTACTTTCCAAACCACCACAGTGACACATACATCTTTATATTGGGAGACACGCTTTTGTCCTTCCATACTTCTTCTGGTGGACTCCTTCAAGTTGACCTTTGTTGAACTCTCCAAATCAAAACATAAACAAAAGAAAATGTCTGCCTTCAATCAGTGAGCACTCCACTTATAACATTTGGTCTCAATCTTTATTACTTTCATGAATTAGGAAAAGATTTCTTCGAGTATGTACTTCAATGTTTATAGAATACAGCTGTTATTTATTTTGAGGTATTTTATTGTAAAAATTTTGTTCTCTTACTTATGCCATAGTAGACTTTCAGATGGTGTTATTTACACATGGCAGCAGTTCCATGGCAGTTTCCACATGTTCTATGTTTCATTCCAAGCATTTTGGTATATAATTTATTGGGGTTATTCATTTTGGGCCTTTTTAGACTTGAAAGAAAATTACATGAAATTTGACCAAAGTTAGGTTGGACGTCCCCTAAAGAAAGCTGTAATACAAAGTTATTGTTCTAATAATGCCCACATATATATAGAATAAACGTATAGTGTTTTCAAGTAAAACATTTATTCTACGAGTAGGATTAAGAATGAAACCGGTTTCATTCTTAATCCTACTCGTAGAATAAATGTTTTACTTGAAAACACTTTACGTTTATTTTGTTTATCCCATAAATCATTTAGGGCAGTCGCGGCGAAATCGTGATGTTACTCGCTACAAACACTGCGAGAAGTGAGGAGCAAATTGGTCCAATTCTATCGACAAGCAAAACTGCCAAAAATAAACAAGGCGCCGTGATACATTTCTGTCTAAAAATAATTCCCCTACAAACTTGAGCTAAAGTTGCAAAAATTCTTTATTAAGGGAACAATGTTTATTTTGCTTATTTTCATTGATTATTGTTGTTGTTTTTTCGTCGTCCATTCAACTTCTGTTTTATAAACAAAGCAGACGACACGTGCATTTGTTTATTTATACTTTCCTAATTTGGAAAATGAAACATTACTCATCATGCCCCCGCCTTTCACAATCGAACTTGTATGCTTTTCAAAACAGCATTTAGTCAAAACGAAATCGGAACAGCGCCTTTCTTGGATGTAGAAAAAGCGTTCGACTCGGCACAATGGCATGAGATATAAACTAGCAAGAATGGGATTACCCACTAAAATTCTGTGGATCATATTGCCATTTCTAACTGACCGAAAAATCAAGGTATGGTTAACCGCGATGTGTCAGTGGAAGTAATACTCGAAGCGGGAACATCACAAGGGTCGGCTCTAAGCCCGCTCTCTTTCATAATATATGTGAACGACATAGAACAAGTAGGGAAACACTGAACTGAACTACAGTTCTCAGACGACAAAGGCATGTGGACGGCCGGCAAGTCCCGAAACATAATTAAAAATCGTCTACAGGATACCATTCGCGATTTTGAGAACTGGTGCGCCCTGTAGCGCATCAAACGCAATGACGCCAAAACTCAAAAAGTCACGTTCTTCTAGAAGCTAAGAAAAAAACAGTCCCCAGTATCGTTCTCCAGTTATACGATCACAAATTAGAAGCAAGCAAAGAGACCACGTTTGGGGGATTTATACTAGATAGCAATCTCAGTCTAAACAGTCACGTGAACTCCATTACGGTTAGAGCTACTAAACGTATCAAATTTCTGAGGATAATCAGAGGTAAAAATTGAGGAGCAAACAGATATGTGGTTGCCAAGCTCTACAAATCATTTATACGTCCGGTACTAGAATAGGGTACCATAATAACAAGTGACCTGAGCAAAACCAACATTCAGAAGCTACAGTGGGGTCAAAACTATGCCCTGCGTGTGGCACTATGCAAACCCAAATGGACACCGATAAAGGAACTTCACGAGCTAGCAAAAATAGAAACTACTGATACGCGATTAAAAGACCTACAAAACAAAACCCTCAACAGACTCCAAGATAGTGAATTAATGGTTGAGCTGAACGAACACCGATCCCTTAACAGAAAAACAAATTAAGTTTTCAGAAAATAAAAATTATACAATATAATTAATGACAGTCAGTGAGGATTGCCTCGCTGCTCATTGAGAACTTTAGGATTGAGTCTGTGAGGACTGCCTCGCAACTCTGCTGAAGCGCGATTGAAATTACTCAATAGAATTAACCTGGGTGGGATCAGTGAGGATTGCTTCGCTACTCACTGAGAACTTTAGGAATGAGTATGTGCTGATTGCCTCTCAACTCTGCGTGTGGGGCGTGGGCTCCGAAGAAACCCACCCCTCACCCCATCCATAGCAACAATCACACAACAGTCACAATATACAACAGCGGATACCTATCTTTCTCTCTACCTATAACTTTTCGAATTTAGCATTCTCAAATTGTCTTGCAATACCCTTATCAAGAAGACGCATGGAAATAGTAGACGAATCGTAGAAGGAATTGGTACAACCTACCTTTCTGTTAACATACACAGGAAACCACCAAACACCAGGCAATGATTGAAACAAGCTTGCCTGGCTGGAACGAGTGTACATTTTATATAAATAAATATTTGAATAAAGATTTAACAGCCCTTTTAAGGGCTTTCGGGGGGTATGTCTGTGAGAGGGTGTGTGTGGGTTTTTTTGTGTTTTTTGTTGTTTTTTTTTGGGGGGGGGGGTATGTTTTTTTGTTTCCCTCCAATTATCCCTTCATCTGTTCCCCCTGAAGGCAGACCATATGGCCAAGGCTAAGCATCTTCTCTTCCTTATAGGCTAATGGATGACTCCCAGCTTTCAAAAACACATATTGGTGGATTTTTTCCTTTTTGTAAGCGTTAAGGATAATATGCTGGGGCTGCTCCCAAACCAGCGACTGTTTTGGGTTTCTTTTCTTTTTTTCTAAAATAACCACCAAACTTCGGTTTCAGTATTACCATAAATATGCCCACTTCTCAAAGCAAACACGGAGCAGAACTCTTGTAGTTATGCAAAATTCCTAGCCATCTTCCAGTTCGAAGTTCTCGGGGATCTCAACCCACTACCATACTGACACTAGCACACCCAAATTTAATAAGATTATTGGCTCTCGCTTCCGACTCTCGTGGATTTATAAGCATATAGCAAATAAAGTTATTCGGGTCGCAAGGGATTTCAATTCCACATCGTCCCTGTGCGCCTTCGGCACACAGAAACGTTTCATTCATTTCATTTCAGCGACGATCAGGATTTGATAAACGTCAGTTCATTGTGTCTCCCACAAACGTAAAACAGGTCATGGCAACACGAATGCGGTAGAGGTCAGAGGCCAAAAAGTCAGTCTCTACTATAGGAATAAACTATTTTAGTGTTATTTATTTATTTATTAAGGTTTAACGACACATTAACAGCCAAGGTCATATCGCGTCGGTGACAGTTTTACTGGTGGAGGAAGCCGGAGTGCCCGGAGAGAACCACCGAGCAACGACGAGCAGTTGTCAGCTCCCCAACATCGTAACTCCGCACTGCAGCACAGGCAGGGTTGGGATGGTTGAAGACATGCGCACCATCGACGTGCAGTACGCCTTAGTACACGGCGCCATCGTGCCCCCATGTGGACAATCGGGGTTAAGTGCCCAAGGACACAACGCGGGAGTCCGAATCGATCGCTCAGACGGTCACCCATCCAAGGACTAACCGGGCTCGACGTTGCTTAACTTCAGTGATTTGACGAAAACCGGCTACCGCCACGCCACCGCGCCCCTCTTTTAGTGTTAAACCTAAAGGGAAAAATTATCACCTTACTAGCAGCTGCTACTGGGTGAATAAAGCAAAAATTTATCCAAGACTTTTATTGTTCGAATAAACGTCTATTTATGGGATAAATATAGAATATACCCATAGTAGCTTGGTGCACCAAATGTTCACCACCAGTGGTGAAGTAGTGTTAACCTCGAGCCTTCGGTGCACAGTTAACACCCCTTCACTACGAGTGGTGAACATTTGGTACACCAAACTACTTTGGGTATATTTTATTTATACCATTTATTTATACCATGACCGTCAGATTATTAAGAGTCGCTATTATTTTTTTCTCGACTTTACTGAACAGCAGACGTACGTACGTGCGAATCTGTTTTTGTTTACTTGAGAATCGGTGGGCGGTACTTCCGCTGTCAATTTTATCGCCGAAACGAAACGGAAAAAGAAACGGAACCTTTTTCTTTTTAATAACATAATAATATACTATTTCGAGTTATGGATGCTTTATTAACATGAGACAATGCATGTTTCTTAATTGTTGGTATCTTATGAGGTAAACCCATTTAAAAACAAAATAAATAACTGTCGGTTTCATTTCACTCTTCTCGAGGCGACGTGCGGTAAGTTTGCCTTCAGATCGACGTCACCAAAGGTCAACTTGTAGTTCTATTGTAGGTGTAAAATTTAACTATTGAAATCCTATTGCTGGTGTGTTTACCACGGTTGGTGTGTAAAGCTAACTCAGTGTCCTTTTGCAAGGTTTTCTGAACGCCGTTCGTCTCTCGACTGCTTGTGTTTGATTCCATATTGGCTTCATCTTATACTATCTTATATTTTTATCTTATCACTGTAATTCCTTTCTTCTTTTAAAGTATATATCTATATACTTAAATATCTTTCATCACATACTTTAAACAATTTGCATTTGGCACTCCGTCAGTAATACTTTTTTAACTCAAAAAGGGAGCCGACCAACATAAGCATCAATCTTTCTGTCGAATCCGTTCATTTTTGTGATTTGACTAGTATTGTTTCTGTGTGCTGCATTCACTGCTTCATAATTATATTTGTTTCTTTCCTTTATTGTAAATCAAATTGTCTGCAACTACAGTGTTTTCATTAATAAAAATATTGTTTAAACTTATGAATGTCATCAAGACATTTCTGATTATAGGAAGCATCATCAAAATTTAGTTAATGAAGCACCGGGTACAACCTGTTGCTTCATTAACTTCAATTTTGCTGATGTTGATTTTTATTACCTGGTAAGCGCATGCGTGGACACCACTGCCCACACGTGGATTGCGACCAGTCCTCGACGACGGTATGTATAAGCAAAATCAGAGTAGATATTTCTTCAAATGGACGCTTATTGAAATAAAGTAAATAAGATTAAAGACGATAATCGGAGAGTGCGAAATAGCAGTCTTATTAGGACGATAAGAACAACAAGGGGTCGAATTCGAACGTATTTTGGAAATGGGTGAATAATATATTCTGGAAGTGAGTGAATAAAGGAAACAAAGGAAGTAACCCATAGAATATTAAAGTAGATTGCAGAGTTACAGACGAGCAAGATCAAGTCGCATCAGAACTAGTCAAGCACTGGGAAAAGGTAAACGATAAGCGATGGGGCATGGGGGGCCCACCCGAGTGTCCGAATCAGGTCGAGGAAAACCTATCGAACTTCGTGTGCAGCGAAATTAAAACGGCGGAGGTGCGAAAGGTGAACTCAAAATTAAGGGATGGAAAAGCGGGAGGAGTGGATGAAATTCCTAACGAGTTTGTCAAAAAGGGGGAGAGGAATTCGTGGAAAGCCTAACTTCCCTATTCAATCTAGCCATAGAAAATCAAGAGGTCCCAAAGGAGTGGAAAGAAAGCAAAGTGACATTTATTCACAAAAATGGGGAAAAAGACGTTTTGGATAACTATCGAGGGATCTCTGTCAGTAGCCACATTGGAAAAGTTCTCTGTAAAGTCCTGTATGGGAGACTAGAGGAGGTGATTGAAGAGAAGGGTTTTTGGGGGGAAATCTAGAATGGCTTCAGGAAGGGAAGGAGAGTTACTGACCATCTTTTCACGCTATACCAAATGATAGAATCCGCGAAAGCGAAAAAGAAAAATATGTTTATGGCCTTTTTGGATGTCAAAAAGGCATACGATAGAGTATGGAGGGAGGGTATGAAACGCAAGCTGGAGGCTCTGGGCATAGGAGGCGAGTTTGTTGGACTTATGAAAACATTATATAAAGACGTACAGAGTGAATTTAGCCTGGGAAACATTACAACAAAATGTGTGCCTATGAAAGGCCTAAAACAGGGGTGTATCCTTTCGCCAATTCTGTTTGCATTGTACATCAAATGTTTAGGAGATGGACTCCTGCATAGCGACGAGGGGGTCGCAATTGGGGACTTGAAGATCCCAGAGGTATTTTTTGAAGACGATATGGTGCTAGTGTCAGAAAGCGAAGAGGGGCTAACGAAAATGCTAGGAAGTGTTGGGAAATATGGGAGCAAATGGAGACTCGAACTCAATGAAAGCAAGAGCAAAGTTATACCTGTGGGCCGCAAAGTGGACATCACTCGAAGGTGGAGAGTGGGTGAGTTCTGCATTCCGGAAGGTAGCAGCAAACTTCTCAGTGTAGGAGAGACAGGTGATTACGAGTATTTGGGGGTAAATATAAACATTTCAGGAAGAGGCATCTACCGAAACCACACAAATAAATTGATTCTCAAGGGGAAGCGAATCCTTAACCAAATGAAACTTATAGGGAGAAACAGTTTCAATAAGGTTTTCGTGGGGAAAACCATTTGGGAAATGGTGGGTCTGCCAAGTATAATACTCGGTACGTAAGTGGTACCCCTAAATCAGACGGCTGTAAAGATCTTGGAAATCCTGCAGAACGATGCAGGCCGATGGATAACGGGGTCGAGTAATGCCGCAGCGCTAGAAGCAATCAGGGGTGAGCTTGGGTAGATGAGGATCAAGGACTGGATAGACCTGTTGAAACTCGGTTATCTTAATTATTTGGTAAATCTTCCCGACAGCCGATGGTGTAAAGTAATTTCCTGAGAATTATTTTCAACTCAAATATCAAGACGGGGTGGATGGTCCAAGTGAGAGAGCTAGTAGAGAACTACTCGTTGGAGATCTCGGACCTGGACGTTGGGGCAAACCAGGGTAAAAGAATCGTCAGAGAAAGGGTCATGGAGTATTGTAACCGTAATTGGCGAGAGGGGGTCAAATCAAAGAGGTCTTTGGGTGGCCTGCGTGATAAAGAGAAGCCAGTATTTGAAGCGTACCTTGACGGCACCTTTGGGGGGTCACTGTTGTTCAAGCTGAGGTCGCGATCCCTGGAGCTGAGGGGGAAAATTGGGAAAAACAGTGAAAAAGAGTGCCAGATGTGTAATTTGGGCATGGACCCTGGAACTCTTTCTTCTAGAATGCCCAAAGTACCAGTCTAACAGAATAAGATTCACTGGGAGTATAATGGGGAACTGGGATGGGAGAATGAATGACATGTGGTTAGGGGGAGATTCAAAGGAAAGGGTTAATATGCTAATCGGAGAGATAGAAGAATGGGGCAAGGGATGTCATCAAGCGGTTCGTCTGCGAGTGTTGGGAGGAGAGGAGAAGCGTGGGAATAGGTAGGCAGTTGGGAGTATAGGGGTAACCAAGGCTGTCTCGTCCGAGAACCGCGACAAATCAGCGGCCGACAAAAGTGTTATTATTATTATATTGTCCCTTTAACGCGGTGCTTTTATTTGCTCTCTCGACTCACTACCGTAGAAATGAATAGTGCAGATCTCTGACAAATTCAAAAACAGGGTATCCTGATGAACTCTTTCAGGAAGAAATATTAAGAAAACGTTGTTATTCATATTGGCCTTTCCTGTCTCTCTCGACAGATAGAAACACGCTTTTCTTAAATTATGTGTTGAGTTACTTCCCTTTGAACGGTGACTGGAGAAGGAATATTCGTGGTAAAACACATTTTCTGATTTTGTTTGGGGATTTTACATATTCCCTGAAATCCATTTAGGGATTGCGCATATTCCCCGATTATACATATTTCCTGCAACAAAACCATGGAATAATTAAACAATTTCTTGCTTTAATCAACGATTACTTAATTTTTTCAAAGAACTGCTAAAAGGAGTCAATACAAAACACTTTTATAATTGTATTTTCTAGAATAACAATGAATTATTAGCATTTTAAAAGTTATGGCAATTTGCCAACTGGCAAATTGCCCCGATCTTTGAAAATGCTAATGGTTTATTTTAACCCATTTAAAGTACTAACTAGAAAATACAATTCTAGAAAATGCAATTCTAAAAGTTTTATAGTACTGGCCCCGGAGCTGTAAACAAGCCAGAAAATAAGCAGACTATCGTCTGCAAAATGAGGTCCCCAGAGGGTGAATTTAGTGATGCTACCCTGCTGTGCAGGGTAGCATCATTAAATTTACCCTCTGTGTACCTCAGTCTGAATCAGGATCTCAAAACTAAACAGAAAGTGGTACCTAGAGGATACACTGGCCCACTGTATGGGATAGCACCATCAAATTCACTCTCTGGGGACCTCATTTTGCAAATGTCAGACTGCTTATTTTCAAGCCTGGCTGTAAAAGTCGAATTCTTTAGACTATCATGGAAACAACAAATTTCTCGGTATACGACGTGCGTCATCCACAGAGCCCTGTGCGACATTGATTCGAGATCATCGGTAGGATTATATTCGATTCGAGTCATGTAGATTCGACTTTTCGAATCCTGAGGTGGGGTGGTACTTGTCTCGGACTACCCTGCATATAACTGTACAACGTATTGCAACTCTGCTACTACAAGAGTATGCTGTAGTGTATGAAAATCGAGTTAACGACAGTCTTACCTGAACAAGAAGGGGTGCTGTGATACGCGTAATTTGAGTGTAAAACAAACACAGGGGCGTTTGATCCATTTCGAGCCTGGATGTAGGGTTGTGGTAATTGTAATTGATTGTAATTAATTACATATTCTCATGTAACTGGCTGTAATTTGTAATTGTGCAAATTTTAAATTACAATATAATTGAAAGTAATTAATTACTTTTGAAAAGGCCAGGTAATTTAATTACTTTTCAATTGCTTTCAATTACTTTTACCAAGGCTTGCATGATTCTTAAGATGGAAGTCTTCAATAATTTTAAGTGAGATATCTCATTGTGAGCTCCCTAATATCATCACCCACCCCTTCCTTCTTATTCATCTGTTATCACATCTAAGCACGCACAGTAATTATTGTTGTGATAGTTCACTTATTTATATCCATCACTATGATCAGTTGTTTTGTAGTTTCGTGAAAACCCATGACTATACTGTAATGTTTTGCTATTGAAGTAACTGTTATGTTTAATAATTATATGACTTAATTGTCTGGTGTGCTACCAGTGTCCCTATTGCTGTATGATTAAATCTCTTCTCAAATACCATTGATGAAGGCCACCAGGTCTTAAATAATTTTAATCGCCATTTATTTGCAATCAACAAGGATGGACTATCAAGCAAAAAATTAGAACAGTCCACATTAACTCTTAACTTGCTGAGCATTTTTGGGATATTTTTCATCAAATCTAGTCATGGCTGCTGTGTAGCAGCCATAACTAGATTAGATGAAAAATTCTTCAAAACTGAACTCGAAAATTCATTGGTGAAAACATCTATTCATGTTACATGGTGGAAACTGGATTAAAAGTTATACATATGTCAATGTCAAGAAAAATCCTGGCCCTGGCAGGAATATCCTCCGGCAGCGTGCAAAGAGTTAACCCTTTACCTAACATGAAAAGCAGACGACACTTGCAAAAAAAATTCTTGAATAACTAATTTTTTTCATTTTTTGTCTCAAAAACATAGGTTATGACCCCTCGTTGGAACGAGCTCGACGAGCTCGTTCCAACGAGGGGTCATAACCTATGTTTTTGAGACAAAAAATGAAAATATTTTGAAAATTAATTGGCGATGTTTGAGAATAGCGCTGGCCGGTTTTGGCCGTTACGTTGGGTAAAGGGTTAATATACCTACCATTCCATATTTGTATACTATATTTGTTCCAACGAGGGGTCATAACCTATGTTTTTGAGACAAAAAAAAAAAAAATTAGTTATTCAAGAATTATTTTTGCAAGTGTCGTCTGCTTTTCAGGTTAGGTAAAGGGTTAAAATGTAATTGGGAATGTAATTAATTACATTACCATGTAATTTGTAATTATAATTAATTACTTTCTGTTTTAGATGTAATTGTGATTGAAATATAATTGACATTTTCCAATCTAATTGTAATTGTAATTAATTACGTTGACAAGGTAATTAACCCAAGCCTGCCTGGTGGAGGGGGGGGGGGGGGTGTAGGCACGTAGCGACAGATGTGTGTGTGTGTAGTCTAACTGGTAGTCAGCTGGAAGGAGTAGATATTAGCTGAATAGCTAACAGTCTATAATCCTTGTATAGCCTGGTCAGTGTAAGGAAAAACTCATGGACCTACCTGGGGAAATGCATTTTTCTTGTGGATACAATGGGTAGATTTAAGCCGGAAGGAGGCCTCAGAATCCCTCCCAGGGGTTACAAAATTCAAACTTTTCCCTGGGAGAGACCCCTGAACCCTCACCACAGAGAGGGAGATACCCCTTCCCTCTCAAAGAGGGTGGGATCCATGCACGACAACCCTAGTTAGAAATCTAACTGATCACCACCCCCATTAAAGACCCTCTATATACGTCCCTGGGTAGGGGGGGGGGGGGGGCTCGGTCATAGAAGGATACCCACACACTGATATATACCAGTTGTGACCCATGTGCCTTAGTGACATGGTAGGAATACAATAGACAAAGAAATGGTTGGGAGTTACAAAGTGCAGATTTTTTGTTCCAAATTTGCAAATTATATAACTAAAAGTGTTCACTTTTTCTACTTTAAAGGCCGTAGAACAGCCAAATCGTACGCGGGAATCTTCGGTCACGTTTTAAGAGTAAATAATCTATTTCCCTCTTTCCTACTAATTCCTAATAAGATTGCACTTGTAAGAACCCCAAATGAAATACAAGCTTCTGATGACTGCATTTGAATCATGGGAGGCTCCCGCCCCAACACAAAAACTGGCGTTCTCAAAATCTTACCAAGATTTAGAGATTACAAAGATCATATCCCAAATTGACGAGTCTCAAATAGACGCTTCCCAATATTATAAAACATTTACAATTTTATCCCTAATGACGCTTCCCGATTTATTTAGGACACGTCTCTCTGGGAAGCGTCCGTCTGGGCAAGTCTATATGGGAAACGTCTATCTGGGACCGTCTATCTTTGAAACGCCACCAGATTAACCCTATACCTAACGTAACGGCTAAAACAGTCTATTACCCGACGTAACGGCTAAAACAGGCTTGTGCTATTCACAAAATTCTCCATTCAATTTTTTATTACTTTTCATTTTTTGTCACAAAAACATAGCTTATGACCCTTCATTAGAACGAGCTCAACGAGCTCGTTCCAATGAGGGCCATAAGCTATGTTTTTGACGCAAAAAAATAAAGAAAAGTAGTGCTTCAAGAATTTTGTTTGCAAGTGTCGTCTGCTTTTCGTGTAAGGTAAAGGGTTACGTCTCATCTTGAACTCATCATTTGTCATCAGGGGTCAATATTATAAAGTTTTACAATTTTATTTTCCAGAATTCTATTTTCCATTTATGGAAATAACTGACTTAAATGATTCATCAGCGTTTCAAAAGGCGTGGCAATTTACTGGTTGATGCGCTGGTGATTCATTTGAATGATTCATACTCATAGGCAGAAAATACAGTTCTGAAAAATACAACTGTAAAAGTTTTATAGTATTAGCCACTGTCAGGTCTCCTTAACAGAACACTTGACGATAGAAAAGTAGTTCCAGGAGGTTCCCCTTTCGAGACTACTTTGATTCCGTTTCGGAAATATTCCGAATTTTATTAACTTGCTCAAACGGAAGAGTCGCTGTCGAATACAATACTTGGTACAACTCGGTGCTTCATTAATTGGCTGATGACGATTTTCATTACCTGGTAAGCGCATGCGTGGACATCACTTCCCACGCGTCGATTACGTCCTCTCCACGGTGACTGTACTGTAATTTTTTATACCATGCTTGATAAAGCTCGATGGGCTCTGTCAAACAAGGTAAACTAGAATAAATGCTCGGTTAAAAATAGAAGATAGGGAAATGGCCCCAATTCCTGTTGATTAAATACTTCTGTTAACTGAATATTTTTCTCTGGCAAAGTAGCTATTCGTTTAACATCGTTCCAAAGATATCTGAAACATAATAATAACATCCGGAGACCTCCAACCCCACCCCACCCCACCCCGCCCCCGTACAGCCAAACTTCAATCAAAAGAATATCGCCCAACAAGAGGCATAAGAGACCTCTATATTACACCAAGTTAATGTGATCATGAACAGTCAAACAAATCTTATCTCAGTCTGTCGCAGCATTGTCATCCCCACCACCCACCTGTATCCACACTTGGTAGAACAACCCGCGGAACCGCGCTCCATCTAAGGAAAAAGAAACGAATGGCATGCAGAAGACGACTAAGGTATCTTAGATTGGGGAGCCTCGTCACCATACAGTGTTTCACATCCCGACTTGTGAAACATGTCTAAGGCCCAAAGAAGACAAATTTATAATTTGAGTTTAGGCACCTAACAGGACTATAGCGCTGTGCGGGTTGGCTAGATTTATCCAACAAAGGGGATCAGAAAATATTTAAATACAGCAATTATAAAAAATGATTTGGGAGGGAATTGTTGATAAGCCTATAAGGTTAATAACCGTGCGTCGACCGTCGTTCACAATAGATTGAATGCGGACAGATATTTTATATTTCACCACAGGTATGTCAGATGTCCTCATTAAAAGTCATTCAACTACCTTTTACTACTTAATGACCCGACATACCAAATTCAAAGATTGTTTACATCCGAAGTGTACTGGTTCAACTTTTCCATTTCAGATGAGAATGAGATCGAGTTTGGCGAGATGACATTGTGTTGGTTGCAGCTTTATGGGCCCACCTGAATATATATTTCACCCCGTCTCATTAATGCTTGAGATCGCACAACAAATATACCAGTGGATAGAACAAAAGGCCGATGCTCTAAAGTCCTACAGGACAAAAAGCTTTATGGTCGAAAGCCCTACGCACAAACACACTGTCCCAATAATCACAGAGTTGGACAAATGCCTTAGAATATTGTGGGTTTTTCGATTTTTTTTAAATTCTGCATTTAAATCACATGGCAGCGGTTTTCAATAAAATTTTTAACACTTTTATGAGTTTTATTCAATTGAAAATCACAAGTTAGCACAATGGGTACAAACATGGAGTTAGTGAAGACGAAACTAATATGGAAGCTGAGGTTCGTCTAATTATGTTTTCAATTCTTTATTTAAAACACATAGCTTATGACCCCTCACTGGTACGAGTTCAATGAATTCGTTCCAGTAAGGGTTCGTAAGCTATATGATTTAGATAAAAACATGGAAAATGTCTAGATGTTTCAGATTTTTACAGGCAAGTGTTGCCTGCTTTCGTGCTAAGAAAAGGGTTAAAAAGAATAACGATAAAATGTTCATTAAAAATGCCAATGGGTAATAATTTATTTATTTAATTTATCGATAGTGGAGGGAGCGCGGTGGCTCAGTAGGTAGAGGTGCAGTCTGCAAACCGAGAGGTCCTCGGTTCGAATCCCACCTGCGGCAACCGCGTTGTGTCCTTGGGCAAGACACTTCATCTCCATTGCCCGCGTGGGGGCACGATGTCGCCGTGTACTAAGGCGCACTGCACGTCGATGGTGCGTATGTCTCCAACCAATCTAACGCGAGTTACGATGTTTGGGAGCTGGCAGCTGCTCGTCGTTGCTCGGTGGTTCTCTCCGGGTACTCCGGCTTCCTCCACCCGTAAAACTGTCACGGTCATGATTAGCCATTGTGCATCAATATGTGACCTTAAACCTCAATAAATAAATAAATATAAATAAATAAATCGAAAGGGAGCTAAAAGATACTTGTCATAAGAGTATTTCTATCAAGGTCACACCAATGTTAATAATTTAATCCTACATTTTAAAGATACTAAACTGATTAATGTTTGGGGTCAAGGATTAGTTAAAATGATAGGGTTGCAGGTTGAATGCACTGATCGATCTTCCGTTACGAAAGAAGATGTGTCCACGAATATTGAATTATTTTTCTCCTTTAGTAAGGGCGAGAATTTCGAGTTATCTCCCGTAATTTTTCACGCACGAAAGAGCACGCGGTCTTATTTGACATGTAATTGTCTCCAAGGAGGAGAGGTATTATTTATCGCAAGGTCATAAATAGAGAAAAAGACCACTACTTTTCAAACTTAAATGGAACCATTAAAACAATAACATATCCAAAATATTATTTTTTGCTTTAATCAAATCTATGTCCGTCCAAATTTTCTCATAAGGATTTAGTACATGTTTAGGACTTTGAAGTTACCCGCCTCAGTCTTTTCTAGCAAATTAATAAGGTGATGTACAGGGATAAAATGTGAAAATTTTAAACAAAAAGGGAACCATTAAAAACTAATTTTAAAAAAAACGTATTTGATACCATTTTAAAGAATGTTATAAAATATTTGATCATATGTCCGCTGTCCATTATGTAAAAATATGAAATTTGTGGCAAATGAAAGTATTTCATTTCTCTCCCATAGATCGCTATAGTTAGATTGTCATTTTTATCATTGTTTACACGCATTAAGGGGAGCAGAAGTAGTTCAATATGCTGGTACGAAACTGTTAGGTGCCAAATTTTTAGCCATTCTAGATATTTTAGTGCCAAAAAGTGTTTTGGTGCCAGAGGGGGCGTTTCTTTGCTCTCCAAATAAATTGATTGAGTTTTGAAAAATAATCCAGCGATTATTTTAACCCTTTACCCAACGTAACGGCCAAAACCGGCCAGCGCTATTCTCAAAAATCGCCAATTAATTTTCATTATTTTTTCATTTTTTGTCTCAAAAACATAGGTTATGACCCCTCATTGGAACGAGCTCGTCGAGTTCGTTCCAATGAGGGGTCGTAACCTATGTTTTTGAGACAAAAAATGAAAAAAATTAGTTATTCAAGAATTATTTTTGCAAGTGTCGTCTGCTTTTCATGTTAGGTAAAGGGTTAAGAGTGACCGGATAACTGGTCACGGAAAAATCCGTCAGAACTCGAAAGTTTTGAGGAAATCTTCGGTGGGTGAGAAGAGAGGTAGGCTAAGTTAATCTATGCCACTAATTCCGTTAATGATCAGACTGAATGATGTCGATACAGACACCTGTTGTTACACTGGGCGATAACAGATTAATGGACCAATCACTGTTAATTCATTGGGCTTGGCGAGTTTTTACAATAGTTAGTATTTGGTTAGATAAATACTTCATACCGTCGCTAGTCACTCGCGACGGCATGAAGTTTTTATCTAATTAAATTCCACCTTTTTTAAAGTTTAAAATTTATAACCTACAATGTTTTATTGAAGAAAAAAAGATGCCCCATTACCATTCACTGACAATTGACGTTGGACGTTTGCCCCAATTCTAACTCACTACCAGAGGCGGGCTGGTGGTATGGTCCACCGGGAAAATCCCAATTGAGTGGCCCATGGGCCCCAAAATTGACGCAGCCCAACATCTGGCGGTGCCTGAAATTTCGTGAAAGCGGATCTGATTGCACAGAATGCCGATATATTGAAATGTTTTCTATATACCAGCAATCTAGTCTGCCACTGATAGCTTAGATACAATGAAACAGCGTTCTTTAAATTTGAAAAATCTTAAATTCCTACGACGGGTCGACGTGTGGTCGGCCTGATTGGTCCGCCCACTCCATTTCCTGTTGCTACCATTCTTTCTGAATGAGTGACGAAGATGATCCAAAATGCCATTAAAATATCCTCTGTGTGAACTGCCTTTGATCACTCAGATGCAAGGAAGCAGCGTTTATTCAGTTGAAATAGCAAAATTTTCTCCGGGTTCGAGATCCGTAATGGTTCATTTCCTGGTAAGTTTTCTTGGCCCAGTCTGCTCCTGCTCCCTATGAACAAAATCACTCGTTTGAGTGTGTGTTGTTTGCTTCGCCACTGCTCGTGCTCTTTATTGCTGCAATGGGATTTCCTTCAGAGATGAAAGGACATTTTTGGTGTACAAAAGTTTAGCCAATGAAGGTTTTTTGGTGCCAAATCAAAACTTTTAGTGCAATTGGTTAAATATGGCACCCGACATCGTGATCACTGCAAAAGAATGGTTCCTGCAATGTTTTCCAAGAACGACTTACAGGGATTTTTTTTATCTCCAAAATATGTCACTCCAGTGATTTGGCTTGTTGTCTTCTTTCTGTCGAACAGACGTTGACAGATTCAGGGGCGTAACTAAAGGATGTGAAGGGGTAGTGGATGTCTGTTTTATCGCAGATAATACCATGCCCCATGCATACGCGTGGACAAACAAAAGTTAACGGACGGGGGGGGGGGGGGGGGGCGAACGGACGGTCGGACGGACGGACGGAGAGACAGACGGATGGACGGACGGACATTGATGTTGGTTATCGAAAGGAACCAACCTCTACTCATGACTAATCAACTATAAAAACAGTATCTGTTGGATTATCACACGGACAATCAAAAGCACCTGAAAATCCAAGATGGCTGCCGTGGTGGCCATATTGGATATGCCAGAGTGCTGTTTATCGAAAGGAACAATCCTTTAGTCATGACATAAAGAACAGTATCTTTTGGATGTATTGCTTTCAAGTTATCGCGTGGACAAACAAAAGCTAACGGACGGACGGACGGATGGACGGACTGACGGAGAGGACGCACGGACGTTCTACTGCAGATGTACTTGTGAGGTGATTTTGGTGTTAGGTACGGGGAAAATTGCGCAACTCACAAGTGTGTTTTTCGCACCTCACACGTTGAAAAAAACCTCACAAGTGGTTGGTGCACTAACGGTTTTATCCCCAACCTCACAAGTAACGACTGTACACGGACGGTCACCTCGCAAGGCCATCTGCGGTGACCCGGACGGACGGGCATTGCCATACCAGAAAACGGCCCGCTCATATGAGCGGTGTTAATCTGCACAGTGGCGCTGTGTACATGTATTGCGTTCAGCTGCTGCTAACTTTGCTAATAAGTATTATCGCTTGTCAAAACCATGTGCATCGCGAAGCTGACCGATTGGGTGGAGCTGTAAACCCGCTTTGTCCCGTCTGTGATGGCTTAAGACCGACTGGCTAATATTCCAACTACATCAACTAGGTATGCCTTTCATTGGTGGCGACACTTTGGGTGTGCATAGGGGCATAGCGAAGACGGTAGCCCCCATTTGCCCCTACAATTCACCCAGCACGCATACCAATCAACCCCACCCCAACACACACACAAACACTTCTTATGCACACATTTCAATACACACGCAGGCCCGTGCCAGTCTTCTTCTGAGGTCAATAACAGCACTTTCGCCGTACTGTATCCAGCGGGTTTCACGTAGCTGCCGTAAGGAAAGTGAACCAAGTAATCGTGAAAACATCGTCTTATGAGCTGGATTACAGCCATCGTTTATGGCGGTGTGCAATGTTCCAGTAGTTTAGGTGTTGGACTCCTAAATACTAGTCGGGATTGCCGATGGTTCGATTCCCGGTAGGGGATCATAAATCAGCATTCCAAATTCTTCGAAAACATGATTGTGTCCTTCAATATACACACATAGGCCCGTGCCAATCTTCGTTTGAGGTCAACTACAGGACTTTCGTCGTACTGCGCGTTTCACACGTTCACACGTTCCTGTAGCTGCCGTAAGGAAAGTAACCCAAGTAATCGAGAGAACATCGTCTGATAAGCTGGGTTCCACCCATCGTTTAACCCTTTACCCAACGTAACGGCCAAAACCGGCCAGCGCTATTCTCAAAAATCGCCAATTGATTTTCATTATTTTTTCATTTTTTGTCTCAAAAATATAGGTTATGACCCCTCGTTGGAGGGGTCATAACCTATGTTTTTGAGACAAAAAAATGAAAAAAATTAGTTATTCAAGAATATTTTTTGCAAGTGTCGTCTGCTTTTCATGTTAGGTAAAGGGTTAATGACGGTGTGCAAATGATCCAGTGGTTTAGGTGTTGGACTCCTGATTGCCAGGCAAGATTGCCGACGGTTCGATTCCCGGCCGGGAATCCGAAATCAACATTCCAAATTCTTCGTGGCCCTATCCAATCAAATGTAACTGAGCAAAGGTGTCCACAACAACATTTGATTCTTGCCAGGGTCAGTATGAATCCACCACCAGTAGAGTATTGACGTTACAGTTACAATCTGTGGTATTTAGTAAAGCCTAAATATGGGCTTCTAGCACTCTACTAGTTAGTGTTGGGCTTCTGTTGACAGGCGTAGTTGCCAAGAGTTCGATTCCCGGCGGGGGGTCAGAAAATGACACTCTAAGTTTCTCCAAACATGATTGTGTCCTTCAGAACGCACATACCGTCACAAACCCCACACCCCCACCCGCCC
Organism: Pictodentalium vernedei; assembly: GCA_031216915.1. Lineage (NCBI taxonomy): Eukaryota > Metazoa > Mollusca > Scaphopoda > Dentaliida > Dentaliidae > Pictodentalium > Pictodentalium vernedei. The sequence continues at coordinate 288,696,907 of CM062297.1, read as the reverse complement.
GCACCCATACCCTCTCTTTTCTGTATTCCTATACACAGCCAAGAGACGAATATATCCAGTAGTGATTTACATGCTCGGAAGCAGATAATTATGAGCAATGGACATCCAAGTATCTTGTCTCCAAAATATGGGTCAGTTTTTTTCGCATTTTTAAGCACAGCAAGGATCCTAGTTGGCTCAGTGAGCTTCATGTGAAAGTTGCTCGATCGTACTCGCGCCTCTTTATTTTCGACGTCCAAAAAAGTGGAGATTTATCCCCACCAGAAAGTCTTATTTGAAAGCACGATTCAAACAATGCTCCTATGATTTCCCTGCCTTTGGAACTTGCGCCGATGCCTATGATATCTGAATGGAAGCAATGAGGCTATGAAATGAAATGAAATTTATTCAACAAAATTCCAAATTTACAAGTTAGATTTGTACAAAGAGTTTTACATATATAGGATACACTGATAAATTGTTGGGAGACAACATAGCCACATTGGCTGTCTTCCTGTTGCCCCCGGGAAGTGAGAAAAATTACACAGAAATGACTACACAGAAATGGAGTAGACTGGGTATTTTTGTTCATAAGTACCACTGCCTTTGACTCAGCTATTGAATGAATGATGAGAGAAAGGAAGACCTCGAAACTACATGCTAGCCATTTCCCAGTGTACGCGAAAGACTGCACCCGATATGCGCGAGTGCAAATTGACGGGCGACTACAAATTTGGATAATAAGATTAAACGTGAGATGATGGGGCATGGCATGATTGGGAGATTAATTCGAGGTCGGGTGGGATGAGATAACCGGAGAAGTCACCGGCACGGGCTGATACTGGCGTTCTACGATTAAGAAAGCTTTTTTTCTTGGCAGGAAAGACTCGAACAATCGGCGCCTTGAGCAGAAGTATTTAGAATATGGCTCGTTTGTAACTAGGAGGTGGGAATGTTATTGACAAATAGGACGATTTCCTGTCTCCACTGACGCCATACTTAAGGTATTGAAGTCAATGAAGACTAAGGTATGCCATGGTGCTAGAGTGTCCTATGTCCCACTGGCATATAGAGCACTCAAACACCCAGGCGACGACATCTTTCCTTCTCTCTCATATAATGGATTCCACGGGCGAGTGACGATACGTGCGAGTATCAATGAGCATTAGGCCTACAATCTGGACACATTTGATACGAACAGGTAGCATGTGAGGAGTAGTTTGTTAAGCATTCATTAGTAAGCTTTTTCTTGAAAACATGCCTGGAAGGTAGGGCCCGTAAGTTGGCATCAGTTCCATTCCAAATCTTTGGGAATCTATATGTTTTGGCAGTTTGACAGAGAATTTGGTTCTAGCTTTCTGCGACTGTATCATGCCAACTTGTCTTGTTTGAAGTCCAGATGAAGAGTGCACACTAAAAATGTTTTGAATGAGTCGGGCAAACTATCGTTTTTCCAGTCGTGCATGAATAGAGAGACATTCACTTTGTATAGATCGTTAAATTTTAAAATGTTATTATCCTTAAATAAGGGATCAGTGTGGCTATTATACTTTTTAATAATAATAATAATAATAATGATAATAATAATAATAATAATAATAATAATAATAATAACTGTAGTTTAAAGCCGAAAATCCTCATAGAGCTCTTGGGCTTAACACACAAACAAAACTTTATATATATATATCACTCTGCATTTCCTATTTACTGACTGTCTCCAAGCGGATGAATCACAACCAGCGGTCTTCATCGTAAGTTATATACCCGCTGGAACAAATGTGATTTGAGAGCTGATCGGAAAGTTGGGAGACAACTAACTACTCGCATCGCGCGTTTTTGTAGAGAGTATATTTTACTGCTGGATGGCCCATGCCCCCAGATATGGACTGCATACAGTAAGTGACTATGAACTAATGTATAATACAATAATATCTGTGATTTCTTGGGGAGAACATTTTTCACTTTATTTAGACAGTAGATTGCACTTGACATCCTGGAACATACTGTGGATATGTGGTACTTAAAATTGAGGTTTTCATCAAGATATACCCGTAAAAACTTAGCGACTTTTCCTTGTTGGGTGTTACCTATGGGTGAAAGCTTGGTATCGTTGAGAACAATATTTAGTAAGTCGGATTTGTTCGGAGTGTTCGGTGGGTGTAGCATAATATATTTACATTTACTGGCATTCTCTTGGAGTTTGTTGCAACAGCACCAATCGAATATTTTATTCAACTCGGTATTAACTGTAGTCGCCTGGGTATTCAGGTCATGTCCAGCTGTAAACGGGGTTGTGTCGTCGGCAAATGATAACAGGTTAAGAACAGTGGAGTGTCTCATATCATTCACGTAGCTTAAAAAGAGGATAGGCCCCAACACAGACCACTGGGGGACCCCGCAAGTGACCTGTCGGTTTGGGGACCGATTCGTGTTATATTCCACATACTGTTCTCTACCTGATAAATGGCTTTGGAACCAAAGTTTACTTATCTCTCTTATTCTGTAGAATTCCATTTTGTTGAGTAGAATTTCGTGACCAATGGAGTCAAATGCCTTAGACAAATCGAGGAAGACGGCTAGAGTAGTGTCTTGTGTAGGCTTGTCGTTGCATTCAGCGACATACTGCAAACGGTGCATGATGGGATGAAAAGTACAATGATTTTTGCGAAAACCGTACTGATGTTCGTACAGAATAATAAAATCATTGAGAAAATTAGAGAGTCTCCGGCTCATTATTTTCTCCAGAAGTTTCGAAAAAGCTGGTAATAAACTAATTGGTCTGTAGTTACCTAGCTCACGGTAATTACCCCCTTAGAAAATTGGTATCACCTTTGCTATTTTCTTTTTATCGGGGACTTTACCTTGTATAAATGACTGATTGAATATATAGACCAGGGGTTTCGCGATCTCACAAATTGCCTCTTTCATTATTTTTGTAGATAAATTGAAAGCGTTGGTACTCACTTTCCCTTTCAACTGTCCGGCTGTCAATGTGATTTCTTGCTCTTTTGTTGGGATAATAAAAAAAAGAGTCCGAGTAATTTCCATTGATGAAGTCACCGAAATTGTTATCGGAGGTGGAGACGTTATCGTTAATAGTCTAGCCAATTTCTGAGAAGTAATCATTAAAACTGGTGGCGATTTTATCGGGGTCAGATATTTCAACATTATTATGAGATATGCTAGGTGGAAGTGTCACCGCTAATTTTGATTTGTTGATTAAGGTACGAAGTATTTGCCATGTTTTTTTAGAGTCGTGTCTGTTTGTTTCTATAACGTCATTGTAGTATGTAGCCTTACTTCGTCTCTTTAATTGATTAAGAATCGAGGAGTACGTTTTATATTTGTTGATGTGATATAAAAAGCTACTTTTGGATTTGTCTCGCTTCATAGGGAACTTGTCCATCACTTGCGCCCCCTCCCCAGTGAAAGATTTTCTGGCGCCGCCCTTGTTAGTTGTTGATGATGTAGATGGAATATATGCTCAAGACATCTTGGAAATTTATTAATGAACAAACAATACAATATACATGTACAATACAGTCGCCGTTGAGTCCTAGGGCTGACACGATTTTTTTATTTAGGAATCGATTAATCGTAGCAAATAATCGATTATAATCGATTAATCGTACCTAGATGACCCCGCCCCACCTTTCCCTCTCGTTGAAGTCGTTAAAAATGAAGTTCAAGTCAGTTGACCTACCTCCAGTAAACAACGAAGACGATCCTCTTTTATGTATTTATTTATTTATTTATACTTGCCCAAAAAAGAAAGTGTGCATTGCAGAAATTGATCAAACTCCAAAAAAATAATTTCGTAGGTGTAAAGAGTGTTAACCTGTTCATGAATAAGTCATATTGAACACAAAAACAGCTTTCCCCGTTAAAATTGCATTAACGTTAAATGACGTGCTGCACGTTTGTGAAAAGGCATGTTTTGCAAGTGGAGAGTCTGAAAATTCATGCAGCAGTGTCAATCCTTGGGTATTTAAACACTAAAGTAAGGCCTTCCTATCGTTCACATTCAAACTTGCGCTGCTGTTAAAACGACTCCACATTAGCATGCCAATATTGACAATGAATCAACGTCTCCTTGCCCTGGGTATGATTAGAGCTGGCAGAACACACAGAGAGGTTGCCCAGCATTTGAACTGCCACCGTAACACTGTAGACAGGCTTGTCCATCGACATGCACAACACGATGACGTTCGAAACCGACCCCGCTCCGGGAGACCCCGAGTTACCACCCCTGCACAAGATCGGTATATCCGTGTCGTCTCTCTCCGGAACCAGCAACAAACGGCAACGACGACAGCCAGGAACATCCCTAACCTGAGACTGATACATCCTCACACAGTAATCACCCGGCTGAGAGAATACGGCTTACGTCCTCGAAGACCTGCAATTCGTCCGATTTTGACGTTACGTCATCGTCGTGCTCGACTGCAGTGGTGTAGACAACATCTCAGGCATCCCTTACACTGGTGGCGACGTGTTTTATTCACAGATGAATGTCGTTTCTATCTTTCATCATCAGATGGCCGCCAGAGAGTGTACAGACGTCGAAACGAACGCTACGCAGATCCATGTGTCGTGGAGCGAAACCGTTATGGGGAGGGTCTTTCATGGTGTGGGGTGGCATCACTGCCCGTAACAGAACTGAACTGGTCATTATTGATGGCAATCTCAATGCAGCCAGATATCGTGATGAAGTGCTTACACCTGTTGTTGTCCCATTTCTGCAACGTCACGGCCCCGGCGTCATTCTACAGCAGGACAACGCCCGACCCCACGCAGCTCGTGTTGTTCAACAGTATCTGCAGCAACAACAAGTGGATGTTCTTCCCTGGCCCGCTAATTCGCCCGATATCTCACCCATTGAGCACGTATGGGACGAAATGAAACGTCAGCTACGCCGGCTTCCCCATGCACCGTCAACGCTTTTGGAACTCCAAAGACAGCTTATCAGATGATGGAACAACATCCCACAACACTTCCATACTAACTTGTTCGCTTCCATGAGGCGTAGATGCACAGCAGTAGTCGATGCAGACGGAGGTCATACCAGATATTGAGTGTGTAACTTTTGTGTTTGACCCTTGGAGTCTTTGACTCTCCATGGCACCATGAGTATTCGTCGTAGCGTAATGAAATTTCTCGTGTTGATCACAAATTGATTCATCTGTGATTGAATAAAATGTCCATGAATGAAAATGATATATATCTTTTTTTAGTATTATTTTTTAGCATGCACACTTTCTTTTTTGGGAGAGTATATTTATGTTTAAGGTCATATATTTATGCACAATGGCTAATCATGGCCGTGACAGCTTTACAGGTGGAGGAAGCCGGAGTACCCGGAGAGAACCACCGGGCAACGATGAGCAGCTGTCAGCTCCCCAACATCGTAACTCCGCACTGCAGCACAGGCAGGATTAGATTGGTTGAAGACATGCGTACCATCGACGTGCAGTACGCCTTAGTACACGGCGTCATCGTGCCCCCACGCGGGCAATGGAGATGAAGTTCGCAACTGCTGACCGGTCCTGATTATCACACTGACGGTTCAAAGGTTCAGAACATCAAAGCTTTGAAAGTACCTAAAAGACAAATGCTTCTAACGGCTTATTTTACCGTCAGGAACAATAGTTTTTTCATCCAATATTTTTTTAATTATTAAACGTCAGTAGTATGTCATGTACCCGACAGGACCCATTTGGATGACCCCGGTGGATGACCCCGGAAGTGACGACATATCACGTGACGTAGTGGCGCCATGTTGTGTTGTCATGGTAACTCGCGTGAGCGGCCATGTTGTGACGTCATCTCCATAGTGATACGTGGTGTGAGGGCGCATGCGCAGCGCGTGTTGTTAGGGTGATTCGTGTTTCCGTCGTCCATTTTGTATACTGGAGGCCGCCATCTTGGTTTCTATGGTAGCACGTGATTGCTATGGTACCCAATTTTTCTGCAATAGGACGGGGTATGTTCGGAGGGTGTGTTCGATTGTAGAAGAGTAAATCTGATTACCCAAATAAACCCGACAATCCCTCCAAATCACCAAAATCCACCCGAAATCACCGAAATTGACTTTATTTCCCCAATTTATCGGCTTAGCACGTAGTGCTATAGTATTAAGGGGTACAAGGGGGTGCATTCGATTGAACAGGAGTAATGTTCTGGATTAGAATTCTCCCAGAATCCCTTTCTGGATCCCTATCCCATGACGTTTTTCCCAATAAGAATAGCACGTAGTGCTATAGGGCAAATTTACCCAGAATTCTCTGCTTCTATCTATATATGCAATTGTTTACGTCTATCTGGCCATGTTCCTTTGTTCTAGAGTATACTCCAGTAACGTAGAAGAGCCTATTAGTTGGAACAGTTTTGCTTATTATTACTATATTTAGCTATTCTAGTCTATTCTTGTTAGTTCCGACCCTATTCCAAGTACTCTTGTAGTTTCATATATATAACTAACCAATCAGATTGCTTGATTTCCCATAATCTGTATACAGAGTTATCTCCCTTCTGTATAATAAAAGACTATATCCAATGGCAATATCTCCGGGCACCCCAGTTTCGGCACCCCTTTTTTTGAAAAACATATGACCTTCGGCACCCCTTTTTAGTCATATGTGCTTATGTGAAAAAGCACAATGTGACACAATGTGCCCTAGCACAAAGGCACATGATTTATGTGCCGATATGTGCTTATGTGAAAAGGCACAATGTGACACAATGTGCCCTAGCACATAGGCACATACGAGTATTTGAGGATACCTATTGCCTGGTATTGTATTATTCGAGGATACCTACTAGAGAATCCCTTTTTTGTCACATGTGCTTATGTGAAAAGGCACAATGTGACACAATGTGACCTAGCACATAAGCACATGCTTTATGTGCCGATATGTGCTTATGTGAAAAGGCACAATGTGACACAATGTTCCCTATCACATAGGCACATACGACCAAAATGGGATTCCATAGCCACGGGCGTTTTCGAAAAAGGGATTCCACAAATGGGATTCCAAAAAAGGATTCCACAAATGGGATTCCGTTTCCATCTTGTCGCCAAAGCTCCAAGGCCACTACAGGTCTATGGTCTATCTGTCCTATCATTAGCTTCAACAACAGTCTTGTTCCATTGCGGCCTTGTACCAGTACTATTGGCTAAACTACCATCAATTACTTCCTAGATATACCTTCGCTCAAGCTTTCAAAATGTTCCATCTGATGTCCCCTGTATACATATAAGGCATTCCGTAAGTGGCCCAGTCCGTAAAATTTGGATTCCGTGTTTTTACATCGACACTCGAGGGTATGGAAAGGGTTTGATAACACCCAATTCAACAATGACTACAAGACTCTGAACAGAGACAACCAACCACTACAAAACAACAAAGGTACAGATCCAACATAACCAAGATCGAAGTAAACATAACAAAGTGAAAGAATGTCAAACTAGTCGGATTGATCGAACAAGTTTGACAGACTGAACAGAACAAAGTGAACAAAGATCCAACACAACTAAGATCGAAGTGATCAAAACAAAGTGAAGAAAATCGAACTGATCTGATCGAATATGACCAAACTCGAAGTGAATTGACCATAACAAATTGAACAAAGTTCTGAACTCTAACCCTAATGAAGGTATATATAATTAACCCCTTAAATTGAACAAACCCGAATGAACCCTTTGAACTGAACAAAGTTTTCAACTGAATGAACTATATGTAATTAAATCCCCTTGAACTGTTTGAATGAACAATAACCCCTAAATATAGCCCAATGTTAACACCTTTGAACTGAACAAAGTTTAACTTAATAAATTTTAAACTTAATGAAAATATAACGAAAGGTGATCTGAATTTTTAAACTACAACCCATTGAACTGAATTCCTCCAATAGGGAATGGGAATACCCTCGAGTGTCGAGGTAAAAACACGGAATCCAAATTTTACGGACTGGGCCACTTACGGAATGCCTTATAAGTATACAGGGGAAATCAGATGGAACATTTTGAAAGCTTGAGCGAAGGTATAGCTAGGAAGTAATTGATGGTAGTTTAGCCAATAGTACTGGTACAAGGCCGCAATGGAACAAGACTGTTGTTGAAGCTAATGATAGGACAGATAGACCATAGACCTGTAGTGGCCTTAAAGCTTTGGCGACAAGATGGAAACGGAATCCCATTTGTGGAATCCTTTTTTGGAATCCCATTTATGGAATCCCTTTTTCGAAAACGCCCGTGGCTATGGAATCCCATTTTGGTCGTATGTGCCTATGTGATAGGGCACATTGTGTCACATTGTGCCTTTTCACATAAGCACATATCGGCACATAAAGCATGTGCTTATGTACTAGGTCACATTGTGTCACATTGTGCTTTTTCACATAAGCACATATGACAAAAAGGGATTCTCCAGAAGGTATCCTAGATAGGTATCCTCAAATAATACAATACTAGGCTATAGGAATCCTCAAATACCCGTATGTGCCTATGTGATAGGGCATATTGTGTCACATTGTGCCTTTTCACATAAGCATATATCGGCACATAAAGCATGTGCCTATGTGATAGGGCATATTGTGTCACATTGTGCCTTTTCACATAAGCACATATGACAAAAAAGGGATTCTCTAGTAGGTATCCTCGAATAATACAATACCAGGCAATAGGTATCCTCAAATACCCGTATGTGCCTATGTGCTAGGGCACATTGTGCCTTTTCACATAAGCACATATCGGCACATAAATCATGTGCCTTTGTGCTAGGGCACATTGTGTCACATTGTGCTTTTTCACATAAGCACATATGACTAAAAAGGGGTGCCGAAGGTCATATGTTTTTCAAAAAAAGGGGTGCCGAAACTGGGGTGCCCGGAGATATTGCCATTGCATATAGTCTTTTATTATACAGAAGGGAGATAACTCTGTATACAGATTATGGGAAATCAAGCAATCTGATTGGTTAGTTATATATATGAAACTACAAGAGTACTTGGAATAGGGTCGGAACTAACAAGAATAGACTAGAATAGCTAAATATAGTAATAATAAGCAAAACTGTTCCAACTAATAGGCTCTTCTACGTTACTGGAGTATACTCTAGAACAAAGGAACATGGACAGATAGACGTAAACAATTGCATATATATAGATAGAAGCAGAGAATTCTGGGTAAATTTGCCCCATAGCACTACGTGCTATACTTATTGGGAAAAACGTCATTGGATAGGGATCCAAAAAGGGATTCTGGGAGAATTCTAATCCAGAACATTACTCCTATTCAATCGAATGTACCCCCTTGTACCCCTTAGTACTATAGCACTACGTGCTAAGCCGATAAATTGGGGAAATAAAGTCAATTTCGGTGATTTCGGGTGGATTTTGGTGATTTGGAGGGATTGTCGGGTTTATTTGTGTAATCAGATTTACTCTTCTACAATCGAACACACCCTCCGAACATACCCCGTCCTATTGCAGAAAAATTGGGTACCATAGCAATCACGTGCTACCATAGAAACCAAGATGGCGGCCTCCAGTATACAAAATGGACGACGGAAACACGTATCACCCTAACAAAACGCGCTGCGCATGCGCACTCACACCACGTATCACTATGGAGATGTCGTCACAACATGGCCGCTCACGCGGGTTACCATGACAACACAACATGGCGCCACTACGTCACGTGACATGACGTCACTTCCGGGGTCATCCACCGAAGTCATCCAAATGGGTCCTGTCCGGGTACATGACATACTACTAACGTCTAAAACGGGGTAAAATTTACCGATTCTTCGATAACGAAAAATACTCATCGCTTTCGGCGTGACCGACCAACAATCGATTAATCGTGACAGCCCTCCCGTGGTCTGGTCGGAATCCACGCGGTTGTACCCGGTGCTTCATTAATTAAATTTTTTATGATTAGCCCTACATGTATAATTGTTGTGTGCAATATAATATTCATGAATGCGTCTTGGAAATACTGCCCACTCCGTGGAAAGTGACCAGTCCACAGCGGCCGTACTGTAATAGTCGTGACTTATTATTTAATTAACATGTACCATACCAAAGTCTCAAATTCGTCATGCTGGGCCCTCAACAGTCCGAATCGGGTACAACAAACCTCCATTTACATGACCGACTGTGTATGTATCAAATCTAGTCTGAAAGAAAGTAGATGATTACTAGCAAGAGAGAATTTACATTTAAATCCCTACAAAAACGACCCGAGACTGAAAAGAAATATTGGGTAGGGTGGGTGTTACATCCCCCTTAACTCCCCCCCCCCCCCCCCCCCCACAAAGCAACTTTCGTGGTCAAAGCTGTATATATTGGGCCCGAATATTGCTTCGGCCTGTTGGGAATGTTTGTTAAATATGGGACAAGAAATGTGGATTTTTCTCAATGTAGAGGTGCCAGGGTCCTGCGAATACCATTTTTTTCGAATCGAATCTTCGAAAAAATCGCTAATCGAATCGAATATCAAATCGAATATTAGGAAAATCATCTACGATGAAAAAAGATTCAGAACTGGTGTTATGCCGAATCTTGCAATCATCGAGCATTCGCTACACTGGTATTAAAGGCAGGGGAAAATTAACAGAAGAAATTTATTTGATCGTTACGATATTTTCGTTCTATCTTACAAGAACGTATGTCTGCTGTTTCCCCCGATACAAGAAAAAACATGTAGGCAAAATGCAAATCTATATTGAGGGTAGCAACCGCATGTGTGATCATGCGATTAAGAAAGAGAACGTTTTTATCTGTACTCATTGAAAACTGATTATACATGTCGAAGTAACAATTATTGATAACAGCAAATAAAAAATAAATCCCCAACTCAACGAAATAAATAGGACTAAATCATTTTTTACCTGATGATAGTTTTATATTAGCCTATCATGCGTTAAACCTGAAAAACAAAAAAAAAATAAAGCAACACACAGTTGAAAAACTACTGCAAACGTCAGTGATTATAGTACAAGTAGAACAATGAAAAGGGATTACGTCATGCATAGCGCAAGAACGCAATACCACGCGACGTCATGATCTTCATTCATAAAAATCTATTCAAAATCAATTCACAAGCTGAATGATTGTCAGAATATATGCGAAAAGGTCAAGAAGGGGAGGGGACGGAATGTTGTAAGATAAATCGGTCAATGTGGTTTTCCGAGACGGTGTACTGAAGTCTCGACCTTGCCTCTGGATCATATATCGACTCGTCCTAACGGACTCATCGATATATGCCCAGAGACGAGATCTCGACCTGTCTTCTGTGCAGTTAAATTTACAGCGCATAATTTGCACATGAATATATGTGACATTAAATCGTAATCGACGTGTATGTTTTATTTCCGCCATGCCGTACAGACACTTCTATTTTGTTTACAGGAAACTTCGAGAATCTCATAAAGCCACTTGCAAACATAAAACAAACACAGCGATCTAGAGAGAGAGGGCGCTTTACGGGCAGGCCTGAAACATTGACGATGCCTCAAACCCCACAATAAATTATATAGAATGGCATAGAGGTGGCACCAGACAGTTTCGGTCCAGCGTGAACACTGCCATAGATTGTTTCTAACGAATGCGCGTGAAATCTTTGAACTGCGAGAGAAGGTAAATACAAAAAGTCCCGAGATCGCCGCGTGGTATGCGACGTGAGCTAGGAAGATACGATTATCCACGAGTCAACCACAAGCCGACACGTGCCGAAGAATTATAAACTGTTTATTCAATGACTTTCACAAAGAGCGTGTTTCTGTTGGTTCTGGAATTAATTGAGTAATGATCTATCTTTTGTGTTGAAACATGTAAATAAGTTCTTTTTTCGTAAACCCTCATCAATCCACTTTTAATATTAAAAGACCCTGACCTCCTCTGAAGTGAAAACCAGTCTCAAATCACATTGTGATGATAGGGTAATAAGAGATATACGGTTCACGAGGGTAGTCTACGGGTGCTGACTTGATCATACACTTCCTTCCAACAACTTAAACCCCACTTCCCAACAAAACAGTACAGCCGAGAAAATGTAAATTTTTACCTCATTTGCAACAAACCTTAGTGCTTTTATCTATCCATTGATTTCAACAAAACAAACTCTGTAAAGTGAACTGAATAACCCGGATATACGTGATCATAAATGATACACGAGATTAGGATGTCTAGAACCTACCATTCACTGAGGCACGCGAACAGTTCCAGATTATTGTGCAGTATTTGACCAGAAGAAAAGATCTCCGTGAAAAATATACAGTCTTGGTCGAAAACGGTTTCTTTTCTCACTTATTTATTCCGGCACTTTTCAAAAGCTCCCATGTGTCGTGTGCAGGACTGGGAGCTGTTAACCAGTTAACCGGTTAACTGGTTAACAAATTAACTGGTTAAGTATTTTTTGACAGGGTAAAATTAAAAAAATACAAAAAGAAAGGAGCTGATGCGATCAAAACGTATTCATTAACACCGACCTCATTGACCCCGACCTCATTGACCCAGACAGAAATTACAACACTGCATCTAAAAACCAAACAGTGATAAGGACATTGTGACAAATCTGTCTCATGACTCTCATCCAATCAAATGCCTGGGTTCTAGCAGGCAGGCCACTCCTTTCCTTTATTTCACACTGCATTCTTTTTGTGAGTTTAGAGGGTTTTAACTCATTCTGTGGAAATACAGTTAGCAGCGTTCACTTGTGTGTTTCTTTTACTGACATCCGACGTATACTGTGCTTTGTGCGATCTTCTTTTTGATCTCTCAAGATGCGCCTCCTACTTCTTGGGTCTGGCAGTATTTTATCAAAGAACAAACGAAATGTAGATTTTGTGCCCATAAACTGGCCTTGACTAGAGGTAACCGCACAATCCGATACCACACAACCGACATATTGTCTTTGAAAATAAACCGAAGGCCACTCTACGACAGCAAGTACTTCTAATGGAGAGTCAAGTAATGACGATGTTGTGGGTGTTGATACCTCGTGTCGAGATCCTTCAGAGCGGGGATTATTTGATAGTAGTAGTGTATCATGTACCCGATCGACCCTCATTACCAGGAGCTTTGCCGGAGCAGCTAGTGTTAAATTCCCATAGGAACCGGAGCCTTTTGCCGGAACAACTTTTTGTATGCAGAACTTCGGTCCCATCCATCTAGATCCGATAAGTGGTGTACATGCTGCATATATAGTATGCTATGGTGTATATGTAGTGATATATGTACACACAGGGCTATGGGTATATAGTATGGGTGTGTGATGGAAATTTGATGGAAATGGTGAGATGTTTCTTGAAAGTTTTCCCCGCGAAACGGTGGACGTTGCTATTGACGTCGTGGCGTCATGATGCGCACGCGACGTCATGGAGACGTTAACCGCTGTTGTTGACCAATGTACAGTTCGACATAACGTTATTTGGGTCAGGGGGTGTTGGGCTTTTCGTACGAGGGGGCCATAGTAGTATAGATGGGTGATATATATCCATGTAGGTATACTATTAGCCCTTGGTACTACTAATCGACCTAATGTTTTGTACTATCCTATAACTGGTATAAGTAGTAGGCCAGGCGGTATTGTGGGTAGGGGGCAATGCGTGGTCGTCTAATGCGGTACTGCGGGAAAGTCCTTGTATAGTATGGGCGTTATATACCCCTGTAGGTCCCCTGTTAGCCCTTAGGACTATTAATCCACCTAATGCTTTGTATTGTACTATGACTGACATACATGCAGTGAGAAAGATGATCGAAAATATGTACAAATTTAAAATAGGAAATCGCAATTGTCTACTACCCGCGCTGAGAAAGGGATCTATCTCTGTGAATAACGGGCGAATTTAGTTTAATAATTTTTTATCAATAAAAAATCTTTTTGTCCTGATTTATTGGAGAATGTCTGTCACCCAACGTAACGGCCATAACTAGTCAACGCTTTTCACAGAATCTCCAATCAAATTTTTAATTTTATTTTGCTCTCGGTTTTTGTCTCGGAAACGTGGATCATGGCCCCTCATTGGAATTTGTATTTTGTAACTGTTGTCTGCTATACATGCTGAGTACTGTCACAGGATTACGGGGTTGAGTGATGCTCGGTGCTCAGTCGACTGCCAGTGACTGTCGTCTGAATCCCGGTTCGAACGTAAACCTTGCCACCTTATCAATGCCCTATCCGCTTGGGACTCTTGGGATTCCTGAAGGTGCCTGTGGCTTACAACGCCAAAGGGTGATCAACGATAATTCACTGAAAAGATCATTTATTTACATGTACGAAGAAATATAATATGAAACAAATTACTCACAAAATTATCCATATGAATACACTAATTACGCGGATAAAAGTTTATTCTTTAGGGCTCTCGACGTCTCCCACAGCTAGCTGTGTCCGCTGGATCAACTTCACATCATCTTCATTTCCTCGCGGTTTTGATAAATGCAAAGTGTCTATTCACTTCCCGTTGCTTCCTCCTCGCAGGGTTAACTTCGCCGTCAGTCGGGCTTAACACATATAATGTTCTGCTTGTGCGACTCTATCAGCGTTCTCACAGTTCCACCACAATTCAATCGGCGCCTACCACAGTCCACGATCACTTTGCGCCTTGTCTGACTCTCACGGGGTTAAGTTATTCTTCGCCTTCAGATATATACTTAACAAAGCTTACATAATGATATTCTGCACAGTGTTCTCAACATCACCAATTCTCGCACCGCCTAAAACTATCTTATCTCGCGAGCTATTCCAGCGCTTACTCAAGCTCTTAACACGTTTTCTAGACCTCAACGTTACAGCTTTTACTTCTTTGGCTACTATACCACTACGGTTCGCAACCGTTAACAAACTACAATCGGTTCCTTACAACCCTCACAGGGTTACGACAATACGCGGACTTTCAATCTCGGTGCCTATGACCCTCGACGGCCAAGGCTAAATTCGGACCTTCTCTTGAGTTCTCTCAGGCCAACTGCCTCTCAGAATTCTGCTTCACTCTTATACAGTCGGAACGCAAATTTTAAACATATTAATTCTGATTTAACGAGTGCTTTGTAATTCGATATGGATAGAGATATAAATGTGAATTTCGTTTGAGATGAAAATTTTCGACATTTCGGAGACAGGATAGATGCGTAATATGGGTGTGTGTCCAGAACATGTGCGGTGCACTGGTTCCAACAATTACAATTTAACTGGTCTTAATTACCCAGATAATGATACAGAAGAGAATATTGTCTTTCTTACTATTGATCTGTTATCAGAAGCCCATATGGCGTTGGACACGTGGCCATAATGGGCTTTAAATTTCATACTTCATTTAGAATCTGTTGAATTAACGTCAGTTTGACAAGCCTGTTTTCGGGTCCGTCACATATCTATCGAAAATATTTACACTTTTATACAACAAAAAATGGCAACTTTTAGCTATCACCTTGACAACCCCCTACCAAGGAACATACTCTCAGTTGTTCCAAAACACCAAGGGGATAGCATTCACGTGCATCCACTTTAATACTTCTCTCTTAGAGCTATCTCACAGTCTTGCTCTACCATTATACCAATATACTCAGAATTTTCACACCCACAGTCATGCGCATGCGCACACTGGTGCGCACCACAAATCACTCTCAGTACTTTGACTCGGTTCCCCTTTGGAACGCAAGCGTCTATCCTCATCCCATATAAACTCGCGCGCACACTTCCATTGGCGCGCAATAGGAGGCGGTACACATGCAGCAAACAGCCCCCCCCCCCCCTACACACTCACTCCCCCTCTCAACATAGCAAAATATAATACTACTCTATCATACACACACCTGTATCTATATACGCTCACGCAACACATGCGTAGAAAATATTAGCAAGGGGTATCCACCCTGACCCAAGCCAGCCGATGGGCCCCTTGCCTCAACTCCCGTCCTCTCACTAACACGTATTTCCCGTCCACGCACACGCGACAGACGGGTTAACTTACGGAGTTCGAATTAACTCTGACGACTGAGGTAGTCAGCCGCAACGTTTTGACTACCATTGATTGATTGCTGCTATTCTGAAACAGTAATTCTGTAGCAGGAGGGACCACCGCATGATCCTGCTACTTTCCACCTTACTTTTCTGGATGTAGGCCAAGGGCCTGTGATCCGTGTGGAGTACAAACTCCCTTCCGTACAAAAAGTTTTGGAACTTCTTGACGGCAAAAACAATCGCTAGACACTCCCGTTCAATGAGTGAATAGTTACGCTCCCTCGGGAGCAGCTTCTTGCTGGCGTACGCCACCGGGAATCGCCCATCCTCATATTCTTGCAGTAAAACTGCACCATCCCCCGTGTCTGATGCGTCGGCCTGTACTAGGAAAGGCCTTGCAAAGTCAGGCAAACGGAGAATTGGTGCCTTACTGAGCACATCCCTTAGCGTCTTAAATGCCCTGTCTTGGGGAAGATTCCCACTTGACTTTATTTGGTCTCCCCTTCTTCGTGAGATCGGTCAAAGGCGTTGCGATATCTGCAAAGTTTGGCACGAACTTTCGGTAGTATCCAGCTAACCCCAAGAACGATCTCACCTGTCGCTTCGTCTGTGGAGGACTTGCATTGCGAATCCTCTCGAGCTTCTCGTCCTCCATAGCCACCTTTCCTTCTCCAACCTCGTGACCGAGAAACTCGATGGTCCTGAACCCTACTTCACACTTAGAAGGTTTTTCTGTTAGCCCTGCCTTCCGGAGTCTCAAGAGCAACCCCCTCAGTACTTCAAGGTGCTCTGGCCACGAACGCGTCTTGCATAAGATATCGTCCACGTAGTGAACTATATCCCGCGTGTCCGCCAGCAGTTTGCGCATCATCCTGTTGAAGGTGGCGCCAGCATTGAGCATTCAAAAAGGGAGCTTTCGGAACTGAAAACACCCATCCGGGGCTGTGAATGCGGTCATATGCCTGTCGGTTTTCCCAGCAGGTATTTGCCAGTAGCCCCTGCTTAAATCTATTTTGCTGAAAAATTCAGCACCCTGCAAGCCAGTCATTGTGTCTTCCATGTTCCCCATGGGCTCATTGTCAAATCTAGTTATGGCGTTCAATCGCCTGAAATCAATGCAGAATCGGACGCTGTTGTCTTTCTTCTTCACAAGTACCACTGGTGAATTGTAGGGAGAATTTGAAGGTTCAATGACCCTCGCCTTCAGCATCTTTTCCACCTCATCCCTCATTTCAAGCCTTTTGGCATAGGGAATCCTATAAGGCTTCACTCTTACCGGTTCCCCAATGTTGAGTTCAATTTTGTGTTCCTCGAGGTTTCCTTTATCCGACACGGGTGAAATAGGTCCGATGAGATCCACCCCGATTCTCTCGAATGGCTCATTCATTAGAGGCATCTCCCCTAATGGTACCTTGGTGACACTGCCCTTTGACACTGTCTTTTGACAGATGTCACACGACTGACAAAACTTTGTGACATCACCGTTAATGCCGGGCCAGTGGAAACAGTCCTTAATCCTGTCGAGGGTCTTCCTCGACCCCAAGTGGCCCCCAACCAAAGACTCATGGGCCAGGGTCATGACCTGCTTCCGACACTTCTCTGGAACTATAATTTGTTTCAATTCTGTCCGCGACTTTCCTCGTCGCTTCTCATATACTCTATAAAGAACTCCTTTCTTCACCCTCATCTTGTATCGGCCCTTGCCCCGGGCGATCACCTGATCACCCTTGCCGGCCAGTTCCCAGTATCTCTTCAATGAGACGTCGGCCCCTTGGGCCTCTTTCAGCTTCTCCACGTGAACTTCTTCGATCACTTCCACTGGTACGTTCAGTGGCTTAATTGGGCGCCTCTCCTTGGCAGCCTGTGACTGTGTCACTACAGCTGCTACCTTATCAGGCTCGCCTCGCAGAGTATCTTGGGTGACATCTGTCCGACATCCCCTGTGCACATCTTCCCTAGCTTGTGTCCATCAGCTACTGGCCGGTGCAGGAGCGATCGCCTTTCTGTGCCCTTGTCGACCCCACACCGAGCTTTCACGGGTAGGGGTCGGTCCCTGTGTCCGGTTCTGATCCGGACCCACACCTATCTCCTCGACTCTTCCTATCACTTCTGGGTCACCTGTTTTGGCCTCAGCCCGGGGTAGGTTTTCTTCAAGCCACGACTGGTCGGTGTTGGTCTCACCCCCGATATATTACCTATGACCAAGTCGTACATGGGTTTATCCATACACATAGCCTCTACTTGGCCACTATAAAAAGGAGTATCCACCCTCACCCTCGCAAGGGGGAACCTTCTAATCGTCCCATCTATTAGCATGCACATGTGGTCGCGGCCCAATAGCTGGTCGTCCTTAAATCGTTGCCTACGCACTGCTACGCTTCTGCATCCTGTGTCGCGAAGCATCTGCACTTCATGTTTACCCACATACCCCGGGTATACGGGCATTTCCCTCCATCTTCTGAGGTTGTGACTTCCTCGCACATTCCACTAATTATAGGGAGGACCTTTCCACCCTCTAACACGAGCTCCCCCTTCTCAATAGTATCCCGGAGTGGACTACTTTCTGGCCCAACTGTCTGCCTTTTGTCCCAGGTCGGACCGCCGCTACCTCCGTTTCTCCAATTCTTTGGTGAAGGGACTCTCCTTCCATTCCTATGGGTCCACCATTCGGCTTTGTGGGAGGAGATTTCTTCCAACAGTCTCTCGCGAGGTGCCCCTTCCGCCCACAAACAAAACAAGACAAATCTTTAGGGCTCTGTGGCCCAGTATCACCCCTGTTACCAGCCGGCTCTGGAGGGTTAATCCTAACTGGTGCCTTTGCAACCTGGTTCCCCCAAATCTTCCCGACCGGGACTGGGTTATAGTACCTCCATGGGCTTCCAAGTACTGTTCGGCTACCTCAGTCATTTCATCAACACTGTTTGGCCTCCTCTCCTTACCAAAGAGGGCCAACTCTGGGGCGCAAGTTGAAATAAACTGCTCTCGGATGAGCAGATCTATGAGGGACGGAAAATCTTCGTTGATTTCGGACAACTCAACCCAGCGGTCAAAATACCTATTGGACCGCGCCACAAATTGGAATACACTTTCCCCTCTCTCGGGCTTACATTCCCTGAACTTAGCCCGGAATCCATCTTCGGTGAGCTGGTACCTCTTTAAAATAGCTTTCTTTAGCTCACCATAATCATTTGACAAATCAGGAGGCATACTTGCATATACTTGCAAGGATTTCCCCATTAACAATGGGCTTAAGTTTACTCTCCATGAATCCTCAGGCCACTGATGACACGATGCAAACCTTTCAAACCTTTGAAGGTATGCATCGATGTCATCAGAACCCTCTGAGAATTTAGGGAGTTTTGGGAAAGGGGTCCTACCATGACCACCCCCGTTCGTTTCCCCTTGCCTCCTGTTGGTTTCCTGAACTTGGACCCTAGCTCTTATCAATTCGAGCTCCCTCTCGTGTCCTCTTTCGGCTCTTTCATCCCTTTCACCCCTTTCACGCTCAATCTCAACATGTCGTTCAGACCTTTCACTTTCCTTTTCACGCTCGGCCGCCCTTCTTTCAGCTCTTTCTTGCTCTAACGCAGCCTCTCTCTCAACCCTCTCAACCTCTTTCTCACGTTCAGCTGCCCGTAAGGCAGCCTCCTCGTGCTTCAACGTAACCTGACGCTCTAATTCGGCCGCGGCTTCTTCCCGGACCCTTCCCCTTTTAGCAAATGACTCTTTCGCTGCTCGCTTTTGTTCGTCCCTGACAAACTTTTGCAGCTCACTCCCAGAAAAACCCAGGCGTTCCCCCGCCGAAATTAACTGGTCCAAAGTCATGGAAGCCTCCATTATTTCACTTGTGAATACTTCAAAACAAAATCTACACAGTTACGGTAAATAACAATTTTCTCGCGCCTATCGTCGCGCTTAACCCTTCTACGGCGAATAATTATTTAGCTACCGCGTCATTTACTTCAGAACCCACTTAAATTTAAAAATTGCAAAACTTTAACTTTTACGGCTCTCCACTATTTTTCCCAGAGCATGTTGATAACAATTTGCAAAAAAACTCATATGTAAACTTCAAAAAGCATGCTCCATGAAACAAATTATCTTTGAGTGGATCGTTGATCTTTACCTTAAAAAGTGTTACCTTTTTTTTTGAACATCCTGTGTACGCCTCGCCAGTATCGCAGGATTACGGGGTTGAGTGATGGAGGAAGATTTATGTTCTTATCGGTGCTCAGTCGACTTCCAGTGACTGTCGTCTGAACCCCGGTTCGAACGTAAACCTTGCCACCTTATCAATGCCCTATCTGCTTGGGACTCTTAGGATTCCTGAAGGTGCCTGTGGCTTACAACGCCAAAGGGTAATCAACGATAATTCACTGAAAAGATCATTTATTTACATGTACGAAGAAATATAATATGAAACAAATTACTCACAAAATTATCCATATGAATACACTAATTACTTGGATAAAAGTTTATTCTTTAGGGCCCTCGACGTCTCCCACAGCTAGCTGTGTCCGCTGGATCAACTTCATATCATCTTCATTTCCTCGCGGTTTTGATAAATGCAAAGTGTCTATTCACTTCCCTTGCTTCCTCCTCAGTAGTAGAGTATGTTCCCCTTCACCCCCTATTTGGGGGACCCCGGTGGGAGACCCCGGAAGTGACGTCATGCCACGTGACTTAGTGGCGCCATGTTGTGTTGTCATGGTAACACGCGTGAGCGGCCATGTTGTGACGTCATCTCCATAGTGATACGTGGTGTGACTGCGCATGCGCAGCGCGTGTTAGGGTGATACGTGTTTCAGTCGTCCATTTTGTATACTGGAGGCCGCCATCTTGGTTTCTATGGTAGCACGTGATTGCTATGTTACCTAAGGCCTACAGTAGGATAGGGGTATGTTCGGTGGGTATGTTCGATTGAATCGGCGTATTTTCTGGAACGACTTCCCTGGATAATTACCACAAACAACCCGACAAGTTTTACTATTTCGAATTCTTCCAGAATTCTCTGCTTCTATCTATATATGTAATAGTTATCGTTTATCTGGCCATGTTCCTTTATTCTAGAGTATACTCCAGTAGCGTAGAAGAGCCTGTCAACTGGAACAGTTCACCTTATTATTGCTATATTTAGCAATTTCTGGTCTATTCTTGTTAGTTCTGACCCTATTCTAAGTACTCTTGTTGTTTCATTTATCTAGATTATAACTAACCAATCAGATTGCTTGATTTCCCATAATCTGTATGCAGGGTTATCTCCCTTGTGTATAACAAAAGACTATATCCAATCGCCATATCCCATGGAATCCCATAATTTTGCAAAACACCTGTGGCTATGGAATGCCTTTTTTGTCGTATGAGGCCGTGAGGGCTATGTAAAAGCCCTCAATGAGTCCTCATTTATTATCCCTCATAGCCTTATTGAATTTTGAGGTTATGAGGACCTTGAAAAATCCCTCAATGAGGTATAATTTTCTACGACTCTTAGCCTCATTCCAGTATTTAACAGGTATATCCTATGGAATCCCATTTTGGAAAACGCCTGTGACTGTGGAATCCCTTTTTTGTCGTATGAGGCCATGAGGGCTATGTAAAAGCCCTCAATGAGTCCTCAATTATTATCCCTCATAGCCTCATTGAATTTTGAGGTTATGAGAACCATTACAAATCCCTCAATGAGGCATAATTTACTACGACTCTTAGCCTCATTTCAGTATTTAACAGGTATATCCTATGGAATCCCATTTTGGAAAACGCCTGTGACTGTGGAATCCCTTTTTTGTCGTATGAGGCCATGAGGGCTATGTAAAAGCCCTCAATGAGTCATCATTCATTATCCCTCATAGCCTCATTGAATTTTGAGGTTATGAGGACCATTAAAAATCCCTCAATGAGGCATAATTTACTACGACTCTCAGCCTCATCTCGGTATTTGAGGATACCCATGGCCTGGTATTGTATTATTCGAGGATACCTATCGAGGATACCTTTTATGGGATACTTATCTGGGGATACTATATAGGCTGTACATATCCATATAGGTCTCTTGCTGGTCCTTAGTACTATTAATCCACCTGATGCTTTATGTTATCCTATGACTGGTATAGGTAGTATGCAATGCTAGGCATAGGGGTATTGTGGGTAGGGGTACTGCCTGGTAGTTTAGAACGGTACTATAGTATGGCGGTATATACACCTATAGGCCCCTGTTAGTGCTTGGTACTATTAACCAACCGATTGCTTTGTTTTATTATATGGCTGGTATATGTAGTACGTTATGGTAGGACTAGTGATTTTGTGGGGGTGGGAGTAATGCTTGGTAGTTTAGAACGGTAGAATAGCATAGGCTGTACATGCGCAGTCACACCACGTATCACTGTGGAGATGACGTCACAACATGGCCGCTCACGCGGGTTACCATGACAACACAACATGGCGCCACTAGGTCACGTGACATGACGTCACTTCCGGGATTCCCCAAATAGGGGGTGAAGGGGAACAAACACTATTACTCTCCTCGCAGGGTTAACTTCGCCGTCTGTCGGGCTTAACACATATAATGTTCTGCTTGTGCGACTCTGTCAGCGTTCTCACAGTTCCGCCACAATTCAATCGGCGCCTACCACAGTTCACGATCACTTTGCGATTTGTCTGGCTCTCACGGGGTTAAGTTATTCTTCGCCTTCAGATATATACTTAACAAAGCTTACATAATGATATTCTGCAAAGTGTTCTCAACATCACCAATTCTCGCACCGCCTAAAACTATCTTATCTATTCCAGCGCTTACTCAAGCCCTTAACACGTTTTCTAGACCTCAACGTTACAGCTTTTTACTTCTTTGGCTACTATGCTACGGTTCGCAACCGTTAACAAACTACAAACGGTTCCTTACAACCCTCACAGGGTTACGACAATACGCGGACTTTCAATCTTTGTGCCTATGACCCTCGACGGCCAAGGCTAAATTTGGTGCGGCGCCAGGGAATTGCATTGCGGACTTGGGGTCCGGGTTTCGACTACCATCTCACCAGAGTTATAAAGCTTCTGATAACTATGGACACACAGGCGTAACGTTGCTCTCTGCCCAAAAAGGTCCATTGCCAAAGATAACTTTTACATACGTGCAATATACGAACACCCCCATCACTCAGGGAAGTTTCAAACACTTTTTTATGTGGACCGCGGCTGGATAGACATAGAAATAGTCTGAGATGGAAATTCCTCTTATTTACGATTATTTTTTACCACATTTCCTTAACACTCCTGCTTTTTGCAGAGCGTAAGTCAATTTCAGTCAGTTTCTTGAATTGCACTCCAAATGTCTCTGAAGAGACTGTTGTTGTTGTTGTTGTTGGTTGTTGTTGTTGTTGTTGTTGTTGTTAAAACTTTTAACTTTCAGATATGCTTGTAGCCAAAGCAAAAATAAAAGGTTTTTATATGTAATTGAGACAAACTGCAAATATATTTTGAATTCTGTTGCTTTAAACGAAATTTCTCCTTCACGAAATCAATATGGCTAATTTAACAATTGGAAGTTTGAATTGTCGGGGTCTCGCATCAGATAAATTAAAACGCCGTGCCATTTTCTTACAATGCGGGAATAAACTCGATATTACTCTCTTGGTAGACACTCACTTGAGCAAGGTTGTGGAACAAATGTGGAGAAATGAATGGAGGTACGAGGGACACTTTTGCTCGTGTTCAAGCTCTAGCAGAGGTACGGCCATTCTGTTTAAAAACACATTCACGGATATCATAAGTAAGTACATACATGACTCCGGGGGTAATTTTATTATCTTAGACGTAGATGTCCAGGACCAAAGGATAACTCTGGCAGTCTTATACGGGCCTAACGAGGATAACCCACTCTTTTTGAAAACTTTTTTTCTAAAATTGAAGACATTGGTAATACGTCAGTTATAATTGGAGGTGACTGGAATGCCCCCAGAAATTACGAACTGGATACCTTTAACTACAAACATAGGAATAACACGCGGTCTCATGAAAAAATCCCACACCAAATGGAAAAAAATGGACTTACATAATGTTTGGAGACTAGAAAACATGGATCAAAAACGGTACACGTGGAGATGGCCGGGAAACAAGATGGCATGGCTAGACTACTTTATAGTCTCTTCGGATTTACAGCTATTTATTAAAAAGGCAGATATACACATCAGACATAGATCAGATCATAATCTGATTAGTATATGCCTCTCTTTCGTGAACCAGAAAAAGTGGAAAGGAATTTGGACTTTTAACAACAGTCTTTTATACAACCCTGATTATATAAATTTAGTAAAATTAACTATAACTGAAACAATAAACAAGTATAATAATAATAAAAATAATAATAGTAATAATAATGATAAATTAAAGCTCACAATTAATGACCAACTGTTTTGGGAGACGCTAAAAATAATGATAAGGGGCAATATATCATATGCAAGCCATAAAAAACGACACACGGAAGAAAGGAAGAAAGAAATTGAGAACGAACTAAACGAACTATACATTTAATTAGACAGTGGGGACCTGTCTGCCAGTAGACGCATTACTCCCCTCGAAAATGCCCTAAAAGAAATTAATGACAAAAAGTTAAAAGGTATTATACTGAGAACAAAATCCAGGTGGAAGGTCGAAGGCGAAAAACCAACTAAGTGTTTCTACAATCTAGAAAAACGGCACTACACTGAAAAAATGATAGCAAAACTGATTAAATCTGATGGATCCGAAACTTGCGACCTAAATGATATAATTTCTGAACAACGAAAGTTCTACGAAAATCTGTACTCATCAAAGATTGAAAGCCCCGAAAACAATATTCCTCATGAAGATGTTTTTTTTTTTGATCCGCAAAACCCCCATCTAAACCTAGGGGTTTTGTGGCTTAGCCACACGAACTTTATGGTTTCTATACGGCAACTCGTCCCTATTCGAAAACTATATCCTAGACTATCCCATGACATTCATGGCTCTAAGACAAGTGCTACTAACTTGTCCATCACTATCAGTCCCGTGATTGGCTCTTGGCACATTTGTCTCTGACCCCACTATAGCCACTCTTCCACAATTACTACTGCTTTGTATCACTACTACCAGCTTGTTAACTATCTCTGGTCCTATCTGGACCACTGCCCTCGACCAAGTCTTAGTAGGCACAGTCAGATGTTCAATCAGACCGCTCCATCTGTCTAAGATCCAATAAGTCTATATAGTTCGTTGACCCAGTGCATGGTAGGGTACATTACGTATGAGATACTGCTGGTTGTACCGAGATGTGTTTATGATCAGGGACGTGGCTAGATGTTTCCGATTGGAAGGGTGTAGGGTAGTGAATTTCTAACTAAGGGGAGGGACCGGGAGGGGAAACCGCGTCCCGGTCCCTCCCCATAGCTGGAAATTCACTACCGAGAAGCATTTTAGTTTAAACAGTATTTATTTAGTATTTGACATGTGTATACATTTTACAATAACTCTAAAGTTAAAAAACAAGTATGAACAACACTAAATGCAGTAGTATACACAGAACAAGGAAAGCAGATTATGTGGGAGAGGGATTCGACAGAAAGCTAGAGCTTACCGAGAATCATTTTGAAAATGACGCCATGAAAGGGGGCATAAAATTGATTCTAGTAACTGCAATGCCAACACATTTATAATAGAATTATCAGGTTATTATTCTTTGGTATTATTCTGGGAATTGAGTATGTGCTAAAGAAATGCTCAAGCTTATCCCTACGGCGCATAGTGCAAAGTGCCATTGACTATTGGAGCCCTAAGGCACTGGTAACAGTGCCTCAGCAAAAAAATTGGCGGACCCTCCGTTCCTGCGGGCCCCCTGTAGGCGTCAGCCTAGTCATCCTTATGAATAATATGGTCCTGGATGTCCCTGGTGTTTTCTTCCTGATTAACTCTACTGGTAGGATGCGTTTATCTTGAAAGTGTTTGCTGGCTGCCTGAAAAGGTAGCTAGCAACAATGTAGAAATACTATTAAGTCATCTGCAGCTGTGCACTTGTATATACGGCTGTTATTAGCATAAAATTAATCTGAGGAGGAAGGGTTAGAGAAATGTAAAATTAATATGAATACAAACTAGAGATTGTCGTTCCATGCAACAAAATGATTGTGGTTTCCACCAATTTGCAATTACTTCATTTTTTTACAATCTATTTTCTATACACTACCCCTACCCTTCATTTTTGTTTGGGATAAGAAAAAAAAGATATGTGCCTATCCAGGTTAGCTGAGCCATTCGATTCAAACAGCCAGATACAGACAATCACTATTATACAACCAGAGTACTTACTCTAACCGAGGAATTTTCATCGCATGCGAGCTCTACATAGACAGAACGCGATGTGTGTTTGAATCGGTGGGTGTTTTACATAACGAGTTGGAATGGCGGAGTCATATTTCGCGAGAGCCGTAGGCTCAAGCAAAATATGATTACGCCATTCCAACGAGTTATGTAAAACAGCCACCGATTCAAGCACACATCGCGTTCTGTGTTTATTACACAACCCATGCATTAAAATTCCTTTAAATAAACAAATTTTAATTCCGATGTTTAACCTGGCGAAGAGTTTGTTTAGACTGAAGCTGCACTGATCAAATGGATCGATAAAAAATCAAAACAACTTTTTCGGAACCAGTGTTTGTTGAAATTCGTATTGCTGTTTACTGACAGCAATAGCTACCATATGGTTAGGCATGAATGCCCATTCACGCCTAACCATTTGGTGGCCATTACTGTTAGTAAAAATATAAGTACAAATATGTGCAGATTTGCAAAACAGCTGGGAGAAACGTTTTTAAAAGATGTTCGAAGCATGTCAAGATGTACGAAGATTTACAGAAATAAAGATGACCAATTTAGATATAATAGGATCCACAAAACGAGACGGCCACGGGACTGGGTTAATGTTCTGGTTGGAAATGATTGGGTTTGTTAAAAATATTATCTCATTTTTGGCTAATTTTTTGTGAACCGATTTTGTTTTGCTTTGGACGTTTTGATTTTCACACTATGCGACAGACGGCCGATGATTGTATAACGAAATTCGGAAACTTTTCGAAGCGTAACTAAACGGTGCGGTAAAAAAGTTCCGGCTTCTATATCAACCGTTGAATACAGAATCATTTATATCATAGCGACGATTCCGTTGAATACATAGAGATTATTACCATTATGTGGATATACAAAATATGTATCCGAGTCGAGCTCCGTGTTCTAAGGGCAGATCACGACGAGTCGAAGACGAGTCGTGATCTACCCTTAGAAACCGGAGCGAGACTCGGTTACATATTTTGTACATCCACATAATGATAATAATCATTTTATCTTACAATATATTGGGGATAAGTCAAGAATGTAGATGAATATATAACAACTATTTATTCGAGTGGATGAACAAAAAGAAAAAAAATGTAACTCATGCGAAAGGAACGTGCTTGTATCCGCCCCCCTGATACAAACATCTGTATCAGGGGGTTTGGATACACGACAGTTGCGAAAATAATACAGACAAAATACACGTTGATTGTAAGATAAAAGGGTTTAAAGTTTAATGGATGTGTAATAAAATTATCACTTTAGTGGTACCCAATTGTTTTATTTGATTATTTTTTTCTATTTTTATTCAAAATATTTCAACAAAACTAACTGTGACCCCTCTGGAGGGTGTTCGACGAGGTCGTTCTACTGAAGGGTCATATGATATGGTTTTATGGAAACTTTTTGAATTTTTTTTTCCAATAAATTACCGGGAGAAGACAGCCAGTTCTTTAGGTAAAGGGTTAAAGAATTAAGCTTCTTAAATACATTAGAGTGAAACGAAATGTAATTTCCCGAGTATTTGAAAAATGCACTCAGTGACAATTCAGTAACCCAATGATATTGACCGATATTTTGATTACATGAACTCCGTCAGTATTTTGTGGCAGAATGTACTTTATCCTTGCTTCACGTAGATAGGCTATGTAAATGCAGTGGTCACTTGGCTGAAACAATGGTCATGGATTAGTATTTAAAGGATTAATACTACCCTGGAGGTCGTGAGCCCTAGCTTCCCTCCAAAACATTGCCCCAATGCAAGTTTCACACAGCATAGTGCCCCAAAATTGACGTCATTATAGGGGCAACACATGCTCTACATCTGCATCAGTTTCGCTCACAGCAAACATTTCTCGGAGGGGGGGGGGGGGGGTATACATAGTTATGACCCTCCGGTCGTTGCCCCTCCTCCCACTTCCCTATGGGGTCCTAGTTAGGACTAGGGGAGGCCTCCGAAGCCCCACACAACGGCCTTTCAAATACAATCTTGAATTTTAGGTTTGAATTAGCAAATGCTTGGTAGATGTAGGCCAAGTTAACCCTGCGAGTGCATGACCAATGAGTCTGTAACTGAACTGTGTAAGAGAAAATCGTAGGGACAAGAGTGTGCGAAGATGCCGACGAGGGTGAAAGATAGCAGAACTTTAAGCAAAGTAAGTCCTGTTGACTGTGGCTTTAATCCTGTGAAGGTTGTTTCAGTGAAAAACGTGCATAAACTCTATTGTAAATATTACAGCCAAATCCGCATGGGGAAACTATCGATGGAGACCGAAGCCAGAGATGACTGCGTAACCGTAACCAGGAGGACATAGTTGGCTATGACAGACTATGTGGGCGAACTGTAATTGTTTGTTAAATATATCTCCGACCTCTCGAAAGATATTAAACCCCTGTTTCGTGACACACCTGTCGCATTGTTCTACTCTCGGGATGATATAATATTGGTGAATTTTGTTAACATAGTGTGTCTCTAAACCAAAAGACCCTAGACTTTCTCACACAAAGATTCCATGGTGGCCGAACATTTTCAGACAGAGAATCGCGCTCCCCCACTTCTGTCACACACGCAGTTGGCCTCATGCAAGTAGAGGTCTGTGGGCGATGGGGGATACCGAGTATGGTACGCGCTCATTAAATAAGACGATGGGAAGGTTATGCATCACGACTACATGTTTTTAACTAGAATTCCCATTGAAAAATATTCCAACTACATCATCGAAGAAGGCATGCCTTGATCAGGTCGTGGAATATTATTATCCCCGATGGGTGAGGGTGTGAGATTGGGAAATCTCACCCGAGGGAAAGATATTTGGGCCAAACACGAGGCTTGCCAAGTGTCTGAACCAAACATCTTGTCCCGAGGGAGGGATTTCCCTATTTCACACCCACCCCCATCTGGGATAATTTTCTCCCCCCACCAAAACACTCCGACATCATCAAAAGTAATCCAGGGGCACGTGCAGCAATATCGAACAAATTTAACGCCGGCAAGACAGGGGTTAAAGATTTGTAGCGAAATGAGCACTGACACATTCCGATGACGTCAGTTGGGCGCGTGCATCAATGATCGGTGGATGCTGTGGTGATAGGAATTAAGTTAAGAAACTGAACAAACTGTACACAATTCACTGTTATTATTAAGATCACAAACAGCAATACTTTGAACACCAACGGAACATAAAATACGGTCACGTGGGTCACATGGCCTTCTCGCATGAGGCACTCATTTCTTGCATAGGAAGTGGCGGGGGAAGAATACTTCATCACTCGGTATTTCAGTCACGGTCCTGTACCCCCCTCCCCCCCCCCCCCCCCCCCAGAAGAAAAAATACGTTTGGGCGCCGTCGTCGCCATGTCAATAAGAGCTCATTCTCATTAAAATCTGTGGATACGACCGTGGAAATACAGTACGTTTCAAGCTACAAAAAAGAAAATTTAAGCCTTTTCAATAAAAACAGGTTAACGCAATGAAAGAAAATCACCGGGGGATAAGAATTTGTTTACATGCAGGATCATTTGTGTCACAGAGTTCAAATCGTATACAAACCGCATTTACAAGTATCTTAAAAAGGAAATACCAATGGTCGAGGTAGGTCAAAATGTCTTTTCCATTCACCAGGACATTTCTAAAATACCTATGGCTTTTTGTTCTGCCTGGGGGAGTTACAACATAATACATCAAAAAAAATTCGGTAAATGTATGTAAGTTTGACGCCATAGACATTTTTGCAGACTGTTTGTCTGGATGTCACGGTGTTTTTTGCTTTTTTCTCCAAAACTTTTCTATCATACATGTAAATGTTATGCCCGGAAGGAGCTTTCAGTGCCCTGGTTATCCATCTGTTGAACCCAATCAAATTAATCTGGTACCATTGTGTCCATAGACAAGGCAGAGAGGTTCGTTGGTACAGTAAGTGCCATCGTTTCAATTTTACACTTTTATTCTCGCCTTTATGTTGGGTGCGGGCTGTTACAGGAACGCACCCCACTTTCGCCATGTTTATTTCCTTCACCGGAGAGTGTCCCGATACTTCGTCGCCTGAGTGCTAGAATGTCCTATGTCCCCAAAGGGACATAGTACATTATAGCACTCAGGCGACGACTTATCTGGAAGTGTAACTCACAAAATAATCACAAAATAGACACCATCGGCAATACTCAATGCGCGAAGTATCACCGGAAGCACCACAGCAAATTCGTAAACATAAACACAAATGCAAACAGGCACATGTTTGAAAAATGATGTGATAATTCAACACTTCAACAACCAGACTGCTGGAGTCACCTGAGCGATCAATTAACACGCATGTTTGCTCATCCGCTATTTTCGAGTTACTCCCCTTACAACACTAACAGTTCTTTTTCGAATGAGAGAGAACTTCGAGAAAAACCCGACGAGTTTCTCGAGTCACATTTGTGTTAACATGCGCCATCCATTTAACGCTTTGCCAGCGAAGCGGCCAGTGTAATGATACAATATGATTATAATATATTGGCAAGTGCATAACCCGATTTGCAATTGATTCAATTTTATCCACTCGAATGAAGCAATGTTTTTCGAGGTGAGGAGACGTTTTGGTGCCAACATCTGATCTTGCCGACTATGGTTGCAAAGAAACTCTTGCCTTTGAGAAAAACACATTTTCGGTAGTGTTCAACCGATTAAAATGACCGCTGACCGATTACTGGTTATTTAGCTCACAATCGGTCGAGACTCGAAAGAACTTCATTAAAATGAACATGGTCCTCGGTGTTAAACTCCGTTGACTCAGGTCCAGTAAAATTACCAGTCGCGCACACTTGGGCGGAAAAATTTTACCACCCAAGTGAGCGAAGCTGGTAATTTTTACAGCGACCTGAGTCAATGGAGTGCAACCTTCATTTTTCCGGTATGAACTGGCGATTGCCGCAAGTACGCTCAATTATAAGCTTTATATGTCGTTTAACTTGTATATCCCGTAAAGGGGCGTCTCTTCAACCAATGCTAACCCTGCTTGTGTGGAATTATAGTATGTTGGGGAGCTGACAGTTGCTCGAGGTTGCTCGATGTGTAGTTTTTAACACTTTAGTTTTTAGCGTGTAGGCTCAGCAACTTATCCCCTAGAACTCTTAAGAATAATCAAAGAGAAATTAGGTTCAACCCGATGTAGATATTCCAGACGGCTTTTGATGGTGAGTGCGGCCATGCAAACAAGTGCGCATTTTTTTCAAAGTTAAGGAGAGATGTTTTCCGAAAACTGACCGAAACCGAATCTGATAAATCAAAACATCCCAGCCCCAGGAAGGAGGTGCCTTGTTCTTCTGGGTGTAGTGAATCCAAATTATTGGGTGTGATAGCCTTCTGCTGCCCTGCTGATGACGCAAATGGCCCTGTTTAACAACCACCCCAACCCCCACCCATCTAAACACAAAACAAAAATTAAACAGCTATGGCAAGCAAACCCTGGTAGAAGATGTTATAATAACAAGTGGGGTGCTGATAAGCTGATTTTGTTATTTGTCTGTTCAAAACTGGACAGCAGTTATCGAGATGAATTATTAACACTTTCAACACTGAAGATATCATTCCAGTCAATATTGTCATGGGCGAAATAGGCGAAACCATCCTGGCGGTTCAGTAATAATTTAATACCACAGCTCTGGGTTATTAAATTATTACCGAGCCTCGCTTCAGATTGTTTGCTCTTTTTATCGTCTGCTCGTCCACTATCAATTTTTTCTTCACGCAAAAATGTATACACACGCTTTATGAATGGGTTAACACTCGCGAAGGGCGATATTCCTAGCATTTTCGTCATATTTAATTGTAACCCCTGTTCTTGGGGTGGATGATTGTCCTACTGGGCGCGACCTGTCCATCCATTGCCCTGTCGACGGAAAGCTCAACGGATGTAACACACCGACAGACACACAGGATTTACGCCTTTTATTAAAATTGATAAAATCTAATAATACGTCGAGTGCCCGTGTTGTTCCATGTTATACCCTTACATTCCCATCACGTCCTTTAACATAGCTGCATGGACTAGTTCGCCTGTACCTCTTAGCAAACGGCTACTTCTGTGATTCAAACACTATGAGTAAAAAAGTCAACTTGTTGCATGTGTGCTGTAAATTCAGATACGTAACTAAGGGGATGGGGATGTAGGGATGTGACCCCCGCCCGCCCCTTAATAATTTTTTTTTTCCAATCGGGTCGTTTTCCTTTGGACTGGAGTAAAGAAATAGATTCGCCCTCGATGGTAACCGTGCATATACGGAAATAGATTTGATATTGGAAGCTATGTCACACAGTCGGTAAATTTGAGACTGATTGGGCTCAGCATGGGGAATTTTGAGTACAGTGTGTGCTAAGTATATAAGAAGTTGTGAACTCCATTCATAGTCCCTTCTACACGTATTTATACGCACACAAAAGTCTTTTAGCTTTCGAGCTGTAATTTCCACTGACTGATATTCCAACTGCACCATCAAGATAGGCCTTCGACGAAGGCACGCCTGGATCAAAAAGAAGTAATGTTCTTAAACCCAGCCGGCTTCCTTGGCAATGGACCCGAGACGCGGCGATATGGGAAGGGGTGTAGGGGACGGGGCTGTCTCGACAAAAAAATATTCACTGTATTTCATTGTTCGTGTTTTTGGAGATATTCAACCAGAAGCATTTCCGTACTCCGGTTAGGTGGAGAAGGCGCATGCAAACTTTTTGTGGAAAAAAATACATTGATAATTTATTTCTGGTACAAAATGAGCGAATTTGTTTGTTTTTTCTCGGGAGGGTAATGATAGAATCGTATTACTTGTTTATCGTTCACCGTTCACCGAAAGCCGACTGGATGCCATGCATTCAGTCCCTTCAATAGAAGTCTCTAGTTCTGTCGGCCTACCGAGCCACTCAAGTTTAGTGTTACCTTTAGATAATCACGATTAGAGAGGGGTGTACTGAAAATGGATGTAACTTGTGCGTTTTCAACTCTTTACCCAACAGTGGAAACCAGCAACGAAAGTAAAAAAGAAAAATAAAATAAATGTGAATGAATAGCGCTGGACGGTTAAAAATAAATGGTTTATGTTTAACCCTTTACCTAACGAATCGCCCGCATCCGCCCGCGTAATATGCAAATTGAGCAGTTGAAAAAAATTAAATTTTTCAAAATATTTCAACAAAACCATATCATGTGACCCCTCATTGGAACGAGCTCATTGAGCTCGTTCCAATGAGGGGTCACATGATATGGTTTTGTTGAAATATTTTGAAAAATTTTAAAAAATTAGATTTAAAATAATAAATTTTGATATCGTCTGCGTTGGATAAATGGTTGAATGAGTTTAATGACAATTTCAACAGCCAGGGCCGGGGGCACAGAGGGCACGTGCCCACGCCCCCACCCTACTTACTTTTTTCACCAATTATAGGTACCCGAACGGCATAACATACACAACCCCTATGGTCACTTCACATCACCTATACATATATGACCACATTGATTTTCAAGATTTTATTGAATAAAAGTAGAAAGCTCCAAATGGAGCGTAATATTTCAAAGGACGGTTTCAAAGTTATGATTAGCCTTTTGAATCCGAGAGGCCGCTTTTCCTGCCCATGAACATGATATTTTATAAAATCATTAAGTATGATAGTTGGTAAGTAAACGTGTGTGAAATACCAATGAGGCTACACGTTGAAAATATTAATTGGTCTGCCCACAAATAATGAATATGGCCTCTTTCAATTGCAGCCATTGAATTGATATGGAAGATACCACCAGGGTTCTAAGGTTTAAGTAAAAACAAAAAATAAATACGCAAAGGTTAGTGTCTTAAATAGAGTGGGTTCAAGGGTGAGGGGTAGCTTATATAAATTTATATATTTTGCACGAATAGGTTACATCGCCCCCACCACCATTGACCCTCTCCCCGGAGAAAAATTAGTTTCCATCCTACACCCTTGCGATACCCAGAAAGGTGTGACCCACCCCACGGTT
This sequence comes from Pictodentalium vernedei, assembly GCA_031216915.1. Taxonomy (NCBI): domain Eukaryota; kingdom Metazoa; phylum Mollusca; class Scaphopoda; order Dentaliida; family Dentaliidae; genus Pictodentalium; species Pictodentalium vernedei. Next base: position 288,662,632 of record CM062297.1, on the reverse strand, counting down.
TTTAGCTTTCGCTGCCTCTGGCCAGGGGCATATCGTGTCAGAAACTCCAATTTACTAAACCAAAAAACAAGCAGAGTTAGCAGAGGATGACGGCAAGCGCAGCAGCGACATGAGCTGATGCGCTTGTCTTCAACCTGTTCTAATTCTGCTTGCACCGGTTGGCACGCCTTAGTACATCGCGCCACAGCCCCCCCCCCCCCCCCCCCCCCCCCCCCATACACACCGAAAGCAATCGGATCAAGAGTCTTGCACGAGGACACAGCGTCGAATGTGCGGGTGAGAATCGAACTTTGGATATTTCTGTTTAAAGTTCGATGCCCTTACCAATGCCCCACTGCGCTTCCATGGGTAAAGGGTTAAACGCCATAGACGTGGACAAAGAAAATGTTTGTTGTTTGTTTTTCTGATAATCGGGGAATATAAACAACATTCTTTCATGGGTATAAAATAAAAAGAAATTGGTCCCGCACCTGTGTGCACCAAGGCCGAACGTCATTATATGTAAAGAGCCAGTGTAGCGAATCATCAAATTATATCATTAGTCGGTGTATTCGAATTTAATTAAACTTCTCGTGGGTGTTCAGAAAAAAAGATATGTCCGATGTGAACCTATAACTGACGCACTCCTATGTAAATACGATGTCAATGTAGGGTTTTAGTTTGTGTGCACTAGCTCAGTTGTAAACACGACATTTCACTTGAAAACTGTTTTTCGAATAGAGTTCTTGATGACCCGTCATAAGTTTTAGTGACATTTGAAGAAGACTTTTGCTACACTCTAAAATCAGTTGGGTTAAAAATTAACCCAAATCGACTGGGTTGAGTGAATATGAACCCAATTGGGTTCATATTCACTCAACCCAGTTGATTTGGGTTGATTTTTAACCCAACTGATTTTAGAGTGTATTATTTTTGGTACGCGTGTGTTGTCTGGAGCTCCTAGGAAGCTTCGAAATTCAATTATCTATGATTCGATTCGATTAAATTCGAGATGCGCTGATTCGGAAAAATCGAATCGGGGAGAAGTTCTCAAAATCATACCAGGTATCTCCTTTTAAACTCTTCTTCTATCATCCGGTCTCCTGTACACAAGACGCGATGATGGAAGAAGAATCCAAAGTGGCTCCTCCGAATTTACTTCGATCCCGTCTTTGGCTATTCCGCATTTCTGAATGATTTGCCAAAGAACATAGCAGCTGCAGTAAAATACAATACTTGAATGGATTCGATTCGAAATTCTGTCTGATTCGATTCGGGATTCGACATTTGGGACTCGCAAGACCGTAGTATGGCTTGTAATATTTTAGACCACAATAAGGCAATCAGCAGTGTATTATGATCCGAACAATCAAAGCAAATGTGCCTGGTCCCAGCGATAATTGTCCCAGAGAAAAATAACATGTAAAGGGTTTGTTCGTGTCATACAGATCAACAAGCAGGTTTCATGAAGTAAATAAAAATGAAGCCTTTTCTGGAGATATTGTTGCACATATGTCCTATTCAGAGGCAGTTGATAATGTTCGCCTTAAAATGGTTTGGCGTTAGGACGCTTGTGATTTTTCTTTCGTGATCTGGGCATTGGTAATCCGAGCCTGAATGATTGATCTTTAAGAGAAACCTAAACAGAAGCAATGTGCAGAAAATTTCCGAATAGCATCCTTTTTAAAAAGGGTTATTAAGTCTAGTTTTTTTTATTTATTTTCAGTTAATATGCATTCTATACCATAAATAATATACTACTCAAAGTTTGCTAAACACATCATTGTGAAATTTTCTTGTGACACATTTGCGACATTTTTTGGTGGATATGTATTGAGATGGTCTCCAGTGTTCATATTAGCTTTCTTGACAGGCAGACTTTTCACGACAGTCGTGGAAAGCATGCACCCCTTGATTTTCGTGGTGTTTTCGTGTACTCTCTGCACGAACATGAGATGTGTAGGGTATTCAGTCTTCATTTCAACACAAATCCTTGTGATTTAATGATTGAAAATGGCGAATGCAAATGTAAGAAGACATTTGTCTGAAACAGAAATGTGGTGGGCTGTATGGGTGGTGGAACAAGGGGCTACCCATCCTCAGGTTGGCGAAGGCCTTGGTGTGCACCATACGGTGATCACCAGCGCTTAGGCAAGATTTCAGCAGTATGGCACACCAGTCAGACGATATTGTGGTGGCAGAGATAGGGCAACATCTGCAGCTGATGACAGGTTTTTGATCATTCAGGCTCGTAGAAACAGCTTTGACACAGCAACCCAGCTTCGCAGTAACCTTCAGAATGCATCCGGGGTAAATGTTTCGACGCAGACTACCCGGGCAAGGCTGCACGAAGGTGGTCTCCGATCGAGAAGACCATGTATTCGGATTCAGCTGTCCCAGAGCCACCGCCAGGCACGATATGAATGGGCCATGGATCACGTTAGATGGACCCGAGAAGATTGGAGACCTGTCCTTTTTACAGATGAGTCAAGGTACTGCCTAGACAACACAGATAGGCGTTCTAGGGTATGGAGAAAATCAGGAGAGCGATTCCATGTAGCCAACATTGCTGAGCATGGCAGCTACGGTGGAGGGTCAGTAATGGTCTGAGGCGGCATCAGCTGTCCTTGACCGTGGTACATTGACTGCACAGCAGTATATTGATGAGATGCCCACACCAGATTGTATTCAGGTACAGTGGGTGATAGATTCATTCTGATGGACGATAATGCCCGTCCTCATGTTGCGCATGCTGTCCGGGAGTACCGACAGAGGGAGGGGATTGTGCGTATGGACTGGCCAGCAAGATCCCCTGACCTCAATCCAATCAAACATGTCTGGAATGAGTTGCAGCGTGCAATTTCAGTCCGTCCAGTCCAACCAAGGAGCGTCCAAGAGCTTGGTGCAATGCTGGTCCAAGAATGGAACAACATCCCACAAAGGACCATCTGGAACCTGATTGGGAGTATGAGAAGGCGTTGTCAAGCTGTAATTAACAATAATGGGTCTCATACTCGATATTGAACCCATATTAGTTCGCTCTGTCAACTTTTTGGCAATTTTGAAAAATTTCCTCTTTTACCAATAATATCCATTTTCCATGGTTATCGTATTCAAAATCTAAAAAGTAATCTCAAACACAAGCAAAATCTTAATTTCTGTGCTTAAATCATTAAATATATAATTAAATAAAAAATATATACACTTTTCATAACAATATTTCAATTGAAACGTAAAACAGGTAGTTGGATATACTTGGTGCTTAGCAAACTTTGAGTTGTATATATACTGAGAGCGACAGCTTTGTTTTATACAATTTGAATATTTAGCCCTTTACCTAACACGAAAGGTAGACGACACTTGCAAACAAAATACTTGAATAACTAATTTTTCTTTTGTGTCAAAGGTTTTGACCCCTCAATGGAACGAGCTCAACGAGCTCATTCTAAAGAGGGGGTCATAAGCTATGATTTTGAGACACAGGCCGGTTTTGTCGTTACGTTAGGTAATAAATTCACCTAAGTAGGTGGTAATGGAGAGTTCCAGCTTACTACAATCGTGTGAGCTGGAAATTTTATGTGAGCTGGAAAAGTTCAGTTATTTTTAGAAAAACCCAAATTTTTCTGGTAAAAAAGTTGATTTTCTTGGAAAATATTGGGTTTTTCCCAAAAATAATTCAATTTTTCCCCGAAAACCCTGGGTTTTTCACGGAAAATGTTTAAATTCTAGCATTTCTGGCTCACTTTCAAGTGAATTTCTCGGAAACGTATAAAAAATTCACCGGTTTGACAAATTCACTTTTTTTAAAGTTTGACACAAACCTTGGTGAAAAATTCACTTTTTCACAATGTAACATCGACTTTGCAATCGAGGTGAATGCTTTCGAATTTTCCGGAAGGGGGTTTTGACCAGAGACACGATTAGCATTGAGATTTCCCTTTGGCAAAATTCCCAGAAGACTTGATTAGTGTGTCCTTTTTGCGGTTTGGGTTGGAAAAAAATATGCGATCGAACGTTGATTCCCATTATTCCCATGGGAAAAAACAATCCGATTCAACCGTCGAATTCGAAATTGAGCTGGTAAAACTCGACCGTTTGAGATCGAGCGTCCGAGTCTAAAAATTATTAGATTAGCTCGACGACAACGACGATTTGGGGGATTGGGGGAGGAGGATCGCGATTGAAAAAATGTATGTAATATATTATTATTATGAAGAGTTGTGAGATGAGTGATAAAAAAAAAATAAAAATTGTAGGCGCGACCATTACATGCTTGTTTTTGTCATTAAAGAAAAAAAACTGTAAAGAGTTATTATTTTTTTTACATATATATATAAGAAGAAAAAAAAAATTAAAAAAAATATTTTTACAATTAATAATTATGATCATTTAAAAAAAAAACCCACAAAATTTAATATTTTTTATAAAATCCAACAAAACGACGACAAAAAAAAAATCAGTCATGAAATCCGCAACACCTAAAAAATCTGCATTAAAATTGAAGAGGGTCGAAAGATATTCGAAGATTGATAGTAAGATTTATAGATTGCAATCACACGACACCATCGAATTGAAGGACGTGGAGACTAGTGGGTTGACAAAGGAATACAACAAGTATGTCTTACTGAAATTGAACGGGGTCACCCTGGATTTAATGTACAGATGTCAAGACGATCTGTTAGCCATCCTCTTGGAGAAAATAGAAAATTTCGACCCAGACGATTTATCACTGTTCTACAGGAGTAATATATATCCGAATATTTTGAAAGAACTAATTCACAGATTGAATTTAATCCCTGGAGAAAAACGAACGTTTGAGATTGGTGAATTTGATTTTCCAATGGATTAATCAGATAAGAAGATGATAATTTTAAAGTAAATATTCTCCTAACGGACGTGAAATTATGAAGCCCATTATAGATAGATTTTTAAATCACAACTCGAAAAAAAACCCATTAAAAGTGCATTTTCATTTCTTCTTATCTCTTTTCAGTTAAGGAATGTGTGTATGTTTTCACACTCAATTAATATTTCAATTGAACATGATTGCTTTCACCACTTAGACTGTTCATTTTTGTATAATAAAATAACCGGATGTTTTTCCAACTTTCAAGTGTGCACTGTAAAATATAACCATGTACGTATCACTGTGTTTTATTTGAAAAAATAGAACAGGTTTTTAAAACATCTGCATTCATTACTGAATGAAGTGAAAAATGTGAATCTGGGGCGAGTGTGCTTCTCAGTGCGTGTGACTATTTACCTCTGTTTGGAACGAATTGGGAAAGCAAGATAGTACTTGTTGTATATGGTATACAATTTTTTTTTTTTTTTTTTGCTTTTACTGATGGGACTCAGTCGTCAAATGTTTTTTTTGAGGTGGAGGTATAAATGCTTAGTTCGGATGCGATGTACTTAATCGTCTTTTTTGTGTTAAATGTTTTTGTGTTAAAAAAAATAGATCTTTATTAAAAAAAAATTGATGTTTTTGTGTTAAAAAAAATAGATTTTCATTAAAAAAAAATTGATGTTTTTATTAAAATATATATATTAAATAAGAAGTTTAAAATTTCGAAAAAAAAAAATTTAAAAAAAAACCCTAAAATATTATATATATTAAATAAGAAGTTTTAACATAAAAAAAATGACAAAAATAAAAACGTCTATCATGGAAAAGTTATATTCGTCTACCATACCCAAGTTGAAAAAGTACTGTAGAAATCTAAGAATTAAAAATTACAGCCGTTACGGAACCAAAGGACAATTGATTGAAGCTGTGTGTGGGGAGACTTGTGATCTAACACTGGTGAAATTACAAGCCAAAGAATGTCAGTTATTGAATTTGAAAGGTGTTAAATACATGAAAAAAAATGAATGCATTGCTCGATGGAAATGGAATGGATGAAAGATCTACGGCAGCGACAAAAACTCGAACTGTGAAAAAAATGAGAAGGCAGCATTGAAAAAACAATGCTGACAAATGACTGTGGAAACTAAGAAGAAGACTGTTAAATGAAAAAGTGGACCGGCAGGTTTCGAAAGAGAGTAATAAAAAAAAAAGAAAAGTGATGCGGTTTGAGATGACGATTCGTTAGAAAAAAAAAATGATTGGTGAAGTCTTGAGAGCATTGCGTAAAAAAAAGGGACTCGATGTGATAAATGGAATTGTTATCAAAGCATTAGAGAAATCGTTGACTCCAATAGAATGAGATGTCACCATTAAAGGATATTTTAAAACTATCGACTCAATTCCCAGTCTCGCAAATCTCGATCCCGAATCGTTCATGGAACGGGCAAAGGTTGGAGTGTTGGATGTATTTCAAAAACATCTAGTTAAGGGTCTAAAAATAAAAATGATCATGCATTGTCTGATGAAAAGGGTCGACATGAACACGGGTGAGAGCATGGTGGAAGATGCCTATTTCCAATCTAAAAACGAGACTGTGTTTAGAGACGATGAATTATCTGATGTTTACAAAGTGATGAAAGATAAGATGTTGGAATCTATGGCTCATTATCATCTCAAGGAAAGTGGTTGGTCGTTCGAGAAGGTATTGATTCTCGAGATTCACATGGACAGACACGATCCTTTGAGAACATCTTCCTATATAAAATTGCCATATTTTGTATCTAATAAAAATGCTGTGATTAACGTGAAAAATAAAGATGATAGCAAGTGTCTCAAATGGGCGATTACATCGGCCTTATATCCCATAGAAAAGAATGTTGATAGAGTTTCCAAGTTCATGAAGACTTGTAAAAATCTCTATAGGATGGGAGAGCCTTTCCCAACGGGGTTGAAAGACATCGAGCATTTCGAAAAGCTAAATCCCACCATGGCCGTGAATGTCTTGGGATGTGACAATGAAAAACGAATAGTCTGTCCTCTCAGACAGACTTTGCATGAAGAGAGAGAAAAGATTGTTAATTTGTTATTAATTTACGAGAGTGACAATCAACATTATTACTGGATTAAAAATATGAGTCGATTGTTGTCGAAGCAGACTTCTAAACATAATCAACAGAGATTTTTTGTCTCAACTGCATGAATTCATTCCGTCATCAAGAATCGTTGATGCGTCATCAGGAATATTGCAACAAAAAGCCAAGTGTTACCGTTGAAATGCCCAAACCTAACACTTATGTGGACTTTTGCAACCACAATAGAGGATTAGAACCGCCATTTGTCGTCTATGCCGATTTCAAATGTTTCACCACAAAAATGAATTCTTGCCAGCCCGACGAGCATAGGAGTTATGCCGAAAAATATCAGAAGCACATACTTTCGGGCTATTGTTATTATGTGAAATGTTCTTTCGACGATCGAGAATTGTCAGGTCCATTCGTTTACACTAAACGTTCTGAATGTGATGACGTGACTAAAAAATTTGTGGAAGAGTTAGAATCGAAAATTCAAGAATTATACAAATTTAAAAAATTCAAAGTCATAATCATCACACCAGAGCAACAGGAAGAATACAATAAAACCATTGAATGTCACATCTATAGACAACCATTCGATAATGAGTCTGACAATAATAGAAAAGTTAAAGACCATGATCAGTACACGGGTCTGTTTCATGGTGCTGCTCACAACAAATGTAATTTAATATTTTGAGAAACTCAAATTCCATGCAGTGATATTTCACAATCTCTCGAGCTACGACGGTCACCTGTTTGTGAAAAATATGGGTGTCAGAGATCGGAAGTTGAGCTGCATCGTGCAAGGCGATGAAAAATACATTACTTTCACTAAATGGAAGGTTGTTGATAAAAAGATAGTCATTGATGGATCAGGTGAGAAAACAATGATTCCCATCCGTAGAGAGATACATTTCATCGACAGTTATAAATTCATATCGGCAGTTCAAATAGGGAGAAATTTAAAATCATGAGTAAACACTTTGATCATCGACGACAATTGGTGGACGTCATGTTGAGGAAAGGCATCTACCCTTATGATTACATGAGTGATCTCGAGAAATTCGACGACACTGCTCTACCTCCTAAAGGAGATTTTTATTTGAAATTATACCAGTCCCACATTTCCGATGACGGTTACGAACACTTGCAAAAAGTGTGGAGATTATTCAACCTGAAATCCATGAGAGATTATCATGACCTCTATCTGAAAACTGACGTGCTTCTCTTGGCCTACATGTTCCAAAATTTTTGATGAGTGTTTCGTCAATATTACGAACTCGATCTGGACTTGCCTGGGATGCTCTTTTGAAGACGACCAAAGTCCGATTGGAATTATTAATGGACTTCGACATGTTGCTCATGTTTGAAAAGGCTGTAAGGGGTGGCGTCTCTATGATTTCCACCAGATATGCTAAAACTAACAATTCTCACGTGGGAAAAGACTTCCATATGGAAAAAAAAACAAGTAAATACATACAGTATTGGCATGCTAATAATTTGTATGGTTGGGACATGAGTCATCCTTTACTGATCGGAAATTTCAAATGGGTCAAAACGTTGGAAGAAAAACAAAAATGGAGACACTATCCTTGTATTCTAGAGGTCGATTTGAATTATCTGGAAACGTTACACAATCTACACAATGATTATCCGCTGGTTCTGGAACGAATGGAAGTGAATGGCATCAAAAAACTAATTCCCAATTTAAATCACAAATGCAAGTACATGGTCTATTGCGAAAATCTGAAATGTTACATCAATCGTACAATGAGATTAATCAACGTGCATCGAATCATTCAATTCGACGAGGAGCCTTGGATGAAAAAATACATTGATCTCAACATGAATTTAAGAATGGAGGCTGAGAGCGACTTCGAAAAAGATTTCTTCAAACTCATGAACAATTGCGTGTATGAGAAAGCTATGGAAAACTCTAGGAATAGAAGCAACATTCAACTCATCACGTCTGAAGAGAGGTCTAGAAAATTAATCTCGAAACCCAATTATCAATATAGAATCATATTCGACGAAATTCTAGTGGCTTTACACATGCAAAAGACGCATCTGAAGTTCGACAAACCCTGTTATCTCAGAGTGGTTATCTTAGATGTCAGCAAGCAGTTGATGTACGAGTTTCACTATGATTACATCAAATCCAAATTCGATTTGAAAGCCAAACTATTGTTCACCGACACGGAGAGTATGGCTTACGAGATAGAGACTAGATACGTCTATGAGGACATAGCACCAGACATGAATGAATGGTTCGACACTAGTAATTATCCCAATGATCACCCATCTAAGATTCCAATGGATGTCAATAGAAAGGTGTTGGGTAAACTCAAAGACGAGAGTGGTGGAAGACAGATCATTGAATTTGTGGGTTTGAGACCAAAATTGTACGCTTATCTCCTCAATGGTGAAGAGATCAAGGGATGTAAAGGTGTTCAAGCATGTGTGACGAATAAAAACATTGCCTTCAATGAGTATAAAGAGTGTTTTTTCGAAGGTTCGATGGTGTATAAAAAGATGACTGCGATTCAAAGCAAAAAGCATGAGATGTACACAAAATAAATCAATAGGATTGCATTGATGGCCAACGATGATAAGAGAATTATATGTGAGGATAAAATACACACTTTCGCACTCAGACATAATTCCACGATAATTCAACAAAATCAAGAGGATGAATGTAGTATGACTGAAGACATCGAAATGTTGTAAATTTAAAAGAACTTGTGAGTTATAAATTAAAAAAAAAGAATAAAAAAAACATATTTATGAATACGAAAATAAATCACATATCCGTAGAAGGTGTCGTCTTACCCAATAAACCATTATCCAACATTGATCTGTCGAAGGCAGCAAAAGATTTAGAAATCAAACATTTTCGAGGTGTGTTTTCTAGAGATGTCTTACCGAGGAAAAAAGATGATTTGGAATGTGGAATTTTAAATCTGGATAATATGGGAGGTGAGGGCCCGCATTGGGTGTCGTGGTTTTCGAACCATAATAAAAATTATTATTTTGATAGCTACGGAATATCTCCGCCGATAGAAATAAGAAACTATTTAATGTCAGTTATTTGCAATACCGAATGAGTGCAAGTGTCGGATCGAGTGTTTTGCAGTCACCTATGTCTGTACATTCTCAAGAGATGGTCAGAAGGAGATCACTTTCAGGATATTCTCAACGATTTACTTTAAAGGAGAAAGAAAAAAATAGATATAGATAGATATATAAAAAAAGAATATAAAAAAAAAATAAAGTTATCATTAAAACAAAAACCCAAAAAATTAAATAATAATAACAAAACAAAACAAACATGACAGTTGATAAATTTGGTCGTGCTGACAATAATGAAGGTCCCTCTAGAAAGAAAGGGAAAATGGTCGAAGTTGTTGATGGTGGTGACATTGCCAACTTGGACGAACGATACATCCAGAGATACGAACCTCGAGAAGAAACTTTAAACTTAAACAATAAGAAAATCTACAATTTTCCTGAACTGATCGATCTGTGAGATGCCGCAACTAAAAGATACATCAATAGAGGAGACAAACATTTTTTGACAGAACATGAGAGATAATTACGTGAATAAAGACGATCTCGACTTGAAATCTAAATGAGTGGTGAATCTAGCAGATCCTAGAAATTTGACTGATGCCACCACTAAAAGATATGCGGACGACGCTCATGTAAGATTCAGTATACATCTGAGAGATTGCTACTTTCCTAAAGTGATGCAGTCTGAATTGAACGCAATTTCTAAAAAGATAATTAACATGCCCATTCCACGAATCCCAACAATGCGGCGAACAAACAATACGTAGAATTGGAACTGAGAAAGAAATGATGGTCTAGAAATGAAATCCGATCTGGATGTGGGATTCAACAAGATATTGAATCTGTCCCAGATCGATGATGCAGACGGAGACTCGACAGTGGTCAACAAAGGCTACGTGGATTCTGCCATACAGGATTCTCAATCCTATCTGGAATCAAGTCTCAATTGTATCTGAACAAAACAAAAAATCCGGAGGAACCATGGAAGCCGGCATCGACATGAACAGTTACAATCTTTTCGGTCTTGACGACGAACCGGAATTCGCTTCCAGTGTGGTCAGCAGACAGTACTTGGACAAACATATGGTCTGGAGAAAGGGTGATATCATGGAAGGCAAACTGGACATGGTAGAGCATGCACTCACGAATCTGCGGGATCCCGAGCACATGTCGGATGCCTGCACTCTCTGATCTCCATCGTGGAAAAGATAAAATATGCCAGACACAGACAATTGATCACCATTTGGGCTGAGGAGAGCGGCATGTTAGAAGTGGAAAAAGTCGAATGTCCCTTTCGAAACGGAGGTAACTTCTAACCCTCTATCTGACAGGACTAGGGCGATAGCCTTGGTTCTCTTTGGCACGTTCCTGCCGAAGACACTACTCTTGAGTCGCTCGCTCTGTTTACTAATGTCAAATACAACAGGGGATACATCGATTTGTATTCAGTGGGAGTGAAGTTAGGATTACTCATCAATTCGTCCAATCGATGATATTTCTTTCTGAAATCGGCGGCATCACTGTATAGCCTGAAATCATTCTTATCAAAAGAGATGTTATAATCGATGGCTGGATATCTCATGGCATTTAGAAATACCTGCATGTTTTTCAAGTGACAATGATCGAACAGGGAAGGATTTTTCTCTTGAGACCTATCCATATCAGTCTGAAATGCCACTATGATGAATCGTGGCCTTTCCGAAGCAGATTTCATGGTCAGTCTCCAATTGAAGGGATTGGTGGACGATGGAATACTAGCCGTGTCATTCTAAATCCCACCAGTAATTTACTCTTTAATTCTATGATCTTGTAGAGACGTACTTTCCCTGTGGCTGAAGGCAGCATGTGTGGAACGAACCAAGATATCTTGTTCAGATGTATCTTACCCGCATCAGTTGCAGAGAGTTTGATGATGGCTTCGTCGTTTCCTTTTTGAATCAACGTCAGATTGTGTTTGAATCCATAGAGAATCTTATTGTAATCTTCTGCGAATCCGAATATGTGTTTCAGAGGTGACAGTGTCTTTCACCCACAATTGACTGAGTCCTTTAGATTTCGAAAATCGTCTGGATACATCAAGAGTCCGTATATCGTACTGGCCTGCCCAGGATGAAACACAGATTCTATCTCTTGTCCGAAGAGCTTGTATTTTATATTACTGAACAGATGCATCATGCCATTATTGGCTAGAGTGACTATGTCATCATCAGTGTAATCGCTTCTGTCTTCCTTGGGGAGACGTCCCTGTATCACTATGTAACTTTCGCTGGGGTGGACGGACAGATCTTGAGTGTCGACATTGATTGTTATCTCACTGGCACTGTTCAGACTGGTTTCAGTCACAGGTTCATACTCATGAACTTTATATTCTTGAATGCTTTCATCTCTCAATAGACCTTCGGTGATATCTAATATATTTGTCATGTTTTTTTTTTTGTTTTTTGGGTTTTTTTTTGTTAATTTGTTTACTTTTTTATTATATATTGTGTTTTTTTTAATTTTTTTTTTCCTTACTATATATGTGTAAAAAAAAAGTGAAGGGTCTTTTAAAATGCCATCTTCTGCAACTGTTGTTCATAAAATGTTCCAATGATTTCTCTGCTGCCATCTTTGTCATCCTTTAATGCTTCTATTTTGTAAGTCACTGGATTTGTATGAAATATTCTAACGATCGTAAAGATTTCCTCGGCCCATCGAAGGAGTGTAACCTCTCACGAAGAGTGACTTATAAGAAGTGATTCTCACTCGATCGCCAACTGCAAATTTCGGTGGTCTGGACTCCTTCTTGATCTTAGTCCTTTTCGGATAGAGATCTGCGAAGATGCATTTTTCGTTTCGAGGATTGCTAGCTTCCATGGGCGTCATCTTGATCGATCTGTGTGACGTGTTTTTGTATTCTTCAACCAGTTTGCCTAGAACATCGATATATTTCTTGGTCTTATTGGCCATGAAATACTTGTGCATTTTTTCCTTCATGGTTCTATTCCAACGTTCGATCACGTTAGCTTTCCCTTCATTTTCGATGGAATAGAGGTCGACCAACGGACAAACGTGACTGTTGTAAAATTCCTTCCCTTTGTCCACCCACAATTTATTTGGTTTTTGAGAAGATGATGCGAATATGGTCTTCAGAGCCTCAGCCATGCAAGCTCCCAATTTATCCTTCAGAGGTCTCATCCATCTGTATTTTGAAAACACATCGATGACCGCAGTATGTATTTAATGCCCTTGTTCCATATCCGATCAGATTTCATGTTGACTAGATCAGGCAACCAGATCTGATCCAAACCCTTCATGAACACCCTTCTCCTTCAAAATTTATGCATGATGGGTTTGTGTAGTTCGTTCGCAAATGCATTCGTTAATGATTTTTTCTGAACACTTTTTTTTTTATCACCCCATCCAAATCGACGTTTGGTACTGATCATTTTACCAACCAGTGAATGTTCGATTCTCTCTCTCCCAGTGGGATTCATTATATTTTTCAGTGTCATCAACATGTTTTTATCGCAGATTCGATTACGAGTCTCAACGTCAAGATGTTTAGCATAGCTCAGATCATGAGCATAAGCAGCCGAATCCACCCTATTAATGGATTTGCTCCTAGATTTAGGAGTCAGATCTCAATTCAATCTCTTAGTTAATTTCGTGCCAGGTCCCGTGATGTCCTGGCAGATGCATTTTGAAGGGTATATTATTAATCATTTTATTCATCAGGCCAGTACCGGATTTGATGAATTGCATCTTGGTCGAACTGCACACTTTACACGTTCTGCAAAGCATGGGACTTTTATTTTTTGTCAGTACTTTTTTAACATTAACCGTATCAGTAACTCTCTTGCATTTGACGCAATACATTTGGGGGTTTTCGTAGATATATTTAATTATTTATTTTTTTCGTATTTTTGTTTAAAATTTATATATATAATTTATTTTTTTTCTTTCTTTTTCTTTTATATATATCATTTTTTTCAATTGATTGCTTCTGGAATCTTTTTGGGATCCAACAATTTACAAAATGATCATTACGCTTTTTCCCTACCTTGTTTCCACGAGAGAATCCTTCAATTCTTCCTTGATGATCTGACGACTCTAGACTTTTATATTCACTTTCATGACTTCGTATTTTTGTTTTTCGTCTAAAATGTCGAGAAATTTGCAGTCTGAAATCCTACCATTTTTCAACGCCAGGGAGATCTTATCTGACACGGTGTCGATCTTTGCATCAGCTAAAACTGTGATGTTTTCGTGCTTCCTGGCCTTTACAGATAATTTCTTAGCGATTAAATTTCGATCATACTAACGAAGCTGACAGTCAAAGCCAATCCTTCTACGGCCAACATGACTGGAAGAGCAACGATGGCGGCCGACAATAAACTGACTCTGGCAACATTCAAACCCATAGAGACTGCAATGAGAGTCAAATTCACACCATTCACAAATTTCTCTAATCTCGAATATTTCTTATTGAACAAACGATGAGAATCTCTCTCTTGTGTCAGATACAATTGGATTCTATTGATTTGTTCAATTCGATACCTCTGCCCCACGTCGTCACTTTCTCCTCATTCTAGCGGTGGTGGTGGTAGAAAAGGTGCTGTGGGCTCAACGCTCAACTTCTCTAACAATGGATAGATTTTTTTACTTCAAGTTTCCATTTTCATTTTCTGTTATTCATTTATTTATATCTATTTTTTTATGTATTTGTTTTTATTTTAATCCCTTTTTATTTAACGGAAAAAAAAATTAGTGGTCTCCAACTGAAAAATAATTCCAAAACGCAATCCCTGTCTTTGGTGGTGAGACCTCGATGCACTAACTTCCATTCTTCCGAATTAGTGGGTTCGGGTTCTCCAATGCAAGACACGAGTTGCTTCCAACATTTGATCACGTTGTCGCATCAGATGTATTCCAATGCGGGCATGAAATATGTGGTGACAGTGCCTTTCCATTCCATTGTAAGACACAAATGATTAATGTGGTTAAATTCTCTCTCCTCTCGACAGGCGAGGCATCTTTCCTGCAAGATTTGAGGAAGTTGTTCATTCACGCAGATCATGTAAGCTCTACACAGCGCCCTTCGAAGAAACCAAGCCCTTGATTCCATGGAATCGTTTGTTTTATTCATAATTATTACGCATATATAAAAGAAAAATTTGTCTAAGTCCTAAAAAAATCATTTTTATAATTTTTTTATATTCTTACAATTTTTTTTTTCTATTATTTTTTTCGTATTATTTTCTTTTTATTTTCGTTTTTTTACATATATATTACGTTTTTTTTATAACAACACATTCTATTCATCGCATCATCAACTGAATGAATGAATACTTCTTGTCTAGTTACGATCATGCGTATTATAGGAAAGAGATGACATTTTTTTTGAAAGAAGGATTTCATGCTTTTTGTATTTCAATAAAACCATCATTTTTTATCATCAACGTCATCGTTAGAATGATATGGGTAATAATCGATAATGATTTTTAACCTTTTAGCAAAATTGATCCATGATCTATTCGAAGTGAATGAGTGTAATCTGTGAAAAAATTTGAAACACGTGCGAATGGATGTTTCAATATTTTCATTACCACCACAATAGAATAGATTAACTACATTTTTCATGCAATAAATGCTGTAATGATATTTCGGGTTATTGTAATGTTCTACAAGTTTCACTTCGTATTTTAAACGATCTAGGATATCTATAATCATGTGATAATCTTGGTAAGACACTTGACACTTTTTTTTCGTTCGAACACTTCATCATTTCGATATTTTTGAAATAGCTTCGATTTAAGAATATGAAGAACAATATTAACGAAAACAATGTTCCGTACACATTTAAACACACGTCGTGTACGATTTGGTCCAATTGAATTCTTTCTAATATATACTTGTGTAAATGTTTAGAAAAAGTTAAAAGCTTTTCGTAAAACGAATGTTTTGTTAACACATCTGTTGGAAGATGTTTTCTCTCCTCCTTCTGCTTCATTTTTTTTTTTAAATTAGAATTTTTTTTTTTTAATTGTTATTTTTTTATAATGACATACCCAGAAGGGGTATATTCTTAAACAGTGAATTCAGACCCAACAACAAACCTTCACCGACCGGTTCCACATTCTCTCTGGTCTTCAGATAGAGACTGTCTCTGTGGAAAGCATCACCACCACCTGTTCTCACAGGTCCTAGATAAAATCCTTTACCTTCGACGTCTATGCCACACACGGCTCCTCCCTTCTTCAAAAACAGTCTGTTTCCACTCTTCTTCAAAAAAATTTTCAGTTCACACGATTGTAGTGAGCTGGAACTCTCCATTACCACCTATTCACCAATAAGGAATATTTTTTCGAGGCACTTATTCTCATCGTGGTTAGGTCCGACCTCGACAAAACCAATATCAACAGCTTTGTCTTTTTTCTCCTTTATACAAGCTGAGGACTGAAAATTTGGTATATTGTGCCACAAAGAGTGTGAAAGTTTTGAAAACATGTTAATGAAGCTCATCTAAATAAAACCAGCCATGCTCATGCAGTTTTTCACACATTGATACAGCTGTCCTCCCCCCCCCCCCCCAAAAAAAAAAAATTCGGGACTCTTTTGAAGTCTTTTCAAATGTATGGTGACTTTACTATTCCCGGCAACAGATCTGCACGTAGTACCCAAATTTTAGCTCGCCGATTGGTCCTCAATCACGCATCTCTAAAATAATGTTCAACGATCACGAAAAATTCATAAATGAAAAAACTAGAAGTATGATGGTTAATTTTATGTGGAAATACATAGAGTCACAGATCCAGGGATGGGTTAATTAGGCATTGCTCTGAAATCACTGTGAAGAGAGTTACATACTTGACTGATTTTGTCCATGCTGGAATTATTGGGACACTTGTTCAGAGCCATCAACTGGTAGAGTCTATATTCGTTACGCGAGGGAAGACCAATCAATAAAATCATCATGCATTGAGGCTGCACGTTGAAAATCTTGATCGGTCTACTTCACAAATTTACTAAGCAACTATCCACTTTAAGAATTCAGGCCGTATCACGATCCTGGGGGAAATGCGGCCTTTAAGGGTCCAAAGAGTGAACCTTTCTTCCGCATTGGGGTTTTCATAATAATTATGGGGGTACCTTAAGGGTAAGGCCGAGAGGGTGAGGGCTCGGGGTAGTAACTCCGGTGCTCGGATTTTTGGGGCGGCTTTGGCCCAGCGGTCCCTGATTCTTGCCCCCCCCCCCCCCCACAAGTCCAAACATGGCCTGGAAGCCCATATTTTCATTTTTGGGCTTGGTACGTCCTTTTAAAGGACGTACCAAACCACAAAATTAAAATACGGACTTTCAGGCCATGTTTGGACTAGGGCTTCCCCCCCCCCCCCCAAATGTTTTGACGCCAGTGCCAACAGTTAAGAGGGGGTGTATCGTGAACGGAGCTCTGCACTTGACCAATGGTTGTAATTTTGGACTGCGTGATTCTTGAAGTATTAACTTTATTAAATCAAGTTGGCGTAATAAAGTTATCACTTCAAGCATTGTGCAGTCAAAAGCTATAACTCTAGGTCACTGGATACTCACTGATGAACTTGCAAATTTGAAACATGCTGCCACAAAAAGTCATTTTGACGACCCATAAATAACGTGATTTTTTTAACCCAAAAGGCTGCCAGAAGTCTCCATTTAATAACTGATTTCAAAATTTTCTTGGGGGAGACACCCAACCTCCCTATCATCGCTCGCGCCTTCGGCAACTGCATCAATTTCCGGACACTTTTGAAAGAGGGTCCGTCACAGAATTAACCCAGGGGCTCGAATTTCCTCTGCCCGGTCCTTCATGACCCCATGAGCACCTCAAACGCTATGTGCCTTATTTCCTATGGCCCTCGAACATATTTTCGGTAACGTGGGAATGTCAGATAAATGTGTACTTCATATATATATATATATATACTACTCACATTTTGCTAAGGATCACTCCTACCCATCTATATATTTGATTTATTGAAGGTCAAATTATGTGTATTGTTTTAAGTTTGTTTATTTGTACATTAAGGTTTAACACGACTTCCACAAGCTTTGATCATATCATATCAGACAATTTTACGCGTGGGGAGGAGTCGGAGTACCCATAGAGAACAACTTATCAATGGTGAGTAACTTTCGGCCTCTCTAATTTACCCTCCTGTCACAAGGGGTTAGCACTGGTTGAAGGTAAGTGTTACGTTGACATGTTGTACATCTATGGTCGACTCGCAGTATTCCCACGGGTCACTTGCCTTCAAGCAGTGCTAACCCTGCTTGTACCAAGATGACAAGTCAAAGAGTGCGACAGTCATTTGGCATTGTTGAATTCTTTCCTATGGGAACACTAGCTTTTTCCACTCGTAAATTTGTACAACTTGCTATGACCCAGACTATTAAAAGTGTCACTGCTCCCCAATAAATAAACAAAGGAATGATGTACCCATATTCCTTTCATGTGCAAATTATGTTGACGAATGTGGAGTGATCGTTAGAAAATGTGAGTGCTATATTGTAAATGTATATAGTAAAAACTCTAATGAGCAACAACTTGCCTTTGTTCATTTTAGGTGTTCTTTGGAATCACTTGCTAAGTCTATTCAATCAAAAAAAACATAAATCAGAGAATTAAATGAATAAAATCCATCTAATTTATGTTTTGTTATCATTGTCAAATTTTCTCCCTTGTTGACTCGTCTACCGGACGAGTCAATTAGGGAAAAATGTGACAATCAGAACACGACGAACGCGCCACTTTGGTGGAGAGAATACGTAAGCGACGACAGTCCTTAATGGGTTTTAGTCCAGTCCCCTACAGTTAGATTTTTTGCTCAGTTTACACACAAACAGTAAAACAGCTCTGCCGTTTTTAGCTGGGTATTGCGGTTCGGTTTTCCGGTTTACCGCAAAAAACGGAACCGAACTGGAAAATCGAAAAAACGCTCAGAAAATATTTTGATCTTCTCGTCAATACCTTAACTCGGCCTTAAGGTCTTCGACTTGGTATTTTGCTATGACCACACACACAGGTACTCGGCACAAACTGTGAAATCGAAAGAAAAAATGATATTTGATAGCATTTTTCAATCGATGGTGACGTGCCCCCATAATGGTATATAAATATTAACAAGTTATTCCCAACTCGCTTTTCGAAAACGATAGCACTCATCTTCATTATACCCCCTCAAATTTGATCCTCATAACGCATCCAGCAGTACCCTGTGTCAGTGGAAAGGGGAATGAATAAGTTTTACAGTGGTGTATTACAAGACCGTCGGATGTTCTTGAGTTGTTCATAATAACTGTCAGAAGTCACAGAAAAGGCCGAAAAACATTTAGTCGGTCAAGATGCTGTTCAGTGGAAAGTGGATTACGACACATACAATTCTCCTACTGTGAACATATAGTAAGAGGTATGTGTCCGGAGTGCGGCAGTGTTCTTGTCTACTTATTTTATCATGTGGGTTTATTTTTGTTCCACCGTTTGCGATTTTTACAATTGAGAGCCTTGTATTGTGTAGTCCTATGGGTAGTCCAATAATATTAGCTTTCGCCTGTGCTCCGAATTTATTATTTTTTTATTTTTAATATGTCGCACCGTCGAAGTCTAATCTGATCTTTCGTTTTTCCAGCAGCAAAGTTCAGCGCGAGACTCTCGCTGAACGGTTGGACCTCGATTAAACATCAAATTTCCCCACCTGGTTCCTACTTCCGATTGACAGTTGTGTAAAACACATTTTTCTTCATTCTGGTGGTCATTTTATTGCAAATAAATCGATATTTTGAATTATTTAGGCGTCATTTGCACTGAAATGTTTTCAACTCGAAACAAACTGTTGAACCGGAAGATGGGTTGATAGGAAAACGCGGAGTGAAAAACGGAATACCGATAATGTAGTGCACACCAAGTCAAACGACGCGGCAGTCGTTGCAATACATTTTGTACTATATATGGATGTCGATTTATATTTCAACACTGCATGTTGTGCAGCTATCTGAATTATCGCACAATGAACAAATATTTTGATATAAATGATAAACTATTCAAAGTTTGAGGTGACAATTGGGTCCTCAACTCTCAGTGAGCTAATTCACAAAAGACTCAACACATGCAGCATTTCAACTTACAAACATTCCAGTTTGTAGAAATTGTTTATTTATTTGTTTATCACAATATTCTGCCTTCGATCTAACCTTACAGATAAATATTTTAACTTGGCAAGAAATTTTTCAGGTTTTTCAATTTCTTCAGAAAGGATAAAGCTTGGAAAAGACCGAAACTGTCTGCCCGGTACGGGAGTAAATAAAGTTTCAATACTCTAAAAATCAACAAGGTATTTGATATTCTTTGACCTATCCGCCGATCGCCTTTTGTGACGATAAACTTCATTTTCCACAACCTTGGAATAAAAAACCACGTCCAACGCTTCTCTCGGAGGTCCAATTATTTGGGAACATCTAGCTACCGTGTCGTCTGTGTAGTGTCCACTGGAATCCTGTAAAAGATCTGAAAGACAGAAAAGATTATCAGAAGGTACAATGTGAAAAAAATTCTGTGGAAAATCATTTACATGTATGCCGCCCCCACACACAAACTCCATCCTTTAACCCATTCACGCACTTTTACCACAATACACTTAATCACGTTTGTTTGATATTGTTACACATCGTGGGTGTGAGCAGATTTGCCACGCCCTTCCACCTGGGTTATTTCGACGTTTCATGTCCCAATCCTCAACGTTTGACAATGTTGGACTCCGAACACACGTGTAAGCTTAGTGTAGCCTGCAAGATGCAGCAATAATGAAGGCTGCATGTTTAAAATATTTATAGGTTCTGAGCTTAATCAATGCTTTTCTTGCGGACACTAAGGAGAACAAGAACTGTTTCACAGCTAAAATAGACCCGGAAAACAACGACACTGAGGTTGAGTCCCGAAACTTGAGTTTAAAACCCTTTACCCAACGCAGACGATATCAAAATTTATTATTTCAAATATCATTTTTTCAAATTTTTCAAAAAATTTCAACAAAACCATATCATGTGACCCCTCGTTGGAACGAGCTCAACGAGCTCGTTCCAACGAGGGGTCACATGATATGGTTTTGTTGAAATTTTTTGAAAAATAATATTTTTTCATCTGCTGAATTTGCATATTACGCGGGCGGATGCGGCCGATTCGTTGGGTAAAGGGTTAAATCCATGTTAGGTTCACGATCAACCAGTGTACATAAGTATGTAACCTTAAATACCAACAAAAAAGTAAATAAATTTATCAATGGTGACAAAGAAAACTTACAGCTGTTGGAAGGCTGGCGTGGAGATACATTTTCATAAACTTTTTACCCCCACCAACTCCCCCTCCCCCCCCCCCCCCCCAAAAAAAAAAAACAGACAAACTGGATACCGTTTCATTAAACATACCTTTGAAAAGACGATTTAGGATCTCATTCATAAGGTCTATTGGTAAGTTCCGTCCAATGCCACCGCTGTAATTTACGGTTCGGTTCCAAACGATATCCTGCCTAATCTTCTCGGGCATCCATTCCTTCGTTGCTGGAATTTCAAAGAATTTAATTGAAATTAGCAGAATGTATCGACAGGTCATGTGCAGGTTGCTATGAGAAGACTACGAAAGCCCAGAAGGCTCATTCAAATTTCAAACTTCAAATTTCAAATTTCAAACTTCAAATTTCAAACTTCAAATTTCAAACTTCAAATTTCAAATTTCAAATTTCAAACTTCAAATTTCAAATTTCAATTTTCAGAATCCGTTTTTTTTCTTCCCGCCTTCAAAAGTACACTGACCAATCAGATATCGCCACCGAAGCCTAGGTAACCAATCACGTTCATTCGGAGGAACTCGCCCAATTCCGTAGCTGACGATTCTGTATAATTTCATTGTTATCGTAGTATCAAACAGGTGCGGTCGACTGCCCAGTTGCACAGGATTTATTTTTCATTTGGAGGAGGTATTATCATTTCGCCGATATAGGTAGGTTTATACTTTGTCACGGGTAGCAATATTATTGGTACATCTTAATACTCAGTCTATCGAAGTAGCCGTTTTGAGTGTTTGTAGGGATTTTTGATATTCTGTTTGGTTGAGGACTCGTGTGCAGCGATTTTGAATTTTTTGTGGCATTTTAGTATGATATTACCTCCCTGTCCGGGCGGTCAACTTAAAAATAATTCAGTATGCACTACCGGAGATTTTATTTGGCATTTCTAGCAAAATCAATCCGCATATATATCTTATTATCTATATGAAGAGGTTTAGTCCGTGGGCTTGACGTGTGGCGGGGCTGTTCACCATGCAACCGTAGACTTTTTGTAAATAATATTGTTTCGTTTATTGGAATATTATAAGTGAGAAAAAAAATGTTCAGCTATGTGTCATCAAAACACAATATTAACCCAATATGTATGGCATAAGCACCGCTCAACACTGTAATTAATAACTTCTCCGTGCTCTTTATTTTATCCTAGAAAAACGCTCGTCGGACTGTTGTCGGAATTAATTCAAAATTCAAAATCAGGAGCTTAATCGAAAGTGTAAAAATTCTGTAACGTGTATGTATGGGTGGGGATGGGTGTTTATGTGAATGTGGGGATAAAACCCCACTCAACACAACGTTTTGTAAGAAAATATCCTCAAAACTGGAATCGCCAGAATGACATTATTTTATATGGGCGGGGACCTTCATTGTACCACTATAATGATGAGTATAACATGTTGATTACACACATTTGTTAGTCAATGCGGTCGATCGCGTGTCTCTCGTTAAATATGAAGTCGGGCAGTCACATGTATACAGCTGGTGGGTATATCATTCAAAAGGGAAAACCTTCTCCCAATCCTACCGCCCCCCCTCCACCTCCTTTCCCAACAAACACACATCCACCTGCGAATATCTTCATGGTAGTGGAAGCATTGCGGTTATTGAGAAAACAGTGTGATTTGGTATATGGTGAAAATATATTTCGCATGCTCCACATAGTACAGATCAGGGTAGATAGGGGTGTGTGTGCATACGGGGCCAGACACGAAACTCTGGGGCATCTGTATTTGAATTCTGCCGCTATCTAGACATCATTTGTGTGTCGTGGATGGAGATTTCCGTTCATGTAGGGGTGAAAGAAATGTTTCTGCAAAATTTTTGGAGTGAATGATTTTCTTAGTTTTGGAAAGTTCATTCTCAGCTCCGAGAAACAAGTTCGACCCGCGCCCCGATTCCGACCCTCTACGTTGGTCTTTTTTCCCGGTAATTCGAACAAGGGATTAAATAACCTCATGTCACCCTCCCATACGGGGTCTAGGTTGTGACAGTGTCGACTGTTTTTCTCTGTTGCATTCTACTTTGAATAATGGAAAGAGAATAAAGGAGACCCCGACCCCCCCCCCCCCCCTCTACCCACAATGTAAGATTGAACCCCGTATGTTCACTTGGAATCCCATGACGAGCAGAAAAGTTCCATTCCTAGGAAGTAGTTGGTACTGAACAGGATAAGCATCAATATGGATAGTTTGCAACTGATGCACATTAAATCAATAATTGCAGCTGACAGGCTGAGAAGGCTCATTTAAATTTCAAATTTCAAACTTCAAATTTCAAACGTCAAATTTCAAACTTCAAATTTCAAATTTCAAACTTCAAATTTCAAACTTCAAATTTCAAGTTTCAAATTTCAATTTTCAAAACCCGTTTTTTCCCCACCTTCAAAACTACATTGACCGATCAGATATCTCCACAGACTTCCAGGTAACCAATCACGTTTATTCGGTGGAACTCGCCCGATTTCCTAGCTGACG